>JAVTVJ010000036.1:3792500-4392500 GCA_034509425.1 Eopsaltria australis
AAAGAACAGAGACATGAAACAGTCTTCAGGTATTATAACCATGTCAAACATAGCAATCAAATACAAACACCAGAATAACTTAAAAGAACTTCCTTTGCAAAGTGTTAGGAACTGAGACTTAACTCCCTAAAATCAAGCAAGGTGAGAAGTACTATTTATAAGTCAACTGAAATACATTTATTCAATAACTACAGCAAACTGGGTTTATAACCTTGCATATCCACCCTCATGTTCTAGTTGTGATGACATCACAAATTACTCTTGTGAGGACAGCATTTAGTTACACACACCAAAAACTAAATCTCAGTGTCTCTTTAACTGGATACAACATGATCTGATTTTCAGTGAAGGATTTACTGTAAGGTGTCTGCTTAATTACAGTTTGGCTTGATCCTTTGTAAGAAGTGCTTTTTGGGGCTTACTTTTGGTTTATTTGGTAGAGATTTTAGGGTTCTCTTTGTCTAAAATAAATTCAAAAATAACATTGACAAAACACCACTTAAAGCATTAAAAATAATGCTTACACTTACAGAATAATGTGCAGAGAGGTCTTACATGCAGAGGAAGTTTTTCTCTCTGTGTGCCCTAACAGAATTAGTTCCCCGAAAAAAAGCACAATTGGCCCAATTAAGATACAGAGATATTTTTAGAGCTATTGGGATTTTGTTTAAAGGGGTCATCTGTATTTCCAAGTATCTAAATGTTATCAAGAGCTAGAGGTATGTCAGCCTGAAACTGCAGTAGCCATGTTATGGCAGTGTTCCAAACTGTGAACCTCTGACATGAGTTTACATCACTACGCTGGCAAAACTAGCACAGAAATTTTCTAAAGGTGGCAGCCAACGCACTGCATAATCCAGTATTATCCCATAATTCTCACCTCTTTTGGGAGCAAGGAAATGAAGTCTCTTTGAAACTGGGGCTCTATCACTTGCATCATGTGTTTTACTTGTGTTGGTTCACAACTATCAATGAGTTCATCTAAAGCAAGTAACTTCTCTGGTCCGCTCCAGCTCTGCAAGGGAAGAAGAAGAAGAAGAAAGAAACAGTGAGCTTAGTTTAACAAACTGGTTTGGTTCACATCAGTAAGTGCCACTGCTGTGCCAAAAAGGCGAATTAAGTTTCCTCATCGAACTATGTACAAGCATATAAAAAGCCAGGAGATAAATGCTCATGCTAATGACACAAAAATGAGGAGTTAATCAACACAAAATATTCAGAATTACTACACTAATTCATAAGCTAAGAAAGGATTTGTTATACGCACACATACAGATTGGCAATTAAATAGATAATAATATTTAGTAATAATAATTAAATTAATTAAGCTTCTTTTGAAGTTGATGAAATCTACACACACGTTACAGACAACAGAGGGGTTGCAATAGAATGAACTCCCTTTCTCTATTGTGCATTCAAGTGAGATGATAGCTTTTAACCTTCATGTTTCATCTGGTAGACGAAAATCTTGAAATGAGAAGAAAGTAAAAAACTTTCTCAAAAAGTACATTAGCTTACTCTCTGCTTATTACTACAGTGTGTCCCTAAGTGACAACGTTGTAATTTCAGAATCCTGGCTATAAACCAATGCATATTTTGTAAGTATCAATTTACACTTGAATAAACAGGGAATTTTGATTGGTAATTTTCTTACATCACATTTTTACTAATGGGCACTATAAAATTTGAAGATTTTAATAAGACATTCAGTTGGGAGTATAGCAGATTAGGAACTTCATCTGTAGGAAAAAATTAGTAACTTAATATACCGCAGATCCAAAAATCATGTCTTAAACTCATCTGTGCTCATCAAAGAGCTTCAATAGGTTATGTGAAAACAATTTAAAGAAAAAAATAATTTTTACAGGAAAAAACAACAGCCACTGCTAGGTGATTTAGCAAGAGCATCAGAGCACAAATAAAGACTTAGAGAGAAAATGAGACATCACAGTTTTTGAGAGCAGATTCACATTCCTAATCTCAAATGTCTTCTGGAGTGACATTCACGAGTAAATTAGCACATACAAATGATATTACACTTACTGTAAGAGGCCAACTGAAATTTTTAAAAAAGGCAAGATACCTTACAATTTAGATTTCTGCATTAATCTGCCATGTATCTCAGGACCTTTACCACTCATGCTCTAAATTTCTGTTCCCTGGATTTGACTCTGGCAATTCACTCGTCTCCACAATACTACAATGTTTTTGTACTGTGCAGTTTCTGCAGAACAATGAGGCAAGTGAAGAAGGTGGAATTTGTGAAAGTGAATGCAGAGCAGATAAATACCCAGCTTTACTCGATGTAGAAATATCACTGTGCTGCACCATTTCTCCCTAATTAAAACAAAGAAACACTGGAAATGTCAGTAGAAGTATCATTTCCCCAAATGTTGGCCCAGGGGACTTTGAGGTGCCCCGAGTCCATCAGGGCAGTGGAGGTGGCTCCGAGCTGCCGCATTTATGGAGCGAGCATCCCCTGGGACTGCCGTGGGAGCAGCTGCCTCACACCCCTGCCATGCCCTTACCCTGCAGCACATGTGTGCCTGGCACTGCACAGCCTACCCCAATGGAGGAGGAAGTTCCTGACCTGAGCCCTTCCACACACTGTGGACAATGGGTAAAATGGTTTAAGCTGGCAAGAAAACATTCCCCATCCACCTGTTTGTACACAGTGTCACCATGAGAGATGAGGGTTTCCATGTCTCATACCCAATACCTCAGAATATTAAAAAGAAACAAGACTGTCTCAGCCAAAGTTGCAGCAGTGCTGTTGTAAACAGCTTTTATTATAAATTTCTTTCAATAGAAACATTTGCATCACAGAGCAGCTCTCCATAAATCACGCACTGAAGAACTGTTTATCTCACCAACTTTTCAACTGCTGTTTGTTTCATTAACCCACAGCTTAGCTGGTGTTAGGTACAAACGTTTGCAGTCTTTAATCTCATCTGTCAGCTGTGTTTGAATTTAGGAGAATTAAAAAAAGGGAAAGTAATACATGTACTACTTCCTCAAAATATAAATTTCCAAGGTCAGTCTACTGTTAATTTATTTAATTTACATTTTAATTTACATTTACTAAATTAGAACAACTGTACCTGAAGAGCATTGTTTGCTGCTGTGGCAAATGTTGCTAGCAGTTACCAACATGTTATTGATTAATAATGTCACTGTGTGCTATCTTAATCTGTAACTCTCTTACACTTAGTTGGTTTTTAAAACTTAATACAGATCTGGACAGAAAAGGGAAGAGGTTCAAGAATGGGAAAGAGTTCCTAATGACTAAAAGCAGCACCCTCTTTTATCTGTCCATCATCATTAGGGGATGGGTACAGGCAGCTTCCTACAGATCTTTTTAAGCAATCAACTGCTACAAAATGTCTCTAGGACATTGTCCCCTCAGTCTTTCACTTAAGCAAACAAACCTCTAGCTACAGTTGGTAAGGGGTCTCTGAGGGACATGTCTGGCATGGAAAATTGGGAGGAAGCCTTGCCAGATGAACACAACTGTTTGCATTAATGAAGACAAGACTAGTAAATTCTGTTTGTGGGCCCTGTAGCTTGATCCATTTGCAAGAAAACTGCATGTAGATCATTAGGCAGAAAGGATAAGGAGTAACTTTGTGGCTTTGATGAGAAACAACAGTGAACAACGTTGCAGGGGAGAAAGAAAAAAATAACTGTGCCAGTTTGCAAAGTTTAAAAACTTGTAGAAGACCAGAGACTTTTGAAACAGGTGGTGTCGTGACCAGACACCTTGGATTTCTACCAGGCAATTCCCTTTCAAATTGAAGATCCTTGTAAAGAATATACTTTATCTTCAAAATGCTTTCGTTTAATTGTCTTCCTTTGCTTTCCTAATCTTCAAAAAAATAAAAAAAAGTTTATTTTAATGTAAAATTAAACTAAAGCTTTTATTATGGGCAGGGATTCCCCTAGAAAAGGTAACTCCAGGATTCATCCACATAGCCCTTCGGAAGCCAGCAGGGCCTACTGATACTGCTCCTTGAATGACTTGAGAATCCCAAAGAAACAAACCCACTCTTTCCTCCCATTTCCTCAGGGAGGTGTTGATTTATCGGCCAAGGCCTTTTGGCTGTTCATACCATTTCCTCATCCAGTGAAGCAGCTGCTGCAATGATGGCACTGCCGACCTGAAAACCATCCCTTCTTTCCCCCTTCGCTACCGTGTATAAATGTCTTCCCTTTCTTACAACCAATATAAACATCTTTGCTGCTTCTACAATTTCCATCTCTTACCTTCTGCCTGACCTGCCACCTGTTTTTTTTATCATCACCTGTTTCTGTACCTCTCCTCTTCCATGACCTGCACTTTTCTATTGCTCAGCTCTCATCTGCTACCTTCAATTTGTACAATTACAGCTTGTAGCAATTATATCCTTTTGCCATAATAGGTATATTAAGGACAATCTGTTTTAAAGGGTTTAACTTCAGGGTGCTGTTCTCCATTACTAAGTTCTGTTAATGGAGCTCTTCTTGGAGCCTGCTTCTGTCCAGCTCTTGGATCAGTTATTGAAAACCCTGGCATCCCTCAACTCGAGGGTGTCTCAACCTAGATAAAAATAGCACATAAGCACTGAAAGAAACACCGTCTACATCAGCAAGTAGTTTGTCACACCAGGAGGGATTCAGGAGCAGCTGGTGCTGAAGTCCTCTCATTAACCCACATCAGAGTCCCAGTCCCCAGCCTGGTCCCCTGGGCTGAACATTTGCAGCACATGTGACAGACGTTGTCCAGAGAAGCTGTGACTGGCTCAGACCCTACATCCCTGCTAGAGGTTGGATAGCACAGAAACCAGTTCAATTTGTATGCAACAAAGCTGCCATGAGAACCAACCCAATGGGAAATAAGCAGGGAGGGGCAGGAGACCTGCTCTAAGTCTGAAGGACTCCTCTGAAACAAACCAGTAATGGTGATAGAGTCAAGAAGGGCATGAAGCTGGAGTGCCCATGTCTCCAGAGCTATGTGTAGGGGTTCTACAGAAATGCTAACCCTTGACCTAATTCCACCACAAGACAGAGCAGAAAACGCTGCAGTGCTGGTTAGGATACAACCTTTACTGCCTGCTTCACATAAGAGGTGGACTACTCAGCTGCACCTGTATTCATTCCTGAGCATATCTGGAATGGAGAATGGTAAGGAATTTGAATTTAGGTGGCTAAGCCTAATGTAAGCCTAATGGCTTTTTATGCAAAAAAAAAAGAACAGTGCTCTTGCCAGCCAGATATGGCAAAAGCATTTTGGACACTATTGAAACTGCTGTGAAAAAAAATGTTTCCCACTGTAGGTAAAATGACAGCATTCACTAGTTATTCAAAGTGATTGCCCTACATAAGTGTGTATGGAACAACTTTTCAAAACCAATTTTCCATGAAAATGCAATGTTTTAATAAATTACTTAATTAAAAAACCCCAACACCCTAAGTATATGGAGCAGGAAGAATGGGGAGCTTGGTAATTTTTAATGCAAATACCAACTCTGACTGAACTTAGCATCTAGCTGACTTTTTTTTTTCCTTACAGAAAACAATTTGGTGACTTAAAACTTCTTTTAAAGGAAGAAATTTTGTAAAGATACACTTGGGCACTGAGTTTTAAAAACCCTTACAGCGGATTTTAAAAAGATCTGAAGTCAAGAGCCACTGCAAACCAGATAAAACAAACAGGCCTTTAAGAAATTAACTGGTTTGAATCTAATAAAATGCCTTTCTGTTCTTCTTTCCAGACTTCATTGAAATCCATATAAAACTTTATTTTTAAAGAGAAAGTGCAACTACACAACTGTTTCTCCCGTCTGCATTATTTTGTTACTTTCAAAATAAAAGGCTTAGATCAACTATAAAGCGTAACAACAGGAAGTACATATAAAAATAAAACCCTTATAGACCATATTAAGTTTTCTTAATATTTGCAGAGTGGTCTTGATTTTATCTGAAAGATAACACAAGAAAAGGACAGAAGGCCAACGTACAGGTGAGAGTCCTCAAAAGAACTGAGTATCACTGGTCACTGCCAGCTTCTATGCCAAGGAATAGTTTCACCTGAAACAGTACATATGTCCCCCTAACATGCCTCTAGAAATTTAGCTTTAAAATTTATTGGAAGTATATTTTAATATAAAATAAGAGAGCTATTAAGCTGGTCTAGCAAGTACACAGTACACGAAGAAAGCTCTCTCATTTCTGTTTCTCTGCAGGCAAAACTTTGTATTGCAAGAATGATGCTGCATGTGCCATTTAATCCTGCCCTTTGGGCAGAGCTACCTCCGCTATGAATGCGCTTTTATCATTTGGCTGTTTAAGACTTGTCCCTTTCATGAAACACATGTGAAAAATAAGCACATAGAAAATGAGGAGGCAAGCAGATGTAACACTGAGATAGAGCTACATGACTCTGAAAGCTTTTCATTGTAAAGCAAGGGACTCCCTTTTGTGAATACAATAAAAACTACCAGTGACAGACGTGATCAATAAGTGCTGCTCAGTGATCTCCAGTTAGGAGAGAGAGGCCTCCCTCTCTCTCTCTCAATAGTATAGATCAACATTTAGGCATTTAGTACTGCAACTAAGTATTTTGACCAGTTGAAAGTATCTAAATATATATGTATTAAAATGTTTTCTACATTACACACTGCACACATTTGTCTACATAGGCAAAATTTTCGTGGGCTTACAGACTGCTTATCCTAACCAAACAGCCAATAGCAGTGTCCTTAATGTCATGTGTGTCTGCACCCCTCTCTCAAACACTTCAATCTTCATCTTTTTTAAAAATATGTGACTATCGCTAACTATCAGTCTTACCTTAAAATACACATTACACATTGTCAGTAACAAAATAGCTTTTGGTAGTACAAATGTTTTAATGTTACAAACTGTTACAATACAATGTAGTATTACATTACTATATATAAACGTAGTATCATTCAAATATGATTCTTAGGGGTTAAAAAGACATATTTCTACGAACAGTCCCAAAAAAGATACACCACAGTAATTAAATAGGAACATTTTTAAGAAATTGAATGATGTGTACAAGAATCTTAATTTCAAGCTTCCACTGGTTTAAGCAGATCATAAATGTGTAAAAATAAAGAGGAAAGAGGTTCTACATTATTATTTTAATGTTCAGAACTGACAGTGATTGAGATCAATGGTATTATGTGGCAGCATGAATCAAGTCAAAAGCACACTTCTGCCTGCAAAATTGTATGCTAGATACCTGTATCTACAATATTGCTCTTTTATCTTTGCCTGTTTCAGTAATTGAAACAATGGCTGTATTTGTTAGTTGCTCCTTTTGAAAATGCTTTTAGAAGGAACGGTTTATTAATCAAGATAGGAAGACATAATATTTCCATTTTTCAAGTCAATGACTAAGACTCATCCCTGCTTCTTAAAAATACAGAACAAAATGTTAAGATCTCTATGGTACAGGGTGTGGACCAGAAGCAGAAGCCTGCCCCAAACTGTGCTTGTATTAACTTACACAAAATTGGCTCAGGTTCACCCTGACTGGTGTCCAGGCAGATTTCAGTTTCGACCTGTGCAAGTGGTCCATAGCATTGTCCTTCACATCTTTTCTTTTGTCCAGGTAAGTTATTTTTAGGTGTTGCTGAAGGCAAAAAACCTCTTCCCTCCCTCCCTCCCTTTCAGCTGTGTACACATGTGCTGGCTGACATGTTCAGTACACAGAGATCAGTAAAAATACACACTGAGTTTCCTTTTAATCTATTTTTGATAAACTTTTCTTTCTATTCTTAGAAGACACCAGACTTGTGACGAATCTAGTGCTATGACTGCACTGAAGCAAACCATGCACCAAAGCTTACTGGTCTCAAGCAAAAATGGCTTGAGGCCACAGAGGTAGCCATTACACATTGGACAGACTTTTCAGAAAATATGAAAGCATTAAACAGGAAGGGTTATGTTACTTAGAAACTAGTGAAAGCTTTGTTTTGTTCTGAAACAGAGAACAAGTATTCCTTGAAGTTGATGCCCATTTGTTATTGCAAGAGAACATGAAATCAACAGCACGGACATTCTGGAATGTATAAGGGGGACTAACTCTACTGAAGCACTCCCTTACATAAACTGTGGAGGCAGAGCTGCCTCAGATGCTTGCTTCTGCAGGCATGGTTACCTGAAACATCTTCAGCCATTCCTGGAGGCCCGAGGGTGGCTGCACGGATGTGATGCGGCGCCGCTGCTGTCCCTGGCCGTTGGCTGCCCGCAGGTCCCCAAACGTCGTCGGCGTGGCAGAACATGGCACCAGCCCCGTGGTACTGCCATACAAATTAAAAGTGACAGCCATGTGTAAAACATCAAGGAAAATTCACAAGTTTCTTACAGAACAAAAGATCTAGTACATAATTTGCAAGAATTACTTAAACTCTTCACCTTTATGCAAAAGTATTAACATAAAACATTGTTCGGTTAGTCATTCAAGAGGTCAGTCCCTCACTTGGATAAATCTGCCTCCCTCTACCACTGCAGTGCTAGCCTTCCAACTAGGGAAGAAATAGGGATCACATTTCAAGGCTGAAAAATTACCACTGTTAATTGGCCAGCAAGTTGTGTGTAAAGATGCAGGTTTACATATTCCTTTCCTTGTCAGAATATTTCCTTTCTTTCTGAGCTACACTGGTGCCTTCTGACTGGGGATGTAGGAAGCCAGATCCCAGACTTCCACCTGTATGTGAAATGTGCTAGTGCTGCTTCATCTCCAAACAGAAAGGAAAAAAAGTGTCTATTTTTAGGTTTTAATATATTTTGTTGACAAAGAGCTAGTAATATCAAGCAGTTCTAGTGGCTTAGTGGTCTGGAATTGGGCTTTGAAATACTCTATATGGTCTTTTAAAGTTTGTGTGTTGATGGAATGACACAGGAATTAAGGGGGGGTGTGAAGTGAAAAGAGAAAAGGAGCCAAAGGTGCTCTCTGAATCACACTTTGATTTTTTCACTCTGACATGTTAAAAACCAGCTCATTCATATGGAATGGAGCTTTTAAGAGAGCTGGGATTAAGCTACTATTGTGGGAGTCTAAAGAAATACAGCTGACTATGTTTTCTGGTTTGGAGTTGTTTTGTTTGGTTTGGTTGGTTGTTTTTTCGCTTTTTGGTTTGTTTTTTTTTTTACATAATGTAAAGTACTTCGTTCACAGAATATCAAAGCTGTATTCCCTAGCAGGAAATATGGAACCCCAGTAGTATTTGCACAAGCTTGAACACTTTAAATATGGTGTGAGACTCCAAAAAAACCTCTGCTTTTTTGCAGGATAAACCCAGCTTTTTAGTAGGCATGAGCTTAGGGGGTTTACTGATTTTTCAGTGGCTACAGGAATAGCTTTAAATGATGCAAGGCAAGTTCATTTTAATATTTACCTCATTATGCTCTACAAATATTTCACTCCACTCTTCCTTATTCTGAAGGACAATAATAGCATGTCCTAACATTTACCCAAACTGGTCAAGAAGAGTAAAGATTGGTTTGACCAGGCCTATTTTTAACTGTTCATTTTGCTGAGAAATAACAGAAGCTGATATAAAAATACTGTTTCAGAGATGAAGGATCCTCTACAAGCATTTGTTTATTGACTTTACCTGTTATATGCAAACAAAGTTCATCAGCTGGCCAATTTTAGAGTGCCTGATCCTAGGGGAAATGGAAACAAGCAGGCACAAGAACTGCATCATTTGCCTACATATTATTTAGATAAAACCAAATCCAAGAGTTTAAGAAAGAAGAATCAAATGTTATTTAAGGATTCTTTTATGCCAACAACTACTCAAAATCCGAGCAATGTCAGTTAAAAGTATTTTGAAAATAAAGTGTGATTTTACAGCTTACTCATTCTAACCACCTGCATAGACACCCAGCACAAGGCCTAACACTCAAGGTCCAAAATAAGGCACTTGAAATTAGCTTTTATTGGTCCTGAGCAGTGTGTAGCCTTGAATTTGCCCCAGTAGAATAGTTACACTCCACTTTTTTCTGTTGTAAACTGGCTCTCAGTCAAAAACAGTTATTCAAAACAGGATCTAAAAGCTTCTTTCCTTTGGCCTGAGATTAAACCTCAAGATATTTGTTCGTGCTTCATTCTTCCTCTGTGTTTTCATTCCCCTGAAACAGCGAGTCAGGGGAGTCTGTGGAAGCTGGACAAGTCCAGCAGTTCCTCTGAATCTGACTGTAACACTTGACAAAAAAGCGTACTTCCTTTGTTGCTGAACTGTTTACTCTTCTGGGAGTGCAGAGAACTCCCGGTGTGTCACCTGAAGAAATGATGGCCAACAATAGAGTCCTTCTATCAGACTGACTCAGAACTCAGCAGAAGATACCACCTGGAGGAACATGGAAGCTGCAACAAGTGGCTCTCAGCAGCAACACATCGCCTCCTTTACTCTGCTGCAGCATTTACACATCTGAAAAGCAACCCTGAGACCTGTTGCCTAACTTTTCACCCAACACCTGATAAACCTCTTAAAGGAAGAGAAATAAAATATAAACTCCTTTGAAAGAGCCATCAGTGACTGAACACTACTGTAGCGTGTTCAAGAGAAATGCCATTTCCAAAGAGCCTTGGGAGGCGAAAGCAATGCTCACGGGAGGGACGATGCTTATTGTGGGGAAAAAACGTACAACAGTCTAAATTCAAACAGGATGGGAAGCGGTGTGACATGCAAGCACAAGTGTTATGGCAACTACATAGTGAGAATGCAGTTGTAAGGCGTGCATCCACAGCCCTGCTCCACCACTGCTGCTCATGGTTAGGAGTGCTTTACCCCGTGAAACACCTGACGGGAACAGCAGCAGATCTTTGAGATATTTGTGCTTCCTGGCACCACACAGGAGCAGCAAGGAAAAGGACCAGAACCTGTAATACTTTCACATTGTGGATAACAAGCATGCGTGTGTTCCTGTTAATATCAGATGGTCTGCTCTGCCTACATACATTTCCATTCTCTCATTCCTGTTACCATAGCAAAGTGATACATTTGATCACAATTTTAATAGTCTTAGAGTTTATCATTATGTCCCTTTTTAAAATCTGGTTGATTTTATTCCCAAGAATGCTCCAGCCCTCAAAAAGTCTCTTAAGTAAATGGGCAAGCTATATTTAGAATGAAACACAAACCTCAACTGAAGAAATGCAAGTCTGGCTACTTCATTAAAACTCATCTTCAGTTCACGTAATTTAAATTAGCAAAGCAATATACAAATGCTGATACCACCTCTTCTTTGCATTACAGTGCTTTAACAGTAAGAGGAGCTTAATTAATCAGGCTCAGCAATTGGAAAGACAGGATATACGCAGGAATCAGGATCCAGTGATCTGTCATTGCATTTAATTACCTTGTGTATTCTGAGACTTTGCAGGGTTTCTTTCCCAGAGAGAAAGAACGGACCTCGGAGCCATGGTCCAACTTTCTCTTCATCTGCAAGGTGAGGGAAAAAGAGTAACAACATGGATTTAGTTACATGACCAACCTTACTTATGTAAAATTAACAATTTTTTATAAAATTAACACATTTTTACCTTCTACTTTTATATCAAATTTCAAGAAGTTAACACTCATAAAATGACTTAAAGCAACATTTTATTTTCTGAATTCAACAATATTTGATACATGTTTCATAGGGTGCATGTATATATTATTGCTCTTTTAGGGCTCAAAATCTTTTGGAACTACATTATTTTAATTCTCAAATTGAGAAAAAGTGTGCAGAACTGTGTTAGTTTATTTACTAAACTGTTCTTTCTCTGTCCTCCTGGGAGAGGAGGGAAGGAACTAAACCAAAGCCCTTGATTCTTTGTGTTCAAGTTCATTGCTAAGTCTCTCACTGAAATGGTTAAATTTTAGGTAACCTGTCTGCATTATAAAACCATATTTATTTTAGGGCCTAAAAAAAAATTGACAGTAACTGTTCTTTTGTCTATACTTTTATTTTAAAGTTGCACATTGAAAACATTTATAAAACTGCAGTAAAACTGACAGATTAACCAGTATTTTTCCAAGAAGGGCAAGGATGAAAAACGCTACACCCCAGTCTTGAATGTCACCCGCAATTAGATATGATCAAAACCAAATAATGAGCAGGGCAGCTGCTAAAAGGGGAAGCCAGACTGCAAGAATTACCAAAGAGATGGAAACCAATGAAAGCCATATTTATCCAGGCAGACAAATAGAGATTACTTTCTACATATTTGGGTAATCTTTAACCACAGACTTTTGGACTAAATGAGACATACGTGTGCCAAATGCAACTTCTGAGTTTTTGTTGGCTTTCCTTTTTTTTTTTCTTTTGGGATGTGATACATCACAACAGTTTAGCCAGCTGAAGAATGTTTACTGCTGTTTACAACTGTGAGCTGCAAAATACATCAACTACTTGTATTACATTTCAGATTTTAGTATAATCATTTGCTTCCTTTCTCCAAAATTTCATGTTAAAGATACAGTTTAAAAGTTGGCATCTTTCTCACACAATTGATTTCATCTCTTTTAATGTTGTATTATAACACAGTTATTTAACCATTTATTCCATCAGTCTACCTACCTAAAACAAAACACCCCAAATCCAATAGGATTCTCTAAAGCTTACGGTCCGTATAATTTTGTTGTGATTTTGGGTTTTTATACTTTTTAAATACCCTTATGGCTTTACCTAAAAACAGCCACTGAACGTCTTGTGCTCTGCTTCATTAGTGATTACCCGGGAAAGCTAAGGCTTGTTTTTATGGGAACAGCTACAACACAACCAGAAGAGCTTGCCTTGTAGCTGTGTTTTCTCGCCCATGCCTCACATGGGACACTCCACAGCGTTTCACCAGACAAGCACTGAGGCAGAACCACCCTGCGTGCTGCCGAATCACCAACCTCACCCTCACCGCTTCCCCACGCCCCAGGAGGAGCAGCCCCCCGTGCTCCCCCCAGGAAAACCAGTTGCAAGGATCATTGAAAAATAGTGGATACCATCTTTTATTGCTGTGCTAGATGGGTGAGCCATCAAAATTACTGGAAGCATAAGTAAGATGTTTGAGAATGAATTTCAGTATTTGACGATAGACTTTTCAGAAAGGATTTTTCTCGCTCAAGAAAAATTTTTATTTCCAGTTTGCCTTTCTGAGAGGTTATCATCATCGTATTCCTCCTCTGCTTCTCGTAAGAGGCAGATGCAGTTTTAGAAAAGCACACCTTAAAAATAAAAAGTAGGAAGCCTACAGGAGAATAATCAGCTCTGGTGATTTATTCTTTTGCGTTAGTGAAGAAAACAATATGCATTATGTTGCCTAATAATAATTTCACCTGTTTCTTTTTGGCTGGGTTTTTCTCAGGTATTTTAGGCAACTTTCACATGGGGTCCACCACGCAGACTGACTTTCAGTATCTCAGTAAATACACGCTAAGTAAATACATGGTCAAAAATGCCGTTTATCATATGAAGAAGATAAAACTTTCTCTAAAGCAGAGAGGTCTAGTGACAAGATTCAGACATCAGTAAGGTCTCTGTGTAACCAGAAAACAGAAACCGTCGAGCAAACATCCCTCTAAACATTTAATTTGTCGCTAGGAAAACACAACTCCTTCAGACAACGTCTATTTATCAAAATAACCGAGACTGCAGTAAATTTTAAAAAATTTAATTTTTTTTTTTTTTTAATGAGAAGAAGGGGCAGCAAACTGCATTCCGCATCACCGCCCGCCACCAAGCGCTGGCAGCGCTCCCCGGCAGCGCACTGACTGCAGCTACGGCCGGGCGGCAGCCCCCGCCGCCGGCACGTCTCCGCCCGCGGACCGCCGGCGCGGAGGACGCGCGGCCCCCGCCCGCCCCTCCCTGCGCCCCCCGCCCTCCGCGGCCGCGGAGGAGGGCTGGGGTGGCGGCCACTCACTTTGTAGAAGATCATCTTGAGGGTGCCGTAGAAGCCCATGGTGTCGGCGCGCTTCCCCTTGCGCGGCGGCGGCGGCGCCCCGCGGGCCCGGCGGCCGGGCAGGCGCTGGCAGTACAGCCCCTTCTCCGGCAGGTAGGTCACCGCCTCCCGCGCCGACATGCTCGGGCACGGCGGGCGGCGGCGGCGCTGCTCGGCCCGGCTGGCCCGGCCCTGCCCTGCCCTGCCTGCGCGGAGCGCGGCTCCCCCTGCCCGCGCTGCCTCCGCCCGCCCCCCGCGCCCGCCCCGTCCCTCCCTCCCCGCCCGCCTCCGCAGCGGCGGCGCGGCACTGCGGGATGCGCGGCCGGGAGGGACCCGCGGGCCCCGCCGCCGGGAAACCGCCCCCACTCCGCGCAGAGGGGGAAAAATTAAAAAAATAAAACCCCGGCGCTGCGTGGGTTTGGGGCTATTTCCCCCTTCCACCTTTCCCCCCACCTCCTTCTCCCGCACCGCCTCCGAGGCAGGGGCTGCCCCCAGCACTCGCTCTGTTCGCTCAGTGCCACACTCTCCACGGTTTTCAAAGCGGGTGCAAAACAAGCTCATTTCCACTAATTATAATTATACCATCGCCCTCGGCGGGCCTGGCTGGACTCGTCCATGACTGCATTCCGTGGACAGACGCAAATTAGTCCTTCAAAAGTGCGGGTAATTTTAGAATAATTCGAAATGCGCTACAGTTTTCCCAGGGAAAGAGATGCTGAAATACCCTCTATTGGCTAAACAATAGAATAAACGGTTTTTGAAGATTTAGGAGTTGAAAGACCCGAATCCAGCAATTATGTAATATACATTAAAATACTAATCCGGAGCAGAGGCGCGGAGGAGCTGTCAGAGGCAGGAGCGGGGTTTCCCCAGCAGGGAGGCGGGCAGCCTTCCCTGCGCACCTGGAACAGCCTGGACGCGCACACACGCTCCCCTCTCCCGTACACGGCAGCTCTTGGGCGGCACCAAGCCATCTTAGCTCGGGTTTCCAGTCCTACGCGCGATTCTCACCTGTATTTCAGTGAAAGCGCAAGGAAAGCCCTTGGTAATTACTTGCTAAAGAACGCTCCTTTTTTGGTCATTGTTCACATCAACAAATCTGTCCAGTTCACCCTTACGGTTCGATTCAAGGGCATTGAAGTTCCTGACATATGGCTGGGCTCTCAGACAGATACCTGGAACCGGCACAGCAGCTAGGCAGCTTGATTTTTTTAGTTTCTATACAAAACTCAAGAGACTTCAGCTTCAGAAATTTTTCTTTTTTTCCTTTTTTTTTTTTTTTTCCCCCTCCTGGAAAGTTTTCTGCCCAAGTTCAGAGCAGAGCATACCCCGAACATGATCTGAAACTGCAGCATTCCCCTATAATTTCCCCCAGGTGCAGTGGAAACTGGAGATGCTCAGCAGCCCTCCAGACCGATGCACTCAAACAGAAGGAAGCATGTAGTCTGCTCCTGCTAACCTGAGGGGAAACCATCTTCTTTATCACCCAAAGCAGTACAAAAAGGGTTCTACCTTTATAAAACACACACCTAAAGGAGTGGAAGCACTTTCTGTAAAACCCATTAGCTTCTTCATTAGTACTTTAAAAAAACTCACATGTATTATTGCTTAGCAATAGCTGAGTGTGGCAGGTGTTAGCACACCCAGACAAGGCAAAATCACTACCCCCACAGCACAGAGATTCTGCCTCTAACTGGTTTCATGTATCTCCCATCCAGCACTGAGTTCTCACAGCCTTTTTCATCTCCCAGTGAAAATGGTTCTGCCCATCAAATCTTGGCATTTATGCCATTACCCATTAAACTGCAGTGCTGTATATTTTATGAGAACAAAATGGTCTTGAGTTGACTTCATACCTCAGATATGAACAGAGCTGTACATATCCCGGGAGACTATTACTGCTTTCCTTTGCTAGCACATCACATGCAAAGGGGAAGGAAAAAAAAAACCACAGGCTGCATATACACATTAAATAATCACAGGAAGCAAATTAATACTCAAATCATCAGAGTAAGAGAGAATTTGAACATTATCACTGTGAGGACTTAGAAGTACTTCATATATTTGCTCGCCTAAAGCCTTGTGATGCTTGCAGCTATCTCTGCCCCTTCTCCCACCAGTGAATGCACTCGATGCAGAGGGGGGATGATGGCTACTCTTGCTCCAGCATAGAAGCAGAACGGGCAGGAAATCCTCAGGGATTAGCCTCTCCCCCAGCCCAAAGGCAAGTGTAATCTGACAGCATGGTTAGATTTATCTTTTGAACAAAATGTGCTTCGGAATTAAGCAGTCAATGAGTTGAATAATAATTAGAAATTACTATTTTCCTCTCTTTTGGAGTACTACTATTGCAGATTACTTCTCTTTTGATCATGATTGGCAGATATTCTCTCACGGTAAAAAAACCCCACTGACTTAACTGCTAATCACTTTGCCACAGTCAGGACCCATGTAATAACCCCAACAATCATTTGCTAATGGTAGAAAACTTGGTATGTCAAGTATTTATTCTGCACAAAAGGTTTAGGTTTTTTCCTAATTTTACATACAGGTATCACAGACAGATTTGACATTTGAACAATGACCATCTTCCATCTAGCAATCTGCCTTTCTCAGAGCAAAATACAAAAATTACACATGGTCATGGCTCTGGTTCTTACTTTTTTAGGATTTTTCTCCGTAGTGAGCCACTTTTGACTCTTCACAAATAAAGAAACACTACCTCTATCTCAAATTTAGTTTGATAATCTCTGGGTAATTGCAGGATTATTCTAGTTGGGTGTCTGCTCTTCCCCAGAATGCCTACCCACAGCCTGGGCTCTCCGCAGCTATTGGAGAAGAACATGCTCCACCAAAGGCTGAAGGCATCTACAATTAGACTGCCACCCTAAATTCCTGTCTAGAAAGGACTTTTGCTTTCTCCCATGACTCTGAGAACCACCCTGTCCTCAGAAAAATTTAGTGTAATGAATGCTCCATGCTCTCCCTTGTAGGAAATAAATTAAGGTTTTGCAAAAGTAACGTAGAACTGCCTAACCTGGGAAGACTGAGGTCATGCAGCTTCACTCTGCACCTTCTGGGAAAACACAAGGGTGGAGGAATAAGACCCCGACTCTGCAGGTGCTTTGGAGAGCCTGACAGCAAGTAGCAAAGATGATGCATTCATTTACATCTCTACCAACATCTGAAACAATATTTACTACAGTAACTTAATGCCCCAAGACTACTTAATGGTATGAAGTGAACATTCATCACAAATTAAGGTACACTGAGGAAGACTACCATTTAAAGCAATGTTAAGAGAAAAATCAAAAGTTGCCATGTTTCTTTCCCTGTTTGGTATCTATTTAATTTCAAAGGTTGGTCCTACTTTGTTGAAGCTGACAAAAATTTTTCACATTCTTAAAACCACAAACAAAATAGCACTCATGACATTTAGAAAAATGTCTACACCAAAATTACATAGTTTTCAGTGGACACAAGTCCAATCTTACTTCCCGTCAGTACTGCCAACTCTTAATTAAAAAAAATTCACAGCATCCAATTCTTTTCCTGTTGGCAACATTTCCAGCACCTTTACCAGTTTGTCATGTGGCATGCTGTAATTAAGACCGTCTATTACTTCTAATGAAAGACTAGAATGAATTACAGAAATCACCCGCAGAGCTATATAATCCCCAGAAGAACAGAGATTACAGTGCAACAGACCAAAGAAACAACACTTTTTGTTGGTTTTTTTTTAGTTGGAGAAACATTTTTGAGTGGAGAGACCACTGGATGGTCTGGCTGTGGTAATGGCCAGTCAGCATTTTGAAAAAAAACACTGGTGCTTAAACCGGGGAATGCAAAAACCATAATTGGCATTTCACATACACACATATGTGTGTCGGGAGCATAATGTGTGCAGGAGGAACTGTGGAGCAATATGGTTTGGTATCTCCATTAATATTGGTAAATGCATCATTCAAGACAGTGCCAGAAGGGATTCTGTGTGCTCTGCACATTTAGCAGACGCTTAGCAGACTGACTCCTTTAGAAACATTTCAGAGGGATTTTTGTGTGTTGTCTAATAGGATTGCTGGGTTTTTCTATCCAGGAAACCAAACATCCTAATTGGGAGGGGCCAAATCCTTAGCTGTGAAAGATTTACCCTGGACTCAGTGAAGATGACCTGAGAAGAACCGTCATGCTTAGTTGTTTTTCCCTTTCTCAGACTTGGAGCCACTTAGGCTTTAAACACTCCCCTTCTGCTTGGTAATCTAGTTTGGGCAGCTGCAGCAGCCAGCACTTTGTCTTCTATATTCGACCTATTCATCCAACTACATACTTCATTTAATTTGCCAAATGCTCCCATTCAGGCAAGAATCTGGCCCCACAGAGAGGTACTTCTGCCATCTGCTTTAGACATTTAACTATAGCTTAGCTTAGGACACCTACATTTAAAAGCCTACGTTCCCATTCAGTCAATGAGAAAGGCACATTGCTAGAGTCCAAAATCCGTAAGTTCTCAGAAAAGGAGAAAAATATTCCATATGATAGCAAGTGTTTAACATATTTCAAAGTAATTCTGGGTGGGCCTTTCCACTACAAAAAGGCACTGCTACTATTGTCAGATCTTTTTCTTTTTGAACTATCATAAAATTAAACAAGTGACCCACTGGGATCACAGAAATGCCATGTTCTCATGGTTTCTCCCAGTTCAGTCTGGGATAGGCAGCAGCCTAACAGGTTACAGATTTGAGATTTATTAGAGTGCACCCAGCTGAGCTGGAAGTATTTTATGGGTAAATTCCAGATCTGTGGGCAGGGTGAGACAAAGGTTTAGCACACTCACCAGTTAAGGAAAATGCATATTTGGCTAACAAAATTCAAGGGCACAGTGTACGATGCACCAATCACACAGGTGTAACTGTGTGGAATATACCATTAGTATTGATGCAGAAGGACAGACCTCAAGAAATGAGTTTAGGTGCACCAGTTTGTGACCAACAGCTGCTACATTCCAACTATGAGGGAAGAACAAAAGCAACTTGGCTCCCTGGAAGCAGTTCAGATTGAGGAATTTCTGCTCAATTTATTTATAATGTGTGCAGCAAGCTTAGAAAGGTTCCCTCCTGCATGTTTGCCTCAACATAGCTACAGGAAGAAATTTACACCTATGGTCTTGTGCAGTTCAAGTGTAATTCTCGACCCTGCAGTTGCACTGACCAGCAGCTTAATGCTAAATGACATACTTTTGTAATATTGATGAATTTAAGGTTTGGGAGGAAGTAGTGAAAGCAACAGTAACTCTATTATGGGAGGAAGGACACAGAGAGGCATTACATTAAGTTAAGCATGAAGTCTTCCAAAGCTTGCTTAAGTGGAGTGGAGAATACGTATTATGAAGTATGATAGGTAATACTGAAGCGTTTCACTAACTGTATAATGTTTCTTGGCAAAGCATTTTGAAGACTGCTTTCAAAATTAAATTCCCCACACATGATTATCCGTGGTTTTTATGCAAAGTAAGGTACTGTAGTAAAAAAAAAAATGCAAAAAGACTTTAAGCTTTGTTTTTGCAGGGAAGGAAATGGCATGGGTAGCAAATCAATAAATATTTGGTTATAGATCCTGATCCTATTAGAATAGTATGAACTTTGATTACAAATACCATTTTAAAGGTATATATTGATAGCAGAGATTTCCCATAAACCACTTTATTCAAACACTTACCTTCAAAAAAACAGAGTTCTAAATACGTTGTGATAGAATTCAAAGGTGTGCTAGTTAATGGCTGCAAAAAATAGCTTTGAAATGGATTTAAACAAGAAGTGTCTATAACAGACTTCAGCATTGGATACTTATAATAAACTTCAAATTATGTTTTAAGAGCAGGGAGATTTCACAGACAGGCTTAATGTAATACAGCATCACTGTGTCTCCAGCAGAGCAGAACTCCCCTCTGAAGGTCATACATCCTGTCCTCTTTGCTGGTTCCCTGTAGTTGGGCACAGAACTTGCAACATATGCTTCGATGCTTAGGTTATTTTAAAGGAGTACAGCCAAAGCTGTCATATGCCCATTAATGAAGGGAACAGATCCATGCACTCTTCCTTGGTGATAACACCAGCTTAAAGATGTCCCAGTCTCACCTGCTCATTCCTGTCCTCGAATGGCTCTTGCCCTTATTTCTGCAGGAACAAACATCTGTAGAAACACTCAGAACCAGATTCATTAACTGATGCAGGGTGAAGAGAGATGGGTTTAAGTTTTTACCCTTGGGGTTTCCTTTTTTCTTTCTTTTAGAGCTAGTTGCTAGTTTAAATTTCCACCATGCTTTCACAAACAACTGAACCAGCAGAAGCAAATGAGCAATTCACAGGCAGGGCACAAACTCCTTGAGCCAGCTACACCACTGAGAAAAAGGCATGAGGAACTATGACCTAAGTGTTCCACGCAGAGAGGATAAGCCTATTATTTACACCTAGGGGCATCACTCTCTCAGCTGTAGTTTCATGTGCATTTAAGCCAGCACATCCACTGGGAAGAAGAAAAATACCAACAGTTCCTGCACTTGTGGCTGCCCTTGGCCATTCATTTCTACGCTTGCATCACCTTGTCAGGTGCCACAGAGCCTTCGTTGTATGGCTCTGTGGCCAACTATAGTGGCAACTGACCTCAGGTCACCTTTTTGCTAGGCTATTTTCCAGCCAGGTCAGATTCCTCATCTCCCTCACTGCACAGCCACACATGTCTGTGCCTGCACAGCAACAGGTACAGCCCACTCTCTCCTTTCTAACCTCCTCAAGCTCTTAGAAGAGCTACCTTACCTTGAACAAGGAACTGGGGGCTTTGGGCTTTGTCCTCCCAACCCAGAGGACTGTATTACCACCAGAACAATTTATTTGCATTGAAAAATATACTTCAGTCTGTGATAAATGGAAATGGACACTCAAAGATTTACCACAAAACAAGCACAACAAGGTGAACCACAGGCAGGGGGGTATAATGTCAACCTTCTTTAAACACATCATGTTGTAACTCCAGGAAGCTTGTCTCATTAGGACTCTATATAATCTCACTGAATAAAACCAGCGAAAACAGAACATTTTCCTTCCCAAAGCATTTTTCTTCTTGTTAAAGAAAAAGATAAATTAAAACAAAATATCAGTGCAGCTAAGCTTCCTGTTGCTTTTAATTCCCTGTGACAGTAACCACATGCAAGTTTCCTACACAGAAATATATGGTTTGCTTTAAAACTAGCAATATTATCATAGAATAAACATTTTTTTTCATAATGCATATTCATAAGGAGCGGAGTTAAGGTTGATAATGCAACCTCCACTTTCACATCCTTCACTGCTTTCTGTGCAACAGGAACATTATGAGTTGCTTTTTTGAGTTTCGTTTTTACACAGTATTGTAAGATTATTCATTTTTCAAAGGATGAAGGTATTACATACAATACATCTCGCAAAATGTTCACTAATGGCACCAGATCTTCATAAGAACTGTGTCTCCATTCATTGTGCTCCTATTAAAGTTAACTGTAATCTATTTATTATATCATTAAACTTAATATATTGTAAGATGAATTCTATTTATAGATGCAGTAATAGCTGTGCTAATCACTCAAGTTCACATTGAACCAGGCTGTGCTTCTGAGCCACAGTTGCTTGAGACCAAAGAACATTCCTAAATTTCCTGAAGAGATGACCTTGCCTGTTACACCCTGGACAAGCCCAAGTGGCCCTGCAGAGCAGCCCCTGCAAGCTGCTGGCTCCCACACTTGCACTGTGAAGGAAGCTGGCACCACGCATCCCATCCACTTTCAATTTCACAGATTCTGCATGTGACAGTAGTTCATAAAGTTAGAAAACCATGCACTAGAGACTGTGTTCTTAGGCACACCAAGCACAAGCCCTTCTTGCTGATCAACAGATGACAAACACAATAAAAAAAAAATTAATAGGGATCAGTTCCTTTTTTCAATATTTCAACCAGAGAGCTGAGTTGGTTTTTTTATATTGACAAGAATGTTTCCAAATTGGAGAAGTGTGCATTTCTGCCTTTGAACACCAATGTTCAAACTGTTTTCACTCAAATACAAGCACGTTGGCAAATCACCTCTGTACTGAAAAAGAAACGTGTATTTGGACTTGGAAGACTTACCAAAAATGTCTGTCTTTTGCACTGAATACAAATAGAGGACTGGTATGTACTGCTGTTTTCTGTTACATTTTCCTTTTTAGAGACAGCTTAATTGCCAAGATAAGTGTTTGTTTATCTGGCATAATCTATACAAATTTATTTACAAAATACTTTCTGTCGTCATTTCTGGTACATGAGAATGAGAAGGGGTTAGTTGTGAGTCTTTAGGTTACAGACAGAAGAATTCCTGGAATTAGAGATTAAACCAGAAGGATTTAGGAAGAATGTAAAGAAAAAACTATTAGAAATGTCAAATCTCTTTTCCTACCTGTTTTACCTAAAGGGGGTATAAAGGTTACAAAAACCAAGCATTCAAAAGAATTTGAAATGACATGCTTTTACTCGAAAAAAAGCTGCTTACCAAGACAGCCTGTGCATGGTACATACTAAATAAGAGAGATTCTGTGGAAACAAACAGTGTCTGAGGTTGTGATTTATTAGACATTGTGTAATCCACCTCTGCACATGCATCAAGTTTGCAAAGGCAAACATTCTGAAGTTTTAGGCATGGCATCCTGGCATCCCTTTTATAGCATCCAGGGAATCCACCCCATCATCTGGCAACGCATAGACTCCCTGTCTAGCATGCCAGTGGCATAGAACACTTATGTCACACCCCACCATTGTGGACAACCAGCAGCGAGGAACACATGCACCTTTGGTGCAAAAGCTCTAGAGGGAGACGAAATGTGATGTGCCAGGGCAGTTTGCTGGTAACAGAAGTGTAGGACCCTTGAGTCTCAGCTTTGGAGAGGAGATTGTTCTGTTGAACATGTGTGAATCTCCCAGGCTCCCTCCATCTTTTCCTGCTCTTTGTTTTTCTGTAAGCACCATCTCCAAGGTCCTCCATTTTCTTGCCCTGTACTTTCTGTATCAATCTTATGGCCCCACTAGTTTCCTCCCTCCTGCCCTCTCCACAGCATAACAGTCTAACAAGACTTATTGTCCCACATTATAACTTCTTTCCTTTCCCATTCTTGACCACATTTTCTCCCTCCCTAGAATTCAGGGGAAGCATTTTTCCATAAAATGTTCAAGCACCTACAAGGCATGTCTGGACTGTAGGACACAGTCACAGAATCATATAAAGGCCAGGGTAGGAAGGGACCTTCAAGATCATTTAGTTCCAACCTCCCCCACCATGGGCTTCGATGCCACCCACAAGATCAGGTTGCTCAGGGCCCCATCCAACCTGGTCTTGAACAATTCCAGTGATGGGGAATCCATAACTTCTCTCAGCAATCTACTCCAGTGACTCCCTAGCGCCTGGGCAAAGAATTTCTTCCAAACATCTAATCTAAATCTCTCCTCTTTCAGTTAAAAACTATTCTCCCTTGTCCTATCACTACCTACCTGTACAAAAAGTCACTCTCCCTCTTTCTGTAAGCTTTTTTGAGGAACTGAAAGGCCACAGTGAAGGCTCCCTGGAGCCTTCTCATCTCCAGGCTGAGCAACTCCAGCTCTCTCAACCTGTCTTCACAGGAGAAGTGCTTGGGCCCCCCGATCATCTTCACCGCTTCCTCTGGACTTGCTCCAACAGGACCATGTCTTTCTTGTGCTGAAGACCCCAGAGCTGAACCCAGCACTGCAGGTGGGGGCCCCCCAGAGTAGAGCAGAGAGGCAGAATCCCCTCCCTTGCCCTGCTGCCTACACTGCTTTTGATGCAGGACACAACTGACCTGGGCTGCAAGGACATTGCTGGCTCACGTACAGCTTTCTGTCCACCAGAACACCCACATCCTCCTCTGAAGGGCTGCTCTCAGTGACATCTCCCAGTCTGTACTCATGTCTGGATTGCCTTGACCCAGGTGCAGGACCTTGCACTTGGACTTCAGCCTCGTGAGGTTCTCATGGGCCCACTTCCTAATTACCTTGCCCAGGTCTCTCTGGATGGCATCCTGTACTTCTGTTGTGTCAACTGAGTTGCCAGCTCTGGTCAGCTCCTCTGTATCTAAGGTCAGTCTCATCCACTAATTCTTTCAAGAACTTAAAGTTCACTCTTCTGAAGCTCATGGTCCTGACTTTCCTCTTTGTCAGGCCCACGCTCCTCAAGATCAGAAACGCAATCAGGGCATGGTCATTACAGCTTAGGCTGCCTCCACTCTTAACCTGTCTAATGAGCTCCTCTGCACTGGTGAGGACCACATCCGGGAATGCTTCTCCTTTGCTTTGTCTAATACCTGCACCAGGAAGTTATCTACAGGATATTTGGCTTTTTGTCTACCATTCTTGCCCACATCTGCAGAGCAGCTGGAAGCAGCCACCGCAGGGAAGATGCAGTTCTGCCTACAGAATGCTCAGTGAGTCCTCGGTCAGTCAGATCAGTTTGATCAGCACTGTGACCTGGTAGGACACAGGCTCCTTGCAGCCCAGAGTGTCTCAGGTACACGGAAATGGTCATTTCTCCATGACACACACTCTGCCCTAGCATTAAGTGGCAGTGGTTATAAAAGAGAAAATGGCACATTCTACCTGCTTGATCCGTCTTCCTTTTCTCACCCAACCCATGCCTATGGTAGAGCACAGATTTACTCTTTTTCCATGAACCCTCATGATTTATTGCCATGACAACTCTCCCCTCTCCAGAGGCCTGGGGGAGCCCTGTGAGCTGATTTCTCCTGAGTACATTCTTCCTGCAGTGGAGGATGGATGCCAAACCTTTGCAGAGCAGAAAGGAATGCCAGGCATCCCGGGGTCACACCAGATGCTTTGAAGGCTTGCTAACCCACTGTCATTAACCTTATGCTGTGCAATTGCATGTCAAAATGGGCTACAGGCAGAGCAAGCAGGCCAGCAAACCTGCCCCATCTAAAAGCACACTTCCCCGAACAGGTGCTTCCAGTCTAGAAACCACACAGCATGCTTGCCTCCCTCTACAAGAAACACAGTGCTGCATAACTTTGGGTAACTAGTCCCTCATTCAGATGAGAGGAATGACAATTAATAATTTTATTTTTTTTACACTGAATTTTGCTATACCAGCGCAACTCGTCGAAACAGGTGATTCGAAGAATTCAAGAAGTACAAAATAGGTGGCG
Organism: Eopsaltria australis; assembly: GCA_034509425.1. Lineage (NCBI taxonomy): Eukaryota > Metazoa > Chordata > Aves > Passeriformes > Petroicidae > Eopsaltria > Eopsaltria australis. The sequence goes on from JAVTVJ010000036.1 coordinate 3,817,665, forward strand.
CATTTCACAGTGTTTCAGAGATATTTTCAAACCTGTACAAAACCTAAGAACTACAGCATAAAAAAAGAAAATGATCATCCCTGTCCACTGTTATGTCAAAGCTTCTTTTGGGAAAGCATTTTGTTCAATAAAAGCTTATGCTCCCTTTATAAAGGTACAATATTTCCACTTGAATTTAAAAAACTACAAGTCAAAAACCCCTGTTTCTACCCTCAAGGAAAACTGTATGTTGCAACCTTCACATAACCTCAGATATCACATATTTAACCATTTCTCTAAAAACTTCTGTCAACTTGCCAGATAAGTGTAATGGAACTGATCTGTTCCCTAAACCAATCCATTCACTGTGGGTTAAATAGCAAGACAGTTAGCTAAACTCCTGGCTTTTGAAGCTTACAATTTATTTATTTATAGACAGGATGGAGTAAATTAAAGATTTCAAAATTTTTTTGTTTGCTGTTCCATTCACTTGTAACCACAAAATTAGATGGCAACCGTGGTTTTAAAGATTTATGGAGACTCAGTATTTCACAAATCCAATTATTTAAGGAAATGCAGTCCATCTAATGTTACTGATTTACCACGGAAATGCTACAAAGTAAAATGTTGAAGAATAGTCCAAGTCACCGATGTGGTTGGTTGTACAGGGAAGTATCTTACAACTATATGAAAATTAAGAGGAAAAAATGCATAATGTCGTAAACTATTATTTGAAATTAGTACACTAGAAGAGGGATTTAAGATTCTGTAATAAAGCCTGTGCAAATATATGTCCTAGTTCCTATTCCTTTTTATTTTGCTGAAAGCAACTACTAAAGCTTGTTATTAGCTATAACATTGCTTAAGCAATGCCAGCAACGTTCTGACAAATCTCTAGGGATTTTTTACCCACTTTTCTTTTATTATCATACTCCATCTCTAATATTCAATCAGTGCCAAACTGGTTTATGTATGCCAATCTTTCTCACAGAAATGGAAAAATATCCTGCTGTATGTCATAGGGCTGCTGATGTGACAGGGAGAGACTGAATGGAAGTGGGAAAGGGAAGCGGGAGGGAGGAGGATGAGAGCACCAGCATGCAGTCTGGTATTTAGCAGGAGTCTCATTTTTTTTTTGATCAGAAAGTTGGCAAAAAATCAAAGTGCAGACTAGCGTTAGTTAGGTCCCTTGTAATTTAACCTTTGACACAAGCTTTGCACATCGTGTGGACTCTTCCCTTTTGTCTAATTTCAGACACAGAACAAACTTGTGCCTTGAAAACTGGCCAGATCTGAATAATGCCCATTTTACTACCTACCTTCAACAAAACATGCTATGAGCCACTGACCAGATCATTTGCTGATGAACCTAAATTTCAATTGCTATGTAGTTATTTAAACACAGCCCAGTTGTTAGCTGAATTTCCCCACTGGGACAAGAATGTACAGTGTTCACTTTTGTCCCTTGTAAAATCATAGACGATGTTTAGGAATATTTGATTAAAAAGAAAATTCTGGGAAGAACTCATTTGCTGCTTGTGTAAATACAGTTCCTCATTAAAATTTGATAACAACAGTCTTAATGGAATACTACAACCTCATTCATGCTTTTGAATAAAGTGATTTAAATTGGCATGAACATGGTTTAAATACACTTCTTCCCAGCTAACTGTTGGCAGCTTTTTAACGGCCTGCAGGGACAGGTATGACTCATGCCTGCTCTTCAAAAACTTTTTTAAAATGCAGATTTTTTCCACTGGTCTATTGTGCTTCACAAGTAAACTGAAAGAGACTAAAATTAGAAGGCAGACCACTATCACCAGAGGGATTAGGAACTCCTATGCTATGCTGATTCCAAAAGCTGAATTGGTTGACCTGTACTAGGGATTCTTTTATTTTGGTTCCTACTAGATTTCTGGCAAACTTCATCCAAAGTCTGTCCTGGTTACAAATTATTTTAATTCCCTGTTTAGTAACAGCGGGCGGTCTCTGGATTTGCATGCAACATTGCACTGAGCAACCCTCATTCCCTGGTACGCAAATTTGAAAAAAATGAAGGTGTTTCCCTTAAGAAAGTCAGTATGAGAATGCTACCTGATCACAAGTCATATGGCAAAGCTCTGGGACTTTTAAAACAACCACAGCAACAGTCTTTTCGTGTACCTTATGTAAAGTATGCTAATATTTACTGATTCTTTTTAATACAAAGAAAGTTTGGTGGACAGCTAGTTGAGGAAGGGAATCCAACAGCCTCAAGTTTAGACTGAGCAATCAACCTGTCAAGGAAAAGACAGCAGAAGATACTAACCTTCCCTGTAATTCAGGCATTTTAGGTAGTGCAGACTACTGGGTTAAAAGCTAAAACAATAAGGTACATTTCAACTTAAGATAGGGATGTCAGCCTCCTTATCAGCACAGTCCTTCAAAGAGCCCTCTGAAATTCTCTTCCTTTGAGACAGACAAGCCTCACATCTGTGGCAAGATGTGTGGCCTACTCAGTCCCAAAGAGCTCTCAGGGTAGTATCCTGTTAACCAGAAAACCTGAACAAGCTCTGTGCTTCTTTATGCAAAATACCCAGGGAAAACATGTTAAGTACTTAATCTGCCATATCACAGAGGAAAGTTAAATGTGACTCAGCAGGTGTACATACTGAGAAGCAAGAACATTAACGCTAACTGGGATTTGTTCACTTTCCCGTTCATGATAGCTGGTTACATCACCATATTATGTGCATCTAGTTTAGGAATGGTGGGGTTTTGCTTTTACAGCAGGTAGACAGCTGGAAGTTTTGTGTGGCTTTCTAAAAGGAGCTATAGAAATGTGACTAGTGAGCTGGGTTAGCTGTTCAGTACTACAGGCTAAATGTGGAAAAGAAAAAAGGAGGATTCACTCAGAGCCAGCATTGATCTAAAGCATGGGTCAACAGTTCCAAGACACAGAAAACCCAATTCATTTCCAATTTCCAGGGGACATCTATTACAATCTAAAAGGTATCTGTTTTGAAGAGTTGTGATACTAACACTGTTTTCTAAGCAAAGGCAGTGTACACCAAGGTTAAAGAGATGACTGTACCAAAGGAAATCTCATCTCAGAATTAAAAAAAAAAAGGTGTAAAAAACAATCATAATGCCCACTTCACCTCCACAAAAACTATACTTTTTTGTTGCAATTGAAAGTGGAACTCAACTTAAAAATTTAGCAGATGCCCTAGTATGAGGATGGGGATGCCAGGCTAAGGAGGAGTCAAAGGCTGTGAGAACAACCAGCATACCAAATCCAACCCCCTCCATCTTTTGAAAGGGTATTTTCTGTATCTGCAACTGGCAGTTAACATTTGTCTGGTTTTATATCTACCTAAATATTCATATAAGCAATCAAAGTGTCTCCATCTACTGAAGAGAATTTGTGCTGAAGGGTATGTGACACCTAGAGAGATCCCAAGGAGTGGTTTGCATACTCTTCATCTCTTCTCACCGCTGAGGTACTGACTTAGCCCTTGATGAAACAGGATGCGTAACTGATCTCCAAACAAGACCCCAGCATGCAACCAGCCAGCTGATGGTGTCAACAAGTGAGTCAAAGGCTGCTGCAGTTTCGTCCAGCCGGGTCAGTATCACGTATCTGGCTTACACTCTCTAACGAAAGTTTGAGCAGTAACATCTAAATCTGAACAAATCTGGTCCTGCCCAACCAAAACCTCAGTCTAAAAGAAATTATCAACTAATTTCTTCCAGACAACACAAGAATTTCAGGAATGCAAACTAACCATTTTATGCCCCTGACAGGTCTTTCTAAACCTTCTACCAGTTCTTCCAACTTTTCATTTCCCCAAAACAAAATCACGGTTCTCAGAAATATTCTGGAAGAACAGACAACCAAGGAAAAATTTCCCAGTGCTCAGATGTTAAGGCTCCCCCCTGCAGCATTAGTGTCTCCAAAATGTTTTTAAATGAAAGGGAAGAGAGGAGTAGCTTGCAGTAGTTTCCAAATAATGCAGTTATACTACCTTTTATCTATATGGATGCCAGCATGGAATTGCACTATTCCTTTAGGGGCCTTTGGGAATGAGGTGAGAATATTATCTTGATCTGCATTAAACCAGTAACTGAATTGAGTATATTTGCTTCTTCATGTTAAGCTAATTTCAAGAAGCTCCTAATTTGTCAGCACTTTTCAGAGTCATCTTGAACCTGGAAAGGAAGGAACAGACAGCTCAATGTGTATAACAAAGGTTTGTCAAATAACATCAATATTCCTCATAATAAGATTGCCCTTTCAAAGTAAGAACTACTCAGAGATATGGTAAAGACCCCAGCTCAAAGGGACCAAATGGAGCGAGGGGCTCACAAGCTGAGGGCTTAACCTAGAAGTGAAACAGATTAAAAACCTGGCTAGGAATCAAGACTGCTTCTTCAGGTTGCCATTCCCACCTTTTGGTTGTAAACAAACTCTGGGGCCACGGCTGAAAACACCAGGTCTGCAAGCACACACTCTCCACATCAGTGCCTCTATGCAGAGCAGAGAGGATGACTTCAGACAACATCAGTAGAATACTGCAGTTGACAAGGAAATAAACCTATAGGAAGAGGAGGATACTGTGCTTTTACCAATTCAAATCCCATCTTCAAATCTATGTGAAGATGACTACTGACAACCAAACCTGCTTTACATCAAGAACAATTCTAGATCGGAGGCCTGTCTGCTCCAGAAGCAAAGGCCCACACCTCTCCACAGATATTCTCCACTGTAAGGCAGCTTACCTTTCATAAGCTTTTCTGAAACAACCTTGTCAAAACCAACTCTTGAAATGGCAAGCCATGGGCATATTCTCTGCTGGATATAGCTGTACCAGAAGAGATTACTCTCCGCTCCTTAGCAGATTTCAGTCAGTGAGCGAAATTGGCTTATACAACTATATATATTAGTAGATCTTTGGCAATAAATGCATGTTTTTCCCCTTAAACAGGCTAAGAAGCAATGACATGAGCAGCTTAAGAGGCAGATCTGAAACAGCAGAAGTTTGCTGGCAGGTTGCATGACAAATACCTGCAAGTAGCCCAAAGGGTGGCAGTTTATGCAGCCAACTTAGCTGAGCTGGAAGATTACATGTTCACAGTACCAACTGGTCAGAAGCACAGAAGCCAAAATATGTTGGATTCTCTATCAGTAGGATAAGTGCAATAAATTCACTGGGGCCTCATGGTACTGCCAGGATTAGACTCAACATATTATAAGCCCATATTACTGCTGCTTTAACCATTAAAACCTCCCAAATCCAATACCTGCAAAGAGTGGCATACTTGACTTCAAGAGTGGCTTTCTTTGAGAAATTCTAGAGGTAAATGACCTAATCCAACAGCAGGACATCTGTCATGAAATTCAGCTGTGTTTGCTATCCACTGTTGCAGTTACAGGAGCTTCTCCTGTACTGGCAGTCCCAGCTCATTCACACATATACACACTAAGATACACAAACAACATTGCTAAAACACATGTCAATTATTCCATTCAAAAGACAAGTTGTTTAACAAACTAATTTATTTTTTTCTTTTTTTAAAACGAGTCATGAGTTCTGTTTCTACTGTTGCTACATGTGACTTTGTGCAACATCTTAGCCCTGTGAAGGGAAAACTGTTGTAATCTACACAGAGGACAGATATGCCAAAGGTCTAAGTTCTGCTAAGAATTATATGTTAGCAAACACACATTGGGTCAGCTTGGTTCAAGTGAAGGCTTGGATTCATGGGCCCTTGCTTCCTCAGTGTATGAGACAGGTTGGAGAAGCAGTGAGAAACAACAGCAAGAGGTTTAATACTACTAGCAGGTAAAGCATAAACTTTTCAGAAACCCTTGATTACATGCTTTGAAGCCCACTCCACAATGATTCCCTACTATCCCTACTAACTGCACTTTCATTCTGCAGGCATAAAATGATACATCAGAGAAACAATTTCTAGCAATTTTTTATTGATGCATTTTGGAGGTGGTTTTGGTTTCACCAGATGGAAAAGTCTTTCAGTGAAATAATTCTACTCAGACATTATCCATAATATGCATTTGCACTCAAATAAAAGTTTCAACTTCAAAACCAACTGACTTTTATTAATGAGGGTGTGTTCTCCAAACCCACTGATGAAATACTTACAGTATCTTCAAATCTCACATTTCTTTCACCACTTTCCACAGACTTTGTACTATATATATTTCATTTCGACAAACAACATCACCAGCAGATTTGAGAGGGCATTTCCCTTAAACAGAAGGGTTGTTTATCTGAGCTTACCTAGGGAAACAATCTATAAGAATACAGCACGTCTATCAGTGACTGTGGTGGTGTAAAGTAAACTCCTGGATTTTGCAGACATGTGGCTGTGGATTGCTAGTGTATTCCTTCTACTGGTTGTGCCGTGGGAGCAGAGAACCCGAAAACAGTTAAAAGATAAAATAGTATCTTAAGTTCCTACAGCTTCTTGCTAAGACTGAACTCTTTGCCAACAAAAGTGCTTTTTGTCCACTTTAGCTGTAACCAAGTGAAGGGTTTGGTTAGCAAAGAAATAGCAGGTAAAATTAGAACTTTCCAAGCCATAGGACTTTAAGGTTACATCAGCAAAGTTACTACACAAGAGATCACCACTTCTGAGAAAAGTGCTCTGGCAGAAGCAACCACATTCATTTTTTTGTCTAACCAGAAAATCTCTGTATGCTATCATGAAGGCATATTCAACATCCATGTGATTTGCCTGGAAGAGCATGAGCCATCACAGATGACAATAATCCCCTCAAAAAAACCCAAACCAAAACCCAAAACACTCTGACAAAGCCCAATCTCCTTACAAAAGTTGAGACCATCTACTAATCAACCTGAAGGACACCTTTAAAGGCTGTATCCGCAAGCTCTTTAAGAAATCCACTCATGCAGAGAAATATGCAATATGAACAAATCCTGGGAGGGAAAGTTCAAAAAAGTACAAAGTCAAAGACAGTACAAAGAGTTTACAACCTTCTCTCTCCCTCTGTGGCTTTTTTTTAAAACTTCTGTTTGAATACCTGATTTTTTCCCTTTTTTTCTGCTCACTGGTAAATAAACAGAATAGGCAATTCCTTTCCCACCAATTTTAGCAAAGACATAATACTAAATTATTTTTTTGTTTGTTGCAGCAGTTGCAGGAGGTGAAAAGTTATTACTTACCTGAACCTAGTGGATTTATTTAATAATTCTTTTATCAGTAAGACCATGTTTTTCTTTAAACATGTTAGACTTCTCTGGAGATTGAAAAGTTTCTCTCTCCCCATAAACAATTTTCCATCCATTTTAGCTGAGTGTCTTGTGCCAAGATGTTTGAAAAAGGCAACTTACATAAATATTTATATGTAACATCCTCATTATAGAAATTACAAAAGTAACTTTACAAACAAAAGTGCCTTTCTTTATAATCAGAGTCCAGAATTTGATTCTAGTATTTTAAAAATATGTAAGAACTTTACCACAGAGAAATATAACACAACATTTACCTCAACTGTCAGAGAGAGTTAACTTCTCTTGTATGTTTGGAAAAGAAATCAAAAGAAAACAGTAGGAAAATATATCAGCTTTGCTTTTGAGCGCTGAGAGTAAAGAACTTCTATATTTTTGTTAACCCGTGTCATATTGGAATTCAGCCATTATAATTTATGTCCTTTTAGAGTTCCAAAAATGAATGGGAACCTTACTCTCAGAACACCAGAAGCCATAAAGACAACACAACAAAGAACTGAGAATGTGATGGAACAAGTAATGAGAGTGTAAATCTGAAGTTCAGTGCTTCTCTCCATTATCAGTGCATGGTAATTTTATGCTATTTTCTGCTGAGGCTTCTTTGAACAGAACATTGAAGAGTGATTACATGTCCAAACTTTAATAAAATGTCAAAATCCACTGCTTCATTGTATCTGCAATTGTGATAGATTCCTCCTACACATGGGATAAGAAAGGATAGAATTTTGTATTCATGGTGCTTCAAGTGCTATGTTTTAAGTTGGGGCTTGATGTAAATCAGTTATTTGCCAACCAGAAAGTCGTTATTATAACTTCACATTTTAATTAAAAAGGCATTTTTGCTCTTAAAAATACAACTTCAAATCTTGGATACACTTCTAGAGAATAAAGATTCTTTAAAATTTAGTGGCTCTCACCACAAAACAAATCTATGGCCAACATCATATGTCACCAGTACTGGGAGGACAGAAGATAGCAGACTGGATTCTTCCCTGTAGTTTCAACTCTGCTTAAACTGAAATAGGAGGAAAGACCTCCCTTTGGGAAAAGAAGCTGCAAAATCTCTGGTTTGGCCTCAAAGCTTCTCCCCTTTACAGGTCAAAGCCCATGCCTCCAAGCTCTGAGGTCTGTCCAATACCAATGGAAAAAACAGCCACAGACGACTGCGGTGGTCCTGCTTCCACCTTCCTACCTCAGGTGGTGCTGTCAGTGCCAGATGGAAGATGGAAACTACAGGCAAACCAGACCTGGCATCAAAGACACATTCATCCTGCTCTCTGGAAGTCCCACCACGTGACACTTTCTACAGTCAAAGTTAACTATACCCTAACCTGCAGGCTAAAATTCCCCCACTTATTTTTCATAACACAGATAACATCCTCAGACAAAACAGAACCAAACTTTTAAAATTGATTTCTCTCTGTATTTTGGACGGAGCCTCTTTTTACAATGAGACCACATCTGAAAACTTGCTACTCAAAATAAATTCTTTTTTTACTCATCCTACCATCTACATGGTGACAATAGTAGTTGTTCCTACCTACCGTAGAAAAAGGAATCACTCTTTGAGCTTCAATAACCAAAAGCATCGTAACGATTGTATACAACCTCCACAGTTCCCCTTGTAGAGGGAACACATCAAAGAGAAAACGTCTGTCAAGAATGCACAGCTAAATGTTGACAGCCAATCCAATGGTATTTAGTCAGCTTTTGCACACTGGCTGAATAGCAAATCTTACCACAACCTTCTTGCCAGGAGATTTAACTCTCCTGTGAGCTGGGCTTTGATGCGTCGGAGAGGAAAGGCTAATTCTTGTATTTTCATTGGAAACAATGCAATAGTGATTGCGAGACATCCTTGTCTGAATTAGATGTATAATACCAAGTCTCATAAGAGACACTCTGAACTACTAAAGCTTGCCTGGCTGTGATAGGAGCTATTAAGGGGTCTGCTTTAACGGATAAGAAAAATGACAACTCCCACAGAGAATCAACTGGTGCTGTGCTGGAAGGACTGAAAATGCAGTCCTACCATTGCACCGGTCCTCACAGAGGGAAAAAGGAAAACACGGTTCACATTAAGATCTCCAAAAGTGTCCATCCTGATTTTTGTTGAGAAATACATGAGTGAAGAACTTTGACTTCTTACATCCCTTCTGAAAGAACTTAACAGCAATCAAATTGAGTATTTTTTTTGTATTCCCCAGAAAAGAGCATTTACAGGTCCAAATGTTAATCATCATTTTGAATCTGATGGCACTGAAAAGAACCTTGAAAAAAGAGATCTGATTGATGAGGCAGAAACATGAAGCTAGTTCACCACCATCTTCATCAGCCTGAATAGCAGTTGTCTGTGTTAGCTCTGCTCTGAAAAATGACACATTGCACCTAGATTATTGCCAGCTTTGTGAGACCACTCTCTCCTAAATCCTGACAACTAGGGAGATATAATAATAATAATAATAATAATAATAATAATAATAATAATCTTACTGATGCCCCTTGCCCAGTGCCCCAACATAAAAAGGTCAACCAGCAGCCTTTTGAGTGAATTACCAGGGAGGATGGGTACCCATAGACCAGGTGTCACCCCAAAATTCAATTTCTGCCTGGTAAACCATACTGTCTGATTTTCTCATCTGATTTAGAGTGCACTCTGCAATAGGAAATTTCTGTCACCAAGAAGAAGGTGACTATCTTTCTGCCTTGGAAACAGCTGAACCCACGATGGCTATTACTTACAAATTCCTCATCAGATGATGTTTTCAGCTGACCAGAATAAATCTATTAGCCATAGTTTCAAGACCTCAGTGTCTCCCTGCATTGCAGCCAAGAGAGGCTGTACTCTCACTCTTCCTGGTACACAGTGCCTAAACTCACATGGACCAGAATAAGTGCTTTCCATTATTCACAGCTGACATCCATCATAATAATTTGTCTGTCTGTTTCTCAAATGGGGGATATCTTTGTATTTCTCATATTGTCTTCAGAAGGGATAGGGTATTTGTTTCTTTGCAATTCCTATTTTGAATCAAGGCCATTTTCAATTATTTTATTGACATTATTCTCAGAGAACAACTCATTCCCCATGGCTTTCTCTTTCAGTGTAGGCCTTCAGGCTGACTTCTTTGACACTTATATCCACCCCACTTACTGGAAACCATGACAGGCTGAAAAAACGCATCCATCTGATTCAGCTTTTGATTCACACATATTCAAAACTAACATGAATGAGGATTTCTTCCCTCCCAAAACCAAACATAGGATGCAGCAACAGAAGTATCTCTAACAGTCACTAGGCAAAGAACAGTAGATGGGTTGGGATTATGCTAAAAGTCTTCCTGAAGAAACTTTATAGCAACATGCTGTATAATTCCATTCTGAATTTTTATATAAGATCCTTTGCAACCTGAACATACTTCCAGGGATCGCTCAAGACCTGAAGCAAGATAAAAATACAGCACCTGTGACTTCTGCACAGCTTTACATAATATATTTACAGGATCCAAGAACTTTATTTAAACAAACTTAGGGACAGCTACTTGGTGACTCAAGGAGTGAAAGTGAAGAGAGTAGCACCAATGTAAAACTAGAGAAGGACATATGTCAGCAAAGTGAATTACTGCAAGGCTGGTGAATAAAGCTACCAACCACCTTCCCTTCAGGACTTTCATGCTGTTGCAGGTACATCCTGCTTTATGGTATTTCCACCTCATTATGCTCGTGTTTCAACAATACACATGAAGGGCCAACACCACAACAATTTCCTAATTATTTTAATTTGCCTCATTTTTTGGAGAAGGTTTCCTAATTAATATTAAGCATCAAAAACTTCCTCTTGAAGCTTCACTGAGCTCTTGAGTATAAAGTACAGCTGTTAAAACAGGCTCCAGGGATACAGCACTGATGTATTTTTTTTTTTAACTGGATAACTTCACTGGTTTGGACGATTTGTCCAAAATCCAACACTGAAGGCTTGTCAGCAAAGTCCTCCAAAGCAAAAATATTCCCAACAGAAAAACTGAGCTAAAAGCCTGTCTTTTACTACGGAAGCAGAAAACCTTTTCACAAAAGCAAAAAACTTCAAGCAGATATTCTCTTTTGTCAGCAACTGACAATTAGACCCATTTGCCCATGGGCTGCAAACACAATGAAGCATCCAGTACAGGAGATCCAGGACCCCATCATGACAAAGACAGAACCACAAGGTCTCTAAACACTGTGAAGTTTCAGTAATTTCCATCCTTTCTCTGAAAACTGTCTTTGATGTGTTCTCATTGCCAGTCAGTTGCTTCAGATGTTGATTGCTCATTACATTGATTTCTCCACTGTTTTCAGTTCACTGAAGGTTTTATCATGAACTTCTCAACAAACAAATCAGGATAAAATATCTTTAGTGGGATGAGGTTTTGCATGGAGCTTAATTCTATTTCATCCACAGTGGTGTCTGCTCTCCATCTGCTTATTAGGAAAATTTCTTGTAGCATTTACTGCATCTATTACCTTATGGGCACTTTGGATCCTACCACAAACTTTATCACAAAACTCATGTGTAGACAGTGTAACAGGCAAAGACAGCTGGAAATCTCTGAGTCCATTCAAACCTGTGCATCTGTTCTGAGCACCAAGCGTTCAGCAGCCATTAGGTAAACATTAGTCTTTGCATGCATTATTTTTAAATAATGTGGAAAATACAAACAATACACCTATAAAAATTACAATGCAAAGGAAATCTGTACATTTTCAAAATATTTAAGGTAGGAACACACAAAAGGATTTCAGAGGTAGGTCTCAGACTTTAACATGTAATTTGCTTTTTACAAATCTCAATCATTTGAGATTCTCTACCACAAAGATGACATCATAGATCTGGAAGATTCTAACTTGTACCACGAATTTAATAATTTTGTATTTAGTACAAAAAACTTATCTATGCACTCTGACTTCTTTTACAGCAAAAGCTTCATTGTTTACCATCCAAATACTCCCACTGAATTAATTTTAGACATTAACTTAATTCAAATTAACGTTGAAGTTGTATGATACTTAAAAACATCCAGATATAGATGATAAAGTTCCCTTTACCACCTATCCACAGACTGAAAAGAACCTAGTGCTTTCTGCTATGGAAGAATAAACTACCTCATTAATTTACAGTTGTCCTTCTTAATTTAGCTAAAAGGACTTCTGAAATGCACTCAAAGAGACTTCTTTTCATCTCCACTCATCAAGCCACCTCACAGGAAACCTAAACTGAAGCCACAAGGTTGGGCACAGTGCTGAGTGGGGTCCTTCCTCAAGGAGCTGCCCATTTGTCACACCTGGACACCACACAGCATTTGTACCATGGCTCCCCTATGTTTAGCTGTGCCAACAGAAGATGCTACTGTCCCCACTGCAGAACCAAAGGAACAATAAATCCACTTTATGTGAAATTAGCTGGGTTAGTGCAAATCACCCGTTTAAATTGGCTAAGCTTTTCTGGCTGATTGCTCCACAGCCAGTGTGGGAGCTCTGCTGGCACCAGTGAGGCCATAATTACCACCAAAGGGGCAATAGGAACCTGCTTGGGGGAGATGAAGGTTTCCAGTGGCATGGATTTTAGCCAGGCGAACGTCTGTCTACAACCTCCAGCATGTGATTTTTAATCAAAGTAGAGATACTAGCACAGGCAGTTGCAGGAGGGCCTTTGCAGTGACAGCAGCTCTTACATCTGCTCTTCATGCACCACAGATACATGTGCACTTGGCCAGTTAAAGACATTTAACCCCTGGGTATTCCACCACCTTTCTGCAAGAGGTTACTGACCTTAGAGCTCTGCTGCTCTTTCATCTCCTTCATGCAAAACGTTTTCCAGGTAGCTTAAATCACTTTTGATAGCCTTTTAAACTTAACTAACTTTGCCTAAAGCAAGTGAGATCATTTACAGGCTCCATTTGCCAGCAAAGCTGAAGGGAAGAAATAACTTCTGGCAGACTACTAGGCAGTACTGGAAAGAGAGAGAGGAAGCAGGAAGGTGGGCTGGAGGCAGAGGTGTGCAGATAAAGCCTCCAGGCAGCACAGCTGGATTCAGAGAATGGCAGCTGTTCATCACCTCTTCTTGTACTTTCGTATAACTGCATTTGAAGACAGATGTGTGAAAGCAAAGTGTCAGAGTTTATAAACTCAGGAGGCAGAGGGGAACTACCCCTGCTGCAGCAGCTATCACAACAGGGTCTTACTTCGGCCATTACTTTTTTTTTTTGCTGTACTTCAATACACATTAAAAACTCTAATAAATTATATTTGATTTAAAGAGCTTGAACAAGTTGCAGTTAGTGAATTCCCTACTTCACTCTTGACGAACACAGAGTGAATGTGCTTCAGATGTGGAAGCTAACCAGTGAACAGCATTTCACTTGCAACTCAAAACACATAAAAAGCTGTGCTTAAATCTTCGATGTCCTCAATGTAATTCTGAATGTGATCCCTAACTCATTCAAAGCAGAACTCTTCACATCAAATTTTCCAAGTGTTAGCTCACACTACAGAACAGCAATGGTATTTTGCAGCTGAACAGTGCTGTTCTTTAAAATCTCTTGCTGTTTTTTAACTATTCTTGAAATAAAACTCTGGTCAATAGTTAAGCAGGTAAGAAGCATCTCGATTTCTTCTCTCAAGAACATAAAAATCTGGCCTAAATTGTATGTACATCCGTTAATTAGTCTGGAATAAGAGCTCATCTTCTCACTGCCAGGCACTAGCTTTACACACTACAGTTGTTTGCTGTGCTGCAGGACCAACATGTACAAATGAACTGTGCCTCCTTATTATCAGTAAAGGAAGGTTTATGGGTAGTAGCAATATCTTTCACTATCCCAAATAACACAGCTGGGATGGGGGAAGGGGAGACCAAAATGTTGAGCTGATAAGGTTCCAGGTATAGCTGGTATGGTATACGTTTTAGGTGTACATTTGAGACTTTCTGGTTCTCACCAAGCAGAAAGGGCACTGTTAGTTAATGAAAGAGGAGTTCGTCTCCAGTGGGAAAGAAAGAGGTAAAACAAGGGGAAAGAAGCCCAAGATTATAGCATCCCATGAAATCAATAGCTCTATTGAGTCTGTGGTTTTATTGTCCCAGGCTCAATGCTTTGGAAAGCATTCTGTAGCTCTTCCTGGAGGATTAGGACTGAAAGGGTCAGAGACTGTGTGGGTACACTGAGAAATGTTAACCCACCAGTGTTTCCATCCTTCATCAGCTGTCAGAGCACTCCATCTGTGCGAGGTGACTGCTTAGTCACCCCTGGGCGTCCCAAGGGGCTCAGAGCGCTGCTGAAATGCACCGAATTCCAGAAGGAAGCCTGGAATTTGATGATCTTGTTACAAGGGCCATGCACTAGACCCACATAGAGCTGTGCTAGCACATACCAATTACCTTGTATTTCAGACAGTAAATTATTAACTTATATGTCTAAATGCAGAACACCTGTTCTCATCTTGCACTTAGCCTCATCATTTCCTGCTTCCATTGCAGGCCTGGAAGAGCAGTTCCAGGGCCCAAAAGCCCTTCTCAGCTACAGTAATGGAGCCAGTAGAAGATGTACTGGCTCTAGACACAAACCTTGTTCAATTATCTTTTCACATCGCCTCAGCCAGTGCAGTGCTACCCACTTTGCTAGCAAGAGAATCAATTTCCATGTGTATGTATGTAAAGTATTGGCTTCTGGCAAAGGTTTATATAATTGTCCATAATGCAAAGTTCAGTCACAACATCAAAAGGAAAATTATTTTTCCTTTCATGAGGTCTGGGATTTTACTGTTTGTTCACTCATTTGTTTTGGCAACAGCCCTGATCATGAACACAGTATATACAATCCTATGTTTTTTTAAAAACCCACAAACCAAATCAGGAGATGCTGAAGGAAATGAACCGTAAAGTGGGGGCAGCAGGATAGTATTTAACATTTTGGCAAACAATCCATTTGTCACTTTCATGGACCTGTGTTAATTAATATTCTATAAAGGTCTTCCAAAAGCTGAATACCTCTCAAGTTCTGAATTCATGGGGCTGACCTTAGACTTTCTCAGAATGATTTTTAATGCAGTCTGTTATCAGCAAAACCCGTTTAAACACATGCCCCATCTGCCAGTACCCCATTTGCAAAAGAGCTTCTTATACTTGCAGACAGTAAAGCTTCTGCCTGCTTCCCTCTCTCCTCTAAATACCAGCTGTATGGTAATGAGCACAAACAGCTGAAAAATACTGCACAGTAACAAAGCTGGTACGAAGCGGGCAGAACAACGCATCCACTCAATGAGGCAGTTGTAGCATGAATTTAGCAGATTAGCTATTGAACAGGGGTGGGGGGAGGCTTGGAAAAAATGTAAAGGGTCTACACAGATAGCAAGAAAATGAAAAGAGACCAAAGGGGCACAGGCTACCAAAGAAAAGCCCAAATTCTAAAGTACTTTTGTTGGAACTGCATGAACCAATTCTTCAAATTTTCTAAGGCTTACTCGTCCTGTACTAATGATATGCCAAATGCTATTCTGATCATTTGCAAGTTCAGTTCGTTTTTAAAGGAGG
Source organism: Eopsaltria australis (assembly GCA_034509425.1). Taxonomy (NCBI): domain Eukaryota; kingdom Metazoa; phylum Chordata; class Aves; order Passeriformes; family Petroicidae; genus Eopsaltria; species Eopsaltria australis. Next base: position 3,833,466 of record JAVTVJ010000036.1, read on the forward strand.
CAACTTGTTAATGAAAGTTTTCCATTCATTAACAAATCTCTTCATTGGCCAGGGGTGGGGGATGTCCTTAAGAACAGGAACACGCTCTCCTACTTCAGTCTCTGGTACTTTCAGCATGTGTGACCAACAAGCACCATATTATCTATTAACTTTTTGCATAATAGCCCTCTCAATCTATCCATTTTTTTAACTTTTTTAAAAATGCTGACAACATTCGTGCTACCCTCCAGACACTGACAAGCTTTTCAAGCAGTGAGCATGAAAGACACTTGCTTTTAAGAAAATTTGTGTGTAACTGCATTAAGCTGACATGCATACAAGGCATGCAGTTGAGTATTTGTTTATACAAGTAGCTAATTTGATATACACGGTTTGCATAAAGTCTTAAAATGGCACATGCACTTTTGCACTTGAAATTGCACACATCTGTCTACTGGCAGATGTGAAAGATGCATGCAGTTTTGATACATAAAGCTGATGTGAAAATACAGGACGTTTTTCTTGCTCGCAATTTCCCAACGGCATCCAGCGTGTTACTGCTGCTTTTGAAGAACTGGAGCCTAGCACTTTCGAAGAAAAACATGGGAAAAGAGGGTGCATTGACCCTGCCCAAGCAAGTGCTCGGTCAAAAGTTTGACACATAGGGTTTGGGGGTTTTACATTCCTGATTAAAAAGCCTTACTGTTACAATCCCTCAGCATCCTAACATTTGTCTTTTGTGGAAAGTATGTCTAGTAAGATGTTTTTCAAAGATTCATCCACTATGACATACTGCAATAAAAATACTATATTGTTTCTAAAAGTAATGAAGAATTAAGGCTTCTGTTTGGGGGAAAAAGTACAGCTACTTCTAAGGTCATCACAATGAAAGTCCTAAGAAAGCAGAGAATCTTTTAACCTTCATACGTTGCACTTAGTTAAACAGAACAAATCATGTATGTTACCGGCTTCTTTCCACTGGTGATCACAGAATAAACAAAAACAAAAAAAGAGAAAGCAATTTTCTCAGGGCATGAAAGAGTCTGTCATGCAGCTATACAATGGTATTCGCAGATGGTATTTTTATTGCTCATGTCTATCATAACCTTGTAATAAATAGAAGAAAACCCTCCACAATTGACATTCACTGGAAGTCTCTACCTAATTTCAAATTTTAATGAAAGTCAAATCTATTGAATTTAGGTTAAAGAACATGTACTTTGATCTTTCCTGGAGGATTCTAGCACACATTAAAAATATTTTTCACCTTTTATGCATCTTAAAGAACTCCTAAAAACTTTATCAAAAGAAAAATAAGATAACAGATATATTCAACATACAGAGATGCATAAAATATTACCTGATGATTACTTAATCATGAATGACTTACTGGCTAAAAAAGTGTTAATATTCAGTTTATATATTTATTATTAGTCATTGTAATTATCAGTGATTCCCTTCATTTTCTGTACTTAAAGCTTAGCAAAACATCACTCAGTTCTTATTTTAATTCCATTCTCTGAATTGTTTAATATGCACCAGGATGAAAGCTGTTAGCTTAAAAATGCTAAGCAAATTAAAGTGGTTTATTATGAGAGAAAGTACAATAATTGAATCAATGCAAAAATTAACTGCCAGAATTACTTTTGTTCTTTCCAGAAACGTGCATTTCTTCAGCTCATCAGCACTCCAGGAGGAAGGAATATGGTACTACAGAAGTTCTATTTGCTGTGTCACTAAGCCAAGTATGCCTTGGTATGTTCAAAGGAGCCTGAGCGGCTCAATATCCTTATTTAGATTTTCAGACTATGGCCCTGGGGTGCTAAAGCAGCACCAATGAACAAGGAAAGCCCCACTTATTCTAGAAGACTTAAACTTGCATGGTGATTTTGCATTTTCCATATCAAATTTTCTAGAACTCTGTATTTTATGACTTAGAAACAAAATCAAACATTCACAGAATTAAACCCAAAGTTATCTATGAAAAAAATCCAACAACCTCACATAAAATATTCAAAAATACACAAGAAAAGGTTTGTCACTGAAACTGGCAGAGCTACACTCAGTCATTTCTAAAGCTTAACCTCAAAATTCTCAGTATTCTAGCATTTGGACAGGACACCAACTACAGCAACAAAAAATATAGGAGAAGACTGGAATGAATGTTGGCTCTGTTGAGAAAACAGCGACATGAGAAATAATCACAGAATCACAGAATGGTTTGAGGTGGAACGGACTTCAAAGATCATCTGGTTCCACTATCCTTGCCATAGACAGGGATGCCACCCACTAGGTCAGGTTGCTCAAAGCCCCATCCAGACTGTCCTGGAATGCTTCTCAGGATGGTGCCTTCAAAACTCCTTTGGAAAAACTACTTCAGTGTCCCACCACTCTCACAGTGAAGAATTTCTTCTTTTTATCTTTTCTTCCTTCTTTCTGAGGATTATACCTATACTCTTTGTTTCAGAGAATATATCCCAAGATGATGGCCCTTCTGTTTGTAATGGTAGTTTCAAGAGACATAGACAGAATGCCTCCTTTGTATAACAACTTATTCTACTGGGTAAAAATGTATCAGGCATCCTCAGTATTTCAGCTCTGCAAGATGTCAACTAATTCATATAGAATGGTTGCCATTCACAAGGAATAAGTACTTCAAATGTACTTGAACACTCAAAGTGAAAAAAACCAACCAACCAAAAATCACATCGAAGTTGCTTTGTTGATACCCTTTTATGTTTCCAGTCTAGATGCATTTGGCAGCACTTGTCCCCAGTCTTCATGTACTTTTACCATGTGGAAGCCATCAAACACTAATAGTCTTAAAAAAATACTGAATAATATCTATATTCACGAGTATAAACAGTGTCAAGGAGGAAACAGTGACTCATTTTAAACAACATTCTTAATTGTATTGAGATTTCTAGAATATGTCTTTAACTTAAAAGAATTATCATACTTTCTTACAAGTAATGCACATATACACAACCAATAATCACATTTTAAACATTATATTCCACAAAAGACTGAAAAGATGAACACAGAGGAAGATTTATTGACAGCACTACACTGCCCCTTCACGTCCACTACAGAAACAACACCACAAGCTGCATGATGAAAAAAAAATAAAAAAAATCACTGAATATTAACATAGCAATTATTTTAAACTGCAGATTTCCTAAATTTTTCTATAGAATAGTCCCTTGGTCCCCTAATAAAACATACATACAATGCAGGAAAAGCAGAATAAAATCAAACTCTTACTTTAGTGAGAAAACCTCCTGTTTTCCCCTTGACATGCATATTTAGATAATTCCCTTTTCAAAAGGTATGCATTTTTCCACCTTGGAAACACCTTTTACACAGTGGATGAGAATTGATAAACAAAAGCTATTCAGAGAGCATTTCTCTGGAAAGAAAAAAAATACCACTAAAATGGATATACTTAGCCATGACACAAAGTATTATCTAAGGATGGAACAATAAAGCTTCTATCAGAATCAACTCTTAATGGCATGAGAAATTATTTATGAGTATCTAAGCTACTTCATAGATCTTATAAATTCCCTCAACTTTTTAAATAATACAGTTTTTCCCCCAAGCAGCCTGTTTCTTCTAATTTAAAATTCAGTTGCTATTTTGTTTGTCATTTAATGCTAAATGTGTTGATCTGATAGGTGTATGGGTTTTTATTTTGGTAGAATTAGGTAGAATGTCAGTTAGGAACTTTCGATTGAATAAAAAAAGGTGTCCCATATCTCTGTGAGGAAAACTTGTCAGTGTATCATTAGCACATGCATCCTGAAACCTCTCTCAAGCCAAGGCAAGACCTTGCAGTTCTTCCTACCCCTTCCTACAGTAGGGGTAGCATAAAATTAAATACAAATTAGCATAAAAGAAGTACAAGACGATAAGGACCTTACTGAACACCGTTGTGATCTAAAATTATACTTTTCACCATTAAAGAAAAAGGGTACACAATGAGAACACTAAACAAACCATTACATTTCAGAGGCCAAATATATATTTTTAAAAGAGGTAAAATGGTAAAATTGGCAATTAAAAAAAATGCTTGGATTACTTTGTGTGCTACAAATACATATGATCAGTATAGTCTTGAGTAGAAAAAGTGCCTTAGAAACCTCTTTTGCTTATAAAATATCCTAAGTGTCTTCTGTTCATTACATTGATATGGTAACTCCAAACACATGATATATCAGAGTTCTTACTTCTAGGTGCCCTTTATTAAATCCATGAGACATTTTAGACATAGTTCAAAAGAACATCATAAATGTTTCTCTGGGTGAGGCTAAAAAAAACCCACCTAGCTTTAACAGAGTCTGATCATAATTTAATTTTCTCAGGGACTAAACCCATGTCTACCAGGCTATTCAAGTCACCTGCATACATGCACAACCTTTTCAAGGGAGAAGAGAAAAATTAGGTTGGCCTACCAACAGTTAAGGAAGAGGGTGCAAAGCATTTCTCTGAATTATGTGTTCTGGAAATTTATGCAGAGAAACTTCAAACCTCAGTGCAATTTGCATGCTTCACGCTAATGGTAAAAAGGATGCTTAAAGATGATTTCCTGTTTTTTGAACTTACAGCATTCTCCATCAGATTTTACTAAATTATTATTGCTGCGTCTTTGTGAGTTTACACATACATTATGCATTTAAGAATGCAGCTTTACGAGGACTTCTTACACAGCTTCTTAACCAAGGTCAGGGTAGGGCATCCCCTTGCTAACAAACTGCTACAAGAAGTATTGTCTATTAAAAAAAAAAAGATAAGTAATGGCATGTTACATATAGCAAAAAAAAACATTTACCCACAGCCATAAAGATAATACTCAAAGAATTCTCTAGTAACAATGGGAAAACAAAATTCAAAGTTTCTTTTCTGACTACATGCAAGTAGAAACAAGGGGACTTAAAAGCTAAGTTTGAAGTTGTTTCACAATAAATCCTGAAAAGTAGTTATTACAGTTAGTGACAGCATCTGGGCCATTATGTATTTTTTTTCTCCTCTGGCTATGATTTTGTTACACAAGTGTCTCTCACCACACTACCTTTCCCCTAAAATACATTCTGAGCTATGAAGGATCTCAAGGGAACCACCATGACCTCTTCAGGGATTTCTCCTCTATGAAAGAGGCTATGACAAACAATTTCAGTATTGGGTTAATTGAAAGGTTTTTGATTAAGAACAGGGGTGGTACTTCTATCCTACTAATGGCACCTAGAGGTCAGACCTCTATAACTGCAAATAATCCAGCTTTGACTCTGCAAGCAATGCATAAAACAAGATTTAAAAAGGCACTATGGCATAGTTTGCCTGTCCAACACTTGGTGTCAGGTCTTCTTTTTAAGAAATGAATGTATTGTCAAGTCATGATATATTCTTTCTCAAGAATATATTCCTGCTGAAGATACTTCAATGTATAATGCACAGTGTCACTGTTAAAAATGATGTAAAGCTTTTGTCAACTGGGACTATCACCCTGGGAGTACTAAAAAAATACTTCAATACCTTCTACCACTATGAAGACATTCTATTTTGCTGACATGCATGTACAGAAACAGCCACATTTTTAGCAGTACAGCTCTGGCTTCTTGGTACTATAGCAACTCATTTTTCTGTTCCACTTTTTGTCAGCCTCTCTTTCTGTATACCTCATGTCATCTGTAGCCAACCAAGCAATGCTGCATCAACGACAAGCCTGGGACCAGAGTGGCACCGCATGGCTTCCTCCACCCTGTGATAACTAGAATATTGCTAAACAGCCTCTGAAATTTGAAGCATCTACCAGAGAAGCAGAAAATGCCATTTCCTTCAAGCAACCACCGTAAAGTAAATCACTGCATTAAGACCACAGAAGAGCAGCTCAGGTTGCATCTGTAGAAGATGAATCTCTCCAATTTTTATTTAGAGTAATCTGTCAAATGCTCCTGATCACTTTCAATTTCACTTTCAGGTGAGAATCAGATTTAGAGATTTTTGTATTTTTATGAAAATAAACGTGGCTGTAAATTGGAGCACAAACATTCTCATCCTTAAATGAAGAAAGAAAACGTATTTTACACTTTAAATGTAGTGGTAATTTCTCATCTACTTTTGTCTTCATGCCAGACACATTCTGGACCAGGGACTAGTCTGAACATCCCACACATCCAGTTCTTCAAAATTATCTCAGAGCCCTCCAACTTCTAACTTGCAGCAACCAGACATGTGGCCAGCATTCAACACAAGTATTTTTTTCCATTTCAGTTTAACAGAAAAAATCCACTCATTTTCCAAGTCAAACAAGGAGAGACAGGGTTTCTTAGCAGCCGCTGTTTCCAAGTTTGGAGACTATGACAGCAGCCATCCATAAGGTGAAAGAAACAGGGAAAGGAAGGACATAAGGCAAGATTACCTTCGTTTCCAGATTTGTTTATAAAGCTACTGCTTACAACTATATCTCAGTTCTTGTCTCCCTTCTTGTGTGTATGGAGCAGAAAATGAATACAGAAAATAAGCTGGGAGAATTTTTTATTTCATTATTTTCAAGACATGAGAGGCAAAGGCCCAAAGAAGGAAAATCAAGCTTACTTATTTGTAATACATTATAAGACAATATGCAAGGTTTTTCCCATTTAAAATTTTTCCTACTAAAAATGAGCTCTTGTTTATACAGAAAAAATACCTGATCATTTTAAAGTCAGAATATAAGACAACATAAATGGAAAAAAAATAATTTAAAAAAACAACTTAAGGTTTACTCTCCTGGATAATAGTAGCAAATTTGCCAATTTGTCTATTTGTGAAAACCATTAGTGAAGACACACCTAAAAGAGGCCAGATAAAACCTTTGTGTTTGATATGGTTTTTGATATGTCTGCGACAGATACACACAATCTAGGACACAGTCTTATGAAGCAGTACTGATACCAATAAGTGGCAAGAAGCTAGAAGGAAATCTTAAAACTCTCCCTAAAAGAAGAGCATCTCTATCTGTGTTTGTATTCTGAGGACTATTATTAAATATTATTAGATAACGAGATGCTATGACTCCCCAGTTCTGAATGGAAGAAGAAAGGAAACAATTGCCTACTAGCTATAATATTGTGTGCTACGGAATGAAAATTATATATTGTATTTTGTGTTTTAAAAATAGACCATGAAGTTCACAAGCACTGTCAAAGGAATTCAAAAGTTCAGAAAGGTTTTTAGCATATTTCTTAGTAGCAACTGACATTCTTTTAGAAATACAAAGATGGTTGCATATATTAGCTTTTTAATAGGGCAACATCTTTGTGATCCATGTCATTACATGCTTTGGAATGCCATATCCAATATCTGGCACATTGATTCTTCAAAGACAACATATGATTTTTGTCCTCTCTACTGGAATGCTCTCCCAGTAAACTTAAAAAGAGAAAAAAAAAAGGCAATTCTTTAAGTTTTCAACAGTTTAGTCTCCAGACTCCAAATTCATTCCCCATACGTTCACATACCATCAAAACATGAACTATGTCTCAAAACTCTGCATAGAAGTCAAAACTCCTAGTAAAGAGACATCAAAAGATGGACAAAAAAACCACGTGTGTCCTAGGTTTCCTCACAGCAAGTATTTGCTTGCATGAAAATGCGCAAATAGGTGTCTTGACTTCATGGTTCAGAAGGATAAGCAAAAAAAGAAGAAAAAGTCCAAGACACAGGCAATCTGAAATTAAAATTGAAGTAGAAAATAGTTTCAACAATATTCAAAGCTACTACATAATGTACTTCCTTATGTTTCAATAATTGTCATACGTTTCACTCCACTGAGGTTTAATTTGTGTCAATATAAGTACTTTCATAAAAAGGATTCTATTTACCTTCTTCCAAATACATTAATATACAAATACTGCATATTATGCACGCAGTTGCTACACTAGGTAAAAAAAAGGCATTTTTGTTTTTATATCATGAAGATTAGTTACTTCTGAGAGAAGACAGTTCAATTTAAAGTTTTTTTGCTCACTAACATTGTTCATGCTTAAGAAGTGCAAATTTGAATTGCAAATCTTAAAATCACTGAGAAAATACAAGGCCTTAGGGCCAATTATTAAATAACATGCTTCAATTTTTCTATCAACATACATACACAAAAGAAAGAATATGCTGAGAGCAAGGAAGCACAGATGTCTCTTGAAAGATTAGTTTTATTAGACTTGCAGCACCTATTATGACTGGGTAGCTATGTATAACCTCAGGGGGGCATAAACTGTCTACTGGAGCCCAAAGAATAAGCTGAAAATTTTCAGCAATTATGAATTCATATGGTCTGTGTGTCCAGTGCAAGGGGCTGCCAATGCTAGTTTCTATAAATTAGGTCCCACAAGTCAGTAAAGACACTCCAGCAGTGCAAATTATGGGTTTTAATATTTTTACACTTCAATGACTAGTGAGAATTTTTACTGCAGGTTTCACTCTGTATCAGGAAGAAAGAAAGAGAAAAACCGGGGCAGGGGGCATGAAGGTTTGCACATCCACCTTTCCTTATTGCCATGTTTTCAGGAATTAATTAATTCCCTGAGGATGTCTTGGATGTCTTGAAGCATTTACTTTCTCCACACACCAGAAAGAACAGGTCACTTTGGATATGAGCTCTTCCTAAATCAAGAAAAGTAAGGCTGAACCTGCTAAACATGACCATAAACGGACAAATATGCAGTATTTCTGGACATTTAAAACATTCACTTGTGTGCTCAAATTAAAATGGGCCAGTACTTCAGAACAGGAAACTATTTCCTCTTCACCCACTCAGAAGTTTGGATGCCTTCCCAGAAATCTCAAGACTGGCGCAGGGCTTAGTGCTGTGCCTGCAAGACAGCTGCATCTGGATACAACCCTTCATGGGAATGCACAAGACAAACCAAGGAAGACAGGTTGAACAGATGTAATGAACGGAGGTGGTGCCAGAAAGTGATCCCTGCTAACCAGATGCTCCAAAGAAATTCCTCTCAGTAAGGCAGCACAAGACACAGGCCATTTGGAAAGCTACTTGAGCCGTGCCAACAGATCTCACGGACACCCACAAGCACTCACACAGCTCAGAACCAAGCACTTCAAGCTGCCTCCCCTTCTTCTTTTGCGAGGGAATGGCTACAATTCACTGAAGTTTTCCCCCATGATGACCAGCTCTTTATGCAACAAGAAAAGAGAAGCGGACAAGAAGCTAAAGGAAATTAATGTACAGCAAATTAATCTGAAAATTAAATGAAATAATCCCAATAAAATTGTAACAAACATTCTCTAACCCATGGGGGAGGGGTATGGTGTGTCTTAAAAATATCAAGAAACAAACCCTCAAAATGAACCAACTTTTGCAATTTTAATCCATGTAATATTCATACTAATCAGGCAGTGACCAAATTAGCTGCTGCTATTCTAACCCATTTTCCTTCTAAAGTGAAGAAGCGCTGCTATGTATGTGTCCTTAATAAATCTGGATATTAATTGCAATTAGTGTCAAATTTTCAGAGTGCAAAGTGACCTCAACACATAGTGAAATTTCAAACATGATGAGAAAACTAACCATTTCTAGTAAAAGCAATTTTATACCATTAGATGCATCTTAGTCAGAAATAGCATGGACACCATAGATCCTGCCATAGGTTAAAGGGATGGTGCAGTCTCCTTTCTATAATTTGTATTACTACAAATTGGCTGTTACCTGTTTCTTGCATCACTGTGAATGGAAACTGCAAATAAATGGAGAGCATATGTGTCTAACACATTAAAGGAACAAAAACTTATTATTATTTAAAACAAAAACATTCCTTCCAAAATAGAAAGGTGCACGAACATCTATTCTGAATGCTACTCAAGAGAAGAGAATTAGTACCAACTATGAGAGCTTCTCATCAGCCTGGAGATAATAAAGCAAGGGTAGAAAGTGGAAACTGATTGACACATAGCATTTTAATACTGAATTTATTATACTTAAAGCTAAATACATGTATTTTGAAAATCAAGTGATAGATATTGTAGAAGGTGTAATTTATTTTTTTTTTAGCATGATGGCTTATCTGGTTCTCTCGGGAAATACAGCCAATTACAGATAATTCTTTGTTTCCTTAAAGGTGGTGCTTGGGCAGAAAGGACTTCCCAGTACTGTTTGCAGGATAAGCAAAGAGGCAAAGGACAGGAACACCATGGGTGTAAAAGACAGGAAAGAAAAGAGAGATGCTCTATGAAAACTGTGTGGACAGAAGAGGCACTAGACAGTAAAGGACCTGTTCGACAGCTTGGTATGTAGACAGGATTTGGAGAAGAGAAGCCAAAAGAAGGGAGGACTGCGAGGCCATGAAGAAATTCACGGCAAGAATTCGGTCTGAAATTTCACTAACAATGTACCATAGGAGAAATGCAAGATGGAATGTAGCAGTGCTGTAAATATGTTAAAATTGCAAACATTCTAGCCAGCTGCTGCTGTTATCATGAGAAGTAATCTTGTATTAGGGTTTATTAATAGCAGCATGCTTTGGAAGAGACTGCCTTTTGTACTAACAGAACACTGCACCATGCAGATTGTCTTAGAGCAACTAAATCTTAACTGTTTAAATAAAGTAGCAAGCACCTAAACACCGGATAGGCAGGAAAAAAATATGGCACTAAAAATATACCAAAGATACCTTTGGCGCACCTTCTCAGCTGTTTTTTTTCCAGTTTTCAGAAAGTAAAATGCTGTTGGGACAGTACCCTTAGAAAGAGGCTAGTATGGTGTCACCTACAGATTCCCAGCCTATGAACCAAGGAACAGTCTTCTGTTTCCAGCAGGTAACAACACATCGTATTTCTATTCCCATTTCACCTTCTGTCTTTCATCTCTACAAGCAGTAAACTCTCTGTGCAGGGACAATTCTGCATACAGCATATAGGACATACATATAAATGTATGTATGTATAAAATATTATTATAATACAAAAATAATATTTGCAAATAAAACTATGCTTTTTAAACCCATGTCTCTATACATAAATGGGGGCATCTAAATCATGAGGAAAGATCCCACATGATACCTTCTAGGATCAGGATGCTGCAATTGGTTACCTTCATTGTACGCTAGCTATGTGATAAACTTAAAAATGCAATTTTAGAAATTCCACAGGAAGTTATGTATATTAAAACATCTGGTCTCAAATTACCTTGTGTACATTACAGATACCTAAAATAAGTTTTTTACCTACCTGCATCTTCTACACACAAGTTGCCTCTTTTTCACAATTTATAAATAAAATTCTATCTACCTTGCGTATGCAAAGTCATGCACCACATACAAACTTTTAAACTAATCAGAAATAATGAGCCACCTGAAACAGGAGAGAAAGAAGCATGGTTCACCAAATACAAAACTTTTACTATCTTTGCTACATTATACTACTTCTTGCAAAAAAAAAGCTTCCGTAGTTCATAAAGAAGTTGAATACATTAGCCTTTAGCAAGGCTTATGAGTGTCTTTGATACAAAATATAAACTAAATTGGGTTAAGGAAGTACTGCTAAACATAGGTAATTCGTAAGGGAAGAACATAAATAGAAGGACGTATTTAGACTTTTAGCATCATTTATGTATTTTAACTTAGTCTTCTCTCCTCACTTTATCAATTAATTTACGATCAGCATAATTTCGTTTGTCCTTCTATGTATTAGAATATGATCTGCAAAATAAAAGAAAAACACACAAATCTTACTTGCCTATAACTTCCAAGAGTTACAGTAGCAGCAGAATTATTAAAAACAGATTTAATGTATTGTCTTCTTGCACAGCATCAATGTTTTCATAGGACATATATAACCAGCACTTCTCTTTCACAAGCATATGTATTTGCAGGGTATCAAAAATGCAGTAAAGTTTGTAACTATCGTCTGATTTTTAAAGAAAAATCATTATCCTACTTAATAGGCAGTATATTTTAGTATTAAAATCATGTCCATGTGAGGAGCAATTAATTAGAGATGTTTTTCTGAAATGTGATCAAACTACACATGACCACACAAATGATCTGCAACCATCTCAAACCTCTTATGAAGAAACCTTGCAATCAAACTGGTTACACTCCAAACATATTTTAAGGAACAGAACAAACCAAAAGTACAGGCTTCCTTGACTAAAAATAAAGAAAGAAAGGGAAAAGTCATGTCAATTCCAATGCTTTTTTAATGCCTTTTCAGAAAAATGAGTAACATTATAAAATACCTGAGCAACAATTAGAGAGACACTGCTATTGTTTCTATGCAAAACTGTATTTTCAAACATGCTAAGAAAGTTTCCCAGAAAAGAGGCCCACTTTTAACAGAAGATGAATATCAACGAGAAGCTGTAGGGAGAAAGCAGCATTATCAGTCCAAAACTAGGTGAAGGGAGAATGAGACAGAGTTTGAAAGAAAAATACAGGCTGAGCAGTGAGTCTAAGAATGAGATGGGATGGTTGCTTTGAGGAGTGGAACTATTCAAACTGGCAAAATCACCATTCGCTGACAGAAAGGTTCATCACACAAGTAATGACAGCCAATCAGTCGTGGTAAGTGGCAGAGATCCAAGAGCAAGATGCTAAGGCCTGTACAACCTTGCCTGTGACTTGTCTTAGTGTCACTCTAGTTCAGTTTGACTTCCACTCAAAATCTAGGCAACACTAGAACAAAAATTGCCAGTTAAAATTAATTTGCCCTCTTTGTGTTTCTGTACTAAGGACAGTCATGACACAGCAGAGCAATATTTTCATCACAAATACCTGAAAAAGATCTGTTCAGGAAATTAATTCATTTCTTGCAGAAGGGCAAGAAGTGTTTACCTAGTGAGAGAAGGGACTGCAAAAAGAGAAAAGGGAGATCCATAGTTAAAGCAATTAGGTTTCAAAGCAATACATTAAGTATTTAATTACGCATCTCATGAGTTTCCTTCTGGCATGATCAATCAGCAAAGAGGCAGCTGGGTCAGTTTATGGTATCATTGTTGTCTTCCATTCTCCCTTCTGCTGGATGCTATAACCTCCACAGTTTGAGACAACAAAACAGATGGACTTTAAGCAGGTAAAGACCTTTCACAAAGTCAGTCCAGCATGTCTGAATAGCTCAAAGTGCATGACAATAAAGGCTTCTAAAGACATCTAAACAATTGGGCACAAAGGAGTAAAATTGCCTAGGAAACGTTTCTTCTGACACCTCCTGAAGGGAAGTGACTGACTGCAGAATCATCATAACATGCTTTTAACATCTGGACTCCTGCAGTCTGTAACAGACAGCACTGCTCATTGCAAGAGGAAATGGAAGTTTTAAATGCATCAAAACCACAAAGAAAAACATTTTAGCTACTGTTAAATAAATATAAATGAGTTTCCAATTGCTGCTTTTATCTTGGCCAGAGATATTTAAATAACAGTATTTCTCAAAGAGTCAGTATGGTGACAGAGGATCCCTGGATATGCTGAAAAAGCAGCCCTTGGAAGTACTATGGTATGTGTTGCAGTGCAGGTTTGAAAACAAACACAAACACCTCCCCAACCAAACAACAACAAAAACCTCAAGCAAGTTGCCCAGCCATTTTTGACCCAGTACAGCAGGCTGGACTAAATATGCACAGTTTAGCTACCAATTTAATTTCTTCCAGGGGATACAGGGAACAGCTGTTTGAACAGCAAACTGAGTGCTTGCTCCTACAAATGGCTGTCTTAGGCCCAGAGCTTCTCTAACACCCCAGAGGGTAGGGGTAGAGAGAAGACTTTCTGCCTATATCTAGTCCTACAAAGCCATAAACGCTGGCTACAGCTGACTGTATCCACAGCTGAAAAGATGGATTTCAGTTAGGCTTGGCAGAATTCTTGTGACCATTGCCTGGGAGACCACGGGACACCTCAGCTGAGCCAGGCTGAACCACTCCACCTTGAGCTGACCAGAAAATTGAGGATCTGTACACTTTTTTCCACTTCTGTGAAACCTGTACTATTCCCTCTCTAATACAGTACAAAGTAAGTTTGTTTGCAAGCAAAATGAAAGACAGAATTGCAGAAAGAAAGGAAAAAAGGGTGTAGGGTGTATAATTTTTAGACTTTCTCTGTTCCATATTGAGAAAATAAGTAACATATTGCTTTTTCTTCAGGGCTACAACTTCACACAGGAAGAACATTTATTCCCTTATGCGAGTAGATAGAAGGCATGAGAAATGCAGATTCAGAGTGGAGACACTGCATATATGTAAAAAAAAGAAAAAAAATAAGACAAAGTTCATCATCCAAGACTATTTATCTTCTAAAGGTATGACTCTCTAGGCAGAATGTTACAGAAGACTTAGCCTTGCTCATTTCTGTAACTTCAGTATTTCTTTCTTTCCACTCAAAACCATCTTCCTTTTCAGTTAACTTCCTTCTGCTGAACTTTTGAAGTATTCCTGTTTCATTCCAAAGATTTTCCAAAACTGAAACACCAAAAATAATAAAAACAAGAAAAAAACCCACTATAAATTATGAATTTAACAATGAAAAGTAAAATATCTAGAAGATAGGCTTTATTGTGAATATTTGGAAATCCAGAGCAATGGACACACCCCTTAATAAAAAATAAACGTAGGGCAAGAACAAACTTCCTTTCCTTGAAGTATCAACTGATCAGTCCATGATCTGTACTTCTCTGGCAAATTTTCTAACAAAATCAAGGGAAATTGAAGTAAAGGCTAAAACAATTTTGAAAAAAGCTATTTCTGATAGCCATTCAAAGAGATGGCCATAATGCAAGTTCCCTGCCACAAAGCCCAAAACCAAAAATTCTCTTGTAGAAGATGCAAGCATTTGGGAGTGCTCTGATTTGTCCAGTGACAGACTCTGAAGACAACTTTTAGTTTTACATTATAAAAGTGTACACATATACATATATATGCACACACATGCACATTTTCATGGTTTTTTTTTTCTTTATGCTCTTCTGTCAGTCTCTTCTTACCAAAGGGTGAGAAATTCCAAGGGAAATTACTTATTTTTTGATTTAGGGGCAAATAGATTAGTGCTTTTTTTACATTATTCAGAACCTGATCCAAAGTCACCTGCAGTACAGGGAAATATAAAATGGGAGGACATATCATTTCAGAAAAAGCTGAAAAGCTTTTTGTCCATTAAGTAACTTCTTACTGTCATCCATTAAATCAAGTGCTCTACTCAAGCAAGAAATATGATTTATTGCAGAAAAATTCAGGACTACATTCCCCTGAAAAACTGACTGGATGGACTACTTGGTTGAACTGCTGGCACAAACACTTACATAGATTTGACTGACAATGAAAAGAGTGCTTTGGTTGTTTTAACACAAAAAAAGGATAAAGAAACAAGTCCAAGTATGTGAAGCTGTTCATGCATAAGTCACATCAGTATTTTAAATACACTATTAGCATACCTGTCAACCAGAGGAAGGAAAAGGAACTGGAGTCTCATTCCAAGTGCTCTACTGTAGTAACAAATGTGTAAGACCAGTGGATGCTCTTATGTATACAAAGTAACGCTTTAAATTCTTTACCTTGTGTTCGCTTACCATAGAAATACGTCCTACAGACAGAAGCATTTCATTGATGAACTAAACTGATGAATTGTCAAAATTTGGTTGGATGTATTTTAAGGGTGAAACATATACACATACAGGAGAACTGTTTTCACAAAATCAAAGAGTAGAACAGAATCTTTGGTGCTTCTGAGATTACAGGCACTGAAAATGGATACATTTATTACCTTGATTTTTCCAGCTTGGAATACCACAGGGTGCACACTGAAACCCCTGCTTTATAACAATTCAGTGCTACTTTAATCCACTTGAAATGAAGGAACGCTGCAAGTGAGCAAGTCACTCTCACAATTCTCCAGCTTAAAAAGATATATTCAATGTGATAAAACTGTTACACAGCAAACTTCAGGAGGATATTTCAAGAAAATTCAGGAGAAATTTGACAAGGGGAGACAACCTTGGAAAACTAAAGAGGGAAGAAATCTACTTGTTAAACATAGCTTTTCAAAGAATTGAGAATTATAAGACTTCACAAGGAAAAAATACTTCTGTTAGTGGTTTAAGATCATTATCAAGGAAAAAAATCACATCGTTATTTAAGAAACCAATTTTTTGTCAACTGGAAGTATTTACCACGGCAAACAAAACGCAGCACTTGATTTTGGAACATGCGTGACATACGTGACTATGCAGTAAGTATGTTCAATGATCAGCTGCAGTTACATCGCACTGAAGAACTACATGATATCTGATACTCAAAGTGTGTACCAGCTATAAGGTATGCATTGCTTCTTCACTTTATACTGCAAAATCTACTCCTGTGCCTATGAAAGATGTGTCAAAGGCTAAAGAGGACCATGGCTATGTCTACATTTGGTGATACTGCATCAGTGTTTTCCTTGACAGCTTTGAAGGAATACATAGGTTTACCGTATAAGTACAGCACTTTTAGAGCTATGCACTAAAGTTATTCTCAAGTGCTACACAAAGAATGCTAAGTAATACTATTTTTAACTGGATTCCGATTAGTGGTATTGCAGACAAGTGTTTTAACTACTTGAGCAAACTGACAAAATGCATAAGGGCAAACTGCTAAGCCCTGTGACCATTTATAGTGCACTTCTTGATAGAAGCCCAGTATAACCAATGCAGAGGATGCAGACGCTATGAACTGTCAGCTCTCATAACGGAAGTATTTTTACTCTCAAGGATCACTGAACACATTTTAAAGATGTTTTGTTAGGTCTAATGTACAATTAAGGAGGGGAAGAAATGAGTTCAAACAAGGAGAAGGTCAGTATTAAAGTCAGGTCAATGAATGGCCCAATCGTACACTTGCCCAAGAAAAGGTGGCATTGATATCTTACCAAGTCAATAACCTGGAAGAAAACGGTAGCTCATGTTCTAAAGCACATCAAACTTAGGTCTGAACATAAAGTACTAAACAATTCAATGCATTACTTGTTAAATGAAAAGTAGAGTTTTTAAAAAAATAAAACCAGAAGTTGCATAAAGACTTTGTGTCAAAACTCCTATTCTGCACAAAAATACTTTTTTGGTTGTTGTTATGTTTAATAAAAGAATAAATCTAGAAAACAGAAGTACTGACTCTCTCGTCTGTTGATATGAAAAATTAGGTTGGGTTTTACTACTGGAGTTTTTCAACATGCAGATTTGTATGCAAGCTCTGTGTGCTAGCATGGAAGGAACCCAATATGGTAATCACTGGGAATTACGTGCCGGCTTTGAGCACTGCAAGGCATGGGACTAAAGGTGGAGCTCTCATATTTTCCACCATCAGCAGCCATCATACTGAGAATTGTTATTTCAGAATACAAGATAAACAGATTGATGATAGCTTAGCTGGTAAAATATATATTTACACTTAAATTTTCTCCTTAGTCCTAATGCTAAAAGAAAAGTAGATGCTGAACAGCTTTCTAAACCCTCCTAGAACTAGAACACTGAACTGCCTGATTGAACAGGGTGTAGGACAGGACAAATGAGATAATTCTGGCCATTTTGGAATAGTGCAAAATCTTGAGAAAATTGCTTTAGATTTTGGCTGGGTTGTTTTGGGGTTTTTTTGTATCTGATAAGTTCATGTGTGATCATACCTCTCATTACAGAAAATACACACATGAGATATCAGCATTAAAGTTCCAACAGAACACCATATTAATATAGCCACAAAAAGACTTGTGAAGTATATTTACTAAACTTGTCTTCTACACTGTATATTATGCTTTTTCCAAGACAAAGGAACTAAAATTATCCCAACATATTCCAAATGTTTATTTTCAAGTAAACGGTTCCCAAATCATACAAAAAAAATAAAACATTCTATTAAAATAGACATTTACTTTACCACTTAGAATATTAAGAAATATTCTTATTCCATGTTCAGCAAACACATATGTATAATATCTAATTTCAGAAAAAATGCTTTTCTGAAATGCACATGATCCAATATTGAACAGTTGTGTGTGTGGACATATATGTGTTCTAAATTTTGCATTGTTGCAAATTGACATTTTGTCGCTGTCTTTCAATGCATGCTACCTTTTACACATAAGAAACATTAGAAGATATTCCAAAGAACATAGTACGAAAAAATCGAACCTTCCAGGGTGATCTTATAAAATTTAAATTTTGTCTATGATTTAACTAAGTTTGCTAAAAAGTAGTAAGTTGACAGTCAAAGAAAGCCAGCAGATTTACAAAAGGTGAGCTAGATTTTAAAACTTGCATCAATAAACAGAAACAGTATTTATTCTACAGCAAGAGAAAACTCATATAATGTATTTTAAGAGCCACTTAATTCATATGGTTCCTGAAGCTGTAGTATAAGACCCGTGATAGTTTGTCAGGCTAGGATTGTCTATATATAAACTATATCGCAACCTCCACATAGTAACATGCTATTTTTATTTTATGTAACAGCAAAAAATGTTAGCCCCCTTATTGAGTTACAAAAGTATTAAAATCGTATTTCAAGAATTCTTACTAAAAATGTTTAAATATTAATTAGCTTAACATTTCTAAAGTCTCTAATTTAATATTCAACAAGTCACATATGCCAGTACAATTCAGAACTGAGTTCAATGAATTACACCCCAAACTATCTTCATGACCTAAAAGACTGAATAACAGCAAAATACAGACTTACGAGAGCACCTATTTTATACAGCATTTGTTTTCACCGACAGCTATAAAAGAATCCCTGGCATGTTCCTTTAAACTAGTAATAGCTAAGACAATATGTACAGATCTTAATTAAATTACAGCACAAGAATTAATGAAATAAATTACCAAAGAGCTCCTCTATGGCACCCTGACTGAATAGATAATAACAGATGTAAGTACTTCCTCCTGGAATGAACGCACCATGACAAAGCACTGAGCTCCAAGCCAAGTGATGAAAATCCAGGTTTTAAAGATTTTTCACTTACCCGCCTACGGCAGAAGGGCAAGCCCTGTGCAATGATGCTGATGCTAAATATCTTCATCACGGTTTGGTGTGGTAGAGGCTCTTTGGCACTTTTAAGATCAACAGGAACCAAGCCATGGTTTATGGCAGTTTTCCCAGGTTTGGACATTTTATCGTTCTTACTTTGTCAGGTCTACTAACACAGCAAGAACATTGCTAAAAACTTTGCTTTAAAGTTGCATGATTTTTTTCCTAAAAAGTTTCAGACTGGTGAATCGGCTCCCCACAGCCTGCTGCCTTTGTCTCTCAACCTTCTCCTGCCAAGTGTCCTGACCTGTGTGCTGCTCAGTGAAGTGCAAGCTATCCTAGTATAGACAGGAATTAAAACACCAAGGGGCAGGCAGACTGCTCCTGTCAGTCAAACAGCTGGTGGACCTCCCCTGCAATGTCAGAAGAGCCCTTCTCCAAAAAGGGATCTGCAGATTGAAAAAGAAGAAATTCATGACTGCCTGGAGTTTAAACAGACACAGCCACTTACACCTGCACTTTAAAGGAAGAATTTTTTTAAATTTTGTTTTGTATTTTTTTAACAAGTTGGTACTACGCTTTCAGAAGGGGAATCCAAGGAGACTGCAACCTTCAGAGGGCAACAGTGTTGCTGCAGGATCAACTCTATCACTGCCCAAGCAAATTTCTTCTGGACTGTCAATAAAATTAAATGCAAGACTGATCTGGACTTTGCTTTTCCTCAACCATGATCTCTAAAAATATAATATATTGCCCAAAAGTTAAAAAAGGGAAGAAAAATGGATTATAAAAAATGTAAAAAAAATTAGTGTCTCCTAAAGCTTGGCACAAAACTTGCTCATTTAATAGAAGTAGATGCTATCTCTGTATTTCCACCTACATTGTTATTTCCAGTTCCTTCCTCCTGGCCTTCCTTATTTATATACAGGCACTCCAGTCTGCACCTCTTCCTCTCTCCCTGCCACTGTAGGGGCAGCAACATCCAGGCGGCTTTGGCCCTAAGGATGTCATGGTGCAGCAGTTTTCCATCTTCTGGCCAACTCATTTCCCATTCATTTGGGTACCAGTTTGCCCAGGCCTATCCATCATACCAATGGAAAGGAGGAGGGTTCTTAATCCAAGAATACAGCATCTCTTGAGGGATGTGGGGAGAGGCCTGCCTGACCTTAGCAAAAAAACCTGAGGGCCATTTCTCAGGAAAAAAGTTTTTACTCCACTGAGCAAAACTAGAACAGCAATGTCTATTACTCAGATTTTCCACAATTAGTCTACTTCCATTTTGAATAATTTCTTGAACAAATCAGCTTTCCTACCATGTCTCTACATTCCCACAATCCCCTTCCAGTGCCTATACTTAGAAATATTTCTTAAAAACATATTCATATTTTGAAAATCTTTTTGAGCAAAACTAAGTATCAGGAAACAAAAGCCTGTGAAAATGTCCTATGAAACTGCTGATAAGAGACGCAGAAAACCATCAAAGCCCTTGTACTGAACTGAGTCAGTACAGTCCAAAACACAGTGAATAAATGACCATTAAGAAATCTTACAAGTCTCTTTATACACAAACCAGCAAAGATAATTAACTGTATAATTATGTCAGGGCAAAAGAGGGAATGCAGCAATGCTTTAATGCTTGGAGGACAACAACGTAACTTGACAAAAGACAGCATTAAAATATGACTGTATTAGCATTTCCACTTAGCCCTTTGTTTCCCCTTCAAAAAGCCAAGTCGTAAGCATGTCTCATTTGTGTATAGAGGGCCTCCCTGACCAAACATTTGCATGTGGAAAGCTTTTCATTAAAAAAAAAAAGAAAAAAGAAATATCTAAAATTCCCTAACCTTTCATTGAGAGTATAAATATATTACCGTAAGCACCTACTTATAACACAATATTTTTCTCAGACAAACAAGACAATCCTTATTTCTTTACAGATGTTGCAGACAGAAAAGCTGTGACAGAATGCTGGGTAGCACAGTATTTTCATGCACAGATGGCTGTTTTTGTTTTTTTTCTACCATCCCATTCAGATGTTATTCTAAAGCACATTTAGACGTACATTTTCTTCTAAAAGAGTCTTTACATTTCTTACTTTATACTTCATCCTGTAAACTCCAAGCAACAGTTTACCATTAGCCTGTACAAACAGTAATGGCATTACTTTATAACTTCATTCTGAATTATTTCTTATTTTACACAAATACTAGGTTTTCACTTGACTGAAATGCTTCAGAATAAGTGTCTTAGAATCTTGGTTTTATTCAAAAAAGAACATTTCCCTAAAGTACTCCAAAGACAGAAAAGAGCAGCCTTTTGTTTTTACTTTGAATAACTAAAGTGAAGAACAGAACCAAAAGCTCAAAAGAGATCAACTCTCATACCCTATTGATGTATCATTCAAAAAGCAGCAACAGATCAATTTTCCAGTTTTTATGATAGTCACCATCTCAGTTGTTCCAACAAAGTGCGAAGTTTACCAAAATGTAATATATAATAATTCATGTAATGATATAAACATAATTTGAGATCAGATCAGGATCAGATACAATATTCTGTACAAAGCAAGAATTACTTTCTCCTTGAAATAAATACTCAGTCCTTCATTTAGTTGCATACAGAATTGTCTGTGTGCACTAAGAGAAACTGCTGAAATAAACTTAGTTTTAAGAGTATTTCATTGTGGAATTGCTGAAAGAAATTGACAGTGTGGCACACCACCAGCTGTTATTAGTTCATACGAGAACCTAGCACCTTAGTACTTTACAGGCTTACTCTCCCTCTTTTGTAAAAAAATATTATCTCATAACATAAGTGCAAAACAGGGACATAACTTGGCCCATTTACAGATTTACATACAACTAGGGACTAAACAAGAGTCAAGTATTGCATTCTCCAAGCACTGCTCATTGCACCAGTTTCCAGTCACAGGTTATTCTCACACCTCTGAAAACACAAAACCCAGGATTGTCAGCCCTTCTTCTTTTGTGGTTTGAGAGAATATCCCAATGGTACATTGTTTTCCCCAGGAACTTCCAAACTACTCTAGAGTAATGCCACAGGAACACACTTCTAGCTGGAAAAAAGGATCATGTTCACAATTAGTGTAGTCCCCTTTTTATGTGGATAAAGCCACAGCCAAATAAGGCACTTTTTTTTGTCCAGTGCGAAATTACAAAGCTAGATTTCATACTTTACCATAGCAATAAGAAAAAACTTTCATTTTCACCTCGGTCTATTTTCCCATTTTTTCATCCCAGAAAAAAGACTTGCACTAGCAGATGAGATCTTGTCCCAATTTTACTTCCACATATCAGCACTCTTGTTTTTAGTCTTGTATTTGCTACACATTATTGACTGTAGGTATCATTGTCTTACAGTAATGTTAAAAGGTCCCAGTTAATGCTGGAAAGTTATAAACTTTTAATAAGTGGGAGTCCTTAGCCAGAAAATAGAAAAGTCTAATTTGACCAGTAAGAGAGAAGACAAAAATGGTGAGTACTGATTATCTCAG
The DNA here is from genome assembly GCA_034509425.1 of Eopsaltria australis. Classification (NCBI taxonomy): domain Eukaryota; kingdom Metazoa; phylum Chordata; class Aves; order Passeriformes; family Petroicidae; genus Eopsaltria; species Eopsaltria australis. The sequence continues at coordinate 3,855,929 of JAVTVJ010000036.1, forward strand.
AAGTGTCAGAAATAAATTGCATGTAGTAGATATCACTTATTTTTGTATTTGTACAATACATATATATATTATAAATATAATTTAAGCATCAAATGTAAAGCTTAAACAGTCACTCTGTTGTTTTTATCTTTAAAAGTGTGGACTTTTGCACTATATGGGATGATAACATGTATACACCTGACAAATGTGAAATTATGAAAATTTGAGCTTTAATGCTTTGTAATACATTTTTCCAACATCCTGTTTCTAAATACAGTTGGGTTGATTTCCAATGGTGCCCTAAGTGGCTGCCTGTCCCTTTAAACAGAAGATCATATTTGAAATGAAATCACATAAAAGTTTGTGAAAAACTAGTATTTTTAAACTCAAGATAAGACTGCCATGGACTTTCAACTGTAAACATAAGAATCCAGAAGACTCCTGTTTCTTTTTGGCCAGTCCAGTGAAGAGGTGTCTGTAAAATGAAAGCATGTATAAAGCAGCAATAATCTTTATAACTTCCAGTCAGAGTAATTCAAAGTAATCTTTTTAGGAGCTGTTTACCAGGAAGCAGTTGTTACAAAATTAACTTGCTCATTCAGTATACTGAGCTTAGGAAACCCATAGTTTTAAGACATGGCTCTAAGAAATTATCCCAACACCAAAAACCAGTTCATGCAAACTTTACAGAGTTTTCTTCTAGAGTTACTTTGCATATTAACATCACTGGAAAAAAACCCAAACAAAATCATGACATTTTAATAGGGTGATGGAACAGTACAAGACACACAGAGACCTAAATGAAGTATTTGCAAGTATAGAAAAACTAAAATGCAGATAGCAGAACCCCAGACAGGCTCTCCGCAGTTCTTAACATTGGTGAACAGCTGCCCTCAAATGGATAAAGCAGAGCACTGCAACATTTCAGAAGTCACCTTCTCAAATTAATAATAATCCTTTAAATATATCTGATCATTTATTTCCTAAAAAATCTGTAGTAAGCTCTGCATAGCTGTAGCATACAGAATGCACTATAATTTATATTATACATAAACCTTATTATCCATCTGATATTCACGCTGGTCCCTGCCCAGGTCTAGAAAGACCAAGAACCACTTTGTCAGCAAAGCAAGGCAGGCTATACTACACTCTTAACAACCTTATCCAGCAGCTGTGGTCCCAAGTTAATTTGTGTGAGGGATATCTAACACCAATATACAAGTAGTTTTCAAAGGATACATTGCATATTAGCCCACTTTGTACACGTTAAGCAATAAATTGTATAGATAAAAGGCAGAGCAGAAGTTAACTGCAGCTATAATGCTGGTTCTGGATAGAAAAAACCCTATTACTCTAAATTGCCTCTATTGTATACAAGTTTACCCAATACAAAAATCTGCACATATAAGAAAACATAACGACCCAGACATCTGAAGAGGCTATGAAGTAAATCAATGGGGAGGACAATTTTGATCTTATGTGATCAAAATGTCCTAGAAAGTGTACACTTTAATAGTATGCAAAAGGGGCAAAACAACTAGTAAAACATGCAAATTGATGGCTTTTTCCCTACTCCATGAGAAAACCTCAAGTGTAAATCCGTTGTAATGCAAGCCACAGAAAGAACAAAGCCTGGCTCCCAGTTAGATTATTATGCCAGTTCCAACGGTACTTGAATGATACCACAGCTTCTACAGGGCCTTATGGTCCCACAGTGCCAGGGGACCTACATGGAAGCATCACTCTGAACAGCCCAGCCACAGCAAAGCTTTGTTTAAGGCTTGTGTGTCATTGTGAGTGTTGACTGATAAATGGCTTCCATGTCGTAAAGGAAGGAACAACTGTGTACTGATCCCGTTCACATGATCACAGCAAAAACCAATTCCACAAGGATTCAATGATGCCCAAACAGGTAATGATCACCTTGTAGACTTCCTCCTCAGAAGTCTCTCCCCTTTCCTACCTACCCTCTAGTTAACTTGCAAATTTATGTAATCTTAATCTCTCTCTTTGGCAAATCGTGTGAAAATTAGCCGAAAGATGTACAAGCTCTGGAAAGGATGACAGACAATGACACATAAAAGTCTCACCTGCACAAGCCTTGTTTTCTTTGGCAACAAAGCTTAAGAACACAGTGAAGAAGAAACCAGATTTTCTTAACTTGGATTAACTCAAATGATAATTCCTGGTTATAATTCTGGCTCTGAAATCATATCAAGGCATGGTCATTTAAAACTACTGTGATGAAAAAGGTTTCTATCTAGTACAGAAGAACTACCTTACAATTTTTGCCGTGGAAGAGCAAGAAGGAGCTACGCCTTTTGGAAGATGGTACAATTTGTATAACACTCCTGTATTGAAAAAAAAATTAAAAAGGTCCAAAGAAATATAGATAAGGGTTATGGTAAAGCTGCTGTCTGGCAAAACACTTCACACTACACAAGACAGCATTCCTCGAAGTCCACTAGTAGAGACCAGGGAAGATGAAATATCAAGTATATCAGCAAAGGGGAGATCATCAGAGAAACATACCTACTACATATTTTTCATGCCTATGTGCATGGTCATATATGTTTAAGCATCCTGGCATTTAAGTGTGAGTGCACAGAGAAAAAAAAAGAGACTCAAATTTGACCTACTGGATTTAAATACTTGTGTATGGGGAGCCCAGCAGCAAGTCAGATCAACCAATAGCAAGGATTCACTACTCCCAGTTTCCAATTGAAACCATCAGTTCAAGTGAGTTTGAATGTCACTCTGTAACAAAATAAAATCACTGCTAGATCTGTAGAATCCCACAGCTGATCTTTACAGCTGAAAGAAAACAAATATGTTCAATGCAGACTCTAGTAGCAAAAAGGAGAAGACGAGGACTTCCCCCATTCTGGCTTTGGCCAGTTTTTCCCAACTGTTCCATAAAATCTGTCAGGCTTAAGAACTGTGAAATAAATTCAGCAAGCAGGATACCTGAAAATCCTCAACTTTTGTTGTTGGTAAGTCACGATGTTACTACCACAATAGAGCACGTTTGCACAAGATAACTTTTTGTAAGGTCTCATGAGGTGTTTATGGCAGCAACACAGACTGTCCACTATGCTGTACATTGACGAGACACCATAGTATCAGTACTAGCGATGCTATCCTAACATTAAAAAAATACTTAACCATGAGCATCTAAAAAAAATAATGCCTACCTTACATAACCATTTGAAACCAGAGGCCTCTATCACCTGGCTTTACAAGTCCCCAAACTTTATTACTGTATTTATTGTTCTATGGGGTCTTCTTCTCACTGTCACTTTTTTTTAAACTAGCTTTAAAGCATATGTCTTCATTTCTCCACTAAATATTTCAGAAAACATTCCAGGTATGCAACAGAAATCCAGCTGCATCATCTTGCATTTTATAAATATTCCAGAAATGTCTGCCCAGTTCTCATTGGCTATAACATGACTTGTTGGATAAGCACGTTTAACTCTTTAGTCAGTGTTGCAACAGCTGTTAAAAAGAATTTCTACAGCTGCTCTGCAGGAATTTATTTGCTGAGCACTTATTTATGCTGGTTTTGCACCTTTAAATAAAGCTGAGACAAGAATTAAGAACTACAACAGGTAGAGAAGTCATGCAATATTTAGCACTGGATTAAAATGCAAGTCAAATTCCCAGCTGAGGATAAACCGGGGGAAGGGAAAGCAGGTGGATTTTTAGTAAGGAGGATGCTTTTATGAAAAGATAAGATATGAAACTGAAGAATTAGTTTTCCATACTGCAAAGTTCAGTTTTGCTTATCACTATATCACCCTTCCATGTAAAATGCAAGACTTTAAGTGAGGAATTCTCTTCTTACATACCTACACATGCAAAAATACACCAGGGAGTACCAAAATACATAAAGCATGTTTATCAGTTTCTGAATAATGTACAAAAAGCATTGTCAAAAATGAGGTTTGGACATAGACCTTTATTTCTACACATTAAATGGGAACAAGAAAAATCCCCCAAAATATCAAAAAGGCATTAAAATAATTTCCTCCACCTTACACACCTAAACAATTTCCTTTCTATAGTGGAATTCTGTCCAGACACCATTTATTCAGCATTAAAAAAAAAAAATCCCAACAACACTCTTCGGATTAGCTACATTGACTACTGCCGAAATAAAAGGCTGAACAATGCAAAGTATTATAGTTTGTATGTTTGAAACAAAGTGGTTTTCAAGGCCTCTTTTGATACGAGACTATTTTTCTTATTAGCACTGTAAAATACACATAAATCTAACAAATGCAACAACTGATTGCTACAATGGCATTCATTTGATAGGACCAAATTAAGCTATATAATCCTTTTCAGCTGGTAACAGCATGCTGCAAAGGTCTGTCAGGCTATTTATAAAGCTCAAGATATGTGAATGCTTAGAGCACAGAAAAATGCAGGTATTATGTGGAAGGGCTGGCATTCTTGATTGGTATGGTTGTCACCTTGATCTTGAATTTGTTTTTCTTTTTTTCACATTTTTTTTCCAGAGGAAACTGCAACCTTGCCTGTATTTTTATTTAACTAACACTTTCTCTGATTGTTCAAATATCACTTATTATTTTAAATGCTTGTATGTATTCAATAGAATTTACATTCTGTATATGGCCAACCAAATCCAGCTTTGAGTTTACTGGCATTCTGATACTAAACCCTGCCAAGAAAGACATGCAGTGCTTCAGCACCAAATTCCGACTGGCGCAATGTGGGAAGAGTCAGAGCCTGTCAACAGTCTGTCCTCCAAAACAAATACATGGGAATACCTGTACACACAGTGTGCAGCATCCTTGCTCCAGGGCATGGAATACTAGTGGTTTACACCTAAACCAAAAATCGTGCAAAAGGGTAAGTGCCTCTGAATACCAACTGAAAGTGTCCTTGCTGTGGATGAAGTCCAGCTTAAACGTCGAGGGACAACATTATTACATTTGGCAAGAACAACTGATCCATATTGAATGATTTTTGGTTTGATTTCTTCCATTTAGCTGTGTCACTTCTACTTTATTTTATTTTTACGTATTCATTTTAATTAAGTCAATTATTTTCTGCGTGTTTTAGAAAATCTGACCAAGGGATCACAACTGAAGGAATTATGACATTGGCAAAAAGAGTGTTTATTATTTTATTTATTGTCTTTTATTTTTTTTTTTTAGTACTCAATATATTTGGGTCAATAATGATCATGGTAGCTGCCATCCTTAAGGGACACTCCATAATTTAAATGAGAAGAACAAAGGGTGTCCTATCCCCTTTGAAACACTGTCTGGGTAAGAATGTGATTTGCACTTACAGGAAATGTTGCTAATACTTTACTTGAAAGTAGTAATGACTTCTGATGATGAATAAGGTGGAATTTATCCCTGCTGGCAATCTGTGGTGGCGATAAGTACATTTTCCACTTCACCGAGGCGCCAGGGATTGAACAAATGTATTAAAATTTTATAAGCATTAACTGAGTAATATGTCATGACACAGCTGAAAAGTATAGCCAGTATCTTCCAAAATTGAATTACACTGAGTATTACTAAAATTCACAATTCACTCCTTTCATATTATGCAATATATGGTCAGGTAGTAAAGTCAGTAGAAAACATCATCTTTTAGTAAGAACAAAGATTTAAAAAAGCAAGGTTTTATGAAGAAATAGTTAGTCTAGACCACCATGATTTGGGATAGAAATCTCTGCACTTCTTTAGTAATTGTGCCTTTCTCAGATCCTCTCCCTCTTCCCAATTCTTGTTACAAACTAAAGAAACAAAATTGAAATTAGCAAGAAGAGTAGAAAGGAGAAATAAGACAGAAGAAAAGATGCCCAACAGCAATGCTTTCCACTTGTATTTCACTGATTATTATCAAGATATCTATCTATGCACAAGAATTCACAATTTTCTCCTTAAAAATCTCAGTACCACTTAACTATATGTAATATTACATCAAAAATTGTATCATACAGAGTCAAGCCACATAAAGTTTTTTTAACATAAAACACATTTTACAATAATTTGGTGAATTCCTGAACTTGTTTGGCTAAGAGAGAATGGGCAAAAGTCTCACAAATTTTGCATGAAGTTTAGACAGCATCTTCATTAACCACATGATGGAAAAGGGGGAGAAGATGCTTGTGCCAAAAAGACTATTTATAGACACACCGGTTCTAGGTTTTACAGGGATTTTTACAATAGAAATTTCACCAATAAACCAAAGTGTAAAACAGTCACTTAAACAAAACATAACAGCTCATCAATAAGTCTACACAAAATGTACAATATATCATTACTACACAAGCACAGCTACATGCACAGATCCAACACCATGTACTAGCAAAGAACAGTTCGTGTGTCAAAAATCATCCTTTGTGGATGGACATTAGATGCTGTCTGTTCAAACATTTGCTGAGACAACTTGAAAATTTTGATTTTAAGCATTCTGCCTGCTCAGAAATTATTAAACTAGCAGAGAAATTGACATTGTCTAGTTTTTCTTCTTATACTCCAGAATTTATGAAGGTATGTAAATTCCTTCACTGTGCACAATTTGCTGAATGTTCTGCAGATAAAGAAAAGTCTCCTACAGAAATAAAGGACATACTGTAATCTGCAAAATAGCTCTGAGTGAGAAACATATCAGGAAAAAATGTCAGTTCTGCAGCAGGTGTTAAACTTAGCTTTGGTCTTCAGATCAGTTTCTACTCTTCCAGCCCCCTAAGCTTATTTCAGATCTCATGATTTTATAAGTATAAACATCAGAAAATGCAAGAAATTTACTGATCATAACTTGCATTTTTTAAACTTTCACCTCCAATTAATAGCCAAAGGAATATTTAACAACCATTTGGGAAAGGAGGTGTCAACAAAACCAAAAACTAACTCACCAGCAAAAGTTTTACTTTCTGCACACTTTGATTCATCATTTGCATTAAGTTTTATCACTAAGAATACTGACTTCAGTTAAGCTTCAAAAGAAGCAGCTTAAAACAGACCCTCAGGGCAACAGCATCCACTGATAAGTTCTCAAGTAAATACAGCTGTATCACTACAGACTGGAAATATTTGGGCTAACGATCACATCAGGCCATAGCATGTGCCACATAGTCAAGAAGAACAAAAGGAACAAATGGCATATTTAAGTGGGGCAGAGCTCCCAAATGTATTTGTTAGACAAGTCACATATCCCAACAGAATGAGTACCCTGAAAGGATTCTGAAGCACGTTTGCACAATTTCTGCTTCATAACATTGTTGTCATATAATTGGTGAGCTGAAATAGTACTAATGCACAATTTTTTCTTTGCTCTGAAAAAAAAAGCCCATTTTCATTTTGACAAGAAAGATGCAGAGCAAAAACCACGTGGGCGCTGAACTAACACTGATTTCAAAGTCTACAAGAAGGTGTGTGGCAACAAGGCACTGCTTCAGGTAGTTATCCTGAAGGCATCAATTTATTTTATTCTACAAAAAGTAAACTAATATGGAAGTTTGAGTAACTGACCCAAGTACCTCCCCAATATTTACCTTTAAGGCTAAGCCAAACAACCAAAGGACAGTTCAAGTATTTTACCTTGTTTCGACACCCCTCTGCCCAAGGTGGCTGGCAACTTTCCCACTTTAGGAAACTGAACAATCAACCAACATAGCTACAAAAGAATTACACACATGTTCAAGAGAACATACTAGACACATCCGGTAAGAACCACCAGGAAGTGGAAGCTCTGATGTAGGCTTCACTGCAAAGAAAGGGAAATCAGATGCCTCTGCAGAGAAAACTGGCACAATCCAAAGCTCTGTATATTTATTTTCTGGAATGGCTAGTTGAGGCAAATCCCTTGCCTGGAGTTTAAAGACTGACCTCAATTATCGGCATAGAAGTAGAAAATTGCTAGTGTCTTACTCAGCTAGGACTTTAGTCTAGCAAGCAATCTCTGTAATGAGAAACTAATTCAGCACTTCCTCTTTCCACATAAAAAGCCCAGCTTTCTGCAGTGAAGGGAAAAGAGAAAATAAATTAAAATCTACTTATTAAATAGAATTTTGTAGTCCAAACTATGACCCAAACTGTCAGAATCAATGTTTTCTGTTAAACTACCTTTCTTCCTTCCCAGGCACTAAGATTCTTGATTTTACTCTCTATACAGAATTACTTACTTCACAAATTATATATTAGAACTGTCCTTTAATTGTTGCAATATTTGTAAAAATCATTCTGAAAAGTGGTAAGACACCCTACATAAAGAAAAAAGACCTAGAATTTATTATAAATTCCTTTAACTTGACTGCGACATTTGAACATAACAATCAGATTTAATTACTAAGTCTTTCAAGAACTTTGCATGAGAGAGCTGAACTAGATAGCAAAGTTCTTAGACAAGCCACAATAATCTATCAGTAATAATCACATCACTACAAACATAGCCCACATATCTAATTACTTCAAGACCCCCTTATAGAGTAGGAAAAATTAGCAGAGCAGCACTTATTTAACACATTAGTTTTATGTACAAGTGAAGGTGTAGGAACAATTCTACTTAGAAATTGCAAAAGTTCAGCTTAACCCCTACAAGTCTTGAGCAGCAAATGAAACCATAAATTAACACAGCCAAGGAAAAGCACAGGAAGTGAGAAGTACTTTTCAAACAAAACACTGGTATTTGTAGTAAAGTGTCACACTGTCGGACACGAAAGAAACATGCAGATTTCAGAGCAGGTCAGGAACCACCCAGGCAGGACCAGAAAAGAGAGCCTGCCTTTCTTTATTCACTCATTTTTATATCTTTTTAAGACAACTGTGGATTGGTCAATGAGGTTACCACCTCTACAATTCCACAGGATAATGACACAGTCTATCATCTTTCTCCACCTTAGGATAAAGGAATGAAAAACAATCTAGAAGTTCAAAACAATCTAGGCCGGTTAAGAAAACATGGACCATGGTTATAGAAAATGCATGGGAAATTCTACTACCGAAGTAAAACACAGAATACTGTAAAAACCAGGGCGACAGTAAAGCATGCTGTAAGTTGGTAAAGTTGGAGAAGTAACTTGCTATCTACAGAGAAACAAAGAATCTGCATTCCTTCCATGGATGCTTTAATATTTAACAAACTGCATCAAATGACAGTTGTGTAACCTTTCCAAATGATCCTGCATGCTTGGAATGATTAGCACTGAACTGTGGGGTATAAAAACGAGAAAGAAATCAAAGGTTATATGTTAGAATATTAATCTCCAAGTATGAATATTTCTAAAGTTATTACCACCCAATACAAAAACAAAGCTCTGTATCAGGAAAGTAAAAAGAAAATATATTTTGAAACAATAAAACTTGCTTGAAAATAATAAATAATAAACTGTCATGGTAATGCAAAAGTAATTCTGACTAGCAGTTATGAATTACAGAATCGTTGGAAGGGACCTCTGAAGATCATCCAGTTCAATTCTCTGCAACCTGGAGCAGGCTGCATAGGATCATGTCCAGGCAAGTTTTGAGTGTTTCCATAGAAGGAGACTCCACAGGCTCTCTGGGCAGCCTGTTCCACTGCTGTCACCCGCAAAGGAAAATTCTTCCTCATATTCATATGGAACTTCCTGTGTTCCAGTTTGTGCTCATTGCCCCTTATCCTGTCACTGGGCACCACTGAGGTGTCTGGCCCCAGTCTCTTAACACCTGTCCTTAAAGTATTTGTATGCCTTGATAAGATCCCCTCTTCTTCAATCATCTGTTCTCAAGGTTGAACAGGCCCAGCCTTTCCTCATAAAAGATGTGCTCCAGTCTCTTCATCATCGTTGTAGTCTTCCACTGGATTCATTCCAGGAGCTTCGTGTCTCTCTTGTCCAGAGAAGAGCCCAGAACTGGACACAGCACTCCAGATGTGCCTCACCAGGGCTGAGTAGAGGGGCAGGGTCACCTCTCTTCCCCTGCTGACAATGTTCTTCCTAATACTCTCTGGGACACCATTGGCCTTCCTGGCTACAAAGGCACTGCTGGTTCATGGACCCCAGGTCCTTCCCTGAAGAGCTGCTTTCCAGCAGGTCAGCCCCCAGCCTGCACTGGTGCCTGGAGTTATTCTTCCCCAGGTGCAGGACCTGCATTTGCTTTTGTTGAACTTTGTTACATTCCTTTCCACCCAACTCTCCAGCCTGTCCAGGTGCTGCTGAATGGCAGCACAGCCTGCTGGTGTATCGGCCAAATCTCCTTGTTTTGTACCACCAGCAAACTTGCTGAGGGTGCACTCTCCCTTCATTCAGGTCACTGATGAGTAAGTTGAACAAGACTAAATAAATGTAAAGACCATTTATTCACTTACTTAACTCATTGCATTTCAGTGCTCAGTAGTTTAGAATAACCAAAGGAGGAAAAAATTTGCGAGTTCCTAAGCTTTTAAAGAGAGTGATGTGAAAAAAGTTTCAACTAAAAAGTAGAATCAGAAGAAAGAAGAGAAAAAGAAATTGTCAATGCTTTTTTGTTGCCTTTTTTCAACAATCAGAGCAATTTTTATCTGCAGCCTTTCTGATACAGCTATAGGCAAGTTATTACTTAGTTTAAAACCCTTTAAAGCATTAACAGAAAGGCATGAAGAATCTACATACCTTGCATGTGATCCTTGCAAAAGAAACAGGTAAAAAAAACTAATCTCTTTTTGTAGTACGAAGTTTTTTCCTCTTTCTCCTGTGTACTCAGAGCAGAGAACTATAAATTGCATTCTCATCACACAAGCCACCTGAAAATAAGTTTAATTCTTGTTCTTTTAAAGGAAATATTCCTACATCATATCCTATACTGGAAACATATTTCTTGACAAATAAAAAATACTGAATCCTTCTGTTCCAGTTACATTTGTTCCCTACACTTAAAAAACATGCTTCAGGCTTTTAACTGCAGCAGCAAGGAAAACCTTTGCAAAGGAACACTGCACAAGTCTGCAGTAAAGCAATAGCAGCCCCCTCTGCTGCTCAGAGGAGAAAAATATTAAGACACACAAACCACCCTCCACCCACATACACTGCAACTTCTGCCTAATTGCACGTACTGCCTGTACACACACACAAAAAAATCTGCTCCCAACGATTAGCATTTCTGTAATCATCTCTGATTCCCCCTTATCCCGCTCTTAATCTATCAATAATTCTGACAATAACTGCAGATTTTCACACAGGAGTCCTTTTCCCTTCACATATGCACAAAGTGCCCAATGCAATCTTAGATATCCTCAGTTTAAGAAATTAATGCTATCTTTCCACACAAAGCCAAAACCCCCTGAAAAAATAAATCCTTCTTACCTCTGTGGCCCTACATACAGGCTTAGACATGGCACCTTGTAGCAAAAAACTCTGTTGCAGCCTGCACTATTTAAGAGCTGAAAGCTCTGTATGTGAGCATGGCTTTAGATCTGTTTCAGAACTGAAAAGATGGATGTTTAAGATCCAAGGGACAGGTTTTCCTGCAGTACATCCTCTTCCAGGATACAGAATCTTCCAAGTCAATCCAGCTTCTCTGTTGTACCTTCCCTCCCTCCACTCTCCCACGTCAATAAACAACTAAGAAGAGGCACTCTTGAGCAGCACCATTACTTACACACATGCTCCCTTGTGACTTACAACCAAATGGATGGTGTGGTGTGAAGTATGGTAGAGGATGCTGCAACCAAACTACACTGGTTTTACACGAAAATTAAACTGCTTCTCAGCCTTTACCACTGTTGTTTGTAATATGTGTTATGTATTAAATGTATCCATTAACAAAATGATCTTACTACTTTCAGCAATGAAGCAAATGCTAACTACTAATTCAACTACTGCTGAAAGGGTATCAAAATCTTTTTTGTGGTTGTAGATCCAACTACACAATAATTTTTCATCTTCATTTTAGCTAATCTGTTTTCTGTTTCCTTGGAAGTTCCGCTAACCAACAAAACAATCACAACCCACAATTCTGCAACAAGCAAACTTGCATCTGAAGAGGAGACTAATTAGTGAAGTTATTGGAGGGTTCTGCACACACAAATGCCTGACCCCTTATGAGAAGTCACCATCACAATCCAAATAGTTAACACAGAAGTAACATTTCACATTCATAAAACCTAATTTGCTAAGTTTTATGACAGCCTCAATAGAAGAAAAGGAAATACATGTTTAAGTAAGTGGGGGTTGTTGCAAAGATTCTTGTTTAACAGTGCCTGCTGTCCTGAAGGATAAAGCATCTCACATAAATGGGCTCAAATACTCCTTCAGAAATCCCTCCAGACAAGCAGAGCAGAGCAAAGTGTTTTCTGAAATCCTGAACAAGAAAAAAGTCTACACACCAGCTAACAATCTTCCTGCTCCACCTGCTCACTTGGATTTTAAAATTCCTGTTAGTATGTTATCAATTAGCTCTTTTGCCTATACCATAGAAATCTGTGACAATATTTGCTGGAAATAATGCAGCTAATGCTTTTCATTAATTCATGTGTTTAATTCTTTTTAAGTGGTTATTTCCTAGCTGAGGTGGCTTCACCATTAGAGACATTTAATATTAAAAGCATTATGTAATGTTGAATTTTAGATAAAGAAAAACTAATTGAACAAAGTTAAATTCATAGGAGCTTGCATACAAGTGATCATGACTTTTTTCCCCCACAAAATCAATTCCCATCAAACCCAAATGAGAGATGAATGAACCTGTAAATTTCTGTAAGTTTTTAGAAACAATTTCTAAGATAATCAAGAAGCCAATGCTCCTCTAAATATGAAAAGCTTGTAGCAGTTCAAGAAAAACAACTCATCTTAATGGGAACCAAAAATGTCAATTAAAACCAAAATATTTAAGTATATTGAAGTCATTGATATTTAAAAACTATGAAACTGGGAGTTACAGGAACAGTTATGCAAACAAAGACAAAAAAACTGGAACAAGTTAAAGATTATATGTATTATGATCAAAAATATTTTAAAGAATTAGAACAATCAAAATATTTCAGAAATACCAAATAAACCTAGCAATTTACAGGAAAAGTAAACAGAGTATAACCTAGATAACCCGATGCTGAAACCCACGTGCCAGTACAAGAGAAAATAATGCACTGGTTGACATAAAATAAGATTAACAGCATCGATGATATTTTCCTCCACAAAATCATGCCGGTATCACCTCTGTCATAAATACCAATTTTGATAAATATAAAATATTGTTAGCATGATATATCTGCTAGTACTACAATTTCACGTGTATGAGCACAGGTAGACAAACAACTTAAATCTCAAGTAAGCAAGAATGATAGTTTACATGAGCTATTTCACAGTGATGGCAACTGCCAGTAGTACATTCTTGTCCTTGCATTGCAACAGAATCCCACAGAGGCATAAAAGCATTTAAGTGCAGTTGCTATGAAATATGGGATGTAAGAGTATTTGTTTGCTTATGTTGTGGTTAATTGTTACCAACAGAACTCAATTAATACAAAGTCATCACAGAGCATTGGAAATGGAGGCCACAAATACGATGCAATCAGTGAAGAATCAGCATCAAGAACATGTTTTTGTTAGACTACTATACATATTTACTTAGCTCTCTTGTGCTATTTAGTATTTTTAAAACAGATATAACATTTGGTAAGACACAGATCAACTGGAGTAAAAATTAACAAACAGTAAAGGATCTGACATGTGAGAAAACTCTGATCACTTTAATACAACCGAGCATCAGTTCTGTAGGTACAAAGGACACAGGCTGACCTTACAGAACAGGAAGCTCTCTGAAAAAGGCTTGCATCATATTAAACAAATCAGTCAAACATGAAATCCCAAAGCACGGAATTATTTGATACATACATAGGTAAATACATTGCATAAATAAATTTTAACTGGCCTTAGCACAGTTGCTACTGAATTTTGGTCACAGTTCTGATATCATAGAATCATTTAGGCTGGAAAAGTTCTCTTAGGATCATCAAGTCCAACCATTAATCTAACACTACTACAAGTCAAGCACTAAACCATGCCCCTAAGTGTTACATCTACATGTCTTTTAAATACCTCCAAGGATGGTAACTCAACTACCTCCCTGAGGTGCCTGTTCCAGCATTTGACAACCATTTCCCAGAAGGAATGTATCCTAATATCCAATCTAAATCTCCCCTGGCGCAACTTGGGGGCAATTCCTCTTGTCCTATCACTTGTTACCCAGAAGAGGCTGAACCTCACCTGGCTACACCCTCCTTTTCAGGTATTTGTAGAGAGTGATTAGGTCTCTCCTGAGCTTCAGTTTCTCTGGGCTAAACACTCCCACCTCCCTCAGCTGCTCCTCACAGGACTTGTGCTCCAGATCCTTCAACAACCTCCTTGCCCTTCTCTGGACTCTCTACAGCCCCTCAATGACCTTCTTGCAGTGAGGGGCCCAGAACTGAACACAGGATTTGAGGTGAGGCCTCACCAGTGCTGAGTACAGGGGGACAGTCACTGCCCTGGTCCTGCTGGTCACACTATTGCTGACCCAGGCCAGGATGTCACTGGCTTTCTTGGCCACCTGGGCACAGCTGGCTCATGTTCAGGTGCTCTCCAGCAGCAACCCCAGCTCCTTTGCTGCTGGACAGCTTTCCAATCACTCTTCCCAAGCCTGTAGCACTGTATGTGCCTCATGTGAGCCAAGAGCAGGATGTGGCACTTGGCCTTGTTGAACCTCATACAATCAGCCTTGGCTCATCAATCCAGCCTGTCCAGATCCCTCTGTAGAGCCTTCCTGCCCTCCAGCAGATCAACACTCCCAACCAACTTGATATCACCTGCAAACTGACTGAGGGTGCACTCGAACCCCTCATCCAGATTGCTGATCAAGATATAAACATACCTGCAATTCAAGACAAATGGTCCTACACCAGAGTGCTCAGAGAAGTATCACAACAAGAAACAAAATAGAAAAATATGCCCAATGGACACATTGTCCTTATTATATACATTTAAGAGATCTTCCAGGGAAGAACTTGCTTGTTTAACATATGGGGAGAAAAAACCACATTTGTTAAACAGGTCTTCAATACAACATGAAAATGAAACAAAATTGTAATAGTCAGAAAAAGTCAGACAACAGGAAGAAGGCAGAGCAGAGTAAAGGTGCAGAAGTTTAAACACTGATGATAACTAACAAACTATTAAACTAGATTTGAGAGAGATTTGCCTTGCTGCACAGTTTCCTGTTTTCAAACAATGACATTATTCTAAAAATAAACTTTAGCTAGCACAGAAGTCAATACAGAGCAGCCTAATACTTTATGCAGGAAATCATGAAAGGTAACCACAAGGATCCTTCTGGATTTCCATGTGGTGTTGGTGAATGCAATGAAGTCTCCCCTGAACCACTGGCCTTCGTATTTCAAGTGCTCGTGCCCTTTACTCATAACATTTTCATAACATTATGGCAGCAATTATATCAGTTATTTGCACAGAGCAGTAGTATGAGGCAAATATTTTTATATCTTTTATATGTATTATAGAAACATTATATAAAAACAGGAGTATCTATAAAAATTATTGTTATATAAATATAATGGAATTTATGCCTCTGATAATATTTATCAGGTAGAATACAGCATGCTTGCTGCTACTAAGGTGACAGGCAGCAAACCCAAGCAGGGTACACCATGGTGTCATGGGGGAAATATGACATCTCCTTCCTTAACCACACAGCATTCTGCAGGTCAACAAACAAAGAAAAAAAATGTCAGATTAGAGAGAGACTTAATTCAGTAGTTTATGAGGAAGGGAAGAAAAAGTAGAAGGACAAAGAACAGAGATATTAAAAAGCTCAAATGAACTGCACAACAACACCTACAGTAGTAGCAGCTGCTGTTTTGTTCAGTTTCACTATTATCTCTTAGTCTTTGCTAGTGGTGAAAGTGTGCTGCCCATATGCACAAGCAGACCAAACTGTGCTGCATCAGGAATGCATGCTCCTGAGGAGCCAGGTTTACATCTGACACACAAACATGAAGCAGGGCCATTCAGCCATCACTGTCTGTAATGGTGCCACAAAGTAAGTTTCAGAGTACAGCACACAGCAAGGTAACTCACCGAGTTATGAGAACTGTAATTGACTACAAATGCTAAGAAACATGTCTGAAAAGCTAAGTCCACCAGGTTCAAGT
The DNA here is from genome assembly GCA_034509425.1 of Eopsaltria australis. Lineage (NCBI taxonomy): Eukaryota > Metazoa > Chordata > Aves > Passeriformes > Petroicidae > Eopsaltria > Eopsaltria australis. Next base: position 3,872,051 of record JAVTVJ010000036.1, read on the forward strand.
CTTCTAGGATGACTTCATCTTCAACAGGTAGAACAGAAATTGTTTGTAAATACAGCTGATGAGTCTGCTAACATTCCCTTTTCTTCTCAAAAGCAGCATATTAATTAATCATGCTTATTTTTACTCTGGTAATTCATTCATGCTCGCACAGATGTATTTCCACAACACTTTGTAACATAGAATGTGTCCCTCTGGTTAAGTGTTGGTTTATTAATGAATTGGTAACATTAATGTTGCATGTTGTCAGTTCTAATGTGCAACCATTGTGCTGAGCAGCGCCTGCTCAGGCAGCTTTTTAATCTGTGCTGATACTTCAGGTACACAGTTGAAACTTCGTAAAACATATCTACACCATGACAAAAATTCCCAAATATGGTTTGCTATGTGGCTCCCCAACAATTCTTGCAGAAGCACAGCCTGGGGACAGAGCACAGACAAAAATGGCCAACCCTGCATTGAATATACAGAGCAACCTATCACACCACACAGAAATTTTGCATCTGTACAAAGATCTTTGAGACAGCTTCCTTCAGGCCAAACCGGCTTGTTTCAGCTAATGTCAAACACACCTCACGAAAAGAGAAAAAGCTACTTTCATTATTGAAGTCAATAAAAAAAAATCTTGAGAACTGACCACCACTGAAAATTATGCTCTGCTCTGTCTGTACATAATTTGAATATAGTTACTTACAAAGCACTTCAACAAGTTTCCGATTCAGAGACTTAAAAACATATTTTTGAGTATAAGAACTTCCTGCATTAAATATTGTCCATACTGGATGCAAGTTGTTGTATGATACACAGTAAGTCAGACTAAATTCAGGAAAACCAATGCATTGAAATAAAACTAAGAATTTTAGTTGTAAAATTCAATTCAATTATATGAAATATGACAGTATTTCACTCCAAATTAGAAAGCATATACTTCAGTACCTTGACAAGTAGAATTATAAAATTATATTAAAAACCCATATGAAAACACTACAACTTTTCAAAAATCAAAGATATTGCTGAGATACTTTAAACATGGATGTGAATTGCATACTACTGTTATTAACAAAAACATCACTGCAGATTCCAGAAGCAAATGTTCACCCTATTTACCTGTTCAGGTGCATCTTCAAGACTGATTATCCATCTCTATATATTTATGCTCATACTCAACCTGTTAACTTATGTTAACTGACCTGTGGTTTTGTTTTTGATTAGGTTTTAATTATTTTTTTAAGTAAAATTTAAAAGTTTGAGGAGGTTTCGTTTTTTGAAAGGTGAGAGGAGGCTAAGTGTTCTATTAGCAATTAATGAGTAAGAAAAATAAATTAGTACATCGGCTTAGGAACAACAGTCTTCCAGATGAACACTGGTCTGCTCCTCTTTCTTACTAGTCAATATCAGTACTTTCATTATTTTGCTGCTCCTTAGAGTTAACAGAATTCCTCCTTCCCAGAGAACTTGGAAAATACAGTGAACTACAAATGCTCACTGCAGCCAGTAACTTGTTTTAAATCTAAAATGTTAGGTGATATAAGTAGAAATAAAAATATGAAGATTAACTTCCAGATTCTTATTGCAAATCTGAATTTTTCAACAACCAGCAAATAGGTTCAAGGTCCTCACAAGCAGGATACAATAAGACATTATGTCATGACTTTCTAACACATTTTTTAACCGATATTTTGTCAAGGAACTCAGCAGGCCAGCAGAATGAACTTCATGTTTCTATAATATTCCACCCTACTTTTTCACTAAGATGCTTTTTAAATGAACCAGATCTTGTCTGAGAACACAACACATGTACAGTTGCTTACTTTCCCTTCTTGCCCACTTGGAGAAGGAAAATATCATAAATAGCACTGGGAGAGTCTTATGTAAAAATATTTATGAAGAAACATCTTGGTATTTTGACCATAGTCATCAGAATGCTATTCATTAAAATATATAGGGGTATTTGCTCATGTTAAATGCATGCAAATATTTTGGTTATTAACAGCTAAAACACCATTGTTTTTGTGGACTACATAAATTCTTCACCATAAGTTCTTTAAGAAATAAATTCTTTACTTCATTGTAAAACTTTAGTTTATGCTAAATATGCCTTTTTTTTCCAAAATTCCAAAAGTAAAGAGGATTAAGAACACAAAAAAATGTAGCTTCTCACCTTTGTCTTCATGTAGAATGGCGATGACTGGTGAATGGGCAAGTCCATGAGGCTATTGGAATTTGTGACACTATTACTGTTAGCATGCTCATCTTCTCTACTGCTGTCATCAGACTGATCAAAGTCATCACTGTCCTGGTCCATTTCCTCCTCCTCTTCCACCTCCTCCTCTTGATCACCAGCATTTTCATCGTCATCTTCTTCTTGGTTACAAGTGGAATCTTCATCCACTGTAATAAGTCTATTATTATTTTCTTCTAACTGTTCCTGCTGAGACTCATGCCTGTCATCAAATCCAGGTTCTTCCCCTCCTATCTCCCCATTCCTCCCAATGTGCTGCTCCTCTTGTTGTCGTCTTTGCTGCTGCTCCTCCTCTTCTACGACGCGATTCATCTGCTCCTCATCTACTTGGCTTGAGGAAGCATTACCTCGAAGAGATCCACCAGTTCGTCGCCTCTTGCTGCCCACAGAGAGCAGTTCCTGATTCATTTCCAAAAGCCAGCTTGCTACTTCTTGGACCTTGGCTAGGCTATCTGAAGATGCAAATGCTTTCACATTCTAAGGAGATAAAGAAAAAGTGGAAAATTACAAAAGTTACATTTTTTTATTCGATAAAGCAGTAAAAAACTACTTCATTGTATTATTCCTGGCAACTATAAACTTCCAGGAAACAAGGAGTAATTTCTACTTGACACACAACTTGAAAAACCCAAATAAACTGCAGGCAACTTTCTAGCAAGAGAATTACTTTTTCTGCCAAACAGTTTGATCATGGTCTCTTTAAGCACAAGATTCTGCAAAATTCAGAAGAACTAGCTGCCCTCCTAGAGAATTCACAAGAACCATTAACATTCATGTAAACAGAAGACCCAAGTATGCGATATTATGTGCAAAAATTGAACACAGATCATTTCAAATGGCATTTATTCTCCCTCTCATGTGATTACAGACTTTGTATATTATTCACAAACAAACTGCCTTTGGTCTTATGCATTAAGAGCAGCATATTTTCAGATACAATTGAAAGCTCCATTTCTTGTTATTCTAATTTCCTTTTAGATTAATAAAGAAGAGAACACCCATTAAAGAACACAGCCTTATCACTTGCAAGTCTTAACTTGGCCAGAGAGATGCCCAGTGATCAAAAGCAGACATCACTAGGCAGCCCGTGCGACTCAGAAATGGCATGTACCACATCTGGGAAAAAAAATCACTGTTAGCAGTAAAGTTCTTCAAAGTCTAAGAAGCTACAATAATTGTTAAATGAGTCTCTGAGATGTCAAAAAAATGCCAAAATTAAGTGTATATTAATAGAAACTGAAAAATACTAATGCAATTTCCAAATTATTCATGCATTCAGCTATCCATGTGCATCCAAGCAATATATAAGAAGAGGGGGCTATAACACAGACTGATTCATTATCAAATTTGGTATCAGATTTCCAGCTATACAGCCTTTGAGGCTGGCACATCCAGACTCTGGTTTCCTTAGATTCAAGCAATGTGTTGAGTAGGTGAAGTCAGACACAACTCAGCAAGTAGTCAGATTCACAGGCTATGAAAGCAGTACATGAAAATGTGTGCAGAGACAAATTAGGTTTGTCACTGTGTATAGAGCCACTGTCCTCAGGGGCTCACAGCCCACCCCACACACACAGCAGGCCACACTGTGAGAGAGAGATTCAGAAAGCACTACACCACAAATACTGGAAGAGAGCACAACTTCTGAGTCTCCTTGGAGCAGGAGCAGTGAAGGATGTTTCCATGAGTACTTCAGCACAGGATGATAATTTCTGAACCCCTCCTACCACCACTAGCCCCTCATTTTTCTCAAGTTATCTATCTCGTATAGTTTTTTGTTTGGTTTTCTTTTTTTCAAAACAAAAAACCTAGAGCCTTGGATGATGGACACATGGAACAGATAAGCCCCAACTTTGCACCATGACATCTGTAAAAACATTCACTTAACTGGTTAGTAGGGAACTAAGTACCAGAAACCTTAGCTTCTCTGCAATTTTCAGTGTGTTGCACCATAAAAGGCACAGAAACACATTTACAGATATCTTTCAACTCTTTTTCTGAGTATTCATAGCTGGGATTATGCACTTCTCTGCACCCTTCTTCCTCAGGGGAACACTACTTACATCCCAAAGACAGGATTCTCAAGTTTCCACATATCTACCCAGGTGCCGATTCCCCCAAATAAAACCTTATAAGATCAGACACTGAAATATGTGTTCAAAGAAAGTATCCATTAAGTTCCAACCAGTGAATGAGAAGCTAACACTAATAGACAATTAAGTACCACACATTCAATGGAAGGAAGCAGACTCTGTGCTGACTCTTGTTTTTTCCATGGGAAAAAAGCTTTAGGACACTTGGCTGCACATGACCCAAACCTGAATCTAATGTCTCTATTTTTATATTCAAGTGGTAGCAAAAGCAAATGTGTTTATTTTTCTAGGTACAGTAAGGAGCACGTACAGAAAGATGCCATGAAGAGTGTGCTCTAAGAGAAATGTTTTCACTGAACATTTTTCCCCAAAGCTCAGAAACCTCAGCATGTGGGAGCGATGTTTAATAACAATATTTCACCAAAAGTTGAATTTGGTTGTATATATAATCTGATGTTAATACAACTTACGTATCAGGGTTGCTACATAGTTTGAGCATTATAAATGAAACAATGTTACACCTTGTTTTCTCAACTTGGAAATTTGAAGCACTAAATAATGTAAAAATCAGTAGTTTAAAAAAAAAAAAAAAAGCTGAACAAGAGGTTTATGCCTTTTCAATCTAGAAATTCCAGTTTCCACCACAAATGTTTCTCTAAGTAGCCATGAGAGTAGCTTAAAAGTTTAATTGCATTTTTTCAGTATCAGCAGCATTATATATGCAATTATTGGTTTAGTATGTACTTGATAAAACTGCAAATGCTGCATTTGTTTCAATAATTTAATACATACTTTCAATCTGTATCTGTAAGCAACCAACATAAAAGGTCAGCTTTGAAACATTAAAGTAATCAAATGCAAGAATAAGCTAAATGCTTAAGTGACAAAAAATCTCACTGTTGTTACTGTTACTGTACCCAAATGAAATTCCAGCCAATTAAAAATGTACACTGGTACTATTATATATTTTTAATTATTTCTACATTTTCGAGTGACCATCAGTTCATGAAATTAGCTTTAGTCATTAGTGGTTTCCATTTTACTCTGCATTTGCATGAATAAATTCAACTTGTTTTTTCAAGAAGCCTGCAAAATACATTATCAAAATTTAATTACAAGCAGTGCTACATCAGAAATCATCAGTATGCAGAGAGGTGATGCATTTGCTAAAGAACAGATGGATGTACATTATCTGAGAGATTTGAAACATTAAAGCTGCCTTCTGTCATGTAAGTGCTCTCAGAATTAACTACTGTCAGCTAATACACAAGATACAATAATTTCTATATATAAGGTAGATAAGGAATAAGAAAGGATTATTATTTTGCAGGAAGAAGTGTATTTACAAATCAACTTCCAGAGAACTGAAATGCTGAAGTGCTTTTAGCTAGTACAGTGTCTCTTTCATTTATACAGAGACCAAAATTACTCAAATTGACTAAAAACCAGAACCACTGAGGAAAGCTGTTGTTTTTCCTACCCGCCTCAGACCACAAAGATTTTTTTTCAGTCAGACACCAAAACATGGCAATGCAGTGGCAAGACTTTGCATAAACATGCAAAACTCAATAAACTTGGTCAATGAATCTAACTCGGCAATTCCCAGGTAAGTTTCTTAACACTTGCACTGGTATGGGAAAACAAAATGCAAGAAACCCCTAAGGAAGATGGAAATCTCCAGACTGATCCAAGAGTAAATTCAGAGTTGATGAAGGCATCCCACACCTCTATTGAAGACTGCATGCAGTCCCCACCTCTACTGAATATTAAATGCTGTTTAAGCATAATTGTTCAGCTTTAATCCACTACATTTTCATAGAAGATCAATTATAAAAATAAATATGAACAACCATTGCTCAAAACAGGAAATGCTAAGCAATACTAGAAGATTACAGGGAAAACTGCTCAGGGCTATCTGCCACAACAGGTTGCATTCTGTACTGGGAGGATGACCACTTCACCTCCCGCTTTACTGCTGAAATATCTCTATCCTAATACAGATACAAATGTTGTTAAATATTTTTAACCTATAAACCCACGTAACTATGGGAAAATAAGGAAATTTCTATCAGTACTGCCTGCTTTTATTATTCCTTTTTTATCACTTGAAATCATAAAGGAAAAAGGAAACGAGGTGAATGTAGAGAGGTGGAGGTTGGGGAGTAGTGGGGTTTGTTTTTTAAGAAAATATAACAGATTGTGAAAAGGTTTTAAAGAATTAACTTGGAAATTAATGTATCAGACTGATCTGGATACTAACCTAAGCCATGCTAGTACCAATCATGACAGCATTTAGTGAAACGACAGCAGGGTTATAGACACAACATGGTTTATGGGCAGTGGATGCTCCTAGAACAGATCTTTAGAGATTACAGATTTAGTGGACAAAGACAACTGAACTTACACAAACACTTCTGTAGATATTTGACTAAATCTTAACACTGTAAAATATCTGAGTTTTTTATTGCGTTGTTTAACTGTGCAATACTGAGTTGAGGTAAATAGAAAGCAAAATAGGGAACATCCCGCCCAAGTTAAGTATCTACTGAAATTTAATTTCAACATCCAAATCTGAAAAGAAAAGTGTAAGACCCTTATAAGCACACTGTGCCCAAGACTGAAGCTGGTGCACTGGGCCTCATGCGCAAGCAGTGCAGTGCTGTAGGGGTAGATGTGCAAAGCTCAGACACAACACCCACAGGACACCAGCTCTGGGAAGGGGAAATTATTTATTCCCAGACCCCCCCCAAGCCTAAAATGACCCTCACAGTTGGAGCAAGCCTTCTGCTTCAGTTTCACCCAGAAGGTGCTCTGGGACATCTGTGCTTCAACTCATCCTATTAGGGAGCAGGTGTGGACAATCAGGAATTAGGCTTTCAAAGGTGTGCCTGATCCAAAACCAAACTACCACACAAAGTGCAAATACACCAAACAAGCCAGCCCATCTAAGTCCTGCTAAGTCCACCTGAAAAAACATGCATGCAAAGGGGATTTACATGCAGCATCAAGCAGGTATAAATAAATAGCAGAGCTAACACTGAGACTGTGAAGCATGTTTTACCAAAGAAAAATATGTATTTGAGTTATGGCCATGATAGTTAACGCTGCAAAACACTACGAGCAAGACATGTACATGATGTATTAAAGAAAACAGTAACTATATTGGTCTGATTACTTCCTACACAGTTTGTGTATAGGAAGGATTTTGAACAATTGCTAAGTCACAAACCAAAGCAGCCAACATGCAATAACTAGAAATTGAAACAATAAAAAGTCAGATGAAGAATTTACCACCTTTTCTCATAGGTTATGGTAGCGGACAATTATTCTTATGCAAGGACTTAAAGTCAAGATACTTCAGGTAAAGTCACAAATTTAACTAAAGTTACGAGCTTTAAACGGAAGTTACAGAAGAATAATTTTGCTGTGCTATAAAGGACAGAAAACATGATCATAGTAATGGAGTCACGAAACTGTGTTGAATGCATTGCACAAATGAAGAAAATAAAAAACCTGTATTTCATCAGTACATATGTTGATCAGAGCAAGACTGAGATAGAGCTTTAAAAACTTTCAGTAGTTTTCTTCAAAATAAAATACATCATTAACAATGTATTTCATTCTAGAAGCACCATGCTTTTTCTAAGAATGATAAACTACTTCTTCCAAACATATACACACACCAAATCTCTCAGTCAACTCCATGATTCACAGCTCTGAACTCCACCACAAAACAGCAGATAAAAAGATTCTCTGCTCCTGCTGTACTATTAACCTCCCAGCAAAACTATGACAACATTTAATAGAGCAGCACATGCAATGTTTTGGTTGTATTAGAAATTATCCTGCTCCTTTTTCACTATCTCAATATACTTTAACAATCAATTAATGTAGTTTATTCAGTGCAAAATGGCCAAAGCAACAAACATTAAATGAAAGTGCTCCTCTAATTACTTACTTATATCAAACATAAATTTGACACCACACAAAAAATAGATTTATTATTCATTATATTTTAAAAATACCACTATTAAAGTTTCCTGCTTAAATTTAATTATGTCCAGCTGTATTTAATCTTCTTTTGCAGCCAGTTTTAATTATCCCCCTCCCTACTGAAATTCAGGCCCAACTTTCCATCTACCTGCTGAAGCTTTGCATCAAGTCCTGGTGTCCTGACCTCTCCTCCTGAACATTTCTGAACAAAGACACTTCCAAGTTTCCCACGACACATGGTCTACTTTAAGATGTCTCTGCCTCCTGTTCACCTGCTTCTATTCAACCCCACAATCCTATTTCAACAGACATCACGCCTTCTCTCCCTATTTCACCATCCAACTTACTTTTTTCTCCCAGGACTGCCTCTGAACACGGCTCCCTCTCTAATCCCATGCCTCAATTTCCCAACCCCCTTTAGCCTCCAGTGCTACTGTCCAGTCTCACTTTGCTTCATTCTGCTTCATTCCCCACAGAAAACAAAGGGATTTAAAAGACAGACAATATCTGATAATACATGAGTAGTGAGAGCATGACAGAGCCATGTCTCTTGCTAACAGTTATGGGGACAAACACACTAAACACACATTAAAAAGAAAACTGCTTTAACTCTGGGAATGAAAGACCTATCACATAATCCTACCCTCTTATGGCACAAATACGTAAAGTATTTAACATGGGATAAAATATGAAACAGCACACAAAACCCACTAGAGAATGAGAATACAAAAAGCAGTTTAGAAAATGAGTAAATGCTACAAGAATTTGTGTATATTTAGCAGTATTTAAGCTAAGGCTATTCCTTGATATGGAAATATCAGAGGTAGAAAAGAGATGAATAGACAAGAGTTTTGAAGAAACAGTCTGAGCTACAAGCAGTCACGTTCTTTAGATTATGATAAAGTATATATGATCGGACAACCACCTACAAGATTCAGGCACACACAAACACAGAACCTGGATGTGTTGTAACTCATATGGATTCCACAGATTCTCCTTGCAATAGCAAGAGGAGCATCAAATCTCAATGCTCTAAATCAAAGGCCTTTTCTTTCCTCTCTGTGCATTCTCAAAACAAGAGCTGCTCTGGCTAAAGGAGGAGATAATCTGAGTTGAAGTTGTAGCAGTTTTTAATGCTGTAGCACAAAGAAATGTGCTATAAAATGTATTAATAGAGTCTTAATGTCCAAATTAAAGCAATCAACATATAACAGAAGCAGAGAAACTAGGGGATTTTTTTTTCTGCAAACACTTGTTTGTAATTCATGACCTTAATTCTTGTATTTGAAGTGTTTCAAAACATGCCTGCATTTTCCTTGTTTCAAAAAGAAGAATATCATAGAAAATAATCACTTAATAATGTCTTACAGAAGTTGTGCTTTTATCTTAAAATTTGGCACATGACAAAATGAAAATTACTGTGTAATGCTGTGGCAAGGATGGGCTGGAGATGAGGGGGAAATGTGAAAGTCACCCATGAACAAACTGTTGAAAGCCTCCATCACACAATAATCATCATACAGTAACAAGAAAACTGCATTTAAAAAGAAAAAAAAAAAAAAGAAACCAACAAAACAATTAAAAGTCCTTTTCCTCAAAGCCATATCCCAACTGACAAGTTATTAACACACCAGTACAGTGTTATTGCAGAAATGTGGAGCTCAGGACACTTTATCAGGAACACTGTTTGTAATTCTTAGCTCCCTGAAAGTGAAGACAAACAGCAATAGTACAAAAGTTATTCAATTTTAATTCTGCATTATGTTTTCATCAAGAACAGTGAATTGATATAATTTAGAATAAATCACTTGCAATCCTTGAAAGGTATCACGGGAGGCAACAATCCACAGTAGGAGGAGATATGTATTATGACTAATCTTACTGTGTTCATATAAACAATTATGTTATTTTTAGTATTTATAATAGTAATGACTGTTATGCAGAAGATGGCTGGTTTGTCTTTTCACTAGCAACACTTCAAGGAAGAAAAATTAAGCTGTAAAATGTGACAAGTTAACTATCATGTGGAACTAATGAAAGGCCTTTTTCTCAGAAAAGGAAAAGCAGAAAAAAAGCCTTGAGTTATTTAAAGGGTGCCAAGTTTTCCAGCAACTATTAAAAACAAAACAGGCAAGTCCTCCATATAATCCTGCATGTTGCTACTCAATATCAAGCAGTGATTGTTTTTCCATTTAATGGACCTCTGTGGTATAAAAGCTAAATACACAATTTTCAATTGCATTGTCTTAATCTTTACACTTTGACAACTGTACCATTATTTGGGTTCTTATATTAAAATTTTTACCCCTCCAAATGAAAAATTCTTACCTTGAATAACTAATGAATACCTGCTTATTGTTTTCCCCACGAACTAGATTACTACAAGAAGCCTACACTACTACTGCTAGAGATGTAGTACAAGCACCCTTGTTTGCTGAATTTAGAACAGAGAATTAATATTTCAGCCTCATCTAAACTATGCTTTCGGTGCATACTAACAAGGAAGAGTTTCTTGCCAAAAGCATATATTAAATCATACTTATAACAACATAAACAGAGTATCTTTTGCTACATTACTTGAGATGTATGTGAGCTGAAGAATTCTCAGTTTAGAAAACTAGGCAGGCAGTTTCTTATACACCTTTCAAATTTAAAGATGCTGTTGTATACTTACTTAGCAAAGGCTTTACCACAAGATTACAGAATCATCCCAATTCTTTCAGGATACACACACATGCAATAAAGAATTTCTCTACAAAAAAGAATCACAAATCCTCTTGCTGTGCAAAAGGAGACTAAGCACTCCTTAAAACTTAACAGGTTTGGATAATTTTGGGTTGGAATTTAACCTTCTTTTCAAAAACTAAGTAAATGAAGTTTGTGGGTCTGTGGTAGTCATGAGGGCTTATCCAAGCCTGCCTGACCTGTGATCTCCACAGTGCTGTGCATTCTGTTCTACTTTTATGTGCCTTTCTGTCCCCAGACCAGACCATCTATATTGCCTGGAAGAGAAGTCCTTGGGGTCAGTTTTACGGCATCATCAACACCACTGCATCTAAGGACCTCCCGAGCGGCCCAGACCAACAACTGCTTAGGATAGTTTTATACTGCTCAAGGCCTTTCATTCATAGGAAAAGAGTCTGAGGAGCAATGAGGATGACCCTCTGGCTTTCTGGTAAAGAACTCCGGTTAAGCTGTGTTGGAGTGTTACCGTGTTGCGGAAAAACTCTTGTGAGTTAACACACATTGAGCCATGGGTATGAACACACGGAACCAGAAATCTCAACTATGAAGTCTAGGACTACCATTCAGTAACATTTACTTCATGTAAACAGGCAACATGATTACGGTGCAGAAACAAGTCCATTCTACCCAACTGCCTAGTTGAACAATGATTTTATCTAATAGACAAGAAGCAAGATCAATCACTAAATGCTGAAATGAGAAAAATACAAATGGAATTAACTATGAGGATAATTACTCACTGTAATAGCTCACTAGGAAGATAGTAAATTCATCACCACTTTAAGTCTTAAATTAGAAATACACTCCATCTTGGTTTAACACATAACATTCAACAACTGCAGAACATGAAGCACAAGGACAGCTACCAGGGTATGGTAAGCTGACTGCCTTTCTCTGAGAATACACACAAAGGAGAGCTGTTGTCACTTCCCCTCTGCTCCCACAGTGACACAGAGGCAAAACATATTACCAAATTGCTGATTAAACCCTGCCTAGTTTCAGTGCAGACTTATTTCACAACTACAAGGCTTAACACAAAGGCTAGTGTTGCATGGCCAAAACAGCCTTAACATAAATTTTTCTTCAGGATCCATAACATTGCTGAATGTGGCCCTGGGGCTGGGATGCATTTCCAGTGGGAAAACCTTAGCAGTACAGTTTGCTGAAGCACTTTACATATCCATTCACACCGACTGTTACCTCTCCTGGTGCTGCTTCGCAAAGCTGCATTGTAAGTGCAATACATGAATAACTTCCTAGCAGAGCTGCTCATTATTAATGCAAACTATTCTGAAGGCAAAAGCAAAACAGCATTTGGCAGCAAGACCACCGCCATTAAGACGTTTGCCTGCAAACCTCAAAATTATTTCTGAAGTACCCAACTGACTTCTCTGTCTCGGTTTCTTTCCTGTCCACTAATCATAAAAGTAATTTTGGGTACATTTCCTGAAATTATGGGCATTGCTAATAGTGAGTTGCAATTTTACCAGATGGCTGGCGTCAGCTTCTGGCAAAATGGTAACATGATTTCTTGGACTAAAACTACTACTCAATGTTGCTGAAATCCAGCACAAACAAGCAGACACAGAAGAGCAGAGACATCAAAAAAGCAAAAAAAAAAAATTTGATTTAGAACACAGGGCAGAAAAGATGAACCAAAAAAGGTCATTTTTAACTGAAGTGGGCTAACAGACCTTGAGAACAAATAGCAGCTAAATTTAGTAGAATTTAAAATTAATTTAGTTATATGAAAATAGGAGGAAGGGCAGGAAATTAACACCAAGTACCAAATTGTCCCCTATCTCAGAGCTGTTTGAGAAAACAATTCTAATATGGAACAACAACACAAACAGATGGTAACATATATACCCTTTACGCTGAAAAGCATTCTAGTGATTAAAAAGAAGATGACAGCAGAATTAAAGCGGAGAAAAGTGAGACTCAGGAGCTGTGACTACTATTAAAGAACATTTTTCTTCGAGTGATTAAAAACAGTTGAAGTAAATATCCCTTTCTCAAGCAGCTCTTATACCACTTCTAATAAACAAGAATAATCAACTCCCTTTACTCCCAAGAAGTTTATATGCACAGAACAGCATTTTCAAGCCTCTTAATAATGACTAATGAAGTAAAGGAGAAGCAATGCAGGTTATGCCATAAGTCCAATCTCACTATTCTGTCAGTTGCAGGCTTCTGCATCAGACTAAACTCCTAGAAATTACCATAAGGTTATAGTAAATATTAGGAATATTCTACCAATACTAAATAGCCTTTCCTTCTTTTGAACTCTACACTTTTTTGTATTATTCTAAGCATACGAGATGACGAGAGACAAGAGAAGAAGAATTAAACCCCCAAGTCTTTCCAAGTTATCAACAACAAATTTTACCTCAAGATCCACAGTGGACAATGGTTATTCCAGACTACTGCCCAAAATTTTTATTTTAATTTCCTGTTTCATTTGCCTATTCTTTAAAAAAAGTCTGAAGGACAAGGCCAACAATATCCTGGGTTCATTAGGAAAAGCACTGCCAGCAGGGGAAGGGAGGTGATCCTGCCCCTGTACTCAGCCCTGGTGAGGCACATCTGGAGTGCTGTGTCCAGTTCTGGGCTCCTCAGCACAAGAGAGACACGGAGGTCCTGGAGCAGGTCCAGAGAAGAGCAATGAAGATGATGATGAGACTGAAGCACATCTCTTAGGAGGAAAGGCTGAGAGAGCTGGGCCTGTTCAGCCTCAAGAAGAGAAGACTGAGAGGGGACGTCATCAATGACTGTCAGTATCTGCAGAGAGGGTGACAAGAGAATGGAGCCAGGCTCTGCTCAGTGGTGCCGAGCAATAGGACAAGAGGCAAGGGGCAGAAAGTGATGCACAGGAAGTTCCATCTGAACACTAGGAAGAATTTCTTTACTGTGCAGGTGACCGTGCACTGCAATGGATGGTCCAGAGAGGTTGTGAAGTTTCCCTCACTGGAGATACTCCAAAACCCTCTGAACACAATCCTGTGCCATGTGCTCTGGGATGCCCCTGCTTGAGCAGGGAGGTTGGCCCAGATGACCCATTGTGGTCAGTTGCAATCTGATCCATTCTCTGATTCAGCTATCATGTAGTCCTATATGCTAGGAAAGAAAAAAAAGTAATTCTATCAGTACTGTTAAAGCAAATTGGAGTAAAAGGCTGTAATATAAGATAGACAAAGGCAGTTTTTATTTGTGTTTAATTCACCAGTTATAAACCAAATTTCTGAGATGAGAAAAGGCAGCTGGGGTCAGATTGGGGCAGAAAACATGCAAGCAACACAAGATAAAAACACTGGTGTATTTTACCATTTTGGTGGGAAAAACTACAGCTCAGCCTTATTCCTGCGAGATTGTTCTAAAAGAACAAGGAGCCATATATATTTTATGAAGAAAGCCTATCTGTCCACAGTCCCAATTCATATCTTATAAAATGTTCATCTGTGAACGTTCTATCAGATTTTTGCAGTATCCACTGAGCAATACCGTCTCCATTCTGAATGCTGTACTTTCAAAGTTGAACTCCAAATTATGCATTTCCTTCCAGAGCTAGTCAATGAACATGTTAAATGTCTTTGCATCAACATCTGATAAGGAAGACTCTTCGATCTTTCTTTTAATAAAAGCAAGAAATACAAAGAGAAACATAAAGGCAACATTTACCAGACTTGCTGAAATCTGCTAATACACCGGTTTGTCTGCATTTTCAGCATCTTCATCCGTAGAAAGACATAAGTAAAACAAGGTCACATACTACCAGAACATAGCAGAACACATTCTCTTTTCTAGTGTCTAATTTAGAAGCAAAAAAAAAAAAAAAAAAAAAAATCCAAACCAATTACAATCTCCACATGGTATTAAAAAAACAGTAAATGCTTTCTCATTAACCTCACATCTCCAGAATGCTGCCTAGCACACATTGGTTACTAAGTGTTATGTTCTCTGTGTCACAGAGAAGCTTTATGGCACTAGATTTAAAATCTGACCTTGCAGAACAACAAGGCACTTGCTGACAAACAGCATGAGTGAGTGCCAGGTTTGAAGGAAGATGATATCCCAGCCTGTCTAAAAGAATCTGGCCCTGGCCCAAACAGACTCTTAGCAGGCTCCGCTGGAGAAATGGAAATGGTTGCAATTATTGTTATTGATTTAATGCCCTTAAAATGGCTCTCTGAGAATCTTATTTCAGTAACTGATTAAGCAGTATGATTCAGCAGCAGGGCACCTGCTAACAACCTACAGAAACATAGACTTTGCTCAAACTACTTCTGGGACCAGGAAAGTAAGTTTTTGTATTTGCATGACCAGAGGTAGATAAGAACATAAGGCGGCCTACAGTATTTATGTCAGGCAGGCATTCAAACTTTCTCTCCAATTCTACAAAACCATCAACTCTAACATTCCCTGTTTCTGCTCTACAACACTTTCCTAGTAGGAAAGGTGCTGTGACTACAAGCAGTAAAGAAAGCAGTGTTCAGTGCAGTAAAGAACTGACCATGTATACAGTTAACAAATAAATAATGTACCTGAACTACCAAACAGATGCAAACTGATGCAGACAAATATAAACAATCTTAAAATTAGATATTGGGACTGCAATTTGAGTGGATGAAAACCAGGTTACAGAGATTCTTTTCAGTGACTAATGTCATTTAAGATGCTGTTACTGCCCTGCCACAGGATATTTTCAGTGGAGCTTCACCAAAATTAACTGTCCCCCCTAACCCATTCCAGAAAAAAAATGCTCAAATCAGTGTTATCTCACCAGTTTCCTCTAACATACATGGTGTTGCTGGCACTGGGTTAAGAACGACAGATATGAACTGTTTGAAGGATAGCAGATCTTACATCTTTCCAGCAGAGAGGGGTAATGATTAGGGACCAATTAACATCTTACACCACTGCAATATAAACGCCTACCCATTTAACTTGAAGCTGTACTCTTCAGTAAAAGCAAGGCATACTCTACTGCTAGCATTATGGATCTAAACTTGACTACTGTCAGGAGTCTCACCAACCCACCGGTCTGCCAGAGCTGGCACCATTTCTCATGCATGTGTGGAAAGAGGCACACAGAACTAGGACAGTTTCTTTCCAACAATGAGCCCATCACACAATGGCAGCTGCAAAGGGGAACAGCCCCCATGTCACTGCCTTGATCCACCTTTACTGTAGGCTAATCTACGTTCCTTCTTTTTCAAGACTCCTGTAGGTGAAGAGCAGTCTCTGGCTTTCCTAGAAAGTGCTAAACAGCATCAGCTATACTGACCAAACACAGACTGCACCACTACCCATCCAAACCTGGTGTCTGCCCTCACTGCTGCATCAGGTGTGTCGTGTTTCACAAAGATCATTTGCCATGCCACACAGCTGCCTTGTGGATATTGGAGACCAGCATATTTTGGAAGCAAGTAGATGAAGTTGCTCAGGTCCTAGTGAAGAACTGATATTCAGAAGGAGAAATTTGCTAGACTGCTGGTGACAGGTGGAAATCCAAAGCAGCTGAGATAGTACAAACTGTGAGACAAAATGGTTCCTCTCCTAAGTGCCACAAGAACCCACAACAGGCAAGGGAAAAGTCCAACCTTGTTGACAATAAAAAACAGAGCTCTTGGTGCACTGGACAGACAAAGCATATTGTTGGGTTGATAGTTTATTTTCTAACCTAGAAAAGCTGTTAAAAAAACAAAATTCTTAAAATAACTGATTTTATACAAATTTTGAGGCCATTATACAAATAATTCAGAATGTTGTTTTATCGCTACTATGTAAGAGGGATGTGTGGAACAGTCCAGCTGCAAAGAGCTGCATTTCAATCCAACTGTTTATACTGATAGAATGCCAAATTGGATGACTTTCTGAATAATACACTGGTTGTTGATAGCGACAGCACCAACGAAAACAGGGCATTTATATTTGTTCTTACTGGAAAACCTGGCTGACTAGGTTATGTCCTATGACATAGCTTGAAGCCTGCAAAATGGACCTTACAGTAACTTTCTCACAGAAGCAGCCCAAAAAGGCTTTTAGTAACTGTAAGGCTCTCTCACTAAAAAGCTCAATTTTTCAAAAGATCTAGTCTTCCACTGAGGAAAACAGAATATAGTACAGGCACTGTGAAGCTCAAGTCATCCCTCACAGCCTTCATGTTAGTGTGTATTTTAATTTTTCCTATAATCTGCACATGAGCTTTCATGTTCTCAAATGCATGGATGATTAACAAATGGTACCATTCTGTCCAAAGTTCAGAAGTCACCTTTAAGTCACAAAGACATAGGAATCAGCTACTTGCTCATTTGAAGCAATTATTAGGTATGAAGTATAAAATGTTACAAAAAATACAGCTGAACTGTTTAACGTATTTACATTTCCATTCCAATCATCTCAACACCTGGGAAATACCTAGCACACCAATTTTCTTTCCTTCTTCAGTAAGAATCCTGGAAAGAAACTAGGCTCTAAGAAATACTTTCATTTCCTGGTGAAATCCTCATAGATTTTTATCAAACCTAGCAAGAACATATTTTCTACTTGTAATAGAAATCCATTCCAACAGAGCTCATAGCCATTCTCAAAGGTGTTGCAGTTAACATGGGGCAATGGCACCAATGGAGTCTACAGACCTGCACTTACTCCTCAGACATTAGTGAGATCAAGTATATGTTTCCAAGATACCTCATCTTCATGGGCGGGCATTGACCTGAAACCCCCAAGCTCTTTTAGGCACTTCTGTTATATTTTTTCAATATGTTAACAACTACTTTGACATTGAAGGTAAGAACTGTTTCAGGAACATGGCTGTTCTCAGCAGCAGCTCCTGCACTCAGTGTTCACTTCCCTGTTGAAGAACTGACCATTTTAAAAATACCAATCAGTGTAAATTTATTGTGATTCTTCTTGGAACTTCTGGACCAAAGCCACTTCTCACAGACTGCCCAATTAGTCTTGCATTCCTTGATTTTTGAGGGGTAGGGGGATAGAGTGAAGAAAGCCTGTGGCACATCTGGCTTAGAGCTGAAATTGTCAGAGAGCAATATCTGCCACTACGAGCTCTAGGGCTCACCAGAAAAAAAAAATCTGAAATCTAGAGATTTGGACCTGTTTTAAAGAACTTGTTACAAGTGGACAGGAGGTGGCAACCTAAATGTCTGACCCCAAGTCCATTCAATCCCAGGCAATAAATTTACAAGACAGAAAGCATTCCAGACACTTTTTCTGGTGAGTCCTAACATCTGGAAAATGTTCAGCTCATGGTAGCAGGACAGCAGGCTGGGCATTATAGGGTCTTTCTGTCACTGGTGAAGGAATAGAGATGGGATGATGAGTGCCACATCATCTATACCCCAGCATGGAAATACTAAGCAGCTCAGATGCAGGGACCATCTATCAGCGACAAATGGTTGACTTAGTAGAGATCACATAACCAACCTCAAAAACCCATGAGATTTCTATGAGCTAGCATAGCAATTCTCTGAGTTATGCAACAGAGAAAAATAGAAGAAAGCTTCAGCAGACTTACTAGCATGACTTTTTTAAAATGTACAAAATCACCTTCAGAAGTCTGACAGTAGTTTCTTAACAGATATTTTTGAAAAATTATTTCATTGGTCTTCTTCCTTTATAGTTTTATGCATAGAGTTCCAGTGGAAACTGAAATATTAGTTGAACTTTTTATACCTAGAGATATACGAGGACTAAGACCAGCATCATAGGGAAACCCTAGATCATTGAATTACATAGAATTGCAACAGAGAAGTCCTCCATTAAGTCTAAAATAGGTAAGGACTATCAGCTAATAGAAAACAAGTGCTCAGCAAGCACCTCAGCTTGGACAAGATTAATTTTGCTTTTAAAGCACACTTCCTGACACATTAAAGTAAGTTATTTAGAGGAACTTCTGGAAAGAATAGGAGTTTAGAGATACATGCATACACTCTTCCTGAGGCACATGCTCAGCCTCCCACACCCAACCTGCTTATCCTTGCATCCAACCAGATCTCCTGGCGTACCTGCGCACATGAGCATTAATAATCCGCTTCAGTCAGAATGAGCTGGGTTAGCTTACAAGTTTAAAGTCTCAGCTAAGCAGATTCATTTTGCCTGAAATAGATTAGGAAGCACTCACACGAGCAACTCCACACACAGATTAGAGGTGAACAATCTCCTTCAGGGGCACAGGGCAGGCAGCATGCAGCCACCACCTGCAGTCGGCCCAGCTGAACCTGAACTCAATGCTCACTATGGCCCAGTCACATTCACCTGGGAAAGCAGTAAGAGTTCCTTTCAGATTCATGCTCTGTTCTGTTCCACAGTTTCCCCATGTTGATAAGACTCACCAAAGGTCAGCCAAGGATCTCAGTCATAGTCTTAGAAAGTAGCTGGCATCTACAGCCTACAAAGTTTTAGACAAACACACATCTCAGAAATGCTAAGTACCATACAAGTGATATGTAGAAACGAACCACTTCCTTATTTAATCAGAGAACAAGCTGTAAATGCAATTAAAATGTTAAATATTTTCCAAGCAAAAAAATTATTTTGTTGTTATTTTCTTTGTGATAAACATATGAGGAAAAGAGTACTGATCAACTGGAATTGCCAGAAAGATCCTATCTCACTACTACAATTCATGGGCTTCCGGCTTGTCTAGCAGTCACTTTTTAAGTGAACATCCTGAGAAAGCTCATGAAGACAGACAATTTCAAGGGAGAAGGTAAAAAAAGTTCATATCTATATGCAGATGGCAAATTTACCACAGAATTTACTATTTGGACAGAGTGCTTTGCTCCCAACTTTACTCTCAATTCTAAAAAAGGGTGGTTTTTGTGGGTTTTTTTTCCTTTTTTTCCTTCTTTAAGTTGTTCCAATAACCCCAGAAATTTCACAAAATATAACACAAGTCTGCAAATACACAGAAAGCATAAGAAAAGGTATCACCAACTCCATCATCAGTGGGTTCAAGGAGATGTGCCGTGTAAGAGCATATGCATTCCACAACTGGAACGATAAAAAAGGGTATTTCTAAAGGTAAATGTTTTAATGGTTTTCTACCACTATTTTGCATTCACATGTGCCTGCTTCTGTTCTGCTACCACTTCTTGTTACCCACATCTCCAAGAAGGTCTGAGAGAAAAATTTTTGCTCTAGCATTGCTTATCTACAAGAAGAAAGCAAAGCAACCAGAGAGAGACTGAGATGCAGACAGGACAGGACAGCTACATTGTTCAGGCTGATGACAGCACTTAGAGCATGCCCCAAGGAACAGAACATCATCAAGAATGTTCCTACCTTTTTGGTTTGTTTGGGTTTTTTTGTGTTTGTCTTTTCATTTGTTTTCTTGGAGTTGGTTTGTTTTTTGTTTTGCTTTGTTTTTTTAGAAGATCATAGATGCATGGAAGAGATTAAAAGGTAGAAGAATTGGGGATTTTTATCTACAAAATACAATACTATTGTTCAGGAGTACATGCTGCTCTTACCAAATCCTCATCAACAAGCAGCAAAAGATCACAGCTGGAACAGCTGAATGTAGAACAGCTACAGATTCTAATATTCGCACATGTGGTAATAAAGCAGAAGAAATAAAATGTCAACTGAATCACTTCTGCTCTGGCAGCAGCAGTGCCATACACTGTTTCAAGAGTGACCTAGAATCATCCAGCCATTAACACAAAACCCTCAAAAAGGAAGACTTGCAGATAATGTGTTCATTTGTATTTTACAAAATACTTATAAAAGTTTACAAAATGCAACAAGAGTCCAAAATACCTGGAGAGAAGTTTCTTTGTTTCGAAAAGTATCTGCAGCAGGATTTGAGCATTCAATTATTTGTTTCTGTAGTGACCACACACTCAGTGACTGTATGCTTCAGTAGTAATGAACAGCAGCAGGGATAGTGAAAGATGGTAATGAAGTAGTCTGTAAAAGCTCCACCTTAACTCTTAAAAGAAAACCCAAAGAAAGAACGACATGCCTTTCCAAGTGCTAACATATCCAAAAAAAGGCTGTAGAAAACAATTCTATTCCTGCTTGTTCACATAATACCTCTATCCTTTTCACTATGCTTTCCCCATGACTGAAATGCTCAGTGCTGCTCCGCTTCAGTGCATTTCTGAAAGTCTATTCAAGTCTTTTGGATCTGCAGAAGTAAAATAACCCCAAATTTTGTTTTTCAATATGCACATTATCATCTCCAAATTGGTTACCAGTAACCCTCATACCCAGTACATAAACATGAAATCCAAAATCAGGTGCTTTTGTTTGTCCTTCACAGGGAAAGTCCTTTCTCCAAGTACATGTCTAACAAATACCAACCAGGATCTCTCAGTCAACACATGTGTTCCTTTCCAGAACGAATGAGCCAAGTGACTCTGGTACACTGGAGTCCATAGTTTATACTGTCTAAAGAACACTATTTGCTCAAAAGAATTCACAAATCTCAGACCAAGGAGAGAAGATATACATTCTGCTGCTTGCACTGGGACTGATATGCTGCTTATTAGTTCACCCACTACTGTTTTAGAAAAATTAGAAGCAGCAACACAGAAAAGAGGGACTAGATGAGACCACAGAAAAATTGTGTTTTGAAAAGAAATTGCAAGGTTGAAGTTAGAAGCTGTGTATCACAACAGAGAATATTCCAAGTACATGTGGCAGTGTAAAACTAGAAGTGAACTAAGCATAAGGGGATAGCAAGGGGAAAAAACGAGAAGCATAGAATAAATTATACAGTGTAAGGTCTTAGAGGAATTATAGATAATTCATTACTAGATATAGAGTAAACAGGATCAGATCTGTTCAGCGCCTGTAGGCAAGAAAGAGCATTATTGATTTACTGTATTATGCAAGGCTTGGAGAAAGACGACGACTCAGGAGTAAGTGTTCCAGCATATCAATTTTTATATTTAGTAACAGCTGAAACAAGCAGAAATGGACACTTCATAACATTAGTACTTGGTTGTTTATTTTATGCTTCAAGATAAATTGGCTTTGTGCACCAAGAAGAGGAAAACTGTCATTAAGGCCAAGAACTCAATTCCTTAATTTAATAATATTTAAAGCTTCTGTAACAATGGAGATGGAGTCCAAGCAGCACTGTCCTTGCAGCATACCATCAATATTGTTAGGACAAGAATTACATAAAGGAAACTAACAAGTAAGATGTTAAACCAGTCAGTCAGTGTAGTTCACTAACCAGAGTAACTAATGTCTAAAGTAGCTGAAACATTTATAAGGAAGTATTTTCAAAAAGTGTTCATTTCTCTAAAATCTTTTTATTTGACATACCCAAAACAGGCTGGTGTAAATCTGTATATGATCTTGAAATGTACAGGTTGTTACAGCCCAACTCAAGTTTCTTATCATGTGAAAGTTGCAGAAGTCTATTTACCTTTGCATAGGACTCTTTGCCAAGTTATTCAGAGCTGATACAACCCAACGAGAGTTACTGATGAAATAAATGCACAAAAGCAAATTCAAGAGTAGACTGCAAACAACAGGCACTCTCATTGTGACTAAGAGGAAAAAAGCATTACTTTGGGCCAGCAATCAATGTCATAGAATTAAAAAACAGAAAACACCAAAATCTTTTGTTATTGTAACTGAGAAAATGCAAAGACTCTACTACAATCCTCGCATGAAAATGAGATTAAATGTTCTTTTAGTGACACATTTTGCCTGATACCAGAAGCTGTTTGTCAGTCATCAATACAATATATAAACCAAATAAATAGAATATTTATTTGGTTTATATATATTTTTAATAGAATATAAATCAAACAAAGACACAAATGTCTTCACATATTAACAGCAGTTGCCTATATTTATAGTCACAGAAATTTTAAAATGTGGAAAATAGTGGACTCATGGTTGTAGGAATATCAATCCTGCCTTTGTGATAGATAAGATACAATAACCACTGTATCCTTACACATTTAAAAAGAAGTCTAAATTTGTACAGCAGTAGTACCTGCCTTCCTCAGCATCAAGAATATCTTAACTGGCCATCTGAGAACTTGCTTTTCAAAAGCAAAAGTGTAAGTGCATTCAAACAGCATGAGTAAATGCACAAAACCTGGGAGTTTGTGAATATAAGTGGCTAAATAAAGTGCAAAAATATCAGTGTGTCCTTACTGTTCCCTCCTCACAAAACTATGCCAACTACAACTGCAAGTGAAGTTTGACACCATCTGTCACCTAATTACACCTTATATAATATATGTCATCAGGACATTTACCATAGCCCTCCCTCTGCAAGTGATGGCTCAAGATTTCAGTTGTCAGCCACCTACATTTTTCTGCTCATGGAACCACTCACAATCACCTGTAAAGCCACACGTACTAATACAAGACCTTTTCAGACCATGGCTAAAATAAATTGGTAACACTTAGACAGCCAAGGAATTGCCATCTCTTCTTTATTTCTCAGCTCTTTCCACAAGCAGGTACTGGTGGTATGCACTATTTTCCATAATTCCTACACTTAGAATTGCAATTCTGAGAATCAAAGGTCAGCTACACACTTTGGAGTAGCATCCATTTCACTGAGTATGTGGAAATCTAGCACACATGGGAAATTTTGAAAGTGTGATTCCTATGTGAGCAGACAAGAGAGGAAAATTAAGAGTTTGTTCCTTACTTTACAAGAATCTGATGCCACTGGATTTTAGCACTTTTGTAACTCACTATTTCACAAACAGCCGCTCTGTGCACTAGTTAGGATGAAATTTTTCCACAGATAGAAGGCTGTTATTTTATTTTATTTACACAATAAAAGTCCACAAGAAACTTGAAAGTGGATTACTACTGAGGAGAACAATAATTAATACAACCATACTAGCAATACAGAATAGTGATAAGATTCATGTTATGTATTGCATAAAACAGGTTGGAGGAAGACTTTGACACTGAAACACATAAAAATTCATTATGTTCTTCATAAACAAAGATGCCTGTTCTGTAAGTTTGTCCCCAGTGGAAGGTATGGTCACCAAATGGCCAGAAATACCTCAGTCTGGAAAATATTAACTCCACATTTTTAGTATGAATCAGCCTGGAAGGTGGTATATTTTGTCTCCTCAGGGTAACAATTATCCTCATGTGCGGTGTTGTTATTTTCTCCTGGAATTGAAGGCATTTAGAAACTCAACAAAGATAAACTACAACAAATACCTGTTAACTACTCATTCTTCTGAAGGAAAAAGTGCCAAATGTGCAAAATGTTAACCAAGATATACAAAGTACTTAAAAATCAACCTATGTATAGGCTTCAATGCACCCATCTGATCCTAAGAAATTTTTTATGACAAATTTAAAAGGCAGTGTGTATGTATACGTAAGCAAGATTTAAAAATCTTGGCTACAACAATAAAACTAAGAACTTCTCAGACCAATAAGGCCTGCAAAACTTAATCAGTTTGCAATTGCCAGTTGTTGCTGATTTCTTAAGCTCCCAAACAAAAACTGATACCAAGTCAGCTGCAAGTAAATATACAGGCACATATAGATAATTAAAATAAATAGATAAATAAATAAAATTGAGCATCAAACAAGCATAGAATCCATCCATATTACTCACTTGAATTAGGCTAAGTGGTTTGCCAGTTCATGTTTTGTTTCAAATTCAGCTGGCTCATCATACTAATCGTGATGCTCTGCACTAACTTAGAAATGTGCATGATTTGCACACTTTAACATCTTGAATTGCTCATGATATGCAAGGGATCTTTATAAGTAGAAAAAAAAAATTAGTCACCAATCTTCCATCAGTATATTACCATTCAAAATTAGGGATTGTTATACCTTTAAGATAAATAACAGAACTCCTTTCCCAGCTCCTGCACTTATCCTTCAGTCCACGTTGTCTAGCTTGTTGCCTTTCTTCCTCAATTTATGCCACTTAACCAAAACCTGCTCAAGAAAAATATTTTGTCGTCACTGCAGACACTGTGAGAAATAGCTGTAGCTGTGGATGGAAAGCAGATGGAAAATGCTTTGGTATACATTAGTTATGACATGTTCAGGAAGTCTCTTCTACTCTCCATCCTGAATTGTGAGTATGGGCATAGGTATTTAGAGGAAGGAAAGGTGTAATCTGCATCCTCTGGGGAGACTGGGGGCAGGGAGAGGCACAAACCAACTATTACTGACAACGATGCATCTGGGAAGCAGCACAGTAGGAAATGGAAAGCAAACAATGGAAGTGACCAGGCAAGCAGATGGAGCCAAAAAGCTTGGGGGAAAAAAATAATCAAGTGACAGCTGCATTAGTTGGCACACAGTTCCCAACGGTTGGCAAAGACGCTGCACACGTACTTGTGAAGATGTGGTAATAAAGAAACTGAAGCAATAATGTCCAAGAGGCTACAGAGACCATTTTGTTAAATGTGTTAAAAAGGTAGGAAACAGTTGTGTTTTTTATCCCAAGTCCAAACGAGAGAATTTCAGCAAGTCACTATCTTCCTTGTGCCTTATTTCTCCAGTTACATGAAATGGGGATCACCTTTTCAAGGTACTTGGAATACCCCTACAAATGTTTTGCCATCTTGCAGTCACTTGAGATTTTTCACTGTGCTTTTTTGACAAAGAAAACACTATGTGGAGAAAATGTGACCTACTGGGAAAACTGCTGAATACCTTCTGAGGAGATTTGGTTTCCATGTTCAGATTTGCCAGGGGCTTGAAGAAAAACCTTCATCCTTTTCACTTTCTGAGTCTTTTTCCCCATTTATAAAGTGATGTTTATTACATATACCTCCCTGAAAAAGAGCTTTGAATAGTGAAAGGTAAATGAAGGATAAAAAAATCCTCATTACTTTGTCAGCCCAACTTCTTCCTGCACATTCATTACAATGGTCTCACCATTTTTTGCCCTCGTGGTCCACCACATGCCCAACTGAATGTAAATAAGGTGTATTTAAAAATGTTTCTAGGTTCCTTGATGCAATGGTATGTATGTACATTTCATAGTGAACTGTTTTATCTTAGCAACAAACAGGTGAAGGAGTGATTCTGTCAGAGGCCTGCCCAGCAAGGTCAGCTACACTGAACTTAATTCTGATAGCAAGTTCTTGTGAAATCCAGGCTTATAGCTGTGCTTTGAACTCTGACTCTGTAAATTTAGTTTTTTGGAGCATTACGTCTCTTCCTTCTTCTTTTCACTTTTTGTACTCACTGACAGTTGAGTGTGCTGGTTATAAGGGTTTTTTTTCTCTAGCATTTTCTCATCCCAGGAGGGCCTGATGACCAGGCTGACACCTATCAATGAACCACAAACAACGCCAAAAAAAATCAAACCATCATAAGGTCTGTATGTCAGGCTCAGGTGAGAAATGAAGAAAGACACACCTGTGTGCATAATCAGAGCAAAATCTGATGAGGAAGATTTAAACCAGCATTTCTTTCTCCTCACCACAGCATTCTAAGACAACAGAACAGAATAACAGAAGGGATGATGACTCTAGGATATCAGCTCCTAGGGAAACCCATATTTTAGTCCCGCTTTTTCTACATTGTTGTTAAATTTTTGAGTGACATGGAAATAACGCAGGGAGCAGACTCTGGTGCTCAAGCATCTCTTCCCCAAACTCAGGGCAAAGTATACTAAGCCTGTAAAATCATATTCCTTCTGCCTTTCTCTTCTGCTTATTCTAAATCACAAATGGCCTACACACCACAACCAAGATGGAAGATGCCCCCATCAAAATGATTTCTCAGCACTGTTCTGGAAAAGGGAGAGATGAGAACTCATAACCTTGCAGGAACAAGTAGGAACTGAACCCAGACCTGAGTGCTCGAGCTATTCCCTTTCCCACAAAGGGTAGGCACTCTTATTACCACCTTTAGGGAAAAACCAAATCAATCCTGTTCATTTAGGCTCCCACCATTAGGGAATAGCTCTGTGCTCTGGACTCTGAGTGAGCATACAACAGCCTCAGTCTGTAGTGTGAGACACATTCTTTTACAGTAGCTGCGTTGTGTTTCTAAAACAAGGAGAAAATACCCTTCTGCACATGTTTCTTTCTCATGTGGGATCAAACATTTGGTAAGTATAAAAACAGAACACCAATGAGACAGCCATCCTTCATTCTTGCTAGGTCCTTTGCTCAGAGCAACTGCAGGCTTGGGAGAAGGGAAAGAGGAGGCGGGGGGGAACCAAGATAAAGAGGCAGGCAGGTTCAAGAACTGCTGTAGATCCTTCAGAGATGCCCAGAGGAAGAGAGTATTGAATTCTGCTGTTTTTCAGATGCTGAATGGCAGTACCTCAAGTAATGAAAAAAGCCTTAAAAAACCATTTTAAAACAGTAGTTGCAAGCACACATAGTGAGTCTGTGTGTAAAAGAGAAGGTTATAACCTTTCATTAACTCAGATTCATCTGAATAGTTTTTAATATAGTGAACTCTTACTGACTCACCCTGAAGGCTAAGATCTCGCTATGCTTTTTTTCAAAGCAATTTTTTATTGTCAGCACTAAGTCGCTGATAAAAATGAGAGATTTCATATGTAAGTGCTGACACAACCCCAACTACAGAGTTCTGTGCAGCATCCTGGCATAGCTATAATTAAAAATGCAGCCTACATCAAGTAAAAAGCTTTACCACAAACCTTTTTAGTGGATCAATACAATATCATCAGTGACATCTCAACAGGGATGATAAAGGAAAAAGAGGCTTCTTATGGAATTAAGAAAAATTATATGTATTTATTTTAAAAAATCTTTTTAACTCTGTGGACAAGTTGTTAAATTGACAGTCTAATTCTAATATTAAATACACAGAGCATAACATACCAATATGTGAGATGTTTGTCTGTCTTGCACTATAGTGTAATTGCAAAGGTATTTAAGGTAACAGATTAAACATCACTAAAACGGGAATAAAAACAGTACTGAGGAAACAATTGTTTAAAAACTTCAGAACAGAAGCTTTAACAAAATGTACAAGAAACAAAATCTTCGCAATTACTTTACCAAAACAACGAGCAGATCACAACATTCAGCTTATAAGGATGCAAGATATTTTCAGCCAAGTCAAAGTGTTGCAAGAAAGACCAGAACAGTTTATATCGCATGAGCTTTATTCTTGATGTGTCCCTGAATACCATCTCCCAAGGCTGAATGTCAACAACTTCTACGTCACAGCACAAAGTCACAAAAAGTAAAGTCTGCTACTTAGAAAATATTCATAGGAACCAGTAGGTAGGAAGTTTCTTGGAGGGCCTTTCAAACCAGACAAGCCAAGCACACAAATTCAGTTTTGCCCCAGAGATATTACTGCTCAAGAACCTGAAGTTCTGCTGTGATGACATTTCCCTCTCCATGGATCACTGCTGCCTTACGGAAGTTAATGAGTAAAATGCAACCCGGGAGAAAGAGGGAACTGGAGTCACAGTTACTAAGACTTTATATAAAAAGTCGGTTTGATTAAAATTGACACTACTTAATTTGAACCCCAGAATCTCATAGTCCTTAATACTATTAACAGGACTGTATGTGCTGTAGCACTTGTAATAGCATTTCTGTGAAAGCGATTGTACTCAAATCAAAACTTGCAATGTCAGCCTGTTGGGATGATCAAAAACTCTACATTCTGGTAATCCCAATTATGACTTTTGGGAGATCTCACTTATTTCTGAAATTGATCTCTTTTTCTTAATTCTGCTTTGAGCAAGAGGACATTGCAATGGTTTTGCTGTCTCTTACATTACTGTTCTTCTGATAATGACAATATTGATGCCAGTAATAGCATTTTACCACAAAATGTTACTGTTCACTAGGCTGTCATTTTTTCTGTTTTGCCAACAACAGGAAAAAAATTATGTGCTGATCTTAACAAAAAAAATGAAAAGAAAGAAATCACTTTAGCTTGATAAAGACCCAGGAAAATCGAAATATTGTTATAGAAGAGTTAAGAGATGACAATGCAACAAGTGCTGGATTAGGGCTTTGTGAGCAGAACAGTCTGAATCAAAAGAATGAGCAGTATGATTTAGCTCTGAATGCTGAATACTGATAACGAACGTCAATCTTGGGGTTACAACATGGGTACAATCCTGTGCTATGCTATGCAGATGGCTGGACAAGATAACCATAATATTTCCTCTAACCTTAAAAATCTTTATGTCCTTTCCCCCCTGGCTCAGTTCCTCAGCATAGCCTGTCATCTCCCACACACAGAAGGCTTCCTCCCTCTTGGTTCTATGTCCTTACCACCACCTCCACATTCAAATATCACCAAGGAAGGTTCTTTGCCCAGTTATTCGGAAGAAGTTTGTTGCTATTTAAACTTATCCTTTGGAGTATTTACAGTCCATTTTACCACGTCCACCCTTCTGATTACAGCAGGACTTCCTTTCTGAACATGTAACAGCACACACGTCGAGTCTCTCCCTCTTAAACTTGCAACACTCCTTCACACTGCTAAGCTGCTAGCAGAGAGAACAGCCCACCTGTGCTGAGAAGAAACAGTTTAAAACAAACAAAAAAGCACCCCATAAATCATCATTCATTCATAAAAATTACAGGCCACCATACTTTGAAATTCAGCAAAGTCTTCTCTCTCCAGTTATAATTACACTAACCTCTTAACACATAAAGCGGCCGTAAGATGGCACAACCAAACAAGCTGCAAAAAAGACATCTGTTTGCCTAGCTGAAATACTTCATGACTTGTTCCTTGCTTTTGCTGTGCCATACATAAAATAGGGAAAGTAGGTATCTCCACAACTAGCAGGAACTTTCAGTCTTCAGCATCTACACAATACAACATTTAAAGATGAAAATCTATTTACAAGAAGAATTAACTTTAAATTTACTAAGGTTTTGACCTAAAAAGACCTAACTCTTCTTTTTTTCTTGACTAGATCTAGACTGATATTTTCTCTTCATTCTACTAAAAGAATACTTCGATTATTATTTTTGGGTTTTTTTTTAAACATTATTCTTAGCAGTACTAAATTTAGCCATGTGAGAGTTACCAGGTTCTCTTTAGAGACATTAGAACTGCTTCCTAGAATGCAGAATTATGATCACAAATTATATTTCTCAGAGAATGAAGCCTGACATTCAGGTCCCACAATAAATTTCTAATGATACCAATTTGGAGGGCAGCATGAAACAAATAAGAAAACACAAAACCTGACTATAACACTTGTCCCTGTGTCTATAACAGTGCATGTTATCTGCAGAAGTAAAATGAAATCTGTCATTAGCAGCTGTGCAAGTTTCATGCATACATAGATAACAAAAAAGTGGCTTACAGCAAGGTTTTCTACCTTCCAGTAGAAGGAAGGTAGGAAACCTGCCTGTTTCTAGTTCCTTATAACTTACTGCTTCCCTCTTTAGTATCCAATCTTTAGCATTCTCAAGTCTCAAGCATTCATGCAGTAGTCCTTTTTTTTAATATTCCTTCTCCACTACTGGTACTTTTGTAGTTTAAGATGAGGGCTTTACATGCAAGAATACATCTACACTCTTATAAAACAGGCATGTACTTATAATAAAATAAGCATGTCTGACAAATTTTGCCAGGTATGTCATGCATCCATTTTCACAGTCCTGTTATTTTACTCTGGACTTAATTCAAGTTAGGTTTAGGTGAGACCCTAAAACAATCTGCAATTGCCAGCGACTTAGTATTTGTGCCTGCTGAAATCACCTGGAGTGGAAGGGGTGAAATTATTAATCAATCTGGCCAATTCCTCATTAAGTAATCGGATGCAGAAGCCCTCAACTGATCTGGAAGGTCAGGCAGAGTGAGAAAACCAGTTTAGAAGATCATTATCTTTTGTCTGTAGCTGCACAGGCACTCAAAAATAGCAACATTTTTTTCACTGTATTTTTGGAAGGAGACCAGTAAATGAAAGTATGGGGCTTCTTCTTTGTGAATGGTTGTTACCAATCAGTAACAGCCCTGGGTCCCACAGAAGCTGGTATGGTTATGCAGAACAGCACATGCAGACAAAAACCGAGTACTATGTATTTCAGGAAAATCAAATTAAACTAGACTGCTGAAAAATCTTCCTGGAGACATCATTTTGTCAAGTATTTCTCTGGGAAACACCTCCGAGACTTCTGTTAAAACAGGTAAAAAGTAAGAAGCATCTGTTTTTATAAAATTGATATAATGCTCTCAATCCTTTTTTTTTTTTTTGGTTGGTTTTGGGTTTTTTTAATAAAGACATCTAATTTGTTGGAAGATTCCTTTTGCTGACATTTTGGGAGACACTTTAAACATATAATACTTTAAGTCTACAAAATCATCTCACTAAATGGTGTACACAGTTAAACCAATTTTAGCAAATGTTGAGACCTAATTATCAAGGTTAATTATCAACAGTGAATGTACCACTTAAGACACAGCCAGTTCTTTGCAATTTTAATACACCATTTTACTATAATGTTTACCTTGATGTTTCACATCCTCAAAGTCTCATTCTCATGACAATTTCTCTAGAAACAAATTCTATTCAGGGCTATTGTAGTGGCTACCACTACAAATATCTTCTGGCTGAATAATAAGATAGAAACACTCATTTTAAACCTGGCAAAGTGCTGGTTTTTGTTATTTAAGCACCAGAGCACCAGGAGGTGCCAGGACCTAAAATAACAGAACTGCCACACATATTGGCCAGGATGCGACTGCAGGGTTCGAGCTGGGAGGCAACAGAGGGGGTGGCCACGGGCAGGGACACCTTGGACTGTGTCACCCAAGGGTCACCAACACATGCCAGAGGCATTTTGGTGAGTCTCCACTCAAACTCTTAAACTGCTAAATACAACTTCAACATTTCTGATACTACTATTCAATTACCTCTATTACTCCTTCTGCTCCATTAGTGCAACAGTACACCTGCAGCACATGTTTATTCACTGCCATTTCTGAAAAATATCACTCTCCACAGAAAATAAGCTCTTCCCTGCCCTAGTTACAGTGAAACTGTATGCTTTCAAGAGCAAGTTTGCACAGAAAACACTCTTTTACAAGAAGAGCTTATTTTCCGCCTTCTCTGAAAAATTCTTTTCAACTACTCTTGTCACTGACTCAAAGATTTTTCTCTTGAACTTCAGAACTTAATCTACTAGCTTTTTATCATCATACTTAGAATTCAAAACACAGCAGATCACATCAACTTTCTTGCAAATACCTCTATAATATACAACATTATGGTAACAAAATTTCCATGTAGTATAAACTAACCTTGAAAATTATGTATAAAAATAAAAGCAAAGTAAAAGCAATCTATTTAAGCTTATTTTTCTCATCAAGTTAACTTCTTTAAATTGAAGTGATTTTTAATTATTCTCTCTCTTAAGCTAATAGCTGTGTTTTCCATTGCCTATTAAGGCAATTTAAAACAAATAGCTGAAACACTATGAGAATGTTGCCTTCACATGCACCTTTTTAAAAGTCAAATCACTAAACTCAATAATCACTAAGTAGACCCTGCAACTGCAGCTCACTGAAGTACAACCCCTAATACCATCAACACCTTCAAACAGTACTCCTCTTCAGGTTAGAAAAACACACTTGGGCTCTTTCTACTACTCCAACACAATGACCAGTTCTTTCAGAATGAAAAAATATATTGTACACGGGAGAAATAGGAATCTGGGTGTGTAAGAATAGGAATTACATGTGTAAGCTGGTGAGGTAGAAACCTATTTCTGCCAAGGGACTCACGCCCATTTCACAATGTTAGAAAAAACAACAAAAAAACCATAAATACAAACCCAAATCAAACAGCCAAGAAGAATATGAATGTTAAGCCATACACAACAGGAGCAAGTGTGGGAATTGGAGTATATTCACCTCATAAATTAATAGATATAATAAAATAAATGAGTGAGAATCAATTTTCTTTTAGTTACCTTCACTAAGGTATAAATGGAAAGCAAAATTAAAATCAATTTATTTAAATCATATGTTTCTTGTCCACTGTTTTT
The DNA here is from genome assembly GCA_034509425.1 of Eopsaltria australis. Taxonomy (NCBI): domain Eukaryota; kingdom Metazoa; phylum Chordata; class Aves; order Passeriformes; family Petroicidae; genus Eopsaltria; species Eopsaltria australis. The sequence goes on from JAVTVJ010000036.1 coordinate 3,905,074, forward strand.
CATCAAGTGAGAACCGGCTGAAGGAGCTGTTCAGCTTAGTTTAATTATAATTAGGTTCAACAATGTCTAATCCAGCCACCTTGATTTACTTCAGGCCACTGAAATCGCTGTATATACGATCAGTTGAGAAATTGTTACATGTTTGATCCTAGTAATTAGTTATTCAACCTCCTATTGTACACTGCATACTGATGTCCTCCAGCCAAAGCAAGTGTTATCCCTCTAAACTTTAGCCTACTGAAGTTGTGTTCTGACTGTTTTTTACTTTAAGGTCCCTGTGAGACTTTTCTACTTCCTGATGTAATATTTTCCCTATCAGTTTTCACTCCAAAGTGGGCACAACAATGAAAAGCCGTTTAATACCTCAATGGGCGTTTTTTTGTATTTAAGTTTTCATTATTATATGACATGGCAAGTAACAGTGAACTCAAAAGGGCATATTTATCCTTTCACAACAATGGATAAAGACTTATGACTTTTTTGAAAGTGAAAAGAACTAGATACAAACTATGAATAATCACTGTAACACACTTTGTACTGATACTACTCTGCAATTAATCTCCAGATGAATACTGTACTATGTATCTTAAAAGCTCTTAGAGTTTAACAACGTTTTATCAGCCTAAAACAGATTGATTCAAAAAGTAGATCCAATTAAGCTCCCCAATTTAATTCACTGGATCACAGCTCCTAATGGCTTTTTCTACAGTAAAATCCATATGCTGATATGGAATGGGTTTTGTTTAGTTCAGTTTGGTTTGTTTTCTAATTAGAGCCAGATTTCTACTTCCAAAGCATAACATATTAACAGAAAAAAACTCCAACATTTAATAGCAATCCATAAAGAACTGTTCCATACTTTCCTCTAGGCACAAACTTGGACTACGTTTAGCACGGACCAAACTCTCAGGGAATGCATAAAGCATATGTGTTAATGTATTCTAAGTGGCCATCAGGAAAGGGGATAGGCTGACAAATGAGATGTTACATCTTTGAGCATCTAGTAGTTTCAGAGCAACTCGAGGCTGCAATCAAAACATCCATTAGAGTGCTCCACGTTTCAGAGCAAGCAAGCAAGTGGTTGTCAGTGCATCCAGTAAATCACCTGATCCTATTACAAAATCAATTACTGCAGCACATTTCTATTGCTACACAACCTGATAATGGCAAAATGATATTGGATAGCTACTCAAGGTCAAGAAAACTGCCAAAAAGATCTGAAATTAGTCTTTTTATCATGTAAATCCAAATTATACAGCATCCTTTTAATGGTATAGTTAAAATTAAAAATATAATTACCTTCCTCGGTTGATTGAGACATTCAATGGATAGTCTCTGCAACTGCTCTGATGTATGACTGCAAGACAGAAGATTGGAGCAGCAGGTCGAACAGCCCAGCCTCTTCATTAAAGAAGAAATAATGCTGCAGCCACAGCCACACATTGACTTGCTCATCAGACGAGTTTATTCTTAAAGAAATTAGGACCAGTACTGTCCCATAAACACTCAAAATTGGCCAGCTGCCTCATTCTGCAGCTCCCTGGCTGAAATTAAGACTGCTGAGCAGAGAGGGAAGAAAAAGAAAGAAAAAAAAAAAAAATGTTGCTCAAAAAAAAGTCAGCCAGTCTCATCAGCAAATAATGCCTCGCATTTAAAAAACGGGTAGGTTTTTCCCTCTGCTCCTCCTCGCGAAGTAAGCTGCTTTGAAAAGACAGACAGCTGTCTAAGAGAGGAGCAAATTCAGGGATGGCAATCTTTCCAAACTGCTTGCTGACTACTCCTTCGCTGGCTGTTGTCACTTCCAGCCTGTTTTGCCCTCCCCAGCAGCACAGCCTATCCAGCATGGGCCGTGGCCAGAGGAGGCTGTGCCAGCCAGTGCCTCGTGCCCCACCCCGCGCAGCCCCACGCGCTCACCCACGGCACGGAGCAGGTGCCTGCCTGCCAGCCTGCACGCCTTCAGGGCTGCCAACCTGCTCAGATGCCTCTGCTGGAAAAGGACCTTCCCATTACACAGGGGAATGACAATGTTTGACTGCTACGCTCCCAGACTGACTACCTGAAGCATCTGGGAAACAGGGGAAAAGTCTTCTTGGAGAGTCAGAATGCATGAGAAAAATGCTATCCAGGTCTAGCAGATCCTGAAGTAAGAATGGCTGCTACAAAGCTACAAGAGTGAGAACAGCATCTGGAAAAGCCAACACAAATTTAAACCCAGGAAGAAAGAAGCATGAAAGGATTTGTAGTAGAATGTCCAAAGGTACCACAACCAAATCTCAAAGCAAGTTAGAGGCAGATCATATAAGCAGCTTTAACAAAGTCTTCAAGGAGCTCTTTGCTCTGAGAAAAACAAAAAATGCAAAACTAATTCAAATGAGCAGTGAGACATAAACAGGTCTCCTAACCTTTCAAAAGAAGTATACTGTGCTCAAAACACAACATTGAACACCCCTCAAGTTAACACATAAAATAACTTGCAAACAAGAAAATGTTTCCAGCAGTAAGAGATAATGATGCAGTAACTATATACTTTTGCCCTTTCATAGGAAAAAAAATGCAAATAATATTGTGAAAAGCTCATTTTAATTGGTTTAAGATGGTATGGTATGCAATACTATTCCTGAAAGTAGAAGGTCTCACATTAACACAACTGCTTAACCTGATTATGGGATAATCTGACTTGAAATAATTGTCACTTACATTTATAGAGCTATCAGTGCTTGTTCAATAGCGTCCTTTTTAGCAAAAGGTTAAGAAAAATACAAGTGATGTGAAAGCAGCTGAAAAAAACTTGTCGCTTTCACAATGCATTGAAACCTTAATTTCTCTCCTGCTCTCTCCCCTCCCCTTTATTCTCTCTCTCTTCCTCCCTCCTTTTCCTTGGTTTAAAACTGAACTGAGCCTCTCCCTTCACCTTGCTCTGCCCTTTTTATATTTATGTTCCTATTAAATCGATTTCTAGTAGTATCTATATACAAGCATGCACAACAAATTGAACGGTAAAAAAAAAAACCTTCCATCGATAAAGACTACAGATGCAAACAAGCAAAATAATGCAGTAACCTTTTACTCGCCTGCTGGAGGTACTGTCTGCTGCATAGAATTTTAAATCCTCATCTGCAGATGCAATTGAGCTGGCATTGCCAAGGACTTTGCTCTTCCCGTGCTGATTCTACATGGCTATTCATTGAAAGAGCACATTATATAGAACATTTAAAGTAATATCTGGTGAAATTACTTAAATGTCTTGAAAGGAACCAACTTGAAAAAAAGCAGCAACAGCTCTGACCAGCCACATTTCAGAGATATCTCAGACACATTACTGAAGAAAGTCTTATTGCCGATGCATGCTTGCCAGCAATGTGCAGGATGTGGAAGCACAGAGAGCTAATGAAAAAAATTAATACACAGATTTAAAGTGCAAGGATCATGCTCCAATGCTCAACATTTCACATGTCCTGCATACCACAAAAATCTCTTTACATAGGCATCTATTGTTTATAGGATTAAGAAAATGTTGAAAGCAGCCCCCACATCACCTTACTTCAAATCCTGGTCTCTCAGTAGACTGCAGATCAGTTCTTACACAAGTGTTCCTACTGTACCTGTATTTCTGATATATAGACTAGCCTTTTCCTTTGGCAGCATGTAGTTAAGGATTACATAGACATACTTAACAAGAAACAGACTGAAGGAAAGCATCAATATTTGGGATAATGGTTTGCAGCCTAATAGGGTTAGGAAGTACAAGGGTATTTCAGTAGAATTTGTATTACTCTGGGTAGAGATGAAGCGCCAGCAGTGCAGCCTGCTATTTATTATTTATGAATCCTTCCCCTCCTCAAGTCAGCTTCCTTAATGTACTATTGATCCCCTGGTGCATGCAGATAGAGGCAGTGACTGACAGCCACTGCTTCATAGAAGAAGTATCTGCAACATAAATTAATATTTTTAAGAATATCAAAGTAATTTTACTGGGGGGGAGTGGTGGTTCTATCTGTGGACAGCAGAATTGAAGCCCTACTCACAGTGACATAGTTAAGGGAAGAACAAACTTTTTCCCCTCACCAAAAGCATTCTACAGTGCCACTTAAAACATGAAGACAGATTTGCTTAAATTTTACATTGTGTTACCCCTATATTTTGTTTATTTTATTTTTCTTGTGCCTGATAAGCAAAATTTTCAATAAAACTTTATTCCCTATGTTCAACCTGAAATTTGAATTGCTTGCTATGAATCTTTTCCTTACATCCCTATTTCTAAAGTATTAATGTATCATGTTCTCTATAATAGTCATTGACAGGACAGAGTCATGAATACAACATCCTCAGAACTGTGATTACCTTTCAGAATACCAGCAATTTCCATCATTATCTTAGGTCTCATGACTTCCACAAACTTGATCAAATCCAAACTTTAATGCAGAGCAGGGCTGTTTATGGTTTTAAAGAAACATTTATCATGCTAACAAAGCTTTCTTCATCACAAGCCACATACTGTTTCTATTTAAAAAAATGCAAAGGAGACGTGATTTTATGCTAAGCTAAGGCCACGCTCTCCTGTATTCAAAATCTCAACCAGCAAGCAGCCAGACATGCTCTTAAGCGCCAATGAAATATCACTTGGACACAGAGTAGAAAGTGCAAATACAAACTAAAAAAAAAAAAGTGCAGAATAGACATACATATAGAAACAATATATAAATTATGAAATATAGTTACTGAAAAAATAATCAAATACAGCTTTGAACTGGTGGAAAGCAGCCTGCAATTAGCAATAAACAATTAGGCAAAATCACTACACTATACACAAGTCATTGTAAAGTTTAAATGCCTAAACTTATTCAAAGTTCTAAATATACAACACACCTGATACACAGTAAAATGCTCAAACTGAAAGAAGCCAATACGTTTATTTGTTACATATTTAGAAAAAAGCAAGAGAATGCAAGAGAAGCACCAACTTCAATGGGTTTAGAAGGATGGAAGACACTTCACAGCAGCCAAATGAGTTTTAAGGCAACTTTTCAAAAGATAGTTGGAAGCACCAGAGACGCTGGAGCTTGCCACATGACATGGCCAGCTCCCCTGTTCTGTCTCTGCTGGAAGTTCCATTGCCTTGGAAAATAAATCCAACATGCACAGCAACCCCCTTTTCAATAACTGGCCAAGAAAAGGATTGGCTGTACGCTTCCTTCAAATGAATGGATCTTCTCAAAGTTAAGCTCAAATTGTTGCTTAAAAAAAATACATACCTAGCTTTTAATATAGTCAGAATATATTTGTTTGTGCATAGCAAAAAATTACCACAAGATCAGAATGTAGGCTTCTTGAAAGGGAGATGACAGCAATCTGAATGAAGTTTTATAAATCTAATTACGATAACAGAAGAACTTGTAGCGCTATTAAACTCAAGCTATATATTTCTTCATAATCCAGAAGCTGCTTTATTGGTATACATAAAAGAACTAAGACTCCTTTCATACACCAGTACAACAGGTATATAGGTAAAAGATAAAATAACTTCTAATTGAAGGTTTGTTCCTGGTAATAAAAACTTAGAAATCCTACATTGGGAGAAGCAGCAAATTGCTTTAAAAATTGCATCATCTGCTGAGCTCTCAAGATTGCAACTTAAAGATCTGAATATGGTCTTTGGGTATTTGAGTTTTCATGACAGAGATAAACAGAAATTTAAAAATCACCATCACAACACACAAGTACACTGCCCCCACTACAGACAGATTTCAAAGCATTTATAGGAAAGATATAAGAAGGTATGTCCAATTTCACCCAAGACACAATGTCACAAAAGTGGTTTTCAGCTTCATCAGCTTTTCTCAAGGCCCCTTCCTTCTCTTTGGGGTGGGGAGAGATGAAAGGGTCATCAAACTCAGGCTCATTCTTTCCCCTCTTGAACAATAGGAATCAAAATTCAAAAAATAAAAAAAACTTAAAAGACACATTGAAAAAGTCGACTCTTTGCTCCAAAATTGCAATTTGTACAAGCTTATGCAGGACAAACAGTGGCTGCACCTTCTAAGGTCCCCATCTCACCCCTGATCTCCTTGATGACAAGTTTTCTAACGAAGTCTTTCTCACTCCATGTGTGTAGCTGCCGTGGATGTGTCCTTAGAAACCTCAGGGGGAGAAGACTTAGAAAAGGAGAAAGATAACTGGTGGAGAAAGTTCCAAGGAGACAGGAAACCCCTGGAAGGTGAAGTGACCATGGTTTAACCCAGGACAAACCAGAGTAGTCATTGCTAGTGTCCATCATCTCCTCCCTCCCCTCAAGAGCCTTTGTTCTATTCCCTGTTATCTCCTGGGCCCCTTTCCTTCCCCATCCCATAGGACCAAATAACCCTGGACCTTCCCTATACTCCCCCAAACCCCCTGGTAATTGGTGGTACATGGTAACTCTTAAGGCTGTGTCTGAGGGCCCCTTGCCCTCTTGGACCCTGCCTCTCCTCTGTGTGAAGACCCTGCAATAAATAGACTCAGAATTAAAGGCACTCCAAGAGCCCTCTCGTTATTCATCTTCAGCTGATAGCTACACCGGACAGCTCCTGCACCACAACACAGGCCGCAGTTTCTCTGGCTAAGTGTCTACGGAACGCTGCCAGAGTGCCCTGGGGACAGGGGCATTCCTGGAAATATAGCCAGCTGGAATCTGTCGTACTTACGCCAGGCTGGACAGAAAAACCAGCGAGCTATACACGTGTTCAATTGCCTTTATTGCAGGCAAGCAAGGAAACAAGCAAGAGAAAAACCCAAAACCTAAACAAACCCTACAACATGACCAACATTTCCTTGACTGTGAGTGGTTCCTCCAGCACCTGGTCTTGCCTCTCTAGCTAACTTCCCTATACTTTGCTTTCCAGAGGAATTATATTTACCTTTTCATCTGGTCTGACTACCTAAGTAAAAAAATCACACCCCTTTAACAAATCCCAGCACCTGCTAAAACATGAGAAAGTCCTTTCTACCATCTACCATAGATCTTCCATCTATGTGAGACAATAAAAGGTTTATCTCACACAGTGAGTGCAGTCTAATGAGGGCTTGTGAGGATGTCTCCTGAGAGAGCGGAGATGATCCAGTGGCAGATTTCTGAATGCCTTTTCTAGTGGGCTTAAGAACAACAGAATTCATAATTTGGCTTGGGAGCTGAAATCACTTAGCTTGAGTGGTGATGTTGATAGACATGTGGTTCCTGGTATTGGACAGGAAGCCTACACTTGAGTCATGAACACAGGCAGCAGCACCCAATTATGTATGGAGCTCTTGGAGCTAAACACAGGGACATCTGCACAGGAGCTGCTCCTCTCCTCCAGGAATAGACTTACAGCTCTACTGAGTAGCCTCTACTTTCCCTTCTCTTCTTGCCACTTCCATAACATCTACATGGAAAAGACAGTTTTCTACACAGCACTGGAAACAGCTGGACATTATAAACTAACTGAATACAAAAAACTCAGCAATCCTTCAAGCAAAGAATAAATTCATACTGCCATATATTACCTGCACATATTCAGTATACTGAAAATATTACATCATAAATATTAAAAGTCGTTGAATGTATCCACATGTGCCTGTTTTTAACTGATGGTGATTTTCCTCCTTTAGGGTTTTGGGAAAGAGTTTGGGATAAGCATTTATCTGACTTCCAGATTACAACCCAGTGTTTAAATAGTTAATATTTTCCTCAGAGGTAACCCTCAGGGCAAGCACTGAATGTTTCTTTCCTTCAGAGCTCTTGTTTCAGGCTAGCTGCTTATTAAAGAAGGAAACACTATCAGTTTATGCTTGGTACTTCTTTTTTAAGGTGACTTACTCATGAGAGATGCCCTTTTTCAAACAATGGCAGTGAAACAAAATCCCATAATACTGTAAAAGAAAACTGACATCTTATGGAAAGAGGGATGCTGCTGCAACACCTTAGCCTTCAATAAATATAGAGAGGAAGCAAGTAGCTTGCCATCTGACTGCAACTTTCAGAGCCACCCATTTCCATTACTACTGATGGAGACAAGGATGAGGACAACCAGCTTCTCAGAACAGGCACACTGTCACCTCAGTCAGGATGGTAAGTTTTCCTCCAGCAGCACAGGATAACAACCAGGCAATTCCTGCTACACCCTTGGAAGAGAATGCTGCTGGCCTGGTGAGGCTGAAATATGAACCTTAAATGGTTGTTTTCAAACCCTTCATGTAGCGTTGCCAGAAGTAACATTGCTCAGACTTTGCATCTGACCCCTGGTCCCTTTGTTTCCCTGGGGTGAATGAGGAGGGATGAGAAGTAACAGGGACAAAATCTTACATTTATGTGTCACGAAAGCCTGATGTTTACAGAATATCAGACTGACTCCCCTGCCTCTTCACAGGTGGGTCATGCTAAACAACAAGGAAGGTGTAACCACACTCCTTCCCTGTTACTAGAAAAAATACCCCGTCATCCAGCAAGGTGTATTTCTGGGAAGAACAGGTAAAACACACGAAGTGGCTAAACAGTCAACCATTTGATACAGAAATTATCATGTCAAATCACACCATAAAGCAAGACCTGCAATTCTTTTTGTTTGCTGTAATTTCAAGCAATATTCAGAATGAACAGATTCTTCCAAAAGTGCAACTTACTCTCATTCACAACCTAGGTCTTCAGAGAGCTGCAGATAGAAGTTAGCTTTACAAAACTCAGTTTTTCAGCAACATTTTTTGAAAATGCCAAAACAAGCAAAAAAATAACACACCAAAACAAGAAAGATGAAAATTATCCATGTCTGAGTGTGAAAGATGCCAGACCTTCACTTTTTGGTTAACCAGTAGGAATACTTCAAATAGGAAACCTTACAAGTCAATTTCAGAGCTCAAGAGAGAAGGACAGGAGCCTTATAAAGATCAGTGCTTCCACTATATCTCATGTTTAATCAAGAACCACAACAATGGAGCTATTCTAATCCTCTATCCTCTTCAGGCTGCATGAAACTAGTGGATTGGCCTTTATGATGCTTGACACATAAAAACTCAGAGAAGGCTGCCTACTTCAAATAAAAGCTAACAACATTAACATAACCATTATCAAATAACAGATTTTTTTTTTCCCCATTTCTCAACTCTAGCCCCACCTGCAGGCTTACAGTAAGGCAAAATATTTACTATAAATATTACCTTTTGCAATACTCTGTCTGAAGACCTTATTCACTGCCAAGGGAATTTTCATTACCCTTTTGGAAGTCATGGTCCAGATCTTTCTGCACAGCATTACCCACAGCTACAGTTAATACAATCTGTATGAGTGAATCACATGGGGAAATGCTGGCTTAACACCCAGTAGGTTATGGAAGTTTAAAAAAATATTTTTACTTTAGATTCAAGTTCATCACAACGCAATTATGTTCTATGCCCCTGCTACCTTTCTCAATAGGAGAAGTGGGCTGCATGTAACAGCAGAAAACATTAACAGATGTTGATACAAGAGGGAAAAAAGTACTTTGCCTGTTCACTTTTTTCATATGAGATCATCAATCTGGTAATCTAGGAAGGGAGACTGTGTCCTCCAGATAAAAAAAAGTTACGGTAATCTAAAGCTATCAATCAGAGAAAAGTGGGCATTTTGCAAACTCTACTTCCTAGAGGATATTCCACATTTTAACAACATTACCTAAATGAACTTCATCTCTAAAAGTGAAATAGATAAAAATAAGAAATACACTCTAACTCAAGACTAACAGAAATTACACTCTTTCATCAGTCTCCTTCTAACAAACAAATCTGCATACATCTAGATGCAGTGCAGAATTTTTTCCCAAAAATACATAGCATACCCATTCTTAAACTGGGTCTGAGGAGCAAGGAACAACCTATGAGGACATTCCATATTTATGACTGCTATATAACGAATCTCTTAATATACCTTCTAGTACTTTCATCTATGCCAAAATCAGAGAGTGATGCAAAAAAGATCTGAAGAAACAGTTAATTTTTCCTAAGCTATCAAATGTATTTATCAATTTATTTGCGGGACAGAAGAAAAAGGACAATTAGCTTCTCCCTACCTCTGTATGCCGTGTCATCTATTTTCTACACTGAAAAATCAAGGCATTATCATGCATGAGGTTAACCTAGACAACACAAGGAACAGCAGCAGTACAGATGCTTGAGTAGAAGCCTTAAGTGTGTGCCAGAACACAAAACTGCAGTAATCTCCACCCGTAAGGACAGTAGCTACACACACACCAGCACAGGGGCATTAACTCCCAATACAGTCACATCTTGAATTTTACTGAACTAGAGCAGCCCGATGTCAGTGCTCACAGCAGGAAAGTTCACCTGAGGCTGCTGCAGGCTGACAGGCAGTGGCAGCAGAACCACTTACACTAGCTTCAAAAACATTCTTCATTCCCCTCTCAAGTGTTTCCATCCCCATGTCACCCTTGGCCTTGGGCTGGCACAAGAATCTGTAGATTGCACAAGCATTTTAGATGTTATTGAGATAATTAGTTTTATCCTGCAACAGTTCTGAAAGCTAGATCACTGCACAGATGCTCCAAAACTTCTAGAAGTCAAGAGTCAGAAGCTGATCAGCAGAATTTATTTCAGCATCACTGCCTAATTTAAAGTGCTTAAAAACTAGCCTAACACTATTTTCAATCTTAGCAGTTTTGTTGCTTATGCCAGGTTACACAGCCACTGATTCCTTGTTTCACACTCCTCTCCCTCCTATATAGAGGGGAATACAGAGGTGTAATTGTTCATTTCGTTGGACAGAGAATAATAAGAAAATTTATTTTGATAAAAAACACAGGGGGGAAAAAAAAGAAGGCCAAGATGGCCAGCTTCCTAAGATGGCCAATCTAGATCACTGTGCTATGCTGCACATGACTTCATCACATAATACAGAGGGGGATGGTGAATACAGCCAGGGGAGGAGGTTGGGGACATTGCTGTTTGAGACAGCAGGTTTATCACAGGACCTCAAGCATAACCAAATCCATGGATGTCATATACTACACTGATGAAATAATTTGTTGCTCTGTTCCCCACTTCCTTGTCAATAAAACTGGACTAATGGTTACTATGCTTAGGGCACTTGGGTAAATTAAGGAAGTGAAAGACTAAGTTATTTACTTACTATATTATTAAAGAGCGGATAGAAAAGGAAGGATACAATTCTTCTTGAAGGCAGGACAAGAAAAAGACAGTTAACAGTAGCTGTAGCTTTCCTTCCTTTTCCTGTGACCTAAGTATAGGAGAAATAGTTGTTGAGGGGTTTGATGTGCTGCAGACAGAGTGCCAGGGAGAAGAAAACTCAAAAACTGTGAAGTCGCAGCAATAAACATTCCAAACCCCGCTCAGAGGAAGCTTGAGCTGGATGTGATCTGATGTGCTGCTTAAAGCACTCCAAGCATTTAATTGTCCACAGCTGCCATTGCATTAGAGCAGCAACTGGACCCACCATCACAGGGGAAGAAAAGAAGTACTGACTGAGAACAAGTACCCTGACCTAGGTCAGCCATCAATGTAACATCCTAAACAGACTTCATTCTGTATTATCAAAACAAGATTTAACTTCTGAATTCCTAGTGATTCTTCTTTTTTAAGGCTCCTTATTTTCTTGTATGTTAACAAGATTTAATTTTTATCAAGATGTGAAAGACCATTTAAATAGTGAGGTCACCTGTGCACATATTGGGAGCCTGCTTTTACATATAGGCATCCCTGCAATCACTTAGCAGTAAACATGAAGCAAACCATACAAAGTCATTAAAGGTTTAATAACTTAAAATTATTAACTGAGAGCCAAAATACAAGAATCTTGCAAAATTCACACCTGATTACATGCCTCTTAACAGTTTGTATTTTTATAATTAAGCCAAAGTATTCAATTTCTCTACAGTTCTGACAATCTTTGGTCCCAGAATATCCAATTTAAAGTCATCTTTAGAATATATGACTAATTGGTTTTCAAACTTCAGGAACTACTTTCTCCCTAAAGCAAGATCTGGGATATACTTAGTACAATGCATCCCAGGCAACCCATTCCCAGTTCAGTTTCCTAAAGATGATACTGAAGAACATAAAACCTACAGGATAGCACTGGATCTTCTTAGACCAGCTGATGTTTTATTGTTTGGTTTATTTTTTTGTTTGGGGATTCACTTTTTTCCTCTTTCAGTTATTTGGCAGTGGGTGAGAAGGTGACAATGACACCAAGACCTTTTAGGATATAAAAAGAGCCAACTGCCATTCATTTGTGTAGTCGCCAATCAAACCAAACCTCAGTTCATTTCATTTGTTATAGCACTGTAAATAGAGTGCTTAAGGACACAGTCAAGGTGAAGTCACAGTTTGCTCATGCTTTTTTTTGTCTGCCATAACCTAACTAAATCAAGTAAATTAAGTGCTTTAGTTAATTAATCAGTGGAACCAATCTAGCATTTTCCATTTACACCTAAGAATTCATACACTAGAAAATTCCACTCCCTCCCTTTTTGTTAGCTGATCTAATAAGGGATATTACTCCTTTCCTCTCTTGCCCCTCACTGCACAACAAGCCTGGTTTTACTCTCACTCTTCTATCCCATCACAGCTGCAATGCTGTTATGACTTGCTGCATCCACTCCTCAAGATGGCTAGTACACCTTGTGTCTCATGCATTCCACAAAAGAAAAATTTCAAGTAATCCCAAAACTCTTAGGCACTAAGCTTTCAAACTGGCATGTGAAAAATTAGACACAATCTGGGCACAAATATTGAATTTCTCAGTGAGGGCTCTGAGGAGGCCTTATTGCAGCCTTCCAGCACCTAAAGGGGGCCTACAAAAAAGCTGGACTGGGATTTTTTTATGAGGGCACATAGAGATAAGGCAAGGAAGACTGGTTTTAAACTGAAAAAGAATGCATTAAGGTTACATATTAGGAAGAATTCTTTACTGTGAGGGTGGTGAGGCACTGGAACAGGCTGCCCAGAGAAGTTGTGGATGCCCCATCCCTGGAAATGGTGAAGATGAGGCTGGATGGGGCTTTGAGCAACCTGGTCTAGAGGGAGGTTTCCTGCCCATGGCTGGGGGAGTCAGAACTAGATGTTTTTAAGGTCCCTTCCATCCCAAACCATTTCAGGATTCTGTGATGAAAGACACTGAATATTAGTCTCCCCAGCTAAGCAACAGTATCTTTAGAGCATGTCAGATAAGCTGAAGATTTTTAGGAACTTTCCATGTTACCTTCAGGAATCTGAAAATTATATTCTCTCAGCTTTCTGTTGAGTTTATATTCCTAGCCAATAGTTTTTCTACTCAAATTTTTAATGCAAAGTTTGCAATTTGTGTGCAATATAAACCAGTAAAATACTGAACCCATTAGCCAAAATACTCAGGTATTGAGGAGCGGAAAACATTGTACAAACACCTCTAGGTACAAAAGATGCCTGTAACTATGTCAAACCATCCTTCTCACAGTTTTTTATTGCAATTTTTAATTTTTCTTTTAGCATTTCCTAAAGTTCAAAAGTTCACACAAATTCAGGCAACCATTTCCCTTAAATTTTTTTCCATAAGAACCATTTTCTATTGAAATTTATATTCAGCTAAATATTTCATCATCCTCCAATAGCAGGCAAATCAGCATATACTTCACAACTTCAGTTAAAGAGACAACTGCAAGAATGTTATTAAATATTCATATATTTTGTGCAACTGAAACTGAATTATAGAAGTGGCTTTCTGACCCACACGAAATTGGTGCTTGTTTACTTTGAAAATGCCTCGCTGTAAGTTGCAGCATTTGAGGAACTGCTTCATAAGCTCGGTCCACAACACAGAGGTGTTCTGTTGTATCATTAGCTCTCTCAATTAAGACCATTCCAGCAGTCTCAGGATGAGATTAATCCATGAACTATCCTAGAAAAGTTCTCCTTTTGCCATCCCTGCAAGCAGACAGCAGTGGGCACCATCAAAGCAGCCAGGTTGTTTTGTGCCGGGGCAATGACAGACGTTCTTCAGCTTTATCTCACTGGAGGCAAGTCACCCTCCCAAAGGCCATTCAAGGAAAAAGACCACAAGCAGCAGCACTTTCTTCACAAGCATTAAAAACTAAGGGCTGGCTATCATTTTAAATCACTAGCTGCAGTGTTCTCTTCCAAAAAGACTTTGACAGCTGAAGACTATTTTGCATGATGTTCAGCTGTGGAACAAAGTGGAGTAATATGCATGAAGAAACCTCCTGGAAATGTACTTGTGGATTCCCAAAGAAAAAAGAAAAAAGTACATGAAGTCACTAATTTGTGTTGTTTGAAGTGTTAAGTTAAAGAAGAGAACTCTAAATTCAATTTGCAATTGGTATCTAATTAATTTGCTTAAAAACACTCAAGATCTTTCTGTGCATAATAGTTTAATGAAAGTACAGTTTCATTTAATTATTCAAAATGCATCTAGCTCAAGATTTGAACAATAGAAAACATTACGCAAAAAGATAAAAAGATCTTTAAAACAGAGTTCCAAGGAGGATGAAAAAAAAGCAACAAAAAAGCCCAACCACAACACTGATTAATCAGCACTTACTACAACTACTTAATCATCAACAAAAAAACCTAACTGTCCCAGAAGATTCTATTAAAAAAAAAAAATTACCTTTTCACTGAGAATACTCACTGAGAATACTGAGTGAAGAAAAAATTAGGGTATTAAGTTTGTAGAAGAAAGCTACTAGTCAAGTTAAACCAGAAACAACCGGCAACTTGCTGGGCAGCTTCACCTTTGCACCTTTTTAATTAAACATGTCAAATCATCAAAAATTTATTTTTATGAAAACTCTTTTGGAAATAATTAAAGCATTGTTTTAAGTTACCTTCCTTTTACTGCAAAGTATTATTGCTGACAAAGTTAACAATGAACACAATTCACAATCCAAATAACACAAGCACACAAAAGGTCCAAACAAGGATCAGTCTTGATGGACAGATGAAAGCATGGAGGCTGCAAGAAGGGGAGGGTATTCCCAAAGTGAGTGTGACCCTTGGCCAAACCCATCAAGAGCAGCTCTCTTTAAAAGGATCATTCATTAACTTCCAAGGGCTAACAATTCCAGTGTCTTCCAGGAAGGCAGGGAAGAGCTTTGCCACTCTAGTCACTGCTGGCTGGCAGTTGAAGGAAGGGAAGGGAAGCATCTGTGCTCCCTTCCACGGCTCAGATCTCCTGTGGGACCAAAATTCCAAGTTTTGGAGTGCAACCTGCTTCGTATTAGGTAGTACAGATCAAATAAGAATCTTGCATGGATTCTAAAATGCTAAAGACTAGTTTTAACAGTGGACAGAACAAAGAGTATTTACCCATAATTATACCCTACTCCACCCTTGGCTTCACTGAAGACAAACTTCTCTCTACATATCAAAAATTCCAAATAAGTTTACCTTTGAAAGCTACAACTCCTGTGAAGGCAAGCATCTTCCTCCACTAATTTATACCAGAGCTGCTTATACTGTACCAGTGCTCAAATTTATATGCTTCCACAGAAGGTCCAATGTATTAATTTTCATGTCTTAAAATGAATAGACTAGCAATATTTTCAGGTACTTTCCTATGTTATGGGGCTTTTACTGTGACAGAAAAGTAACAAAGATATTTTTACTCTGCATAACTAACAATTTACCCTGCAGAGAGCCTCTCTGGCAGACTCTTCTTGGAGACAGATAGTGATAGGACGAAGGCTACAGACACAAGTTGCAGGAACAGATATCCTGACTATGTGTTCTGAAAAAAAGTCTTACATCACAGCCAAATACTGAAGCAGGCTTTCAAGAAAAGCTGTGGAATACCTGTCCTTGGAGATACTAAAAACTTATCCTGGACAGCAACGCTGAGCATCTTCATCTAAGCTGGTCCTGCTTTGAGTGGGGGTCTGGACTAGATGACCTCCAAAGCCCCTTCTAATCTAAATCGTCTTATGGCACCATGAAAAAAATCGCCTTATGACTGCATGAAACTGAAAGGAGGATTGGGGGGGAGGGGTGATGCTGGTGATGTGTCAACGGTACCACACCGTAGAACTATACATTAACATACATGTACCAGCACACAGAAGGATGTTTGATTTTTGCCTGTAAAAAGAAAAGGCTTGCAGAAACCCTTATTAACTTTTTTAGACAGTCTACTCTGTCTCCCCAGTGTTCCATCTTCTAATGAGCCTTTCCAATGACAATAGTCAATACCATCTAATTAGCAAAAATTTCAATCTCAACTTTCTTGTAAGAAAGTCACCACTTGCTTTTACAACAGAATACTGACAGACCTTTTTAAAATCTTATCAGATGAATTGTAGACAATATTTAAATGACTTGCAGTTGATTGCCAAGAGGGAAAAGCCGTAAAAAAGAATTAATAAAAAGTATAAGCAGTATTTTTTGGATGCAATGGAAGTGAAGATAGGCAACCACACAGAGATGAGGCACACACCCGGGGCCAGGAGGCTTTTCCTTCTGCAGCTGTGAGTGTGAACCGAACCACACCCTAGCACTCCACCCGAAGTAGAGAGACAGGGAAACACACAGGGTATTTCTGAGGTATTTGTTGGGTGCTTCATTACACTAATAGGAGTCAAGAGCAGCTGATTTGCTGCTCTTTGACTCTCCTTTGTGTTAGTCCTTCAGCACTGAAGCTCTGGCCCGTACTACTGACTAGAGAGACAGGTTTTCAATCTCCTCAGAAAAAGAAAAAAGATTAGACTAGTTTAGAATTAAAGGATTCTCAGGAGGTCTCTAATCCAACCTCCTATTTAAATGATGGTTCAATACTAAATTCAGATCAAGTTGCTCAGGGTTTTAGCCAGTCAAGTCCTGAAAACCTCCAAGGACCTGGTGGAAAGTTTGTGCTTTGCAGTGCAAGTTGTTGATGTATATAAAAGCTTACCAATTAAGGATGTAAGAGAAAGGGAATACTGTAAGCAAAACTGAAACAGAATTCAATAAATGTAAATGCCTGTGCAATTAGAAATGGAAAGAAGTCTAGTGAGTAACTGATTTTCAAAAATCCTGTCCAGTTTTTAACAATAAAGTGTTATATATTCACATTGTGCGAACACACAGAGGTTTTATATATACAAAAACCGCACGTAAAAGATTTCAATATGGACTGGCATGGAGCCAAACACAGTTGGTGCCAACAGTCATGCTATCTCCTCCACTGCCTCCTGGAAGCATTGCCCAAACACTTTTGAAATGGCTTGTTGTACAAGAATAAAATTCAGCATGCAGCAATAGTCTGAGATTGATACAGCGAGAGCAAAACTGCATTTGTAAAGGCCTGATAAAAGGACACAGCAGCAATCATGATGCCAGATGACGAGAGTTAAACTATGTGCATAGAATACGAATCTCATGTTTTCTGTGGGAAAAATGAAGGTGATTTCATGTGTAAAACAGCAGCAGTTCCATCCTTTGTGAAGACACACTGTTTCTAAAACCTCTACTGAGACAGCATGAAGCAGTGCTGCACGGGGGACCACACCGATGTTTCTGGCAGTTTTTCTGTCCAGCAGGCTGCTGTAAATACTCAGCCCATTCCTTATTACTGATCAGACACAAAAAGACCCCTTCCCACCTCTGTAAAAATGCTGTGGGGTGGTGTTTCTCAGGACATCGCTTGGTCTGGCAGAGCCACATCAGCAAGCAGAAGCAGAGAAGGAATTGCCACTGGGAGGAGCTGTAGCCATACACGATTTTAAATCCTTGCCCTCCACTGGGGACTGAGAACCTGCCAGGAGTTACCATTCCTGCACACCAGGTTCTGCCAGCAAGCCAGAGGCTGCCTGCTGCAATACACCAAACTGACTGAACAAGCACAGAGAAGTAATTCTGCATCCTACAAAACAGAGGTCAGACTTCTGCACATCAAAATAGTCCATCATTCGTGTTCTTCCCTAGGTTGGTCCAGTTTTGTCTGAAGCTACACTGTCGGAACAAGTGCAGAGAAACAAGCAATGCAAGTACAAAAAAAGTACCAGCTTCCCTGAATCCACAAGTGTGAAAAACAGTTTCTCCATAATGCTGCTTTCAACAACAGACGAAGTATTGCAAACTAAAAAAAAAAAATTAAAATCCTATCTATGTTTCTTCCTTTGACCATAAATCAGACAACAGAAACACTTCAGTATTCACCACATTATCTGTGAATATAGGGAACAACAATGGCCAGACCCTTGGAATGGCAGCTTACAAAAAAAGACAGAAAAAAATGGAGTTTAGTTAGAAGCAGTGCTTTTCTTCCTTTTTTTCTCTCTCTCTTTTTTTTTTTTTTTTTTTTTTGAGACTGCATCTAGCACAGCATAGGAAAACTGGCAAGGTTCAGCATGACTCCTTTCACAGCACACCCTGAGGACACAGCCACCTGCTCCCTGATGCTTTCACCTTCTCAGCCTTGGTAGCAGGAGTGCTCTGAATCCTGACAGGATGGATAAGGATAGCCCTCAGCCATGCATGGCCCTTCTGTCATCATGGTCCCTCTTTGGCAAGATGCAAGTGACCCTGAGCATTGCATCACCCAGCAGAGCCATGAACTGCCACTGGAAATGACTTCAGATGCAGCTGTCTCACCACTGGATGCTCGCATCCATCACCCCTGAAAGGGTGATCAGGCATTGGAATAGGCTGCCCAGGGAAGTGATGGAATCACCATCTGTGGAAGTGTTCAGAAGCTGTGTGGATGTGGCACTTTGGGAACTTTCATACTTGCTGAATATGGCAGTCAACGGTTGGACTCGATCTTGGAGGTTTTTTCCAACCCTAGTGATTTATGAGTCTGAAAGATGCTGGTCTAAATACAGTAGATTTTTGTCTTGAGGAAGTTCAAAGTCCCTTCTGCCCTTAATTTCTCTTAAAGAGCACATGCAATAAAATTAACAGGAAGTCAATCCAATTTCTAGTGACATCTGATCCAGGACTGACTGCCATATCACAATCAGCATTTAACAAAATACATGAGAGGCCTTAGCAGCACAGCTGGTAGTGCTCTCTAGTGGAGATAAAGGAGGAAATGCTGCAGACTTCATAGCCATTGTGGCTTCCTGAAACAGAAAATAAACTCATTTTACTGTGTTTTAATCACAATTCTCTGTAAATATAAATAATGCTATTCCAAGCTGAGGAGGTAAGAGGAGAGTGAGTCCCTTCAGAACACAGATTTCCTAAATATCTACAAAAGATAAAGGTGTTCTTTCCTTCATCAATTCAGCACATTGCTTCTTATCAACTTACTTCACTATGGGAATATAACAGAAGAAAGACTAGAGAACATTATGCAATATTTAAAGTGTGCTGTATTTTCCATATCCAAAAGCAATATATACTGCAGGTAACTGCTGCAAAGCTTTAAGGTAGACAGATGATAAATCAGAACACGGATGAAGTGGGGCCCCTCTAGTGTACTCCTCTATTACTAACATTACAGCTGACACAGAAAATTTTGCAATAAAAAACTTGCCTATCAGGAGTCAAGGAAGCTAAAAATCTTGCTAAGAACTCTGACCAACACCTGCATTTTTGAGTGCAACACTTTGTGGACAAAACAAGAGTATCCTTACCACCCTGCCACAGGCATTGGATCTCAGCTGCATATTTCTGAGATCTTCTGGCTCCCAATGCATACACAATGCAAAATCTTCATGGTATGCCAAAATTATTTTCTCAACAGCACAGTTACACATCTAAAGAGGAAGTGAACAAACTGCTTTAGGTTGTCTGTCAAGATGACTTTGGATTCAGAGCTAAATCTTTGAGTTATTGGTGTTGCCTCTTCCTTTTTATAGTGAAGGAGGAAATGAGACTGGTGAATAGCTCCTGTGTGATGAGTGAAATTTTGGATCAAAGTGGATGCCAGTTATCAGAGCTGGTAACAGAGAATAGAGTAGGAATGTTGATATGATCTTTTCTGATTTTATATACAGCAATAGAAATTCTAAATCCCAATTAGGTCCTCAGTTCTATCTGTGCAGCCTTTAAACTTTCAAATCAAAACTTAAAGGACATCTTCAGTGCAACCTGAATTCATTCTTCATGGTTATATAAGTTCAGTTCAACTAAACAAACCCGAACAAAAGTCAGCAATTGCTGGACAGGGAGGAAATTACTTCAGCAATTTAGCAGTAGCATGAAGAAAACAAATGGATGCCATAGCATACATGAAAAGCTACAGTGAGAAAAATTTCAAGTTTACAAAGGTACAAACATTTAAGCTATGGTCGCTATGAAAGATTAAAAGTAATTTTTGCATTTTCACCACCAACTGTCTACACAGACAACCACAAAGTGGTCAGGCAATGAATTAAGCTTGTGCTGTTTGACAGATGGAGATGATTTAACAGACCTGTGAATACCTGTGCAGGCTTATGATGTGGATGTGATTAGAATGGCTTTGGTGGAAACATTAAGCAACAAAACAGTCTACACATTAATTCATGTGTTCTCTCAGTTTTCTTTAAGAAAGCTTCAACAGCGCCCCTGAGCTGTCTCTTTAATCAGTTAACTGAGGAAGAAGGAAAAAGAAATTTTATACAACCTCACACCAAGAAATACAGAATATTATCAGGCCATTAATGAAGTATTTAATGTTGATCTTTTGGTCCCTTTGAGGACTGATTCTCCTAGAATCTGATCTGAAACTACCACAATGATATTTTATTTGTAAAGGATTGTTTAAAAATTTTTATAAGCATTGGAATACTCAACTTCTCAGGATGCAACAGTTCCCATGAGTAATTCATGATAATCCCAAATGGTTCCAACACGATGAATCAAGCTATTCACAAAGTAATTCTGCTTTGCAATTGGAAGAGAGTAAACCTGAACGGTGAGGTATTTTTTCAGTGATGTTTTCAGACACACAAGCTCACCTGTCCTGTTAGAGGTAAAGAACACTATCTTCTCTCAGACTAAAGAAAAACTATTGCATAGGGAAATTATTATTACTGACCTTGTACATCAGTCCTTTAATGGCTTACAAGCTATTAAATTAACAAAGTTAGACAAACTTATCCTCTGTTATTGTTCTAAGGCAGTACTCTTCATTCCTGTTTTCAGACCAGGATTTACAAAGAAAACTCACAGAGCAATACAGATGCAGGTAGATGCAGAAAGGCTGCTAAATTTACAGCAATGAGAATTTGCAATGTCAAAAGAGTTAAGGTGCCAAGTGTTCTACTGAAACAGCTGAAGAACACAGCAATCAGTCCCTGATACTAAGGAGAGTTTGCAATTTTATTTTCTGCTTGGTTTAGTTTGCATAAGATTAAAGAACGGTGTGTCAAAGCAACTCCTAACAGTCCCTAAGGTCTTTCAAATTCTTTGAACAATCTAATTTTAAGACCAGGTATGGAAAATTAAAGATTCTGTTTATTTTCCTCATACCAGCAGCTAGAATAAATTTTGCCAGAATGACTTTCACTTTCCAGCAATTTGTGTCATTTGCAAGAGACACAGAGTAAGCACTCTAGTGTCCAGCACCATACCTGTCATTCTATTGTACACCCAGAATCCAGTGGACTCCTTTGAAGCAGTTGGTCCATTCATATATATATATATGAAAATATATATATATATATAATTTCTCACATACATAAACTCAGATGATCCAGGCCTTCATTATTTTAAAAAGTGAATTGCCACAAGGTACAGGACAGACAGGCAGTTCTCAAGACAATCTTGAAGCTACTCTAAATGAAAACATGTCTCAGGTTCTTGGTAACTTGCATACAGCCACCCAGCATTTTGTGTCATACTCTAGTAAATGGAGATATTCAGATTCATTTAAATCTGTGTCTGCATCCAGATTCTTATGAAGTATTGTTAAACCATTCTCCAAGATCTTTCAGTTCTGTGGCCATCTAAATATTTTCATTATATTAGTATCTAAATAAGAAAATAAATATTGTATTTATTACATGTATCATCCTGTCTTAACTGGTTAAAACTCAATTCTTTATCGTCCATGCCAACAATTAACAATAGTTCAAGGCAAGATATTATCAGTATAATACTAAATTCCAAGCTCACAAAAAAATTTTAAAAATAACTAAAAAAAAAAGAAGAAAAAATAAAAGAAAGCATTATCCTAAGTGTTAGCAAAGCCAGTAAGTCTAAACTAAAGGCAACTCTAAAGAAGACACCAGTCATCTTTTAAAATAGCAATTTTATCAGTAACTTTATCCATTTCCCACAACCAAGACTTTATTATCATTTCTAGCTTAGTTATCAACTCAATTTTGGCCCATGACATAACATTCTAACTACTAAGAAAGAATAATGGAAGCATTTATTAGAAAAGGAAGGGCTGCTTGCTTTATACTTCCCATTTGTTTGCTAACAAAACATTCTGCCTGACTTTATAAAATAGCAGCAGTCAGAATGAACAAACAGAAAAGAATTTAAATCTAAATGGGATACAGTACTCTCCCCCAGTAAGCACCACTTCAATAGCAAAGCATAAAAAGGATAAAAATGAAACCGACTTTAAATTGACCAATCTTGTTTAAAAAAAGAAGAGAATTCAATTTTAACAATCTGATTATATTTCCTTCCAAAAATCTGGACATGCTTTATACCAATTCCTAAAAATCGAAATAAAGGAAAAAAGCCAATCCTGTCTAATGGCATACTGTATGCTAGACCCTCCTGCTGCCTGCTGTTTAAATTGGCATGACAGTTTTCAAAGAGCTGCAAACTCTGAAGAAATACTACATAAACCAGCTGACGAGCACCAGAAGCAGGTTCAGGTGCTCCAGACACCAATGTCCACCAAGACAGGTTCCTGCAGCTCTGCTTCTGCTCATGTTCAGGGACTGTAATCCTACCCACACAATGCAGAAGGATCCCATTCCTTCATGCTGAGGTAACAGGAGCATCTGTAACACGTACTATTTTTAGAAGCAACTAGTCCACTGCCAGCTGAGAGGAATGAGGAGCTGGAGAGCAGGGCATGGATCTGCCTGCTGGCTGCTGCTGGATCTGACCAGGGGGATGCGCCAAGCTCCCCCTGCCCTTCACTACTGCCTACAACGTGGACTGAACTGAGACAAGCTTGCTGGAGCCATTTTTTCACATCTCCTCTACTTGCCTCAAGACCTCCTGGACACTCGCAACAGTTTTTGCAGGCTTAAGCATCCTGCAGGCAGCTCAAGGCTTTGGCTGCATCACATCATGGCAGGTGCCAAAACCAGCATTTAGCCCTCTAATTCATACACACACTCTTAATCTTGTTCAGAACTTCAAAACTTTCTTCCAATTATTTTGACCCACAGGAAGATATGTGTATCTGAGCATCAAATGATTTCCAGGCTTTAATGTCTTGTAAGAGCTCAATATCATTATTCTTATCTAAACCATATACTAGAAATTGGAGTAAAGCACTAGTTCATTAAATGATAATACTAGCACGAGAAATTTTCAAGCATTAAAAAGTCAGAATGTCTTCTTGGCTGTTCTGTGAAATTCATTTCAGACACAGGAATCGAGCAACATTTTAAAATAAAGCATGAATGGGTCATCCTACAGATCCAGATAAAGCACATCCCATATTCAAAAGAAGAGAGGAAAGTCGTAACATCTCCTCCCAGAAAATCAGGTATTTTGGTAAAGTTTTTACAGAGTACCATGAAACTTTAATGTGTATATCTTGAACATTGAGAAAGGTAAATATAGAGCCATTCAAGAGCCCCATCTTATTTTTAGCTTAACTGTAGCCTATAGGGCACTGTAGAGACTTGTTTTTTCTTCTCTCTGCCTTCAACCCCTCAAATAAATCCCCTTTATTGGATTATGGATTAATGCAGCAACTATAGCAGTAAGCTGTTTCCATGAGAGTGAGAAAACATAAGATGTGTACCATTAAGCAGAGTAAGATCTCACTTGGAACTTGTGGTTCTGTCTTGGATATTGCATTCATTTCATGAGAACAATATTTATGCTTTATTAAGCATATTTTGAACGTCAACAGCATAGCAATTTAGCACCTGCTAAAACAGTCCCACAAACAATTTATTAATATAACTACCTATTTCCTTAAAGCATCTAATGTCCAGTAAATCTACCAGCAATTCATTTTAAGTGACTGATCCCATTAACCAATTATTAGTTATATGTACATTGAAGAACACATTAATATAAGATTATTACATAAATTACAGGCTGCCCTTTCAATGCATAATGGTGAACTACTGATGCTGCTTCTTTTTCACAAAGAAATAAAACTGTACTATTATACTAGCATCACTGTGATCCCCTGAAACAAACACTCCAAACAGCATTTACTCAAAGACCTCAAAACATGTGACAGATGTGTGCTCTCATTTTAAAGAGCATGATGCATAAAATGGAATAGTATGCTCTTGAATAAGAGAATTTCAGACAAAGTCAGTGGCAAAGCTAGGAATAGAAACCCCAGTTCTTCCAACTATCACACCACTGCTCTGTCTGCATTTCCACCTCCAAAAGACTGATGAAAAACGCAGCTATGTGAGTTAAAAATAACTTCTGATTAGCAAGGCAGAAGCCCCATGAAAACCAAATGAGCCAGAGTCTCACTCAAGGCTGAACTAGCACCTAAACTGGGGAAACTGAACATTGTAATGCCAGGTTAATGTTTTGCTCAAATTAAGTGAAATTGAGTTTTCTAAAACAACAATTTTGGTCCAGTAAAGTGTTAGAAGTTCTCACCTATAAAGCTTCTATTACTCAAACTGATATAGCTGAACAGACTAGGCACAGAAAACCTCCAGATTCTGAAAGGACAGAGAACAGCCTTCAGAACAACTTCAAGTTGAGAATATGAGTTCTGATTTCATCTGGGCTATGTTAATTAATACAAGGAGGCTGAAAGCTACTATTTACATGTGATATACTGAAGATTTAAAGGAGTGGGAAAAGTAATGCGTTTTCACAAAATCCCTTTCTTGAGGTCAGGATAGTCTGCATAAACCCATACTTAAAAACACATTTTTCTCTTACGAATGTTCCTTTAGGCCCATTTTTGGTTAAACTCCAACTACCTACTTTCTCTTGATACCTTGCTTGCCTGAAAGAATAGTGGTTGGGTCTTTTCTCATTTCTAGAAGTGTGTTCACTTCGGTGCTTAGCAGTTGCTTGCTTTCCTTCCCTTTACTCCCATAACAACATTTGGTGACCTGTATTGAACATATTTCATTCTGGTGTGTGAATATAAGACCCACAGATCTTGTTGATTTCAGTGGGGACGAGAACAAATATTTACCATAGGAAGGTGAAGATTCATTGGCAAGCTTTTAATTTCTTGCTCTGAAAGGTCTGGTACTATTTGATGCAAATTCACCTAAAAAAAGTTTGGCTCTGATCATGAACTTTATAGTAAGGGATTATTAGGAAGCTAGGGGAAAGTGTTGAAATTTCTTCCACGTACCATTTCCCACTATTGCTGGTAATGTTCAATTATTTTCTGCACACATTCCAAGCCACAATGCTAAGCCACTATAGGGATTTTTCTTGCTGCACTGCAGCCGATTCATGCTTGATAGTCAAAAATTTTTCTTTTTCTCTTGAGGAATAGTGTTCTGAGGTAAATGCCTTGAAAGATGAATATCAAATGCACTCTCCTTACTGCAGATGCAGTGATATGTAAGGGCTATACAGTACATATTTAATTGTATGTCACAGATGGCTGCTGGTTTTAAAACAAACAGATGTTCATTGTATCTTCTTTCTTCAATATATGCAGCCTATGGGCTGCCAGTCGATATTGAGATGGATGTTTAGGAAGTTGGTATTGATGAAGAAATGTATAATGAAAAAGCTAACTGCAGCACACTTCTAGACAGCTAAAATTCTTTAATTTGTTTTACTGCTTTACCTTTACTTAAGCTATCTTTCCAGTGAAAACTGCACCAGAATTGCCAATTTTCTTTTACACATACAGCTGGCATAAATTGCTATCACATACTCCAGTTACAGATGAGTGCACAGCCATAACATCAACATAGGTTCAAAACCAGTTCCCCAACAGTGGGCTGTTAAAACACAAGTTTCCATAGAGTAGTATGAACGCTTAAAATGTATTATTTGAAGCCTCACAAGCTCTTCAATTCCATCAGTCATGAGGACACTCTGGACAAAGAATTTACAAATACGAATTGTGTTTAGTCAACTGCTGCCATGCTGACTACTCTTACAATACTTTTATTGTAATTGCTATACTGCCAAAATCCTTGGATACCTTAATTGACTCTAAACAATACTGAGAACACAAGCACCTTCAAAATTTGCACATTGGGAAACTGAGATACAGACTCACCGGCAAGTACAGAATTGCCGAGGAACATGACCGGGTATCTGTCAGAAGGGGGTGCTAACACGACCTCTGAAAAGGGCAGCCCACTCTCATTCCTAATCTCAGAAACAAGTTCATAGCAACAGTTGTCTCAAAAACGAAGTCTAGATAAATTTATGCATGAACAGTTTCACCACTGCTTGTCATAGTTTTCCCTAAATTGTTGCACGGACTACTTGCTTTCCCTGAGGAATTAGGAGGATATCAGGGTACAAAACTGCTTCGTGAGAAAAACAGTAACTCAAAGACTTTATTTGTATTACAAATAAAGTTACTATGAACTAGACCCAAGAACCCTAACTACTAAGCATACATCACAATACCTACAACAAAACTCAAGACTCTAACTGAAGTGCAAAATATATTTCAGCAGCAGCTCCCACCAAACGACAAGTGCAAATCTGCAAACCAGAAACCAGCCAGCTACAGAGCATCCATGCTGCACTGTACTGCCCCATCCCTAATAAAAAAGTATTTGCAGAGAAGGATAAATTGGTTTCATACAGTGCTTACATTAGAGAGAAAGTCCCTAATCCTTTTAATCATGATTATAACTTCATGTGTTATATAATGTAAATACATTTGGCAAATCTATCTGAATCCCTCACTTCTACTGAAACACTATTATTTTAGTTACAGGAAGATGCTCATCTTTAACAAGCAATATGATAAGTTTTTAAAGCAAGCTGATAACTACAAAAATGACTACAATGTCACCCCACCTGATATAGCAACCTTTCATTACAAAGACATCAACTTTGAGAGATAATTATTATCACTTACAAAAGTCTACAGCATCTAACAAATTTCTTCTGTCTTAAGCATACAGCCAGGAGAAAAAAAAATTGTATTTGCTCATTTAAATAAATTCTTAGGAAGTAATTCAAGAAATAAAATAAAGTCACTTAATTCAACCAAAGGCTATGGTTAAGTCATGAGTCTTAATCACTTAATAAAAAAAGTCAGACAATCAATAGTAAAAAAAGAAATTTTTTGAAGACTAATACACTTTCCATTCAGAACTAAATGAGTACCTACCTAATATGCTTCCTTACAGTTACAACATAAATACCTTCTTTCTTGACACACAGGTTCCATGAAAAACAGCTTTCAGAAAGTCAGTCCTGCCTTTTCTTGTTTCAGGTGGTTCACTACACTGAGCCACCTAGCAAGAAAAGCAACAGAGGTACAGGGTCTCTTGATTTTTACGTTGCTGAACTCAAGACACAGCACTGCATTGCTCTTTTCCCTGCACACTTTCCTTCTTCACAAAAAACTTTTTATTGTGCTTTAACAGAAGGTCAATGGCTATCACTTCTCTACTCCAGCACAATGGTGAATTGAAACAAGAACCCATAGCTGTTTAGACCGACAAAGCAACCAGTATGTCTAAGCCAATAAAGCGATTTGTTCATTAAAGCTACTAATAAAGCAACCTTTTGTTAGTCTATGAAACATCAGAAACCTCATAGAATGCATTTAACTATGCTTTCTTAAAAATCACCAACTCAAAAGTTCTAAAATCTGTTAACTTCTCCACTTCCTTAAACTGATAGTAAAATACCTTCATGTTGACTTTTCAAAACCCAGCAAGTGTGATGCAAACTTTCCTGCCTATTCATCAACAAAAACGTTAAGGGCTTTTGGTGAAGAGATCCCCCCGACAAGAGCTCAAATTCATCATACTCATGCCTTATTTAAAGCTTCCTATGCAACACTGGCAATCTGCAATAGTGACCACCACTATACACAACAAGAACAAATCATTCAATGGACACACTCAGTTTGGACCCAAAGATTCATCTGGATTTGACAAACAAAAATGAGAAGAGCTGTAGAGAGCAGAGATCAAAAACACTGTTAGCACTTGTGTCCATTGCTTTCAATGAAACTGAAGCAAAGTCCGAACCTGAGTCCCCAGCACGCAGTGTTGCTGTGTGGAGGGGGTTTGCAACTGTTCTCAATAACCAGCACTAACAAGACAATGGCCACAAACTTCCCCCAAGCAACACCAGTATTTCTGCCTTTACTTTAGCTGCACAATACCAGCAATCATTGAAAGCATTAAAACAAAGTCACCTCCCTTACTCACAATTTCTAGACTTGCTTCATTAACAGGTAGCTCCATTATTATGTGATTAGAGAGTGGGCCACCAAAAACTAAGAAAAAAAAAAGCTAATCCATCTAATTACCGTGAGCTAGACAAAAAAGGCCAGGCAGGTATTTCCTCTAAACTCCTACATTTAAAACCTGTGAAAGACAATTTTACCAGCAGCAATATGCAAGTATCAAAGCTGCACAATGTGCCAACACAGAAAATAAAGCATTACAGTATGTGAGGGGAAAAAGTATATGTACTCTTACTCATATTTACCAGAGAAACATACCCCTTTTCCTAGAAGCAATCTGAAGTCATTCTTCTGCTGCCATTTCTGTGTCTTTTCATCAAGCACAGTGCAACTACTGGATTTTTTTATATGCACAAACCAAGCAAAAAAAGTGAGTTTCTTCCTTATTACTGCAACTTCTCCAGAACAAGTTTCCCATTTGTTACACTGGATATAGCATTTGAATTCTCAGTGAAAATTCTTGTAACAGAATGACAGTAAAATGTTTGTCCCTACTCAAAGATATTTACAATCAGCCAAAGTTCTATCCTTTGCTATTCAGAAAAAAATAATCTTTATTTATAAAATAAACAAGTCTTCTATCTAGGACAGCGATAGCATCCCTCCATCTACACTGTGACTCTCACTATCAAGCTGTGAGATTATATCCTACTTCTGGAATTAAGTGCTTATTCTAACAATAACACTTCAATAGCATGTGAAACTTTTCAATTAAACAGTTGTCAAGCTGCCTGATAAGGCACAGAAAAACAACCGATAGCTGAAACGAGTCATACAACAAGTTTCACAGACTCCCTAGTTCCTGCCAAACAAATAGTTAATCAGTGAGTAGTCAAGAGGCAAACAAATGACCATTAAAATTCATAGCAAAAAGCAACAGATAATTTTAATTAATTGTAAAGTTCTGACCGTCTTCTAAGGTTCTCACTTAAAGATTTTTTGGACTTTGGAGCCTTTTTTCTACTATTGCACCACTGACGTGCTGGCAAAGAAAACAGCAGGACAATAACTATTGCAAAGACACTGATTCTAAAGAGAGTTACACAATGCTTTCCTTACATCCTCTTTGAGAGAGGATACACAGGACTTTCAAAAAGCAATTAAAAGTAAGTTTAAACATAATACTTTCCTATTTAAGTTCCAAAGTCACACTTTGCTCCTTCTCCCTTGCCCATATCTGATCAGGTCTTCCAACAATTCTACAGTCTAATATTCATTTAGGCCAAGAAGATTAATACAAGAATCAATCAAGAACGAAGTACACTGCCTGATATTTGTGATCAACTGCACTTTTCAGTTTGCTTAACTTCCAAAATTAATCCGCTTCTTTAGTTCAATTCTATTCCTCTCACAGTACAAAGTCAATGGAATTTATGTTCCTAAATGACTTAAGCATACTTGAAAAGTCCCACTCTTCAGAGATTAACTTCTTGCTCTTACAAGTAAATAAACAGAAGCTTAGACTAATGATTTTTTGTCAACGGAAAACTGACAATTAGTTCTTTTCTGAGGTAACAGAAGTACATGACTAAGTTTGACAAATTTACATTAGTAGCTACTGATGCAGCAAACATTATGCAAGGACATAGCTTTCTACAGGTATTCTTATGACCAAATCAAAGTATATACTCCAGTGACTGCAGGATCAGGCCTGGATTTCATTTATCTTATCTTCACCTGTATTCCAGAAGAACTAATATGATAGCCTATCACTAGTGGCAACAGAAAATTAACCAGAGTTAAAATGCTTCACAAGTACCTTTAGATTTTTCCTCCATGATCAATTTAGCACTAAAAAAACTATCAAAAAATTAGAAGCCTATGATGATTATTTAAATAACTTACATAACTTAAATAACAACTAGTATTTTTAAAAAACTTTCAAGTTACATGCTTTTAACACCTTAACACCTCAAGACGTAGCTTGCAGAACCCTTCCATCTATTTCTATAAATAATATATTATTTAAATGTATACATTTATAGGGATGTTTAAGAAATAAACTTCATAATCTGTTCCTGTAGATTCTTACTCCTAAACACAGTCTATTTTTATAGATCTCCTACAAATCACCCAGTTAAAGAAAGGCTTTAGAGGCATACAGAAAACCAATAAGGATTAAATTTACTTTTCTTCACAAAAGTACTCACATGGGATGATAATAAAATTGAAGTTCACAATGCACTCTTAACACCACAGACCAAAAGAAGATTTCAATTACAAGAGCTGAATTTTTGTTTGTTCTGCCTGGTTGCAACAGTTGCAATGCTAACATAGGAAACTTGCTATTTATGATTTCAGATAAATCCTAGTGTTTCTTTACTTATTTCATGATCTTTAACATCAACAGAGTGAAACTTCAGAGTTGCTAAGCTAATGTTCTAACTACATTAAAGGATGACCACAGGAGCAACTGTACAGGAATTGCCATTTCCTGGAGACACAAATGAGAATTCCTCATCCTTACTTGAGTACCCATCATTTTCACAGGGCCAAGCAATTCTTCAGTAAACATGCCCCCAGCATAGCCTAAACTTCAGCTGCAGTTGCCATTTGTAAGGTCAACTTCAATGATGAAACACTGGTGTCCAAACAGCACCTCTACATTTCTACAAGGAAAATCATGTAGCGAAGAAGAATCTGTTGTCTCACAGAGGTGAGCTCTTACAGCAAAAACTGCTTAAATATAGAAGAACTGGGACCTGAAAAAATGGTCTCTTTAAGAACAAAGATCCCCATTTCAAGGGACTATGCCAGAGGCAAGTGACAATGAAAGGCAAAGAAC
This sequence comes from Eopsaltria australis, assembly GCA_034509425.1. Taxonomy (NCBI): domain Eukaryota; kingdom Metazoa; phylum Chordata; class Aves; order Passeriformes; family Petroicidae; genus Eopsaltria; species Eopsaltria australis. The sequence continues at coordinate 3,936,321 of JAVTVJ010000036.1, forward strand.
AGTAGTTTTTCATTGCCCCCTGCAACACAAACACGAGGTAGCAGCTAAGGAAGCTAGGAGGAGCCACCTTTAAAACATGAGTGGCTCTTCAGGCAATAGCCAGCAGATCTGTGGGATTTGTTGCAAAAGGATGCAGTGGAGATGAAAAATTTATAAGGGTTCAAGAAGAAACTGTACAAGTTCTCAGAAGACAAATCATTCAAGAATTTCTGAATAAACAGAAACAACCTCAGGCTCGGTGATTCCAAAAACTGAAAGTAGCCAGAGAACAAGCACAAAACAAAAAGCATCTATCTTGTTCTTAATGTTCCCCATGCATCCACATACACATTTTTTTGAGATGGGTCATGTGAAGAATTTGGGAACTTTTGGGTTCCTGGACAAGATTTTCTCTTTCATGGCTATCAGATGCAGGATTCTAGGGTAGAAAAAACCCATGCCAGTGTGTCCAGTGGGCCAATTCTTCTAGAATACATTTAAAACTATTTCTTGAACACAATTTAAAACAAGACATTTCAATTAAAATACAGAAAAAGCATTTTAACTTTTGGTTCATCTCTCACAAAACTGCCATCTTGATAAACTATATAACACTCAAATGTTTTAATGAGCTCAACCTTTCATTCAAAATATTAGTTACAAAATTATATCTCTACTGGAATAACATTGTTGATTATTCATCAGTAAAATAGCTACAGCAGTTGTCTCCTAGCCACTGTGTCTGTGCAAGTGCTTACTGGGCAACAGAATGGTTTTACTACTGAACAGTTCCAGCTGCCATTTTTGTCCAGAAAAAGCTAAATGACTCACTTTGGGTTTATCTGCAGGTTGTTTTCCTTTCTGAAAACAACAACAAAAAAAACCAGATGTAAGAACATGTCACAGGCATCAGCCTGTTCACTAATTAGGGAGATCACTGTAGTCTGTTCCTTTTCCACTGCACATCTCCCAGTGTTTCTGCCACCCAAGTTCAAGATCTCCTAGACACTGCATTCAAAGTCTATGAAAGACTACTTGAGTGCACAAGTTTCTCAGCTGCCACCACTCCACTACACAATATGGGAGAGAAGAACAGAGCTAACAAGCCTAAACCATCAACCTCCAACCTCAGCTGGAGAAAACATGGTACTTTTGCAGTTTCTCATTTTATAAACAGAAATCAGAACTGAGTGATTCCACAGCAGCAAGGGGAAAAAATGTTTATACATAATAAAAAAATTGCATTCACTTCCTACTAAAAATACCTAGTATTAGTATGTGAGAAAACACAGTATTTACCTACATGTGAAAGAGCCAGTAAATATGATTTAATGTTCTCCAAACAAATAAGCCTTTCATGCATAGCAAGCTAGCTGAAACAATTGTTTGGAGAATATGATTGTACAACACATGCGGGTTGATATCAGAGAATTTACACAGCATGGTTTCTGGAAAGGAAACTATGCTTTTTTAGGCTAGTAGAATTTTATAATAACAACAGTGAACTAAGGAAAAATTGCTGAAAAAAAAAGACTTTCAAAAAGCCTCCCTCAAAGTCTCAAGAGGCCATTAAATCAAATTAATATTGGTGTTAGGGGAAAACATTTGTGTTTAGATGCCAGCAGTAAAGCATCACAAGAAAAAGCAGTAAGTGGCCTGTTAATTTGCAGAAAAGGGTTAACAACAGAAGGCCACAGTTCTGCACTAGAACTACAACACGTATTCCCTAATGGTCCAGAAAGCAAGAACTGGAAAAACTCATTCACATAAAAGCTATTAAGGTTAAGATAAGAGAAGGAACCTTAAGAATTTCATGTAGTTTAAGCAAGCTAGATAACATGGGAAACACATGAAAACAAAGAAAACAATCAACAAGTTATTGTGTGTCCAGGTGAACATTTTACTCACCAACTTTCTGGATTTTAACAACAATTTCAGAAAGAAACATGTTGACTCTTGATAGTCCATAGAAAAATAATATTTAGTAAAAAAATTAGGATGCATATTAAATATTTTGGAGAATATTACAATTGGTACATTACAAACCAAATACAGCATTTTAAATAGGCACTTTGTAAACACACAGCACTAGTGTGCAGGCATACTGTAAAAATGGTTTGAAATGTAGTTAACCTAAGAGTTAAAAAACATGAAATTTGGTAACAGGATTCTTAAAGGGGAAGCCAAAGATCATCAGAAAGTTTGGGTATGTTGATTGTAACAGAGATACAGAATATAAAGGAAAAGGTATAAGGAAAAAAAACCTAAGAACTTTGAGTTTAACAGGTTTTTTATAATAAAAGGAATATATTTGACTAAACTGGAGTTAAAGCATCACAAATAACGTAAAGAAGAATAGAACTACTTGAAGCTTTGTATGTGAAACTTTTCAGTAGCACAGTACACCTTTGCAAAAAGTGATTCTGAAAAGCAAGAAAGCTACACATACCTTATAATGAAATCCTACTGCTTTTCTGGAGATGGCAACTGATAGGCGGAGAGAATAGAACAAAAGGTAAACTCAGCTCTACAATAAGTAGAATTCTTGAATACAAATTTTTTTCTCTCTTTAGCAGCTGGCACCTAGAATACACAGAGCTCTGCAACCATCAGAGCACATGCTGCCTCTAACCCCAGCTAGCAGGTAGGTTCTATGGGGAGTGGTGTAATAGGCTGCAGGATCTGACACATTGTGATAACAGAGGTCACAGGAGATAACAGGACAGTAATCAGGACTGATACCACAGTGATGGGATACAGCAGCAGACAGAGGATACAAATCCACAGGAAACTAGGTTTTGTTAGATCTGCTGCTCACGGAACAATTTGTTTCCCTTGTGTTTTGCAGATTTGAATACTAATATTTCTGTACATTGCAGCTTTGATCCCTGTGTTAAATGTAGTTCTACTGAATAAAAGGATTAGTTTGTCCAGATTGGCATGCTTATGACTGTGATATGAAGAGAACTCAAGTGAAAAACCTTTGAAGATCAAGTACATGCTCTATTTTAAAGGGTGAATTGGGAGTAGTAGCTGAAGGTGGTTTATATCACACATATAGTTTACAGCATGATACATATGACAATATTTCTGCAGTTTAGTATAAGGATTGTAAACATTTTTAGATTAAATTTGTCTTGCTGTGAAATGGGGCAATGCCACTCTCTCCTTACTGAAAAGGCTAAGAAGTCAGGCAGCAGTAGCACTCGTGCTGATTCACACACAGCGGGATTTCAGAAGTGGACAGCACAACCACAAAAGCGAAGCAGGGACAGGGGGAACAAGATCAGCCCTTCTGGTTATAGCACATGCTCCACACTGGTTTCAGCAGGTCACCAAACCACAACCATGAGGTTTCAGGGCACAGTTGAGCTGATCTAATGGCCAGCCAGTGCCCAAAGGATTCGCTGCCAGCTGTGCATCCCGTGCCAGCTCTAACACACATTCTGTGGCTCACTGAGCCAACTCAATTCGCTTTTTAGTTCCCTTCTCACTTAAATTCAGGGAAATAAAATGATAGAAAACCAAGAGCACAAAATTAATTTGAATAATCTTGACAAAAAGGTAGATTAAACCAATAGCTAATGCAGAAAGAGATATAGGTAGGAAAAGCTGTTTGAAGCCATCCCTTTCAGTACCAATTAAGCAGATGAAATACAATATGAAATGACAATCCCATAAAGGACAAGTGAATATAACATCTCAACCTTCATGAGGTTTGAAATTATTTTATGAAGGAAGGGTAAAATGTTTAATGATAAGTTTCTCCTCTTTAATCTTTGCTAGGTCGTGCCTCACCTACGCAATCAATTTTGTTCCCACCATACTGCAGTGTAAACAAACAATAGGAATGAGAAGGACCAAAACGTTAACATTCTTTTGTGCCACTAAACAAGCTTTTGTTTTTCCAGTCATTCCCAGCACCCTTTTGACAGGTTCCCACAGCCCATGTAAACAGCCACAAGCTGAGCGGGATGACTGTACGTACCTCCTACATAGGTAGGCAGCAACCACAGCATGCAGCTCCCCTCACAGACAGGCACACACCCAGCCCCTGACAGGGGACACCACCCACCTCTCCCCTGCACACAAAACTCCGGCCTGTGCTCCTGAGTCACACTGAGTGCTAGCTACTGCTCCCACCAGGCCAAATGTCAGAAATGGCAGAGCTGAAGGTTGACCCTCAGTTATTTCACTATCCACTCACTTCTTTTCCGTAGCACATCAGGAATTACTTGATTTCAAAAAAGTCAGGCCTAAGAGTGTTCAAAGCACACGTAACAACTGATTCACCACAGTAATAACCTATAAAGCTGGGAATACAATACACAACCTGAAACCATAGAATCAGAGAAATGGTTTGGGTTGGAAGGGACCTTAAAGGTCATGTAACTCCAACCCTTCTGCCATGGGCAGGGACACCTTCCCCTATACCAGGTTTTTCAAAGCCCCATTCAGCCTGACTTTGAAGATATGAGATGAAAATACAGGATGTCCTGGAAACATATTAAATGTAACTGTGCATGTCAAAATTGTTTTGCTACAGCAAGTCATCTAAGAACTGCCCTAGCTGTAGCACACTCAGGTACGTAAAACTTTCAAATTTAAGTTAAACATCTGGACAACCTAAGGAAGCAGCCATTATGGAGATAATCAGGCTTATTAACAGAAACACTTCTGAATTATAATATTGCAAAATGTAAAGTTCAGCCACCTGTGTATTACAGCCCACCTAAGATTATCAGTAGGACCTCTTTCACACATACAATCAATCCCCTGAAGACACAATGTCAAAACATAGAATTAACTACCATGTTACTAAGGGGCTACCAAAGCCTGCATGCTACTCTTGACCTGTTTCATGAAGATCAAGTGTCCATTCAGGGTCATTTATCACACAGCTGGTAGAGTGGGGCAAGCGCAGGGCAACACAAAGTCCAGCAAGCTGGGAGTCAAGCAGTGATGAAGCGTAGCTCTTTCCCAGACCACAAACAGTATGGTCAGAATCTACCTGCTACCACAGATAACACAACTAACATACCATGAAAGCAGAGGAATACAACCGTCCCCTTCCACCAGAGGCTTGTCATAAGGGTCCATGTCTGCCCCATCTTAGCTACACAGAAAAGTTTAAATATGGGCCATAGTAGGTTGAATCATTGCCTCCTTCCCCCTCAACTCTTGCAGCAAATAGCAAGTTACGAGAAAAGCAATTCCCAAACACAGTGCCCCAAACAAATTGGTTATTTCAAACTCATTCTTGCTGAAAGATCAAATAGGGCCTGCTATTTAGGCATGTGGAGAAAGAAATAGTGTCAAAAGCTTCTGACAAGACAAAAAAGAAAAAAAAAACCACAAAAACCCACTAAAAACCACAGCAACTTTGCCTTAGCATGCTTTAAAGGATGTTGAAGGTTAGTCCTCAAGATCCATAAAACCTGTCACTATTGTACTCTGTAGTAAAGAAAAAAAGAGTTACCTGTCATTGCAGTGATCCACCCACTCAGAGAAATGCCACAGATCTGCAGACACACTCATCAGCACTGGCAACAGCAGATGAAACTACCACAGCAGAACTCAGAAAGAAACATTAAAAATAACTTAGACAAGGGTATCTCCAGGATCAGCATTTCAGGGCCCTTTTCTGTTCTGCTAGATCATCTCTTGCTTTAAGTATCATTGCATGAATTAAAACAAAATGACAAGATAAAAACTGCAAGAGAAGTAGACACTCCTGGCAAACTGCAGGCTTCCTGGCCCAAGCTCAGGGCCACAAGTAACACAGCTTTGCAAAGACATAGACAATGGTGAAGCAAAGGTGAAGACATCCTGTTTTCAACAGAGATTCAGCACTATGCCAAGCTGTGTGGGGTCACACTTGCCACAAAAGATGAGTAACATTTCCTCAGAGAGGTCTGAATCCATAGCTGTAGTTTTGGTTACCATTATTTAATGGTTATGGCATTGAACACTGAAAAAAATACTCTTTAGTATATTCTATAAAGCCTTATTAGGCAACGAAGAAGTCAACAAAGGCAATGTACCCACTACTGTCAGGTCTAGCAAAGAAATGCTAGATTTTGCAGCTACTGCAATAGCTAGTGAGCAACTCCTCAAGCATGAAGTATGCTACAATGCTGAAAAGGCTTGCACTTGCCAGGGAACACACTGAGCAGCTTACCCTCCTAAAAAGGGAACTTGGGGAAAAGCTTGAAAACTTTTCTTCCCCATTGGTTTACGATGCTTTGGGCTTGTTAGTCATTTAGTAAGACAAGTAGCTTGTCCTGAAGTAGCCTGTTCAGTTCTGAATTCACTGTGACTATTATCATTCCTGCAGATCTATACGGACACACATTCTATCCTATAAACACATATTTTACAGATATCACATATTTTACATAAACACATAAGAACCTTTCACACGCAATTTTGCAATACAGCAAACTAACTCCTTATAAGCATAGGCAGATCCTGCATGCTACAGCAGATCTAAATGTAAAGTTTCACCTTTAAGCACGTGCTCCAAAAGTAACCACCAGCATCTGTGAGAACACAGAGCTTATGTATGCAGTGAGGACATTAAGTCGGTCAAAGAGGGCAGAGTTTAAGTAGATACTGTCAACAACACACACCCAGGGTTTGCAGTTCCTGTCCTTCTGAAATTCACAGCAGTTGCCACAACCTACAAGAACACAAAGCCGCAGCTGAGTAACTCTGACTCTGCACAACCAAATTAAGGAGTACTTCAGTCAATCAAAAGGACCCGCCAAAACTTCCTGTGCAATCAAGTCTCCACCATCACCCTTAAATTCTTTGATAAACCCACCAAGGAAACACACAGGGGAAGTTTCTGGAAACCTGTATCATGTAAAAGTCACCTCCCACATTCCAAGCCATCCAGCACAACATTTCTTAAGGACAAAGTGCTGAAGAGGTAGAACAACAAGCTCTGACATTGGACCAATAAGTTGAGGAACAGGAGAAGGGTATATAGGAACAAATGCAATGATTATCCCAGAATCAGTTCAGATTTTTTATTTTCAAAGACAGACTCATGTAAAGAGGGAGTACTGGAAGGGAAAAGATTTAATTTATTATTACAACCAAGGATACTGGAGTGGCGAGACTCATTGATTGAGGTTTATGAAGAGTTTAAGGGGAAATTATTGCAACTCTATTGCAATCCTCCTCTAACCTCTCACTCGCCACAGCTCCAGCTCCACAAAGCCAGGTCTCACCACAGCATTGTGCACGCCTCTCAGCTCCACCCTAGGACGGCCCTCCTGCCTCGGTAAGGAGGCAGATGTTGTGCTTAGAAAGTATTCAGCAGTATGCCCTGTCTGAGTGCACTTCAGCTCAGCCTGCCCATGCTGAAGAGTTAGTTGACTCCCCAGTGCTGTTTCTCCAGAGACGTGTCAGGCAGGTCATGCTATCCGCACCAATGAAAGGTTTTCAAGCAAAAAAGCACTTCAAAACATTCACATTTTGGACAACTTGGAGTACTCAGCCTTTGAACAGGATGTATTACTTAACCTTAACTACCTCACAGCTGTCCCTCTACTGTAAGCAGCCACCCAGCCTCAGGTCACAAGACAAGCCATATTCACCTAGGCGAGCTTAGCCAGGCACTACCTGCAACAGGCTTCACCAATACTGGAGCTGCCTAGAAAGCACACCGACCAAGCTATTTCAAGAAACCCATTCCTTTCTCTTCTACATCCCAATGACCCCTGCCCACACAACATCTAAGGTACATCAATATGTTAATCAGCTTCAAAACATCGTATTTGGGTTACAAAAACCCAAACAGAACTCTCAACCTTCTATAAGAGTAATAAAGGGAAACTTCTTCTTTCTTTAGATATAAGCTGAGGTAAATAGCACTGCAAAATACAGGGATAATTCCAAATTACAGCCAAAACTGAAAACAGCACATACTTTTTTGTTTGATTGTTTTATATTTTACTTAAAACATCCCATGCTTCTCTATTTTATGGCCATATTGGTGTTTGGTCATAAAATAAAACTAGACAAATTCTACTAGTTCATAGTGCAACAGCCACCACTGATCATGTTGAAGGGATTTGGGTTGGGAAAAAAGCTGTTTGAGAGCAGGGCTTGCTGTAGCTACCTGTGAGCACACAGTTGCTGAAACCATCACACAAGTGTGCCACCAAAATAGCACACACCAAGACTCTTGATCCTCCAGCACAAAGCAGAGCCAACTGTCTCAGCTCAAGACTCAGGCAAAACTTACCTGAACTAAGCAAGCTAGTTTTGGACAGTATTTCACACACCTCCTCTTATCAACTAGCTGTAGGTGTTGTATTCTCTACCTGATAGTAACATCTTCAATTGCCCCAGCAAATGGGAAAAGATGCCTGCTGGTAGGTTATTATAGAAAAAAATGCACTGTTTCACCCTTGTAAAAATAACTGCAAATTGTTTCAGAGAACAGAGAAAACAAAATAGAGAAGAGCTACTGAATTACACAGATCTATTTAGCAAAAACAAGCAGTCTTGAGGAGATGAACATGTATTTTTTGCTATAGTGAGCATGACCAAGACTGAATGCAGTATTCCTTTTACTCTGACATTGCTTACTTTTGAAGTACTTGACCTTACATACAAAAATCATGTCCACATTACTGACAAAAAACCCAGCAAGGATCTATTAGAAAATATCTGACTGCAGTGTATGCACTGATAAGGACAAATACTAGAGTAGCTGACCAGAACCACTGGTGGAAAGACCTAGGCAGGAATCACAACATTGCAATAGTTTAATTGCTCCCATTCCCTCCTCCTGCCCAAGAAATATTCCCTCACAAGTGAGCCACAATGCATCTCACATTCATTACAGTCAAAAAACATCTTGCATATGCAAAGTTCTCAAAGAAGAAAGGCAAACGTGCACTTTAATATTTAAGTAAGAGCCTAATCAAGTTGTTATATTTATTGAATGATTTTGGCTGTACAGAGAAAGGAGCCAAAAATTGATTACTCGATTAGTTCACTAATAATCTTTATAAAGTGAAAGATGGAGAGCCACCTTTCATTTTCTATTAAATACAAAACTGTGACACATGAGGAGTGGACAGGGATTTAGTATTCTTCCTCTCTCCTAACACAGGAATAAGAAGGTACCCAATACACCTGACAACACATTTATTCAAAACCAGCCACTTCAAAAAAAGGACTTGTCCACTCCTCCCTCAAAGCCACCAAACACGTTCACCCAAGATGAAGCCACTAAGGGTTGCCAAACGAACAGGAATGACACAGCCCTAAAGTACACACCGATAGCAACCGGAAGGGTGTTCTGGGACGGGGACCTGTAAGCACCTAGCGCTGCCTACAGTCCTTGACAGACATCCACTGCTGACCACTGAGGAGACTGGGCTAAACTGTCCCAGCCTGATTTAGCCAGAAGAGCCTGTGTAATAACCAGCAGCTGTACAACCACAAAGCAAGACCAAGAAGTTTGTTGACAATAAGTCAGCTTCCATGCTTATGTGGTTCTAGGTCTTCATCAAATACCTGAAACTTCTGTAGCTTTTGCTGTCAAAAGAGGCTATCTTAACGCCCACAGCAGTGATCCCAGTAGAGGTGTTGTCTATCCTGTGAATACGTGGAGCATTTCAGTACTGAACCATCCATCAGTTTCCACAAATTCACTAAAGCACAATACGTTTTTGTGGAAGAGCATTTTCATGAGCAATTACACGCAACGTTTATCATGTCCTTCCAGAATTACCTGACACACAGAGTCCACATACGACACGGCTGAAGCAGCTCTGCAGATAAGGTCTTTATGCTACTTTTATTTCAAATGTAACGTACATATAGTCAGTTAACAGAATGTGCTCTTCATGAAAAGATTCAGAAGATTAAACACATTCATTAAATACAGTCCGAATTTTAAAAACTCTGTTTACTTTAAAGAGACAGAAGAGTAGCATTCCTCTCTGTTTAATAACATTGCCTGGCCTAAATCATCACACACCATTCCTTTCTTTTACTGATTCAGAGACAACAAATTCCACTGAAGTAATTAACAAAACTTTTGCAAAGTACCGCGTGTGTGCATAATAAGGGGAAGTAAAGTTAATTTGTCAGTCTAACTCTAAAGATAAAAAGGATTTCTTTCCCTAAAAGTTATTTGTTGTAAAAGCTTTTCTAACCGTTAATGCAAATGAAAATCACATACTTTCTGATAAACATTTGTTTTCAAACAGACTCCATTGTATTAGTAAATTATTCAGCTTGAACAAAGGACCTACACTGATTAGATATAAGCTGCAGTAGGAGGAAAAATCTAAACCTTGACAAAAATAATTTTAAAAACATGAAGTAATATATCTTTTTGAGATATTTATGAACCTGGAACACCAACAAGAACGCATCATTATCATCAGGAGACAGAACCAGGCTACCATTAACAACTGGATGATGATGGAGAAAGGGCAGATTTAAGTCTGGGACTAGAAAGTGCCTTAAAAGAAGGTACTTTCACCACATGAAAAAAGGACACAGTGTTATTGAGCTCGTGTAGATATTAAATGCAGCATAGAATTGACCGTCTCCTTAACACTGTGGCCTGAAGAGAATGCAACTTCCTTTTCTAGCCTCTGAGTTCTGCAATCAAGAAAAGCTAGGAGTGAACCAAACTGAGAGTTCAACTTCTTTTATACCCCCTTTTAAAGCAGCAGGGATGACAGAAAGCTTAAAGATAGGGAGATACTTCAGACTAAACAAAATTAATCTTTTTACCTTCAGTAAACTGGGTCTCAAAATGAAACTGTGAAAGATTAGGTGCCCTGCCTAAAATTCCTATCAGTGTCTAGGTTTTCCCCGGGGTTTTCAGAGGCTGTCTCCTCAGTGGAACTGACAAGTACATAGCTGGGAAACAGGCAGTAAGTGCTCTCAGAAGTGTAGCACAAACTGAAGCACAGAGCAAGCATCCATAGCTGGAATTCTGGAGTATGGCCTTCTGTTCACACCCATGTATTTTAGAGCCTCAGCAACTGTGTACATTTCTGCTACGTTTTGTTTTCCTTCTGCTTTCAACTGCATCTGGTAAAGAAAGCGCAGGAGAGCAGGCGCCTAGCAACTGGCCCACAGGATATTCACACGCTGTACACTCTTCTTTTAATGAAAAGCTCGACAAATCCTACAACCTTCTCCTTCAGAGTCTCTCTAGACTCCTTCCAGGAAGATGTGGAGAGGAGTCATGCAGACAACAGTTTCCACACAAGAGTTACAATTTCTGGATCTCTGTCTGAACACTGTCTCATCAAATAAACGACATTCAACCTACTCTCTTCATTTTTTAGTACATCCTCCTCATATGTAACAAATTACTGTATAAATTTTAACACCCGAACAGTACAATTTAACACTAGCAGACACAATTGTTTCTTCCCCGACTAACTACTGAGGTGTTGTTTTCTTCAGTGAAGAGCAAGTTAAGATACTCTATTAAAAAACTTCAAGTTTTGATACAGTTTTTGCTCTGCGGGAAATTATGCACGCGGCAGAAATACTAAAACGCAAAGCAAAACAGAACCCAGAACAGAAGAGTCCCTTTCCCAAACGAGACCTTCCGCTCCCCAGTCCCGGAGTAAGGTCTGGAGTAAGGGCAAGAGCACTTGCTCGTGAAGTAGCAACTACTCCGATAAACAGGAAGAGCCAACACTACTCCTGGCTTTTAAAGCACATTCAAAATACTTCACATGAAAAATAAGCAACTCTTTAATAACGTTTTTCCGCGACAAGAAGAGCTGCATTTTCCACCCAAGTGTTATGTAAATGAGCGGACAGGAGGCAGCCGCGGGGTCTGTTAGGAGCCACTCAACCCTACAGAAAAAAGAAGGAAAACGGGGGAGCGGGGTGGGAGATGTTCGAAACCCTCGGGTCTCACAGCACCGCGGCCGTGCGCTCCGCTCCCAACCTTGCACAACTTTCCGCCGCGGCAGTTCCGCTCGGCTTCCCGGGCGGGGACGGGACGGAGGGGTCCGAGCCCTCCGGCCGCCCGCCCGTCGCCTTTGTTCGCGGGGGCCGCGGCTGCCGGCACAAAGCGGGCGGCAGAACTTGCGAAGAAGCCCTCGGCGCTCCCCGGGGCCGCGGCAGAGCCACCCCCCACCCCGCCCCGTCTCCGCGGCGGGCGGGAGCGGCGTGCGGACCGCGAGGCAGCAGACCGTGCGCGGCCGGCAACGTGAGCCGCATGGGAAGCGGCGGCGGCCGGCGCCGCGCCCCCCGCCCCGGCCCCCCGCCCGCTCCGCCGGCAGCCCCGGGGCACCCAGCCCCTTCCCAAGGCGGCTCCTCCCGCTCGCACTCACTTTTCGGGACGGGCTCCGCTGGGTTCTCCCTCCGCTCGCGGTGCGCGCGCCTTCCCGCCGGCGGGGCGATGCGGGCGGCGAGGCGGAGCCCCCCTCCCCCGGCGGGAGGGGGTCCGCTGCCCCCCCCGCCCCGGGGCTGCCGCCGGGGGCCGGGTGACTTCAAGGGGGCAGGCGGGTCCAGCCCCCCCCCGCCCCGGGCGGGCTGCGGACTGGCGGCCCTCGAGGAATCCCCCCGGCTGCGGCTGTCCCGGCGACGGATCAGGTGCGCCGCCGCGTCCTCTCACATGGAGCCACCGCCTCGCCGCCCCTCGGCGCCCCCCGGGCCGGTCCCCGCGCCGCCGCCGGCCGGGAGGCGAGTGGCTCGGGCCGCGGCCCCCGCCCCGCTCTCCCTCTCATGCACTGCGGGCGCCGCCGGGCCCCGGCTCCAGCGGCGGGGGGGCCGTCAGGGCCCCAGCCGGGCGGCGCGGCGGGGCAGCCGGGCGGCGGGGCTCGGCGCCGCGGCCGCTCCGCTCTGCGGCATGTGGGGGGAGCGGCGGCGCGGGGCGCTGGGCGGCGGGGCAGGGCCGGGCCGGGGACGCCGGGCGCGGTGGGGGCAGCGGCGGCAGCAGCGCCCCGGGATCCACTCGCTTCCTGCGGCGCCGGGAGGGGGCGGGGAGGGCGGGCGGGAGAGGGAGCGAGCGCGGCGGCGGCGCGGGCGGATGACAGCGGTAACCCGGCAACGCGGCCCGCCCCGCCCCGGTGCTGGCGCGGGGCGATGATGCCGAGGGCGGGCGAGGCGGAGCCGCGCAGGTCCCGCCGCGGCCGCGCGGTTCAGCCCGGGACAAGGGGGCGGCCCCGCGCCCGCCCCGCCTTTTCCCGCCATGGGAACGGCCGGTGCTGGGGTGATCTCGGTGTGCACTGCTCCCTGCCCGGCCGCCGCTCGGTTTGTCCGGGCACCGGCGGTGGGAAGTGATGGTCACCCTCGGTGCTTCCAGAAACCGGGGCTCACCTGTCCCCAGCAGCACTTTGTCAGTCGGGCTGCGGGCACCGCGAACCCAGTAACGGGAGTGATGGTTGTCTCGTCTGTGCTCTCCTCAGGCTAAACCAAGCGTTAATTACAAGAGCCTCTAGCAGAATCACAGAATCAGTTCGGTTGGGAAGAGACCCCTAAGTTCATCGAATCCAGCCTGTGACCAAACACCACCATGATCAACAAGACCATGGAACTGAGTGCCACATCAATCATTTATTTCTTAAATACTTCCAGGGACCACACCACCTCCCTGGGTAGCCCCTTCCAAACTACCCTTGCTGTGAAGAAATTCCTCCTAATGTCCAACCTGAACGTCCCCTGGTGCAACTTAAGACTGTCCTCCTGTCCTGTTCCTGGTTGCCTGGGGGAAGAGGCTGACACCTACCTAACTACACTCTTCTTTCAGGCAGTTGTAGAGTGATATGGCCACTCCTGAGCCTCCTTTTCTCCAAGCTAAACAACCCCAAGTCCCCCAGCCACTCTGCTCATCACGAGACTTGGGTCCAGTTTATTGCAGAGCTGTAGCCATCACACAAGAGCCCCACTAGGCCTCCTTTGGTTCGTGATGCTGAATATACAGTGCTGTTCAACAAACAAGGTAAAAACTGAATACTTGGTTGTTGATCATGAAGTGTGTGGGATGGCTGAATGAAGCACTCAGCCTGGCCACTGAGAAAAGCTTAGGCCTAAAGACAAAAGACAAAAAGTGGTATTTGACTGTGTTGCCATCATAAAACATATAAGAGCAAAATTAAGGTTATTCATGGTGTTTTTTTCCTTTTCCAAAGATCATGGCTGATCTTTGCCATGTTAGGGAATGCCCAAACACTGGCTGCTCTGCCCAAACCTCACACCAGCTCTGGGCCATGGGACGGATGTCTGACTGCACTAAAAGCCTTCCAATTGCCCACTAGCTTTTTCCTGTCTGCTATTCAGTTTTAATTCTGCCTCTTATTCTCCATCATCTTCTGCTTGGTGTTTCTTTACCCTTTCCTTTTAACCTTGTTCACCTGATTTTTCTTTTCCCATATATTAAAAACAGATGTTTGAGCTCACCTGAGTCTCCAAACCTCTCCCGTGTTCCCATTGGGAAAATGCAGCAGAGAAATTGAGAACTGCAGGCAGGTCCCTTCCTCACCAGCTGAACTTCCACACATCCATTCCTGTCTAGCTTATGCTTTTCATAACAAATTGGCAAGTGGCACTTTTGCAGATAGCAGCCTCCTTCACTAGTGAGCCCTACTTCCCCACAGAACATCACTCACCTTTTCCACAGAATGACAAAACAGCCCTGCAATAAGTATATAGGTAAACATACAAGCAGGTAATTGAACTTTTTATTCCTGGAGCAGGCAGGAATTAAGTCTGCATGAATATTTTCATTTTGGCAAGGTTTTTTCCCCATAAGTTTACAAGAACACGTGTATTTTTTTCCCTCTACAAAGGAAATAGCAATGCTAAAACTTTTCTGTCTGCAGTGTGGATCTCTGCCCTTTGAGCTAAGAACACACACTCTCCTCAGACTCTGTCCATGTCAAGGGGTTACAGGTTCCTATTTCTTGGATCTATTGCTTATTCTGCTGACTTTCTATTAATTGTGGTGTTCTCTCTCTGCCAGTTGAATAATAGATTCAGTCATATGTTAGACATAACTGGGACACTAATACTGAGTACACATTACTTGGGAGTGAAGGAAAAAAAGTTGGCTGTCTAATCAGTGTGGATCACTGACAATGGCAGTTGCATCGCTCAAGAAACAGAAAATCACTACTCTGCCAGCACTGATGATAGTGCTCAGACTGGCTGAGGATTTAATGAAAATGTTACGATTATTTTATTAGTCACAGATTAAAATGGTTCAGCGTGTAGTCTTTAATGGAAATGTGGTCATGACTGACTATACTTCAAACAGTAGGGATAAAAATAGGAATTGTACTGCAGATCAATGCATTGGCAGAACTAATCACACTGTCATATGCCAAACTTAAATGCCACCACACAGACAGTTTCAATAAAACTGATTTTAAAAATAACACACAGAACAATTTTAAGTGGAACTGTATTGTTTTCAACATACAATCCAGTGAGAATGCAAAAACCTTGCCAGAGGTTATTACTGTGCATGAAATTGTGACAGAGGAAGAGAAACACTGAGGCTTTTAAGCACTCTGCCTAGAGGCTGAAGGGATACTTGCTGTCTGTCTGGATGTATTTTCTTCCCATGGTGTTTTTAATCTTGATGGACTACCACCCGTACCAGAGGTTGGTATTAAGCTGAATGGCAAGACTGCAATCTGTCAACAGCCTTGGTAACTGAAAAGATTCTATGCTAAAAGGCATAGAAAATTAGATGATGATTTGAAAATGAGAGTTAGCCAGGAGAGAGAGGATACATGCATGAGTAACAAATCTACTATAGTATTGTTATTATAATGGAAAGCTAACCCTGTATCATACTATGTCATCTTTAAAATGCCATAAATAATAAGGTGAAATAACCAAATGAACGGAGCACTTTCAAATACTAAACCACCATTTTAAAAAAACTGCTTAATTTACCCATATTTCTGGTTTCATAAGGCATCTATGATAAATTTTGTAAGCTGTTTTCAGATAAAGGGAAGAACAAAGGATTTCTTTGTGTGGGAGAACACAGACCCAAATGATGGTAATACTGAAGGAGGCCTTCTGTACAAGGTTTAGTCCATTTTGACTAATGCAATTCAAATTTAAATCCTTACTTTTTAGAGATTATTTTCCCCAATTGTTTACGGGTAGATATATCCTAATGGCTGGCAGTGCTGTGCATCCCACTGCCTGCAGGAATGAGAATGGAAACTGAGCTCTGTCTCAGGCAGATGCTGCAGCTTCTCTAACCTGCCCATACCTGAGGCTGCATGTGTCAGGGTTTGGGATAGGAGAGGCAGGCATCCCATGTAATGCGGTCACCAGCAGTACATACTTGTGTGGGTCCTGGACTGGGGAGGGTTTCTGAGGCAGAGTTGGTGCCTGAGAAACAGACCTTTAACTTTTAGCAAGACTCCTGTGAGGAGGGAGTTACGCCAGACACAAAGTCCTGGCTTGCAGCATAGTGCTTATCCATGTTTTAGATGCCCCCTGCCAAACACAGGCCAGAGGTGTGGGGAACCTGTGCTTTTGAGCTGCTGGTGTAGGAGGAAGCAGGCAATGCACCAGGGGACGCTTGCTCCAGGATCAGCAGCTGTCTTAATCACAGTTTGTTCTGCCGGGTGAGAAAAAAATCTCAGGAGCAGACAAAAGGTAGCAAAAGGGGCAAGATAAGCAAGCCACAAGGGAGTAGAGCCACACTTTTTGTTGTTAGTGAAATACAGATTAATTCATGTGGCTCAAACTTCATCCTTCAAGCTGCAGTGCTTAGGCTACACATGGGCTGTCAAAACCATACTTAAAACTAAATCTAGCAATTCTAACTGCCTACTGCCACTTCCTAAATGGTATGAAACATCCTCTCAATCTGCTTCGTGTAAGGATATGACAGACTTGAGGTAAAGAAGCAAACACCTCCTCATTTTGATAGGCAATCTTCCAAGCAAAGACACAGTTAGTTTTACTTTTAATTCCCTACAAATGAAACTGCTGTCCTGGCTGACCTTGGGAAGGTCATTTTAAATACCCAGCATGATGGAACCGAAACCGTCTCCTTCCCAGCAGACAGACATTTGATTTGTCTCTCTTTTCTTGCTGTTCTTTTCAAGAATGTTTTTAGAGTCACTGGTAAGGCATAATTCACATTTCTTCCATGGTGTTACTGAGTATTGTAAAGTTGTGTGCAAGCACATTGCACCAGACTTAGACAGTAAAATCATGGTTGTAGATAGAACCTATTGCATTCAAACAAAATAGAGGGGATTCAACAGAAGTAATAACAAGAAAACAAGAATGAAAATCTTCTTTCATCTTAATTCCTGTAGAAAACAGGCCATCATGGACATACTGAGCTCAAGTGGAGTTATAATATAAAAATTCTCTTCAATCAAATGAACAGATAAAGAAAAAAAGGGCTATACAAGATCTCATTTTCAAGAGATGTAAAGGTCCAACACGTCCCTGTTGCAGATAAAAAGCCCGGAAAAGAGACAAAATTTCCAAGATAGATAAGGCAAATTTTCAAGGATGCAATCAGAGAACTGGACTTATTTCCTAAGCCTCATCCCCACTTGGGAGACAAAGGGAATAAATTTACTGCAACAAACATTGATGGAAGTTTAGCCAGACATAACTACAGCAGTCCCAGGATCTGACTGCAAGTAAATATAAAGGACAATGCTGCCACAGCATCGGCTCAGAGAGCTGATGGCACAGATGATCTCATCAACAGGAAATTTCAGTCTCAAACCCTGGGTCTTAGTAGCAACACCATCCTTTGCTATGGACATTTACATATAAGTTTCATGGCAATAATACCATATGAGAGACGGTTTGTAAATGCTTACCCTGACTCAGGAAAATGGCCTCATTTTTGTTACTTGCAGGAATGATACAATGCAAGACCTCTGGGCTTTTTCTTCTCTTGTTCTATTGCTCCATTCTGTTATATACAGTGTAACGGTTTTAGTAGAAGTAATTTATAAAAGAAGAGAAACAGTACAAACAGTGAGAAGAGTGGCAAAGACCATCTATACAAATATGCTAGTTTCACTGTTAGAGTTAATTATCTTTGTATGTCTGGATGTATCTTAAAGCAAATATAACTAGAGTTAAAACAGCTTTGGCTGAAGTGTGCCACACACTGATAGATTAATTTGCTTTTAATGCAAGAGTGTTAATGATGTTTTTGTTTTTGCATTAAATGCAAAATTGTACTTTTAAAGGACACAGCTTTAAGCAAAAACATGGGGTTTGGCGAGATGTTTGGAACTGAACCCCAGTTTGATCTGACCTGTGCAACACTGCAGGCTCAGATCTCCAATCTTAGAAACCTTACAGGCAGGTATTTCAGTCCATTGCTAACACCCATGAGAATGCACTCAAGTGAACCAATTTCTGAATGTTCTCCAAATCCACACCAAAACACATTTGTCAGGTCCACCAAGGCCATGATTACACCAGGACTAAGCCAGCACTAGAACTAGAATTAACTGTACCCTGAGAAAATCAGGGCAGACATAGCAAGGGTAGTGCAGATCAATGTATTGGCAGAACTGTACTGAGCAGCTTGCCTGAAAGCTTGCTGCTCACAAGCTTTGTCAGTCTCTTGCTGCTATTGAACTTGAAATTCATTGTAATAAAAAGAGAGCTCAGATATCTAAGAGCAGCTAATTGTCTCATAGAAGCAACACAGGGAAAAATTTCACACAGGAAAGCATGTAGTCTGTGCCTCTGGCAAGTACTAGTTTACAAAACATCAGCCTATTTATAGTATTTGTCTAAGTGTGTGCTTGAAGTTGAAAGTGTTAGCAACTTTCTTCTATAATCTATATTTAGCCATGGCAGCCTGACTGTCATGGTAAGCAAAGAAGGTTTGGTGGGAGCAAATCCTAATAAGGTATTCCCCGGTATTGAAAATAACTGAGTCACAGCTGCAATATTTAAACTATTTATAATTCCATTAAACAACAGTTCATAGGAAACCACTGTAGAAACCTGGTGGTAACATCACTGTTTTCTGCTATGGATTGATCTTCGTGCTGAATATCCCCACACAGTAGCAGAGCCCCTTTTTTTTCCCCAGAAATTCCATTAAATTCTTGTTCATGTCTTCAGAGGTAGTTCTACAAAATTTAAGAATAATTTCTTGACATAAATCTGAATACCTGTATTTAATATTTATTTCAGATACTATCTGGCACTGTCCTGCTCTCCAGTATAATTTTTTGTTCAGCCATCTTCCTTTGGCCATCAACAGCCCCCCCACAACAGCTGCAGTTTATAAAACAATTATTCAGGAAAACAGTTTCTGCAAAAAGACTTGCATAAATATACAAAAGACAGTCTTATGGATAAAAACGCATTGGACTCATATATTCAGCTAAATTGGAGAATACTTACTAACTGTAACAGGTGACACAAAATTCTCATCAATTAAAGTTTTTGGATCCCTTGATACTTTTGATTGTAATTATATGTCTGTAAAATAGGACACTGACCTTTTAGCCCTCTGCCACCTGGTCCCCCAAACTAATAATGTCAGTGGAATGGGGTTAAAGGAACTTTCCCAAAGTCTACCTGAGACAGACAGCTCTCAATATATCTGAACTAGGCTATTAGTACTGCCCTGAAGTGGCGACAGAATCTCATCAAATTCTAGGCTTTGAGTCTTTTCTGATATTACATTTCACAACTAAAAATACTGGCAAATTAATATAGGCCTAGAACTTTATTGCCAGTATTTTTCATGCTTTCTAGATAGTCACTTGTTTCCTGTGTTGTTTTCTTTTCCTTGGGAGTTCCTTCTTATTTCTCCCATATCTAAGCAGATCAAACTCTCCTGTGACTGAAGAAAATACAGTTAGTTTCTGTAGTTGTGTTGCTCCTGAATAAACTGACTTTAACTACTTATATTTCAATTATGATTTTTTAATTACCCATATACATACAGAAAAGGTGAAAAAGCATAAGAGCAACTTGCAAAGTACTTGGCTGTGTACTAGAAAAATCAAGGTATAGCTGTTACACTGAATTGTACAATAGAATCTGAAAACTATACAAATTTGGCAAGCCATATAAAAAAGGAATAATCTTTCTCTCTTCATGATGTATTCCAAAATAATAGTTTTGGTTAGCCAGTCATGCTGCTACCCTGTTTTATTTAGCTTCAGCTGTGACCCTAAGGAAAATGGAAAGACAGAAAGGTTTAACATTTTATACTAGCTCAGTGCTCTGGAATATTTTTTCAACAAATTTTCAACAATTTAACAGAAAGTGATTAAATCTATAATAAAGAGTGCCTTCTGCATGGCAGGGTTAAAGCCCTGTGCTACACTCTCTGGCTTCCTCTAGAAAATGCTTTGTCTGATCAGGTAAACCCAGATCACATGAAGTCCAACAGTAAACAAATGCCAGAGATCTCCAAATATCAGTGGGAAAGAGGGTTCTGAAACTAAAAAAAAAAAAAAAAAAACCAAACCAAAAAAACCAAAAAAAACCCCACAAAAAACAAGAGAGAGAGAGAGAGAAAACGCAAAAACACGTTTTTGATTCCCTAGTGCTTTCCTGGAGTTATTCTGAAGGTCATGAGCGCTTTCAGAGGTGATGGTTCTGTGAAGGCTATATTATGCAATGTAAAATGCTTTAAAAGTTTTAATTAAAGAAACCGGACTGAAAGCAGTTTCTTATCAGAAGTAAAAAGTAATATCAGGTGCCTGAGAGGGAAAGCCAAAGGCAGTTCCAGGATGTTCAGAGGCAGTCCAAATAAGTCTCCAAAAATGTAAAGGATTCTTATATAGTTGGACCCTCTTACTGACCCTGTTGTTATAAATGCTGATTATTTTTTATTTTTCAAATGTGTTTATGGGAATCAAGCTATTAGTCTGAGTATCCTCAAATATGGATCCCATTAGCAAGGTGTTACCACGGCTCTCTTGACTAGTAGCTGGTATTCCTTTGGGTAACATTAACAGCTGCAATCAGAGACTGTTAACTATTACCCAGATTAAATAGCTTGTCATTCAGATTTATGTAATCCGGGGGAGGAAATAAGGATGAATTCCCTTCTAGCATTCACAGGTCAAATATTTATTGTCGCTTGGCAAGTATAATGGGCTTGAACCACGTCATAAGCTTGAACAAAGGCAAGATAACATAATATCTCTTCTGTAGCTCTGCTCAGTTCAGGTTCTTCACTGTTTCTATTAAGCAAAGCAATGAGCCTACACATGTTATTTAGCAGAATTACCCTTTAGCAGAAGCACTATGAGAAAACAACTTAACAAAAATTCCTCAGCCAGAACATCTTCTCAATTGTCATCTTCACTGATGCTCAGAAGGCTACTGCCATACCATAAAACTTCTAAATCAGCAAGAAACTTCAAAACCTTTGTTATTTGTAGAAAAAAAAAAATGCCTAGAGTTATAATATTCAATCAGTTGCATGAATATTAATAGTGCTGAGAGCCTTAATCTAGACAGTTCTCAAACTTTGCATTGTGCTCATCAGGCCTCCTGGGAGCGTGCCTTGGTGCCACAGAACTGAAAACACTTGCTACAGCCCAGGAAAGGTCCTGCTGGTTCCTGACGCTGTTTTCAGTCCCTCTGTGCACACTTTAGCAGTAGAATTTGGAGTGGACAAGAGTAGGAAAAAACACATACAAGGCTGTGGAGGGAAAGCAGCAACCTAAGGCTCAGCAGACGCATTGCTGCTTTCCTGTGGGAGTCCAGGCTGCAGCGGGAGCCTTTTCTTCAGCCTCTGATTTGGTGTGTTAATGATGCCATCCACAAAGCATGATGATCCCTAGTAACTGCTGCTAGACAGGCATAGCTTTCTGGATTCTTGTTAATGCTGCTACCAGTAAAAAACCCATCATTTCATTGTCTGATCAGCTAGGCTAGCCAATCTGAAAAGGCAAATCAGTTTCAGGGGTCTGTCTTTTCACTCAAGGATAGAAGAGTAGTAAAAAATTCTTTGAAATCTCAGACTGTGTTTGGGACCTCTTTATAAAAAGTCATGTCTGTATTACTTTTGCCCCCTGACTTGGCAGCAGAAACACAGGCTGGGCTTTCCCCCATGCAATTGCAGAGGACAGGGCACTGAGTGTCATGCTGCAGTTTTGGAGCATGCCAGCCCTGGGGGCCCCTCTCACCTCCTGCTGCACAGCCCTGTCCCCACCCTCACTGCGATAGCAGCTTTTTGTACAGCCTTAATAAAAAACAGATCAGAAATAACCCCTTCTTAGGAGGTTTATTTTGGAGCTCATTCAGCTAACTGCTCCTTTTTCTTCTCTGATGTGGTGATGCTGGGGGCTGGTGTGCTCAGCCCACCTGAGAACAAGTGACTGAGGAAGCAGGAATTTGCCAAACCCTGCCCACAGTCAAGCCCAGTTTGGGCAGGTTGTGTTTCATTCCCAAAGGCTTCACTTGGTTCTTAAATGGTTGTTAAAGCAAACAGAACACAGAGGCTCCTGAGCTGTTGGCAGAAGTCACATTGACCTTACTAGGGCTAGGACTTCACCCATTTAAATAAAAAGGCAATCCAGTATGTCATGCAATGTCATCCTCAACTTACCTGTCCCACAGCTGCCACAAAGCCTTCCAAGCTGGACATATCCTGATCTTCTAATGCAGATACTGCAAGACCATACATTTCTTAACTTCTACTTTCCCTCAGGAAGGAAAATGCGAAATTCCTATCAGTCACTCCTATCAGTCGTAAGTGCTTGATATTCAGGGCTGAGTCTGACTGGAGCAGGGGAAAGCATGTGCCATGAAATTCAAGTCTGTTCCATGTCCTTTGGATCTGAGATTTAGTTTGACCTCTGCTTTTCTTTCAGTGTTCATACACTTTTTTTTTTTTTTATATCTCCAGGAAAGTCATTGAATATCTTCAGATAAATACATCTTCATTTGTGCTTCTTTCAGCTATCTGTAGCTGTAGTTCCTAAATGCTCAACTACATCAACAGAATTGCAGGTGCAGCTCTGATCCCTGAAGGTATTTACCAAGTCAGAGGGAGAGATTTATAACTCTGACTTCAATGGTGCTACACTGATTTACGTCAGCCAAGGAGCCTCTGTGTGCTTTTTAGAGTTATCTGCTTGACAACTTGTCCATCTTCTCATGTGACTCAGCTGTTTTCTGTTCTTGGGCTCTAACCTTCTGCACATTAGTGGGTGTCATGGTAACTAAGGAGCAACCACAGGTAGCAGACTAGCAAGAAAAAAAAAAAAACAGAACTGCTGAAGGTTAGAAAGTAACTGGAAGAAATATTTCAGTAATATAAAAAAAGAAAACAAACCTTCCCCCATCCCCAAACATGAAAGACACTCCAAACTGAACTTTGTGTGTTTTTCTGGTACAGTAACCCAGTGGCAATAAATGAATAGCACAGCTGGAACATCTAACAGCAATGTGATGGTTCAGTTAGGCATGTTGGCAAGCAGCAGGGTATGGGTTCAAATTTAGGCAGCTCTTTTGCCTGCATAGGAAGGAGGCTGAAGACAGCAAACTCTGGAAATATTTAGGTTCATGTTTTGACAGGTGTCTGTGGCCAGAGAAGTAAAGAAAATACTTACCTTTACACAGCTAGGAAGTGGATAAAATTTTTTTGCAGCACTTGTTCCCAACAGGAGTGTAGAAAGTGCTTGCTGTGGTCTGAATTTGAGAAGAAGCTCTAGGGTGGGATGTGCTATAGTATGACCCACCAGTGGCTGGGGTGGAAGTTGGTGATGGTGGGTGCCTCAGCAGAGAGGCTCATTGTGAACTTTAATGCAGTGTGTTATGTGCTAAGGGATCACAAGTCTCAAAAACACTCATTCAAAAAAAGTCCTGACTCACAATTCAAATACTCTTAATTAACTGACTTCTAGATAGTCTAAAGACAAGTGGAAGTCAAGGAATGAGCCCGACCTATAATCCCCAAATCTTGGACTTTCACCTATGCTGAGATCCTCTGGCCATACCCATGTGTCTTTCAAAACCAGACTTTTTCTAAGTGCAGAGAAGACAGTCCACAGAAGGCATCTTTATAACTGCAGGAGCTTAGGGATGTTACAAACTCTTCTAACCATGTCTCAGCAAACAAATGTCTCTACTTTAGCCTGCAGCTAAAGTAATTCAGAGTCCTTAGGTCATGGGGGAAAATGAGGTTTCTTCTGAACAAGTCTTAGAATAACAAATGC
The DNA here is from genome assembly GCA_034509425.1 of Eopsaltria australis. Classification (NCBI taxonomy): domain Eukaryota; kingdom Metazoa; phylum Chordata; class Aves; order Passeriformes; family Petroicidae; genus Eopsaltria; species Eopsaltria australis. The sequence continues at coordinate 3,960,464 of JAVTVJ010000036.1, forward strand.
ATCCTGATCCTAGGTTACTTACTGGTTTTTTATTCAAAATATTTCTTATTTCTGCTTTGCATTTGTCTATCTCCAGCTTTCATCCATTGAATATTTTCATATTGACTATAGTTTCAGTATATAATGCTCCATGGTGAAAACCTCCCACTGTTGAGACATATAAAATGCTACAATTTCAACTGGAATGCGTCACATGAATATCTGAAAAACAGAATTATTTTTTCATATATAAACGTTCTTCACTGAGGCACATTTGTATTTGGAGAATTGCAAGCTTTGTCTAAGGCATCTGTCTGGAAATATCTCCTAATGGCATCCAATCAAGGCACTCTAGAGCTCTAGGCACATTCAGTGCTGAAAGAACATTTACAGGGTGAGGAGCCTGAAGAGCTTCTCGCAGGTGCTGTAATCAGAAGCCCTTTTCTCTTTCTGTGTTAGTCACTTTCAGACTGAACAATTCGAAATCACTGTGTTGTTCTGGGGTTCTTTTCACTATAAAATTAGCAACTGCTCTGCTTACTTTCTATCAGTCACTAGAAACTACATGCCTATATATAAAGGAAGCTCTCATGATGTGTAGATGTCATCTACTTTCAGTGCCTTTTTATGAAATAAGAATTTATTGAGACAGCAGTTGGATTCTTTGGTTCTTGCTTTTCCCCTCCCTCTTCTCCTGGGCTGTTACACCAGGGTCTTTCTGGCACATTGCCTTTTGGATGTGAACTCAGCCAGCCGTGTATTCCCACCTATCCCCATCCTAGTATTTCCCTTGGGTTAACTGCCAGCTCTTTTCAACAGTACAGGTGGACACATTTGCCTCTACCTAAAGCACATTGATTTAAGCATGATCTTGGGATTGAAAATGGGTAGATTTTACTGGAAAAGAGTAACAACACTGTTGGCTTTATCTTAAAATTAATGTTGAATACAGGCCTAATCATGCTTGTGCAATCTGTATACAAAGATCTTCTCCCCCATCTGCTTACAGATATCATCTGACTCTGTCTTTCAAATGCTGCTGGTGCTGCAAATTTGAAATGTTCTCTCTGCCACTCTTAGCTGCTCTGCTCAGGCTGAATCCTGTCAGTAATTCCCAGTACTGACAGATCAGGTGCTGCAGCTGTTGGGTTGGGTGAGACGAGGTGTGCAGCCCTACTCTGGAAGCTGCGTGACCACCCACCCTGGCTGCCCAGGAGGGAAGGGATGCAGCTGGAAAATCACCACACTGCAGCTACAGGAGGTGACCCTACCCTGGGGAAGGGGATGGTATAATGCCTCAACTGCCTTTGTCTCAGAAAAAATGGCAAATTGAATTCACAACTGGGGAGTGATTTCAGTGTCCTTTGTACGGGTGGAGTGACAGAGCTTTAAGCCATATTTCTGCTTCTCCCCAGTTCAAACCTAGGAGGAGTAAAACCCAGCCCAGTATAACCTGGCACAGACTCCATCCTGCTCTGAATTATCCCCTGCTGCCAGAAGAGACAGCCAAAGCTCCCTGCTGCAGCCCTGTGCCACTCCCTATGGATAATCTGGTTGCAGAGTGAGGTGAAAGGGGAAGAAAAACAGAGCAGCAAATTATGCCAGGAGGAAAGCTTTGTTATATTTATAAGGCAGCTGGGTTAGGAGCCAGGGAGTGAGATGCACATGTAGTAATGGAATAAATTCTATAAATGTAGTTTAGAATGGAGGGGAGGATGCAAGCAATTAATTTGTTTTATTGTTTTTAATTTCGGCTTTATATTCAAGTGTAAAATATTTTATATGCACCAATGCAAGAATATGCAGACTGAAAGTAAAAACTATATATGTGAATTTTCATATTATTCTGAAAGAGGTTAGAGGTTTATTGCTGGAAGATCACTAGGGGAAGTGATTTTTTTGAACCAAAAAGATGCAGGCCATGTCTGTCTAGGATCAAGGACTGTGTAAAGACAGCAGGCAGAGAAACATCAGGAAAATAAATAAGGCACAGAATTGCATGCAAGAAAACAGCAAACAAAACTATAAATTTGTGGTCCAAAGTAAGACAAGGGTAATGAGACTAGCAGCTACTGGGAATAAAATGCTTATGTGTGTGGATGAGGTCAAAACTCTAAAAAGGATTTCTAGAAGAGAGGAAGAAATCATCAGGCTTTTGTACGTGGCATTTTTAATAGGCTGGGAGGAGGAAAAAACACATAGATACTGGGTGGGGCAAAGAGCTGAAGACTATAAAATTACAAACTACTTTGAATCAGCTCTGCATGGTAATGTAGAAAAGACCCCAATAATAAAACTGTGTCTCCTGTGGGGACAAACTCCCCACTGCTCCGTGCCTTTGTGAGGTTTAATGAATGGGGGCAGGCAGAGATGGGATGCAGTGAGCCGGGCAGGGACTGTGCCAAGGCTTGCTTGCCAAGTCATATTTGCCACAGTGCTGCAGGGGTGTAGCTTGAGGGGGTCTGGGACTGACTGGGGTGTGGAGGCACTTGCCGAAGGCCCCCAGGCTGGTGAGCCCTTGGAGCAGCCCTGCCTGGGTGTGAGGAGGGGGCAAAGTGGCTGCTGCTGGGGCACCCCTGCTTGGGGCACAGGGATTGCACCAGGAAACAGACTGGCTTCAGAGCTGAATTGTCAAGTCTCACTGGTTTTAAACAAATTTTGGTTGATTTGGTTATTTTTTATTGGGTTTTTTGGTTTGGGTTTTTTGTTTTGTTGGTTTTTTTTTTTTGCTTAGGTTTCCCAGTGTGGTTGACTTTCCTAGATGATAGTTAATGACATGGGGATAGGAGGGAAATGAATTACTGAGGCTGCAGGAAAATTTATTTTCAGGAGAACAATAATGCCATATATCGACAAAATGTTTTGTTCTGTCACTTGATAGCTCATTGGCCAGGAGGCACCATCTTGGGATCCTTGTAGACTGAGAGCAATGGTCTTTCTACACCTGACTTAGTAGAAGATAAAAAAGGGCTTCATGATTCTTGTGTGATAGTCATAGAAAGAGTCCTATAGAGATGAATGGTAGCTGGATTGAGGCCAAAGCCATCACATGCCTCTTTGTAGTACTTGCATAAACAGAGGATGAGTAGATAATTTCCCGCTCTCTTCTGCTCTTGTCTAAGATCTGTCTTGTCATAGATAATTATAAATCAAAAATAATGAACTTCCCCTTTAATGCATTTGAAGCTTTGGCAAGAAGTGGTGTAAACAAGTTCTGAAGTCTAGTATATGGGAGGATTAAACCTAATTATTAATAGATAAATAACTCTTCATCAAAAACTGAGTGAAGAGTTTGGGGCTGGTAGTATTTTATGTTCACATGCATATCCATAAATAGTAATAACTTGAGGGTCCTGTGGCTAATCTTGTATTCACAGAATAGATGCACTCTGTGAGAAATAAATAAAACAGAGAGGAGCTAGTTTAGTGTGCTGCCTGCCTGGACCTACGAGTCCTCCCCCAGATCTCAGCTCTTCCCGTGCTCCTGGAATGCACAAGGATAATACTTCGATTCATGCCTCCTTCTGGTTTGTGCTTTCAGTTCAGTGATTTGGCTCAAGTGAGGTAACACAAGGATCTGGCCTTTTTAGACTATGGCCTTTTATGGGTAGACAAGATCTGCTCTTATATTTTTGAGTTTTCCTACAAAGCTGTTCACAATGCCGAAAACTGGAAAGAATTATCTATGTTTAAATTAAGTGTTAGCAGTACAGTTAACCTTAGTGTTTTAATTTCAGCAAAGAAGCCTTTCATTGTTCATGTGTTTTCTAAAAATAAATCTCTTCCGTGAATCCGACTAATGCATGGCTGTACAAATCCTTGGTTTTCCTCTAGGGTTATAAACTCCTTATTATACATCCACTTAATTATTTCTCCTTCATTACCCCTTTTATCTGCATACTCTGGCGGTCACAGCTCCCCAGGCAGTGAAGCTCATTGCACCTATACCGTAGCTATTGTACTCCTGTAGCAATTGAACAATGCTCTTTTACCCCTGTGGCACTGCCAACCAAACCCTGGATAAGTCACGTTCAGAAAGATTTCACTTTACTGTTCCATGAGTCCTATTTTGCCTTGGAATAAAGACAGATCTCTTTGATGGGTCTGGCAATATAGTGACTGAAAGAAACAAGGCGTCTTAAATAAACCTGCTCCTGAAGTTGCTCTGTGGTTGCTTCTGCTTTAACTTCCTTATACGAACACCATACAGTCTAGTGGATAAAAAGTATTTTTTTTCCCCAAAGAAAACACTTGTATTTATTCCAGGCAGTAAAAGGTTTATATATATTTGTTCTTTTTAAAACTGTCCCTATTTTGCTACAAAATATTATTAGGATTTATTTAAGTTAATATATTGGGAAAGTAAATGCTGCAGTTAAAGAATCAGACCCAGTCCTGCAGTCTGTACTGGACAGAAGTCCTGCTTGAGGAAAATGGTTAAAATAACAAACTGTATGTATAATTTTCAATTCTTTAACAAGAATATTCTTGTGTAATTTGGACTGGCCTGCATGACTTATCAGGCTGAAGAGGCCAGGCTGAAGTTTATACAGCTTTGCTGTGCTGCGCAAATCAAAACCTTATGTTCCCATGAACACCTGGTCTGTGGGTGACCCCCTCTTGGGAGGAGCTTTCCTGTGGCTGTGGCACTGAGCAGCCACATCCCCAGGGGTGATCGCCCTCACAGCAGCCCCACAGAGGCAGCGAGCCCCTAGAGTGCAGCGCTGCTCCCCACACTGGAGACTCCTTTGCTTCCCTCTGTTTGTACCGAGCCTGGGCCCAAGCCTGGGGAGCAAAGCGGGGAATGCAGTGTGTCCTGGAGAAAGAACACTCCCCTCTCCTGTCGCTGTGCTGCAGGCAAGGCTGCCAAGGCGAACTGCCCCGGCCCCGGGCGCCTTCTCCCGGTAATGGGAGTCACGGAAATACGGTTCCATGGAGATGACTTCTGCAGCTGCAGGTCAGCGCTGCCTCCTGGGGGTGGCAGTCACAGCAGCGTTTCGGGCCAGAGCTGCATGCACCTGGGCAGAGCAAAGTGGGTGCCCTGAGCCCAGCTATGGCTGGGAGAGACCCCAGCAAACTAAAAATGCACCTTTACTCAGAACTGGGCACCCAAAAATGCTCCTTTTCTGAAAGCTGGGCAAGATTCCCGCTGCTGTCTGGAAAGACGCTGCTTTGGTGCATAATTCACCTGTTTGTAATAGTTTGCTGGACTTGTGAGATCCTATTCAAAATGAGGCCAGAGAACTGATCCACTACAAAACCAGACCTGAAGCAACCTCATTGGAAGAGCATGGGAGCCTGTAGCCAGTGCTGCCCTTTGCTGTAGTCTCAGACCATGCTGCTACTATTTTCTTGTCACTGGTATTCACAAAAAGTACAACTTAAGCCATTCTTGAAGCCAAAGCAGAGATTAAGTGCTTTGGATGTATTACCATGCATGCTGCTGATAATGTTGGTGCAGGACGTGTCCTTTGCTCAGCCCTCAAACCCCCTGCCAAACCCGTTCTCCCATGACCCCTTCCAGCCTTCTTTTAGTGCACATTTGAGGAGCCCCTGGTCTGTGGGTCAGCATGATGGTACTAGCAGGGGCAAAGTGGGGAAAGAGCAAGTTCCTGGGGACAGGAGAGTGACTCTCTGGTATTCCCCAAGGTGTCACAACACTTTCTGGGACATTGTAGTCAAGTCCTTTTTAGCAACTCCTTCGGTAACTAGACAAGCATTGCCCCAGAATGCAGTTTTATAAGTCTGTACCATAGACAAGTGACTTGCTGATCTGCTGTTTAGGAAACAGAGTGAAAGAGGTGACTTGTCTGGCCTGGTCATTGCTATGATGCTCTTGTACAGAGGTTGTTTGAACATTAAAAGCATTGAATAGAATAAACACTGTCTTGAGCTTTCTGGATACCCCCAGGCCATGATACACCTCTCTAATGAAGTTGTCTGTTGCAAAAATAAATGAAAGTAATGCTTTACTTTATTAATATTTTCTAAATCTCTAGTTGGAAATACATCTCTTGGAAATGCATCTCTCTTTTTCATCTTTTTTTTTTTCTTTCTTTTCTCTTAAATCCACTGAAAATTACTTTAGCAGGTCTATCAACTTGGAGACTCCCATTAGAGTGTTTTAACTGAAATAACGTAAGAAATGATTGATCATTAAAGAAAGATGACAAAAGTCACCCAAGGACAAATCATGGGAATAATTCACTATTTTCCCTGGAGTCAGAATTGATCTATTGATATAAACAATTTGAAAAAGCCCAACAAAAATATAATGAAATATAAAGCAGCTCTTTTTTTTTATTTACCTGAATTTTAGAGAGCTGACAAGAATTAGAAATCTTGTAATTTCTAATTACAATTTCTAATTGTAAAAAATTACCTGAGTAATTGTGACATCAATAACAAGTAATTAGCATCCGTAGACTTGAGTGGATTAGCAGGACTATGGAAAAAATAGAACCTGTAGGCACTAAAAATTTTATTAGAACAAGTTGTTTAAAATCTCAAACTCTTATATACAATTAAGTAATATTGTGACTTTCAAATATTTATATTACAAAATTGTTTGGAACAGCTGTTTGATAAAGCAGGTGAATATACAGCAGTCTCACATCAGAAAGGTAACAAAAGTTCATTTTAGAGTCCTCCAATGAGTTTAGAATTACAAAAAATATTTTTTTAATCTCAAAGCAAGAGTTATATACAGATCTGTAACTTATGATTATCTAGAAACTAAAAGAACATTCATTTCTGCTGAGGTTAATGTTAGGGTTATGTGCTTTACAAGTGCAGGATTCTTATGGAATTAATTAGATGCTGATAATGTCAGCAACCTTATGTTTGTAACTTTATGGAGGAAATTAACAATTTCTGTTTTGTTAAGATAGTGATTTTTAGCATATCTAGGAGAGATGTTGGTTCTTAGTTACCCTTCTTATTACCTATGTATTTCTCAAATAAATCCTCCTTTGGATGTGTAGCTTTTCTGCAGGATAAAAAGGCCTCATAATGTAAATCAGATGTCAAATTGTCTTGAAGTGCTGTATAACTACTGAAATTATTGAAGAAAATGGAAGAAGAGGTAGCAGTTTCTTAGGGATCATCACATTTGTGAAGCATTTTAGAACAATACGTAGTGGGAGGCACTTCCTGTTTCCACGCTTTTTCTCATATTCCACTGAGGGATGATAATTTGAGTTATCGGTTACTGGTAGATGTTGCAAGGTGATGGTGAGATGGCTTGGCTCAGATCAGGCTAACAATGAGGATATTACCAGAGAGGCTTAAATACTCTGTAGTGCATGGTGATAAAATAATTTTTAGAGTCTGCTGCTGTCTTACCTGCTATCTGCTTGTTCTTTTTTTTATTTTGTGAGTTATAGGACCTGGCTATGTGAATGTTTTAGGGAAAATGAAGGTGCATCAACAGAAGGTGTACAGTTAATACTCATGAGCTGGAATATTATAATGTTTTGCCTGAGTTAATGTAGGCATGAAATGGTCTAATACCCCTGTAATTCAATCCACCTACAAAATTAAAATACTGAGGCAAAACTGTGCAAAAGGAAATGACCAGGAACTGATAACAAGTGTAAAACAAACAGGGGAGCAAGGGACAGGCAGGTGAGTAGAAGAGGGAAATTGCAGATGGGGTGAGGGAAGAGAGGGGCCAAAGCAGTGGCCATGGTGAAGCTGCAGCCCTGAACCCAGTGCCCACAGAAAGGCTGGGCTGTAAGCGAATGAGTGGGTGCTGGGCAGTGGCTATGACAAACACAGACCTCAGTGGGAAAGTTGTGATCAAAGAGAGAGAGCAGTGGAGTGAAACGGAGCAGTGCAGAGCTGGGCTGAGGAATCAGATGAATGAGGGATCCCCTCCATACTTTAGGGCTAGGGAAAGCATAATGATGTAAAAATGTTCAGGGAAAAGAGAAATGCTAAAAATTGTATTTGTCTAGTACTGAGGGGATCTATTAGAAATATCCATAACTATACTGAAATACAAATAACTTAACCCTTGGTCTGTTTCACACAGAAAGGACAGGACCTGATGATACATGAGATTTGATAGAATGGTACATTTTTCTTTAGTAACACAGCATACATTAAGTTTGTACTTTTTTAAATCAGTTGATAGAGAAAATTTCTATCAGAATTGGCCAAGGAAGTGCCCAAAGCATTATTTTGTATTTTTAAATTCCTGGAAAAGTTCCTGAGGAGGCAAATAAGTTCTTTAGCATGCTAGAATTTAGAGAGGGTATGAATAATTATAAAGCTCTAACCTAGACATTAGTTCTGGACAAAATTGATTTTAAGTCTTTATAGAGAGATTGATTAATCATGAACACTGGAATAAGAATTAATGCTTAATGGCATACGTTTACAGAAAATGTATTCTCTCAAGATAAACTTGCAAAATAAAATATGTAAGTGAAACTTAATCCCTGAGAAAGTTACTTGGAACTGTACAGCCTTTTATGTGGCAGAAGGACCATCTAGAATTAACATTAAACCCAAACCATCAACATGCACAACACAGGCTCCTTTCAAACGCCACAGCAAACTGAGTTAGTGCATTGCACTATTATCAATGTGTGGCTCAGGTGATGGATTATCAGTGTGCCAGAACTGAGTTAAGCCATACAATGTCACCTTTGGGAGTTGGTTAATTTTCAAAAGCAAAAAAATAAAATATGAAAGGCAATGACTCTTATTCTTCGTGTCCAGCTGTGCTTCAGCTCTCTTCAGGGAGAAGGCAGTGGCTGCTGGACACGGAACTGTATGGATTGGAGCGATGTGTGGTGAGAGTCACCACTGGACACTGGTGTTGTGAACTGCTGGGTCCCACTAACTGCCCTGCAGCCACACAGCTGGTAATGGTCTTAAAATACAGCCTTTTATCTTGTACTGTTAAGAAAAATCCCCTGTCTCTCTGTTTTTGGCATCTTCAGGTTACTGCTTTGCAAATTGCAGGAAACCTGAGCAAAACATCTTTATCTGTTGGAAAGAAGTAGCTAACAAAACTGCTACTGGGAAATATCTACTTCAATTTCCTAAAATTTTCTAAATTTCAGTCTTTCACTTTTTCTTCCCCTTGTGACTGCGTTATTTTAAACCAATATTCTGTATGATGGGTTTAGTGTCAGGAAATAGTGGAAACATTTTTTAAAAAAAAAGTTGTGAAAGATGAACTTAAAACACTTTTTTCAAAGTTAAAAATCATCCAACAGGGAAAATTTATTTACCATCACTCATCTACTAAATCCAATATTTGCAATAAATTGTTTTGGAACAGTGAAGAAATCTTTTATTCTTTGAGGAAATTACAACTCAAGTCAAATTCAGTAATGAATGAATATTGTTAGCTCTAAACATTTTTTCCTTCTGTATTTTGACATGTCTTAAATTATTTACAAAGCTGAACCATCCTCTGTATTTGTCAGCTGTTAGTGATACTTAGATGCCATCACAGAGGCTTGGGGCATTTGCTTTCTCTTTTTAATCAAGCTATGCATGGAACTTATTAGTGAATTATTTGCAGGCAAAACAGAACTGCTCATATTAAACATCTATTGAATGGGAAGGCATTACATATTTAAATAGGAGATGAGGATAGGTAGGATGTAAGATACGGTAGGATATGAATTTGCTATTTTAAATAAGGCAAGAGAAGCTTTTCCCAGACAAGGATCCACTTTTATGTGTGTTACATATTTAAACTACATCCCTGAGAGACATGCTATCTAAAATCAATGGACATAGTTACAACATTCATATTCCCACCTTGAGGTATCCCAGGAGTCTGATTTTCTTTCATTGTAACTAAAGGTGACCGGGCACACTTAGAAGTCCACATCTTTCAGATATTGCAGGCTCAGTATTTAAAAACAGAAGCAGCAGAAAACCTCCTGCATCTGAAAACCTTGACCAAGTAGTTATGCATAACACATACTTATCTAAACCTGTATTTAATGTGAGTACTGAATGGTTCAATTTTTTCAACCTCACTCATTTTTTTAAAAAAGAAATGTTTTTAAGTTGAATATTCCCAAAGTAGGTGCTTAGAGAACAGCCCTGGGCAGGGAGGAGAGCTGCATGGGGAGAGCTAGCCCAGGGCACTCATCTGTGGAGATAACAAACTGAAAGGCAGTCTCAAAATAATACTTTTCACTTCTACAGTGCCTTTAATCTGAAAACCAAAAGGCACTCTACAGGGTCCATGTCCTCACAGGGCTGCAGTCACTTCTGGTTATTCCTTTGAGAGGCTTTTCAGCTGCTGTCTGTCCTCAGAGCTGGTCTGTCAGTCCTAGCCTGGTACCTCCCCAGCAGCAGTCCCGTGCAAATCAGTGCACCATTCAGAAAAAGCAAAGTGAGAAATAAACATTGCATAGGCATGAGCTCCACACCCACCAAACCAGGGCAGTCCAGAATTACAGACACTGAAACAAACACCCACAAAACCAAACCAAAACAAAGAAACCCACTAAACCTGGAACAGAATTGGGTTTAAGTGCTGCACAATACTTAACTGCAGAATTAGACAGAAACATGGACTACTTTGAGAACTTTTAGCAGGGATAAAAAAGAGGTTTCTCTTGATTTATGTTGAATCTCATTGCAAAAGGAATTTAAATCAGTCCTTAATCTTGCTACGGTGCTTTTCTTTTTTACTTTTCTTTTTTCCCTCTATTTTCTTTTCTTTTTTCTCTTGGTGATGTTTCCTTTCTGAAGACCATTTAAAGCAGGACACAACAAAAGCATTTGATTCTCTGGCCTTTTGAGATGAAGTATATTTAAATCCAGTTCTTCCAATATCTGGGGGATGATGAGCTTGTGTGCTGCATCCCTTTAGCCAGTTCTTTGCTGTGCTGAGGACTTCATGATTCACCATCACTGTGTACACAAGGAAAAGAAAAAAACACCAGTGTCATGCTGTTAGGTTCGTTGTCTCAGCAGGAAATAACATGCAAGAATATCTCTAGAGTTCATGAGAAGGTGCTACCAGAAAATAAACCTGTCACTTGTGCAATGGATGAACTGATGCTGGCAGCAAGGGCTGCTCTGATTCCTGTCTGATGGTTCGGGGCTGCCCAGCACATCCTTTCTCCTGCTCCTGGCCCTCTTTCCACAGCTGAGGATAACTTCAGAATTTTTGGTTTACATCTCACCTCATAACAGGTGCGTTTTCTCTTTGTCTCACTGGTTTCTGCCCAAGAGGCTTGCTCCCTAGCACTTTTTTAATAACGTTAGACTCATGCCAATGTTAAAAATCTGACATCTTATATTGGCCGATTTGTTTTCAGTCAGCAGGGATAACAGCACGGTTGTAAACCACCTCTGAAGCTAAAAGGGCCACTCATGATATTTTACATGTTTTTTTAATTCTCTTGCCAAATTGAGGCACATTCTGGGAATGCAGTACTTCTTTGTGCACTGACTTACCACCCACCCTAAACATCTCTTCATAAGAAGGGTCATCCTTTTTCAGACAGAAAGACTAGGAAGGTGCCCAGCAGCACCCAAGACAAACCAAACTCCTCAGGTGATAAAGCATAGGGGAATTGCTTGTTCTCCACCCCTTACAAAGACCCATGCTGTGAAGGGGACACACTGCACTTATTTTTCTGGGAGAATAAAGGTCCCTGGAGCAGAGATTGGTCTCTACACCCTTGTGCACCACAGAGCATCAGCCCTTATATTTCAAAATAGAAATTTTGGAAATGTCTATATACAAATGTTTGTAACTTAGCTGACAAGGCCAAGGTAGGTAACCTCCACCTAGCAGGGAGCCCAGGCTGTCATATCTTGCCTCCTGTGCACAAACATGCAGCCTTGATGCTCATGAGTACAAATTTTGCCATAATAATAGCTTTGTTTCATTTTACTGCTTAGTCTTTCACTTTCCCTGATCAAAAGAGCTGCTGAAAACATCTATTTATCCGTATGTCATTCTCTTTCTGACTTTACTTATTCATCTAAGAATTTGGTTTGGAAAAGCAGCAGATCTTGGAGTGATAAGATTCAATTGTAGAAATAAACAGGAAGCAATTTTTTGTTTGTTTACTCAGAAATCCCACCACTACAAATATCTTTTCACATTAAAATGAAACATATTTCAAAATTTCATGTGAAATTAAATTTGAGGAATTGTTCCCTTGGGGTAAGGGAAACACTCAACATAGAGATATTTTACTGCTGCACAGTTCTGTTCTTTAAGCTTTCAAAAGTTTTTATGTTAAAAATTCACTTACTCTGAAGAGTAGTTTTGGAGCAACTTTCATTCTGAAAATGTCAAAGTATCATTATTGAAATATTTTGTCTCTTTTTTTTTTTCAAAATTATATCAAAATTATTCATAGTTCAAGACATTGGGTCTTGTTGAACTCTCCCTCAGCATCTTTGTGAAGCAAGAAAACACCATCTCTGTTCAGTGTAACCTTGAGATGTTTCCCATACTGAAATACCAATAAAATCTAAAAAAGAAATTACCCTAATTTTAGAAGAATTTTTTTGTTTGCCCAAACAAAGCAGTCTTTCAGAATCTTAATTGAATCTAATATTCTTGCACTTTGTATTCAACTAATATCCTTTGTCTGAGCAGCTCTGAATGCTTTAGAGATAAATCTCCTGTTTTTATTTGAATTTGTTTGCCTTTCTACAATTTAGGGGCATAAATTTCTCTAATCTAGTCTGATTCTAAGATACCATTCAGAAGAAAATTTGCTTAAATGATGTGTGTGCCTTTGTTCTGACTGAAGCATACTTATGTGAACAGGGTTGTTTTTTTGTATCAAGGTTTAAGCCTCACTGTAGTGTTCTGAAATAACTCTGTTTTACAGGTGGGGAGCTTGAGGAAGCGTGTAGCCCAAAGATGCCTTTTGACAGCCAGGAGCAAAACCCCCTTGTTCTGATGGGGTTAATGCAAATCAAGTAAAAAACACCCCTTTAGCAAGGATGGTATTTAAAATGTCAGCTCCTGCTGACAGGTCATGATGATTTTTTTTCCTTAAAAATTAATTGATAAAGAATTGAAAAGTAAACTTAATGCTAAGTGTGGTATTGTGCCTAAAAAGCCTTTTACAGTATGACTTCTGCTTGTGTTAGCCTACGGCTCGAGCATCCTTTGTAGTCAGTGGTATGCTCAGCAAATCTGCTTTTAGAGAGCTGCTGTGCAGCTGCCTCTCCTTAACAATTTTCCCCCCTCTGAGTTATCATTTAGCAGCAGGAAGGGCCCAGATGGCTAAAAAATCCAGGATATTTTCCAGTTGCTAAGGGTAAAATTAATGTGCTTGCTTGCATCTGGAACCTGGGATCTAAGCCTTTTTTTTTTTCAAACAAAACCGAACTAAAACAACAATGATTTCACTTGTAATAGATGTAAAAAGAAACCTTTTAAATACAAGTGGCTGTAATGGACAAGCCCCATCCAGAGGTTCCTCTGAAACTGCAGCTTTGGAGCAGCTGAGGTGCAAACTCTGCAGCAGTGGTAACTTAACATCCCTGTTTCACTCCTGAGCAGGGAAATTCAGAAAAGAGGATTGGGATATTATGACAGTCTACAGCAGGAGGTGCAATTCTGCCAGAGAGGCACGTTCAGCGGAATTATCTGATGCCATGGGAAGCAGAAGAGATCCTCTCCCTGCTCCTGGCCTTGCCTGATTGAATCATTGCTTCCACTGCACCAGGGATTTCTTGGCACACAGGATGGTTTGTTTGTTATCATAACCTGGCACAGAGAAGCTGCTTTGTCCACTTCTCAAAATGCAGCTGCAACACAAGGGTGCAGGCAAGGGCAATGTACAGCCCCTTGTTTCCAGCTGGAACAAGATTTTTTAATTAGGGAAAATTGCAAGGGGTTTAGGAGTTCTGGCCAAAATCCTGAGGAAACCAACCAGAAAGATTTTAAGTTTACAAGCTGTTAGGATTGGGGTTTTTCATCCAACTGGGATCTCTGCTTGGACTATCAACTAGTGCCAGCTCTGGGGAAGTGCTGCAAGGGGGCACCAGGAAGGTCCGTCGTGTTTCTTATTCTCGTTTTTTTCTTGGAGTCAGACAAGTCCCTGTCTGTCAGGTCACAGCTCCAGCCAAAACATCTGGCAGTGGTTCCCAAGAACCTGTAGGAACCAGGTGGCAGAGGGGAACTGGGTGCCTGTGGTGAAAAGTGCCAAGGAAGCTACGCTGAATGCTTGTATTAACACCTTGGGAAACTGTGATTAAAGTCTGATCAGCGAGTGAAACTCCATCTGTGCCATCTGGTTGTCTGTCTTGCGCCACTTTGTAAAGTGTAAGATTATTTAGTAGTGAAGTGTACAGGAAAAGACCTGTTTAGAAATAAGAGTGTCAAGCCTTTTGTTTAAGTTGAAGTCAAAGTCCCTATATATGAAAATTTTAAAACTTAAATAGATCAAAGAATAATTCTATAATTACATTTAAAAATTTAGATTATTTTAGAATTGCATTGGCCATATTTATTCAAATAATATAATGAATTAAAGTACCTTGGGTTGGCGATTGATTCTTTTTCTTCTTCTCTTACAGTAGGCAAACATTCACAGTCACCTGGAAAAGGGTAAGAAACAAGAATTTAGTTACTCTTGGCAGTTGTTCCTCATTTTTTTCAAAAATGCATCAACTTTTATCACGCAGTCACTCTAGAATATAGATCTGCAGATGCACTTCTGCACCCTTTTATCTGCATATAGCATAAATCTCACACCTTCTTCCCTTTGATAGGTGTTGGCACAATTTACTTATTATATATATTCCAGTTCTTTATGTGCACAAATGAGCTACTTTTGAGGACTGTCTCCTACACATTGCCACGGGGAGGGTTGTTTGTTAACCTTCCACTGCTGACAGTTGCACCTATGCTTTATAGTCCAGCTGGGAATTTGGGGCTGGAGTTTAGTGAACTATAACACACACACACACACACACACACACACACACACACAGAGAGAGAGAAAGAGAGAAGTATGTAAAATATTTGCTCCCCTCTCTCCACAAAATTTTAGGATATATTTTACACCACTTTTTTCCCATGTACTACACTTAATACCTCTCTTTCACTGCTGCCACTTAGCACATGTTTTCTACAAGAGCTTCCAGACTGTGAAGGTCAAAACCCCATCAAGTGGAGCACTTTGCTAACGCAAAGAAATGCTCTGAAGAGCTTTATGTCCTGAAAAACAAAGCATGCCTGCTAGGTCAGGCAAATGAGCCATTTGGATAGAAGGCAAGGGACCAGGAATGAAAAAAATATCAGTGTTTCAGCACTTCCTAGACAGTGAAAAGCTGTTCATGGTTCAAAATCAGGCCTTGGTTAACTCATGGCTTACCAAAGATCTGCATTTTTTAGAGGAAAAACTAGAAGGACAATGCAGACCCCTTAGAGATTTTGACTGGGGAATTCACCTGGGAGAAAAGTGCAAGGTACTTAGAAGTAACTGAGAAGGGAGCTGAAGATGCTGCTGCTGGTTCTAATTGCTCCATGTGCTGATAGCCTTGCAAGGGAGGGGAAGGGTGTTTTCATAGGTTCCTAGCAGCATTTTTAAATAAATGGTGGTCTGAACTACAAGCAAATGCATATTTCTTCTACAATACCTAAATGTGGAGCACAAAAGTGTAGAAATTCTGGAGACTGAAAGGATTAGATGCCTCAGAGAAACCAGTATTTAGCATTAAAAATAAGTATTTAAAAATATAAATAACATTCACAGCTATAAGTGTGTTTAATAGAAATGTCTACTGGAAACTGAAAACATTTATGAGATTCTATCTCATATTAAAAATAAACTCCCACACAAACTAAAATACTCCTCTGAAAAAATCTACCCCTGACATTTGTTCAGTTATTTTAGTGGGAGGGAGTCAAGAGCACAACTAAAAATGTTGTAGGAAAAGCAGGCTGTGCATACAAAACATCTTCCATTGATTTCCCATGCATGTGATCTACATCAGCAGGCAAGAGAGGGAGGATGGAGTAGAGGGGTTACCGTGTACCATTTTTGTTCATGCTGTTCATCCATTTATCAAGCTCTTCCATTTCTATCTCCATAACAGAGGGTGTGTCTTCTTCAAAAATAGGACTTGAGAGAAGAGAGGAGGAAAAAAAGCATTACACACAATGCATAATTCAAACAACTTACAGTGTAGTGATTTTGTATGACTCTTGTAATTCCAGACACATGTATTAACTCTGGAAAGCCATCCTAGCCCAGTAATCTGAGAAGATGTCAGCCCAATGAGTGTGAACCAAGGGGCCACAAACAGATGAAAGGGAGTGGCACTGAGATGCCAGTCCTGGGCAGAGGTAGGGCCAGCTGAGACATAACACGCAGAGGGACTCAGATAGTGCAGCCAGAGACATGCCAGAGCACAGGGTCACTGCAGCTTCTTGAAAACTGTCCCTGCTGTAAATAGAAAACTAAAAAAAATAAGAGTTCGTCCCTGTCCTCCTGGAGCACAAGGCAGAAGTACCATTGCTCCAGTGTTAAAAGCTGAAGGCGTAAAGTTTCATCATAGCTGTGACTGACATTTGCAGTGATTTCAAAAGGAAAGGTCATGAGTAGAGTAGCTCCATTTATTTAAATGCTTCTGCTTAGCTTCCTTTTGCTTATCATTCCTGTAGTCATATGCTAGAAAATATATTTTTAGCAAAAAAACCCTTTTTTTTCCTCATAGAGCCCATTCATGAACTTTCAGCATTGATTAGCAAGATGGAGCTCAATAAAAGGTGACAATAAAAATTATCACTCTGATAAAAGCCACACGGCTTCTGTCTTGTTTTCCAAGCATCTAAGGCATTGCTTCTGTGGCAGCCAGGCAAGCCTTTCTGCCTCACCTCTGAGTAGGAAGATTAACTTGAAAAACAGGGGAGCAAGACACAGAGCTTATTCTGAATAGCAAAAGCCTGTGATGAACCTGGGAACTGATCTCCTATGCTCATGGGGCACCTTGGACCTCTTGTGGCTGATGGAGCAGGAGGTGCCTAAGAGCAGGCTCAGCGAGAGCTGTGGGCTGTGGGTGTCTGTGGGGCAGCCTTTGCCTCAGTCACCACTAACTCTTGTTATCCTGCTCTCGTCTTACACCTTCAGCCAGGTACTGAAGTCACACTTTATCCACTTGTTGAGATTGCTAGTTCAATTGATTGCAAAAACTAACGGTGTTTAGTGTACAGCTAAATTAAAAGAGGCAGTGAAGGAGACAAAGGTTAGAGTAAAAGAAATTTTCATTTAGAAGAATGATATTAATAAAATTTACCTTTTCACATTTTCACTTCCCAGCTCATCTGGAAAAGAAGAGAATTGGTGTTCATAGTTCTGCATATATAAACCCATTGTATTTACAGGGTCCAGACTGCATGCAAGCCTTGAATAGGGTCAAGTAAAACAGGCTGCATTTTCAAAAGGCATGAAAACTAAATTGCAGATGAAAGACAAAGCATCTTATCCTTTTTGCAATTCTCAGAGGAACCCATTATTTCAAATCTAAAGGCAGCTCATTATTGGCTCAGCCACGCTGGGAGGAAGCCCAGTGTTAAGGCTGCAGTGGGCGGGACAGGGCAGGTGCACGCTTCCCTTAGCAAAACAGATGTGCTGAGGGAAATGGTATCCTGAAAAGGAACCACTTCTGCAAAAAATTGTTTACGGGAAGCATTGGGATGTTTTGCTACAGATTACCCTCAGGCAATCCAGCTCTGTCAGGAGACTCTGGGAGCTGCTCATGGGGAGAAGAAGGGCAGGAGGGAGTTGCACTGCATGGCAGATTAGATCTCAGGCAAATGAAGCTGAACTAGCCAGATGTCAAAAGGGATCCAGTGCTACTCGTGACTCCAAGACAAAGTAAAGATGGAGGGAAAATTGTGTCACAGACATAATTCTGATAAATATCTTCACCTCCAGGAATCCAGTGACTGAAAAACCTGTCTTAAATCACCTTATTTATAATTCATTGTTGCCAATGGGTGATACCTCCCAGTTGTTCCAGCACATTCCCAGACTGCAGAGCTACCCCAGAACCACAGAGCCATCTGCCCCAGCCTTGAGGATGCTCAAAATCCCAGGCTGGCACAGGGTATGAGATCCTAGGATTGTGTTCCTGAAAGGCACTATATTTCCTAAACCTCTGAAGAGTGTTCCTGCATTTCAGTCATCCAGAAATAGGCAGACAGCTGGGTGCCTGGTTGCAAATGCATTGTTTGTTAGAGGGAAACCCAGTTATCAGGCAAATGCAGCCTAAAAATGCCCTGAAAACATGACTTAAAATCGGTGTTGAATGTGTTGCACTGTCTGCGGGCTGATGAGCTGACAGCTGCACTCTGACCAGGTAGAGAAACTGATATGACCATTTCAGAATTTCACTTACCAACTACACTGCTTTAATATGACACCTCAGCTTGTTTTCTATGGCTTGACTCTCCAAGTTACTAATTCCTTTGTTAGCAGATCACAGCACCTTCCTGAAGCATTGCTTATCCTACTGCAGCACTCAGGCAGTCTGACCTAGCTCATTTACTGTGATGTCTTCATAGCAGTCTCCACCCCATGGAATCAGGATTCCTTAAAATTGCTCCTTAAAATGGCTTTGCTTGTTCTTATTTTATGGAAGCTCCAAGCAGCTTTGCCTTGTGGGCACTATGGGCAACAGAAGCATTAATTTCACCTTGCGTAAAGTTACTGAGCATAAAGACAGAACAAACATTTGCAGCCACAGTTACATCCCTGAGCATTCTCAGCATTTCCAGGAGCCAGAGCTTGGTGCTGTGGTTCCCATGGGTGTGGCAGCATGAGCAGGAGGTGCCAAGAAGCAGAAGTAGCTCCTGCCCAAAGAGAGGTGCCTGACCAGGTACTGCTGTCTGGGGAGGATCCCTCTTTTACTTGTCAAATGTGCAACTACAATCAGACGAGGGCATCCTAAATGTGGCATCCCATGCCTCAAAATAATGTTCTGTTAATGCTGAACACATCCTAAAAACAGCCTTTTGATGCACAAGAAGACAAATTTACCTTGCTTGAACTTTTTCCTTTTATGATGCATTACATAAAATGTGATCAACAAAATCAACAGGACCAGCAGTGCCACAGGGACAACATATACCAAGATAGACTGTTCTGCTGCTTCTAGGCTGTCCTCATCATTCACAGCATTCAGTTCAGTACTTGGAGAGCTCTGTGTTTCAAAGCTGCTTTCAGTAGCGCTTGCAGTTACAAGTACTGGCTCATGGTCATCCACGGTTGAAGGACCCGTAGCAGGAAGATGTGTTGCTGTAAAAGTGGGCGATATCATCGATCCATCTCCTGATCCATCAGTTCCAGGGTCTGTGAAATGTATGAGAACAACTTAACATTTCAAGGGTTTCATTAGTATTTTCAGTGAGTCACAGTGTACAGCTTTAGTATTTACTTCCCATTTGATGTATTAAAAAAAACCCCGGCAGATTCCCCAAACACACAGATTGGAAGTCTTGGGCATTGGATGTAAAATAAGATCTCAAATTTGTCACAAAATCTTGCCAGTCATGACCATGTTCTTCAGCTGACTTTTACTGGGACACGTCAGCATGTGTCATCTGCCTGCACACAGCTGCCTTGCACAAACAGACTTCTTTTCCTGCAGGTTGGCATCCGGTCTTGATCACATGTGAAATTATTCTGCTTCTCAGTAAACCTCACCAGCCTGTTCTGCGTCTCACTCTGGGCATATATGTCCCTCCCCTTACCCAAGGAGTTAGGCACTGAACTTATCCCTAGTTCACCAAGTCCTTTGGTTCACTCATCTCCCTGCTACTGTGCCTTTCTTAAATTTGTTAAGTTTGTCTCACTGTGAAAAACAGAATTGATGAAAGGAAGTCTGAAGAATGCAAAAGCTGCTGACTTTCCCTTCTGCATGGACTAGGACAGGTGGTAGTAACACAGGGACGTTACTGGATACAGGTCAAATTAGCTCTTCCTCTGTCTGATCCTACAGGCTGGCTGAAGGGGTGTGTGGCAAAGCATCAGTGCGGGGTATTCCCCATAAGTGCTATGACTGGGGGTTTTGAACTTTGATCTCAGTTCTGCATTTATCATGCATTTTGCAAGAAAAATGGCTAAAATTGGCTCTGTTTGTAATAGCGAAACAAGCGCTTTTTGTGTGTCTAGGTATGAGTCTATTGACTGTTACAGAGTTTAAAAGCTTAAAAGAAGTACAGCAATTTCTGGGCTGATGCTGTGTTCCATACTGATGCCAAAAATCCTGTTGTAGCCAAAGGTGCAAGAATCAGTCTTACATAAATTATAGCAGCAAAGCCTTCAATAATTTTCTTGGCATGAAATTAAATGATGGGTTTTTTGTGTTATCTGCCCTTTCGGATACAATGCCGGCATGGTGCACATCTCATTTTATGCAATAAAGCAGGATGGGATTTCATGACTTTTGCAATTACATGTTTCTCCTCATTCTTGTAAAGTGCTGGGCAGCCAGAGTTTCCACTAGAGTTAGCAAGAGCTTAAGGTTTTCAGCACCTCAGTGCTGGCATTTCCAAACTCACAGGACTGGAACCAAAAGTACTTAGCATTTTAAATGCTTTTGTAAACACATTAATCTTCATAATGGCCCTGAGAGATGAGCAGTTATCATCTCCATTTTACAAATGAGGAATCAGAAGGACAAGGATGCTGTCCTTCCCAGGGATGCCAAAAAAGAGAAAAACTGGGATTAGAGCGCTATCTCTTGCTTAATCCACTCTGCAGCATCTCCTCTCCCACCAGATTTGTCTCAAAGAGGAGATGAGTATTTCATGAGACTGTATTCAAGGAAACCCAATTTCAGATGAATAAAATTATTTGAGTGTGACAGCAGTGTTTCAGATTTTTGTGCTGCACATATCACACAGACATCTGATTGTTTCATCCTTCCTGAAAACTAGGAAAGAATTTGAATACTTAATGTAATACTGTGAAGGTCACCAGAGTCCTGCACCACAATAGGACAATGAAAATGATAGCTCTTCTGTGGCAAAGCACTTAGTATCAATAGTCTCTCTGTCTCTTCTGTATTTAGTATTTCAGTCAAAAGCAAAACACTATTTCTGCGTCCCTTGCAGGTAATGACCCCCAGCGTGTGCTGCTCCACCCCTTCCCGTGATCTGCTGGCTGTCCTTAGTCTTATTGCGGAGGACAGGAGGGAGAGCTCCTTTCCCTTATTAGTTTGGCTGTTTGACTTTTCTGAGGTAGTTTGTAGTTCCCGGTTCCTGCAGCCACTCCATTTCAATTGCTGTTGTGCAGAGTGGTGAGGCAGCACGAGAGAGGTGTGTGCTGCAGACTGTGGCATGATGGACTGTGCCACAGGCAGAGCTGATGGTCCACTGCAGCCTCACTGAACCTCTCCCGTGACCTTGCTTCATTTTCCTCCTCTAACCATTGCCCTTGAAACCCAGTGCCTGCCACATTTGATATACTGAGAGGGACAAGCCTGTTGCTTAATATAGGAAAAGGGTGTGGAGAAAATACCTTACTTTCCATTTACTCGTAGAGCTAAAATGGATTTTTCAAATGTCTAAAGCATGGTGTGGCTCTAAAGCAAAGCAAACAGTCACACCTCATTAACTGCAGTGATAAACTTTCAGCTGCAGACTATGCTGTGCTTGATTTCCGAGAGAGACTTTTCCAGTATCTCTGCTACTTTGCCTGGTTTTGAACTATGAAGCAGACTTAAATCATTTGTCTCTGTGTGAAATAGAATTACTTTTTCTAGTCTCTAGGCAAAGAAAATGGCAAATCACAGGGAGTGACCTTGTTGCTGCATATTTTTTCACTTTGCATAATTCCAGGGACAAAACAGCATCTCTCTGGGAACACCATTTCCTCTTACAGAGATCTTTTCTCTGAGTGAATTAAATACATCTTTCAGCAGAAGGACAGCCAATTGCACAATGTTCTCGCAAGGATATTGCTCTTATTTCCAGCATTTTACCTGCTGCCTCAACACATCCTGCTCCCCCGTCACCTCTGAGGAGCAGAGCTCGGCCTCAAGGGATGCCTCACCTGTCACCCAGCAGTTGCTCTCACTCTCAAGCCACCCCCACATCACCCTTTTTACACAGTAGGAAAGCACAGCCTGCACCTGAGTTGGCCTGGTGGCTTGCATCAGGGCAGGATTTGTGCCTCCAGTCCAGCAGGGAGAGTTGAGCTCAGGCCTCCTGGTGCAGCTGTAGCGTCTGCCACGGGCACCCGCCCAGGCCACATGAGACACACGTGGTTGACCTCAAGATAGTTGCTTTTTTTCATAGTGCTTCAATTTAAAGTGCTCAGAATAGCAAGTGTCATGCATTGCAGCTGACCTGGGCGGTTGTTTTGTGGGGTGAATGAAAGCTGGGCATTAGAAGAGCAGGGCAGAAGAGCATCTGAAAGTTGAAGATTTGGGGTGGTGCTGTTCAAACATTTTCTCCATGCCAGATTTGCAGTGATAATTCATACTGGGGTTTCACCTTGCAGAGATCTACTAGCTCCCTGCAGATGGCAATCTGAACACAATACATCATGACATTCAAGATGGAAAAGCAAGGCCAGGGGAGCGCAACAAAGACCAAGTTGCATGTGACCACACAGATATCTCTGTGACTTGGCAAAGCCTGTGCCCTTTCTCTTGTTGAGACCAGTCTCATGCTGTTGGCTACAGTCCAACATCCATACTCATCCCTCTGCACACCTTGTCCAAGGAGCAAATGCTCATACAACAACCACATGGGCTTCACCTTTGTCTGGACCGCCTGGGGCATGAATGCTGGTGACTTCTTCCTGTGTTAAGGGAAGTGGGTGGGAACACACCACAGCCTGTATTTCCACTTTCCATGCTTACAAGAGCAGAATGGAGAGGGGCTGGCATGCAGCTGCGTCCCACTCTGATGGGAGGGTGGCCACAGCTGGAACTGGAAGCTAAGAAGCTGTAGGTGGAAGTCAGGAAGTTCTCAGGTTTCCACAACTGAGATATCAGAGGATCTAATACTGAAGGGACCAAAATGCTTGAGCAAGCACTGGCAGCATCTCATAAAAGGTTAAATTAACAGTTCTTAAAAATTATGAAAAAGCTATGTCCCTGTATGCAGATACCATGGTATATGGTATTACTCAATCTTTTCTACTTTAAAAATATGCTTAGATCACTGATGGACTTTGCTTGAGTTTTGGAGGTGCTCCCAAACCTGCTTTTCATTGGAGACAGAGGTAGTTGAATAAACCAAGCAGTTTTGCAGATTGGAGTGCAAAAAAACTACTTCTCAATCAAACAAACAGTATTTCTTTTGCTGCAGCATTTTTACCTCAGGTTTGTGCTGCAGCACTCAGAGGTGGTGATATGGGCTTCCTGATGAAGTAAGCAGGCAAACAGGTTTCTGAATTCACTTGGATGCGAGGCAAAGGAAAACAGCAAAGGAAAATAGCTGGCAGTCAGCACATTCAGTTCTGTCATAAAGCCATCAGTCTCTCTGCTGCCTTGCCATCAGACTCAAGGGGTCTCCCAAGGGAATTTTTCTAATTGCACTATGGTGCCTACTGACAGAAGAAAAAGCAGTGAGATAGAGAAAAAGCAAGAGCTGCGTCAGTGAGAGAGCCAGACTTACTAGTTGGAAAGGAAAATTTTTGTTTCTCCAAACTTTCCCATAAGCTATAAAATGCAGTGAAAGGAAGGCTCCTGAGAAGGTGACAGAACAAGAAAAGGCTATAAAGCTGGAATAAAGTTACCATATGCTATATCATTCTGCTCCATACACACATTCCTTTGGTGGTGTAGTCATACCACTCCACATGGTCTGTATGATCCTCCTGTGTGCTGCTTGGCTCATGCCTGCACTGTTCCTCTCTCCACATTTCAGGTTGCTGTAAGAAGGGCTGCTCCTTGCCGTGGCCAGGGCTTGCCCAGCTGCCTGTTGTGGCAGGTCTTGCCTGTCAGTCTGGCTGCAAGAGGAATCCTTAAAAGCCTGCAGGCTAGCTGTTGGGAGCATACACTCTTCTGATGAGGGAGCACAAGCATTTCAGAGTGGCTAATCTGTAGACAAGATCCTATTAAAACGAGGTGCTTAGAAAGCGTTATCTAGGTATAACCTGAAAGAGGAAACAACTGTTTAAGCTCATTTATACAAGATGGAAACTGCTTTTCGTCTCTGTATTTCTATCCAGCTGAAGTGCTGCATTAACAGCCAGTGTTGCAAATTCAGTCACACATCTTAAGAGTCAAACTGTGAACCTGTAGTCTCATTGCTCACCCCAGTACTAAAGGCCTTCCAGACCAATTTATGCATTTAGTTACTTCTACTTAATCTGATGGCCTTCTAGCTCTGCATCTGTGATACCCGTGCAACTTCACTGTGATGCAAATCTCTCAGTGCTCCTTGCCCTCGGGAGGACCCTGAAATTAAAGATTCAAAAGCTCCAGAGGCTTTCCAGCTAACATAAAATCTCTTGAGGGAAAAGAGACTTGTGTCACTGACTGAAAATCAGTATACAATCTCGCTGATGTAAATGAGAGATTTTCTCAAATGTCCCTGAAGCACTTGAATGAAACAGTGAACATTTGTGTGTGTGGCTAAAATGGAGGAATGGTAGTAAATATGTAGGAGAAGTTGATGTGTTCAGTAGAAAGGCTTTTTCATCTGCTTTTTAGACATCACACTTTGGAAAGAGAAAATGTAGCAAATCCTCTTTTCTTACATTGTTGCCTTGCTAGAAAATTTTAACAGGTGATTGTAACAGGTTCAAACCCATTCTCAGTTCATTACTCTAGGGCGAACAGGTCACAAGTATTGCTCCCTTAGAGACCTTGGCGTGATAGGGGAGGCAACCTAAAAGGCACTTCTCAGCCTAAGAGAGAGTCACTGCCTGTGCTTGTGGTACAAGCTGCTGAATACCTGGATCTCTGATAGCAGTGTTTCTTTAAATGGCACTTTAAAGCAATAGCACGGAGACAGACAAAATTAAGCACTACCTGCAGCTACCCCAGCTCTTCCACTTGGTGATCTTACATGTTTTGCTGTACCTCTGCCTCACACATTTTCTTGCTCCCCGTGTCAAACCACTTATGCTGCAATTTCCCACGTGTCTCATGGAACACAGTGGGAGATGGCCTAGCCTGGGAAATGACCCGAGGGTCAGAGCCTGTTCCTATAAGCTGTGGTAATGCTTGTTACTAGGGTCAGCACACGCACCTAGGTAGGTCTTCAGGGCTGCTGCAAGGCTGAGCAGTGAGTTCCATTCCCTACAGCAGAGGTGATCCCCTACACTGTTACCTATAGGGCTTTCTGACTGCATTAAAGCAAGGGGAAGGGAACTGGTGCAAACCCCAACATCCCCTCAGTATAGAGCTGTGAGAAGGCCAGCACCCAGAGCTGAGACCCTAGGAATGCTCTTAGAGCCACTGGATTAGAGTGATTGTAGCATAGCAGGGAGAAAACCATCCATAAATCATAATCCAAATGGCAAGGCTAGGCTTTTACGAGGCTCTGGCATGGTATGGGAACAGGACTTATAAGGACTTTAATCTGTCTGTGCTGCAAGATTTAATCATACTCTGTTTGCCTATTTTGTACATGGTCTCTAGACAGTAGACCACTTAAAAGGTGAAGACTGTCTGGTAAAAGGTGAAAAAGCTCCCTTGAAGGTCCTACCCTGTTGATCTGTGAGCAAGGAAGGGTGAGAGCAAAGGATCTCCCTGGGACGCTGCTCTCAGTGGAGGGGTTCCTGACCCCCAGTGTCTGTGGGGTACATAAGCCCTACATAAATTTTTCCCCCACCAGTTTAATTTTCCCCTCAAGGCTCAAGTTCACAACTTCCCTGTCCCACCCTTGCAGTCAGAGTACACCCTCAGGTACATTTTGGGGCTGGTTGTATAAGCAACAGCCGCCTTTGTGTGGGGAGCAAAGGTGGGTGCTCTCCTCCCCTTCCTCTGTGACTGTGGATTGGCTGTAGAGTCAGAGCTGACAGGGCTTGGGGGTGGGCTCTGGCAGGACTGACACACTCCCAAAGAGGAACCATTCCAGAATCAACCAGAATTTAGAGGTGAACCTAATGGTAGGAAGTCTCTGAAGGCAGTGGGGCGTGGGTTGGGGCACCTGGTGTGTGACACCTGCCTGGCACTTCCTTCAGCCCCTAATGCCCATGGCAGAGAAGGGCAGGGGGGCACCCAGTCATGGGTGAGGTGCCCCGGGAGCAAGGCATCCCTGCTCCATGAAGACATGGTGATGACATAGTAGCTCTCAGTACCCTGCTCACGAGCTAAGGAAGCAGGAGCCTGATCACTCTGCATTGCCTTCACTGCCTTCGTTTTGCTCCTGTTTCTCTGGGACCTCTGTTCTGCTCTGCCCATGGCAGGATTTTTGTTCCTCTGGCTGCTTTGATTCTGAGCTACATTCAATGCTTGCAGTGTATTTTCCTAACACGTCTGCAATGCAGCAGGGCTGTAGTAACACAGCCAAACCCAAAACATTTAATACCTCACTTAGCTCGCTCGTACAGTCAAGCAAGTCTCCTAAGTGCAAGCAGCTCAGCAGCATGCCAGGAGCCTGTAGCCCAGCTCTACACCCTGCTTATAGTACTGCTTATAGTATTCTTTTTCAGGGACATAGCACCCACACCAAACCACCCATCCCAGCAGTGCATTTTAGGACATAAAGAAGAGAAATCTAGTGATATCTGAGAGTGACCATCTTCTTTCCCTGCTTTCTGTAGAGCTCCCGCTGCATGAAGGCAGCAAACACTTTTAGTCCATACTGAGGTGCTCTGGCAGGGATTTCTTTGACACCGAAAGGCTTATAAGCACCACCTCGGCAAGGTTTCAGTACAAGAGCTGCCTGTTATGTTCAGTGACAGGCTGACAAAATGCCAGTGGAACCAATGCCCCCTGCAAACAGGCAACAGTCTCTGCAACACCCCAGCGCTTCAGCATTTTGTCACAAGCCGCTTTTCCACTCATGGTTCTTCTCCTCAGAGGGTCAGAATCTAAGTCCGTGGTGCCGGCCACTTTGTTCTGCAGCTGAGAATTCAAAATATTTGTCTCCGGAATCAGCTGTTCCTGTGTTAAACCAGTTCCAGTGCATCGGGGCTGCGGAAATCGGCAGGCACCTTTTGAATGGAAGCAGTGCTCTGCCTTTAACTTTGCTATTAGACACTGATGGTATGGGCGTGGGGTTTAAAAAGTTCAACAAATAACTAAAATTAGAAGCAAAATGCCTGATGGGTCAACATGGAAACTCCGGTTCTTTACACACCTGCAATTAGGAAATGTAGGAATTGTAGGATTTGTTTGCTGCTGTTCGGGAATAGGTTTAAGAGAAAAAAAGTCAAAGCTTTGAAAAAGACAGGCAGCTGAAAACAGAGAGGGTAAACACAGCAAAAAGCAGCAGAGAGCAAGTCCCCACAGATCTCCCGGTGCTCAGTTTGGAGGGTGTTGCCCTCCAACTTGGTCCCATTGCTGCAGGCAAAGACACGCGGTCCCACCTGGGCAGGCGAAAGGCGCTTTCTTACTCACCATGGCCGGCAGATCGTGCAGCCAGCGCCAGGGCAGAGAGCAGCGCGATGAGAGCGGAGCTCCGCATGCTGTCCCGGCAGCGCTCCCACCTGAGGGGCGCTCCGGCAGCCTCCCTGCTGCACCCGAACATCTACATTTCCTGCTTCCTGCCGGGGAGCATCTGAGCTGCATTTCTTCAGGAGATGGACTCTCTTTGATGGGTTTTAGGAAGTGATGTAATTCCGTCTGGGCCTGTCAAGCGAGCAATGATTGCAAAAGAAAGAAGAAGAAGAAAAAAAACCCAGAAGTTGCTCTTCAGGCACACACTTGGCTGAAATACCTTTGTGCTGTAGGTGAGAGAGCTCCCGCTCTCTTCCTCTCCTTTTGCTCCTGACTTTACTGCCTTCTGTCTTCATCTACACACAGTGCCACACATCATACAAATACAAATCAGACACAAAACTTCACGCGTGTATGTTAGCAGGAAGGTTTTATATCACTTTTCAGAGTGGTTAAGCGAGAAAATTTCAATAGTGCCTCCCCTCCTGCCTTGGTTTTCAAGCTGTAATTCTCCCCCCATCAGGATGGGAGACTGCATGCATTTACAGTCCCAAAAGGTAACCCCCAAGTGGGCTGTCTCCAGCAAATAGGAGGAATGGCTGGCTTTCTTAGCAGCCTATAACTGAGTATTCTGGGCTGGTTTGTGCTGAGGAAGAGGAAAAAGCAGAAAACCACATCAGTTTTGGTTATGAGAAGGTGGCTTAGCTAGAAAGGGCTTAGACACTGGCGTGATGATGGCTGTAGATGACGGGGGACAGAAGGTTTCAATTCCCACCAGGATGCAGGGCCTGGCATGGGGGTCCACACTGCCATGGTTGATGGAGGTGGCAAGGGGAAGGTAATCCTACCTCCCTTCCTGACTCCTCTTGATTTTTGTTCCCCCTTGGTAGTCTCTGTCTGGGTGTGCAGATTTTGGCTGTTGACTTCCTAAATGCTGCCCTGTCCTGTGTTCCCACTACCCCATCACTGTCCACACTCTCAGAAACATTTGAGAGCTGGCCAGGGGCTTCCACACATTTCCTATTGGGTGGTGCTCTGTGGGTAAGAGCAATGGAGAATTTAAAAATTAAACCAAACATTTTCAATCTTCTTCCTATATAGGGTGGGCCTAGCCAGGGCCCAGGGTTTGGATCTGGATCTAAACCATACATGTACCCAAGCAAGGAGAGTGGTTGGACCACAGATTTGGTTTGTTCTGTGGTAGAAATAAGTGCTAGGTCTAAAATTCATCACTGTGAGCTGAGGAGAGTCAGCACTCCAGATTTTACTCTGGAGCATACCAGGTTAGAGCCATTTTAAATACTTGAGTAAAATTTTCCAGTAACAATCTATGGAAAGAGAGTTGAATGGTGACTGTAGGAGCTTCATAGTACTTCCCCTAGACATCAGCCTCTGTCAAAATCTGATTTCTGGTCAGAATTTGTTGAGTTCTGGAATTTGTTGAAGCTGGTGAATCTTTCTGTTCAGATTGGTGGGAAGTGATCAATTGCTGCTCTGCTTCTCCAGCTAATAATTTTTCCTAACACACTGATGCTTTTATAGGTCATCAGTTATAGGTTTTTTAGCTTGAGTAGCTGAGAAATAGGTCAGTGATTCATTTAATGACCATCTTGTTGATAGACTTAAGCTACTTGAATGATATAGTTAAGTAAAAACCTGAATAGTTTGCTTGCAATGCATGTTTATGCACTTCATAAAATAGTGGGGGGAAGTTGCAACATCTGCACCACAAGAAGATGAAGAGGAGCTCTGAGTTTTGAAACCACTGTGCTGACCAACTAATTCAATATTTCTAGGAGATATTCTTTAATATGATGTCATAGTCATACACAATAACACTTACCAGACAGAAGTGTCAAAGGTGAGAAACTTGCCAATATTTTAAGATTTTTCCTTTAAAAAAATGACAGAAACTCCAAGGATTAGTAATAATGTCTATTTGACATGGACAGTTTGAATGATATAAGTCCAGAAATTGAGGCTATCCAGGCATCTCCTATGTGCTCAGAGGTGAATTTTTCTAGTCTGGCAACAGGAAAACTGACAATGGGCCAGTGGCCAGCACAGGCAAAGCCTGTCTGTGTTTTCAGCAGTGGAATCTCAGATCCCAAGGCTGTGACTATTGTCCATCCTCAGCTTTCCTTGAACTTTAGTCGACAGTAGGCAAAGTCTTACTATTTAACAGTATTTTCCTTGATTTAATGTACAGAAAAGATGTGCTATACTCCTTTCCATTTCTTCCCCATCTCCTTCCCAACTTTGCCACTCTAATACCACGTGGGCTGCAAACATGTTCTTCTGATTTATCCTGCTCTGCATATTTGTGGTTTTGCCCCATTCTTTAGACTTAGCCCAGCTCACTCATCCATTACTAAAATATAAACCTAGACAGAGAAACTGGAGGGAAAAACAGGAAAGGATTTGTGTTTGTTTTGTATCTTTGCTGCATTCCTACACCGTATTTCTAATGTAAAGAACTACTTGCTTTTCTCTTTTCCCCTTCAGTCTTTCTACATAAGTTGTAGCACTTCCCCTCAAGTCCCCATCAACTATTATGGGCAAATGTTTAGCTAACAACTCATCACTGCCCCTTGAAATAAAGATAGCCATCTACTGCAGTGTAAACAAGTATGATTTCTAAGGCAAATAAAAGTACAGGAAATGTGACTCTTGGCCACACTACATTTTAGTTAAGATTTTAGAGGGATGCAAAGGTGGTTTGGCCTACATTTGACTATTTAAATATTTTTTTTAATTGACAGATCAGACTCTCAAGCAAGGGCAGTCACCTCGATCCATCCCCAGCAGCATTGGGATCATGCTCCCTTGAAGTACTCCCAGCAGGCTCCCTTTGCATGCCTGGGAAGCAGTTGGTACTTTTGCCTTGATTGCTGTCTTCAGCCTCATGCTTCTCTCTTCATAGTTGAAATACAGAAACCAAAAGCTGAAGTGACAACTTTGCTGCAAAACAAACTTGTGTATTTGGAAACCCATGTGGCTTTAGTCATGGATGATTTTGTAAGAGGGGTAGATTGTATCTCTTAATTTCATTGGCCTTAGTGCATTTACTAGAACCCACAATGCACCTTAGCAAAAAGAAGTGTCTTTTCACAGGTAAAACCACTAAATTTTCTGGGTGCTTACAATGTATATTACCCATCTGGAAACATTTGTGCATGTTCAATGTTACTGTTTCATTGGTTTTTAGAGAATAAAGGGCATTTCTGACCACAAAGCTGGGCTGTTTGCTAACGGTCTTCCCTAATTGAGAAGGATCTGCATCACTAAGATTACAGGATGTCATCAGAGTGACATTTTCAGAAAAACAGAAATGTATTGCAATGCTGCAGCCACTCAGCTGATGCTCTTTTTGTTCCTTTTTCCTGTGAGAACAACAGCTAAACTTTTGCAAGTGATGTGGCAAGTCGATGGTTAGTTACAGGACTTTTATTACAAACCTGCTAGTGCTGCTTGTCTGCTGCAGACTTCAGCAGCTAGTCCACCTGCTCTGAAGTGCAGGCAGGGGCTAGAGCCAGCCAAGTTCTGCTAGTCCCTTAATGACTTGTTTCTGCCTCTGACATAGGTTGAGAAAGTATGGATAAAATTTTCCCACAAGTTGCTGTGAAAGAACGGAAAATAGCAGTGTATTGTAATTCACTGCAACATTAAAAAAAACAAACCAACATCAAAGCAAAAGAGTTTGTGCAAAGCCCACAGGGATCTTCTCGAGTCAGCCAGAGTGTCGACTGCAATGGCACTTC
Source organism: Eopsaltria australis (assembly GCA_034509425.1). Taxonomy (NCBI): domain Eukaryota; kingdom Metazoa; phylum Chordata; class Aves; order Passeriformes; family Petroicidae; genus Eopsaltria; species Eopsaltria australis. Next base: position 3,991,741 of record JAVTVJ010000036.1, read on the forward strand.
TGCAGGCTGCTGAGCTAAGTAAGATTTGCAGAATCAAGGCTAAAATCCATCTTTGATTTAGAAATCTCAGGGGGATCTGGAGCCACATCCACGGTTGCACTTGTTTTGGAGCAAGCAATGCCTGACTGAGCAGATGACAAAGCTCTCTTTCCAACAAACTTGACTCTAGATTATATGAAACGTTGCGTTTTATTTCAGCCACAGAGGTGCTTCAGGAAAAGTTTTAGATCTTTCTGAAACCAATACCACCAGTATAAATTAGAACAAAGCTTAGAACAATGAGATGTTATCCCTAACAATGTAATACAACTGAAATGAGAGTGACAATAAAAGCATAGAAACAAGTATCTGCCAGTTTTAAGACTCTCTTTGTTTACTGGACTTGTAATTGTCTTTTATTTTCTTTTTCTTTATTGTCTTCCTTATGCATAATGCAGGCTGTTACATCATGCCAATAATATTTTGAATACTTCAATAGGAACAGAAATAAAATACAAAACTAAACTTGAAAATATACAGATGTTTGTGTCTACAAAATTATACTTTAAAATACTCAGATGTTTGCATCTAGGTTTCCTTTAATAAAATTGAAAATGGGTTCAAATAGAGACTTCTAAGATTGAAAATCTCTGAAATGGAAGAGGCATCAGGTGCATCGAGAGCACTGGCAGATTTATATTGAAGTGTAGCTGGACGCTTAATTTTTCCTCATTTTTGGGAAAGCAGTACATGGATTATACATTTTGCACATGCCAAAAGATTCCTAAGTTATTTGTGACTTGTCTAAATTCCTAAAATAGATGTTGCCTCCCTTCTTTTGTCGTACTGTGTTTTGGAAGATGCATCCTCCTGGAAGCGCAGCTTTCCCTCAGGCAAAATCCACAGCTGAAACTGCACTTCCAAAAGAACAATGTCTGGTCAGCAAAGTCATCTTGTTTTTTGATAAAATAAGATAAGAGAAACATAATTACTAGCTGATGTAGGTAGTCCCCAGCAGAGATTTCCTCTAGCCTAGTGGGAGGTTTACCGGTAAAATCCTTCACCCAACTCCTATCCTTGAAATCTAGGTGGGACTCCATGAGGTCTATTTTTGTCTCATTGCAGGCTGGATAAAGGTGGGATGAACACCCCAAAGTACAACTTTAGGTTTTTGGTTTTTTTAAAGCCTGTACTTTACACACAATGCTACCAGCTTCACATTCCTTTTAGCAGCTAAATAATTAGTGCTTTCTCCTAACTTTGCAACTTCAGAGTGTTCCTGGGCTCCAACAGTGGTCATACCCTTTTCTGCCCCCAAAACTGTGTTTTAACATGGAAAGTCTAGGTGTTTGGGCCAGGATGCTGTGTTCCACTAATTTTCAAAACTCTGCAGAGCACCCTCATGAGACATGAAGCTATGAGCATCTCAGACAAGCAGCCAAGGCCTGAGCAAATAAATTCTGAGAATCAAATTTTCCAGCACTTTTATTCGTTCTAACTTATCACTACTGTGAGAGAAATTTACAATTTATTAATCTTTTATATTTTGGTCTTCTGAGGCCAGTGCTGGAATGAAACTGAAATAAAAACCATCAGTTTTTAAAAAGGCTTGGATCACCTTCCTGACCTTTTATTTATGAGTAAATCAGGCTTTCTCTTCTTTGTGGAAGAGCACAGGGATTTATTAGTTAAAGGTTTGTCTCATTCTTTGAAAATAATTATGCACATGTTGTGTTAGGGTTTAAGCTGGAATTAGCGACTGAAATTATATAAATAGAAATATAAATTTTCTGCAGGGTTGCAGTATCCCAAATATACAGTTGATATGAACAATCCAAGTCCTAGTTAAAGGAACAAATGGGTCATTGAGCACTGCAACTCTGTTGTCAGGAAAGGGTCCCCTTCCACTCTCAGTCAGGGGTTGAGGAACATGTCTGACCAGAAGTGAACCCCACAAGATGAGCCATGTAATAAGCTCAGAAGAATAAATTTGCTTGACATGCCTTATAGAGGGATGCAAGTGTGTTCAGTAGCCTGTCTGGAGCAGGAGCTGACTCCTGAGTCTCCAGTATCAGGAATAAAGCTGTTTTGTGCAGAAATGGCTGTGCAGGCACAGGAGAGGAGCAGACCTCCCAGCACAGATAGAAATATGGCAGACAATATAGCTGTAATTCTAAAAGGAGTATCCATGCAATTTAGAAAAAACTTCAGAGAATGGAAATTCTGTGTGGCTGCTCCTAGGAGCGAGAGAAAAAACAGCCTGGGTGTCCCATGCAAGGATCAGAGCCTTGTCTGGTCGCAGGCATTCATGTGCCAGCTCACTTGATAGATGCATGGTCAGCAACTTAAATGGGGAAAAAGCTGTCAGCTGGTCACCTTTGCATGAAACGTCAGTGCTGTGAGTCTTACATGGAGGTGCCTGCTCAGGGATTGTCACTTCCAAGTCAACGCTAGCTTAAGATCTGGCTTGAAAAAACCCACACTGCTCTGTAAAAATTGAAATATTTCTCTTAAAAAGATAACAAGAAGTGCGATTGATGAAGTAAAGGATTGAAAACCAACACAGATCTGTCTCAGGTGCATTCACTGGGGAATTTAGTAAAATGAAGAGTAGAGAGACAAGGTACTTGAGGGAAAGTAAACTAGATTTTTTTAAATCCTCCTTACTTTCATTTCTAGGGTGCTTCAACTGGATGTCTGAAGGTATTTTCTCAGCTGTGAACAATTCATAAGAAGAGAATAAAATCTGAAAAGCACATTCCTTCAGGAATACTAGACCATAAAAAACCACACCAGCACATCCAAACTGTAATGTGAGTACTAAGATTTTTCCAGCCACACCTAAAGCATCTGAAGATAATCTTTGATGTCCTAAAATAATGCTGCTTAAATGTTGCTTGATACTTTTTAGGCTGTGGCAGCTCTCATTTGATCCTCCCATCTAGGTCCCTTTTTCTATTCTTGAATTAAATGTTCTCATCTTTTTCCTTTGCATATTTTCACTGTAATTACTGAACTTTACTTCACAGATCGTTTATATAGAGTCCAGACTCCGAAGAAACATTAAAGACAAGCTTTTTAAAAGCTTCTCAGATACCTAAAAATGCAAACAACCACTAACTACTTTTAAGAATATGGATATCTGATCTGGGACAAATTTTGTTCCTAGATTATTTGAAAAACATTTTTTCCATAGTTTGTCATTTAAATACCTTTAAAGGACCTGACCCAAGTGCTCAGTTCTAGTGTAGTGTTATGAATCAACATTTAAAATCATGGAAGCAGCCTCCAGTCCTGTCATAGTCCAGCTCTGCAGAATTTGAGGACATAGTTGAGCATATAAATAGTCCCAGGAAAATTAAAGAAACAGCATCCATCTTTAAACCAGACAGATATTAAAGGAAAAAAGTGTGATAGTCTGCAGAGAGACTGTGTTTGTATTGTGTATGCAAGCAAGAGGCTAAATTAAGTCTGTTTGGAAGCCTCAGCCTGTGTTGTGAGCCTGTGCCGGTTTAACTTCAGGCCCCTGTATCAAAATGTGTTGGTGCTCCTGAAGGCCCTTTGCTGGCTCCTTTGTGCCAGTGGAAACTAGGACTGAAGTGACGAAACATAGTTGATTATTAGAAAATAAACATTTTTGAAACACATATTTTTAAAAGAAATATGCAGTTAAAGCATTTTCTATATGGCATTACATTGTTAATACTGGTTTGACCATCACAGATGCTAATATGTGATACATCCCTTTGTTAGGGTGGTTATACTAAAGCCAAATATTGCTAACTCAACAAGTTTTCAACAGCCTTTGCAATGCAAAGGATGCTGTCTCAGAAACTGTACACTTTTGTCTAGAATCTGAAATCAGACACCATGCTGAAACCTGGGAAATCATGTGTCTGCATCCTCATTTTCAGATGGCAATGTGAGTAGTGTCTTGCCTACAATTCTTATATCTCTGAAAACAGTACCCTGTCTCAGCACAGGGAGTATTTAATCACTGACTAGGTCTGCATACAGGTGAGAGTGTTTTTTGATTATATGCATCCAAAATGCCATCAGTCACAACCCAGGGAGGGATATGCTGAGGGCATTTGTGGCAGAAAACATTTTTCTCAAAACTCTGCATTTAAATCTAACTTTCAGTTCAGTATAGCTGATGGTAGTGCTGCAAGACTACCTGAAAACAAAATCATAAATTTTGTCTTCTGCTTGAGTCTGGTATGGGGAGAAATCCTTTTCAAAGAGCTGGATTGGATGTACTGCAGCACATTTTCAGGTGGATCCACATTTTGACCAGTATCTGTGATGGCAGTACAGGATGGCATACCTTCATTAAATATTGTCTTGGTTGCTGCAGAGAGCTGAGACACTGAAATATCCTTCAGTAAATATACTAGCAGCCCAATTACACATCCTAATAGCAGTACACAGACTGATACCTCTTAACTCCTGTGGCTCCTTTTCTATGCATCTGTCCATGATACAGTCACAACCCTGTGCCAAAGTGTAGCTGCACCAAGTGTGGTCTGAAGAAAGGAGATCATGGTTCTGACAGGCTGCTACCGTGCCTACATCCTGCTCTCTGAGGCTTGATCTTCTGTCAGAAGGTACAGGTTCTATACTTAGGTGTACCCTAAGTACGACACAAGCAATACTAAAATTCTGTGAGAACTGTCATTCAGCCAGTTATAGGGAGACACAGCAAGAATAAAAGAGGTCAGTCCTAACTAATGGCTGTTAATGAAACCCCTGATGGAAAGAATCGTAGATATGATCCTACAGGAAACAAAAGCTTCCTGAAAGTGAATGTATAATTCCTCTCTTAATCCATTTTGGTTCTGAGTACTTAGTTGTGAAGCTTTTTGTCTTCTACCTAGGAAGGTCAATCCACACCTCGCCTTAGTCTACACCCTTCTTGAATGTCAATAAGGGCAGATCTCAGCATGGTTTAAATTCTTATAATTGTATCTCCACACACAGAGAAACGTGGAGTTCATTAGAGGTTCACAACTCATTCTTTATCCAGAGAGCTGGAAATGCTTTTATGGAATACAAGTATCTGATACTCAACAAAAAAACAAATATCAAAAAATATGCCTGCCAAATATAGGCACTATATTTAAAGCCTGTAAATGAGGAGGGTGGACAGCATAGAACCATCCCAGGTTTCCAAACCAGGGGACTGATTGGGTGAGGCAGGCAGCTGACAGGGAATTTTTAATCTCTGAGGAGCTGGAATGGCAGACAGGAAGAAGAGAGAAGGATGAATGATTAAAAGCAAACCAGTACCTGCATTACTACTTTTGGAAGATGTAATCTCACAAATATGTGCCTTGCCTGAGGAGTCAGCATCCTAGTAAGAGGCTGGCTCAGCCCACTTGGGAGGCAGAGCAGCAGTTAAACTTCCCACTGGTTGGATCCTATGGGCTGTTTTCCACATGTTGCAAAATTTTTTCCTAATCCTTGCAGGTCAATGTGCTTTTGAACATGAGCAGAGCTCCCCCTCAAAGAACACTGTTCAAAATGATCCCCTTCATGAGGCTGCACCAGTGCAAGCCACTGGGTTCTCCTCCTGTCAGATGAGATGAGAGGATGAAGAAATCCAAAGGAAGTTTTAAATTCATAAATCTTACTTAATCCCCATTCCAAATAATCCCTTAGGAAGTTTACATTAATGTAAGTTTCATACAATCTCATTGTCTAGGATGCTGTCTGCCATCCCAGTATTACTCCTCAACAGATCATCCCTGCAGATGCAAGCATTTCTCAAGGAATGCAGGTTTGGAGTTGCACATGTGCATTATAGCTGGGTATAAATAATGGTGCTGATATTGTTAGGGAATGATCAAGTCATTTTACTAAAGCTATTTAACCATGAATATTTAAGATGAAATTGCAAGATGATTTCTAGTCACCTAAGCATTAGGTTTGCCAAGTGCTCTCCTGTTAGCTCTGGTGGGCAAGTGGTTTGCAACAAATTAGACTTTGACAAAGCTTTGAAGGTGTTGTATGATTTAGGGCACCTAAATCTACATGAGATGAGTGAAGGCCAGGTGAGAATGGGACACAAAAAACTACAAGTTTTATTACACATTTACTTCAGCTTTACCTTTTCTAGTTTGGATTTCTGTTCCCAACTTCTACACAATGAAAGGGTATGAAGAACAACATTGCCAACTTGGCAAGAAATTATCAAACACTAAATTTCTTTTGCTTCCTAAGAGAATTTCTATTACTTTTGGAAAAAATTGGGTTGGTAATAGGACATGTAGGGGAAGCCTCCTGATTGGGCATTGGATGGCTGTATTCATTTAACAAGCAGAGCCAAGAGCCTGTAGCTCTATCTGCCTGTACTTGTATTTCTGTCTTGCTGTTGCATGTCTACAGTGTTTGCCACAACTGCCCCTGTTTCTCTGCAGATGTTCACTGTATAATGCACTGAGTCTCATCACCCTCAGCTCTCACAGGGAATTAAGAGTTTGTCTCTACTAGAATTTGAATTGTAATGTTTGCCTGTGCCTTGTGTCGAGTATACATGTAACACTCAGAGCCACTTTTTCTCAGAGCAGTAAAACTGATATCCATTGTGCCAGCTTTTCAAAAACAGTTTAGCAGTTGTTGGTAACAGCACATAATAAGTATCTCTAATCCAGACCCCAAGATCATGTTACAAAGTGTCTCTCGGTTAACTTTGAAAAGCCATGTCAATTTTCAAGCTCATCTGACTCTTACTGAAAGGTCTAGATGCTGCAGAAACACTTCTTACACAGAAATGCTGTTTCAGCCTTGCCTTGTCTCTAGGCAAATGTCTATTTGCTTACTGAATGTGGATGAGCCCTGGGCAGGGCAGTGACAGACTACTCAGATAGTGTGTCATTAGCTCTGGGGAAAAACCCAAACCCAAACTTGTGTCAATTTTGAAGTGGAACTGAATTGTGGGTGGCCGTTTCTTGCCATCCAGAATTCAGAGAACTTGTGGTGTTACTTCCCATAATAATTTCTGTGAGCTAATTTATATATGGATATGGACTTACAGAGGACTCTTGTTATTGATTTTGAATAAAAAGTTCTGCTTAACCTGACCTACAAATTCTCCTTGAGTTCCTGCAGGGGAATCTCAAGGACCAGGACCTTGCCTTTTAACTCCTCCTTTTTCATGCTCTACCTGCCTTTCTCCATGATCTCTGGCCATATGGGCTCACTACAAAGCAGAACGGGTGGAATCTGAAGTCTCACAAATAGCTGTTGAAATAGCAAAGAACAAAAATAAACAACGAAAGATGTAGGTTCAAATAAAAACCTTGACAGAAATTAGCTAATGTCTGAGCTGGCTTTCAACCTGACTTTTTAATGCAAAATTGTAACACAGTTAGCTATGTAAACAAAGAGTTCCAAATTGTGTCTTTGTGCATGATAAAATTCATGCTGGTGATCAGGAGTGCAAAAGAAAGGTTCAAACAAAGATAAGACTTGAAATTACTAAGAATAAAGGATGGGAGAAAAAATAAAATGCAAAGAGGTAAATTTAGGGAATTTAACATACTTTTAATCATTACATGATCTTTGATATAAGAATATCATGGAGACATGCCAAGTAAGATAGAAAGTTTAAAAAGCTGATTGTCTCCAGAAAGAGTTAAATATTTGCTTTTGGAGGAGAGAACTGAATATGAAATCATAGAAAAGAGGACAAGGGAATTTGAAATGTAGTTTAAATATTAGATGGAGCCAGTAAAAGAGGAGGGAAGAAAGATCCAAAGAGCTAAGGGTAGAGATATGATATTTAGAAATCAAAATGTAAAAGTGAAGTGTGGTAAGGATGTTATACAGGCAGGTAGGGGTGAGAGATGAAAGAGAAATAGCAGCAGTTTAAACAAAGATACTAAATGTCAAATTGAGAATTTAAAAAGAACAGGTCAGGAGGGACCACTGACAGAAAGACAAAATGGAGACACCTGAGAGAGAGATTATGTGTTTTGCTACCAGTTCTCTTGGACATAGTGGGGGACTGATGGAAAAAGCACTGCTCACCCTCCTCTACAAAAGGAAAAGACAAAAAGAAATAATGACATACTAAATGTTCTCAGCTAAATGAAGCAAGGATTTGGGAAAGTCACTAAATATATCAATGAATAAATTAGGGCCTGAGATCATGAGGATGTGTACCAAGAGGGTGATACTGGCTGATACATGAGACGACTCAAAAATATGACCTGCAAAAGATAATATTAGAAATGCGGAGAGTAAGGAGGAAAGCAGCCTGCCAGAATGTTGGGCCAACAATCCTAACATTAACACTAGAATGGTCAGGATATCAATAAATATAAAATGATAAGGGCAATGGATGAAAAAAGGTAGAAGGGGAAAGAAATGGAATTTTGAATAGCAAAGTATCATATTGCATCATTTATACAGGTCAGAAATAGGAGGCACCAATGCTGCTAGAAGAAAAGCAGTGCTTTCATTAGGTTGTCTCCTTGTCTGCAGGATACAGAGGCTGCCCTACAGCTCATCTCTCAAGAGAAGTGGGTGACTTCAGATGAGAAATCCCACAACTAGTTATCTCATGTTGAAGTAATTCTTGAATAGTGAGTGTTTTGTAAAAACTTCTCCAGAGCAAGAACTTCTCTTTCAGCTTTGCTACTAAGCAGGGGCCAGGAGAGCTGAGACATCTTAATGCCCTTCTCAGAAATTCTGGCTCCCGCAGTCTTCGAACAGTAAACCATGAATTATTTCATTTGGCATTTGGGGTGAGGTTGCACCATCCCATCGGACCACAACTTTCTCAGACAGATGAGTCACTGCCTTGGTGATTGCAGCCAAGCACTGGCACAGCACACAGAGCAACACAAGCATGGAAAGGGAGGATGCAAACCAGCTCCAGAGCTCACCTCCCCAGTGACACAGCTGCTACCTGTGACAGCTGACAATTCACACAGATTGTAGCTACCTGTGTGCTGAGGGGAGGGACCTGTTCTCTTTGGTGCTATTCATGCACAAGGCTGGAGTGTTGTGACTGAGGTGGCATGACATGAAAGCTTGGGAAGAATGTGACTTCCAGCTGAAATACTGTAAAACACAGAGCCATTTCAAAAATTGTCAAAAATATATCACCTTCTCACCCAACAGATTTGGTAATTCAGTGTGTTATTTGTTCACTTAACTGATTGCGCTAATTTGCAATTTACGCTTTTCCATTCTGCTCAAAGAACAGGTGACACAGCTATGAATAAGTTGTCAAGACACTTGCTTCCCCAATCTGCCTCACCCCAGACACTGAATGGTTTTAACTAGACCAAAGCAGTTAAACAGTTACATTTGAAAGGAGAAAATATACTTGGAATGGAGTAACTGTGCAAGCAAGAAGGGAAATGAGCTACACCTGAAATCCTGTTTCTATAAACCAATTATGTGGTTATACCACAGTGCAGTTGTATCAGGAAAAGGGAATCGCATGTCTATACCACACTGCTTTACCCGCATAAAGGCTGTGCGTAAAAACAGGCTGTCAGACACAAAGTTGTTGTATTTTCATCTGTTGCTAAGATTTTTTTTCTGCTGTTAATGAATGTATTGACAGAAGTACGCTGTCACTCATCCCACTGCAAAAATTTCAGTTAGATTTGTTTGCTTATTAATTGACTGGGCTTGGTTCTGATTTTCAAGGAAGGATCCCCCAAAACAGGCATATTAAAACACCTAGATAGAAATACTGACTTCCTTGTGTAAATCTAAAAACTCTTCTCTGGCCACAGCATCATTCAGCTCCCAATGAGAACTCATCCAACTCTTCGCTTAACAAATGCCTCCCAAAAATAGGAAGCACCAGCTTTATATTGATATTAAGGGAATAAAATAACATGAAACACTGTCATTACATTCTGTGGCTTCTCAGTCACCATATACTTCAGTTAAGTCTTGAGTAGGCCAATATTACTCTACCATTTCAATAAACATGGCCACCAAAAAATCTTGAAGGTATTTTAGTAATATTCTAATGTAATAATTTAATTTAAATTTACAAAAATATTGCACATAAAATTTAAAATCACTAAAGATTCTGTGTGTTTGAGGGTATTATTCTCAATATTTGCATAATGATGTGAAACCATCGACTCATTTACTCCCTTGATTGCTCAGCTATGAAAATGTCACCAATCTTGGATATACAGGCACACATGGATTGTTCTCCTATAAATCCCTGACAGCCTCCTCTCTTCCATTTTTGTCTAAGGGTGCAAAAAGTTATTTCCTTTTACCATTAGGGGTGAGCAATCTTCCTTTCAGTAACACTTTTAAAAGATGTAGTTCTATAGACCTGAAAGCTATCCAGAACTGCACACACAGAGAAATCACAGTGTAATATTTCTTACAGTTTTCAAAAACCTATGCATTTTTGAAGGGCATACTTAATTTTACATATTAGTTGTCTCAAGAATGAATCTGAGGATGTTTTTGATTATATCAAACATACTTTCAAAATATTTTTTTCTATTTTGGCCTTGTCTAGACATCAGCTATATTTTTAAAACTTTGTATTTTCAGTTCCCACTTCTAGAAGTCACTTTTGGGTTACTAAAAACAACCTCACTGAGCTGACACTGAAGAACATAATCACTATCTAACCACAGCATGAAGTAGAAAAGCTACAGAGAGAAAGCACATAGTTGTCCATACTAATATTAAAGTATTAAAGCAAATAACAGCCTTAGTTACCAGCCTTTTGTAGAAAAGGTTCTTCATTTTAAAGATGATGCAATCTAAAGCCATATTCTTCCTCTCCCTCCGAAAGATACCACCCCAGATGTAAAAAGGCAGGGGTCTGTTTACCCAGACAATGTAATGAAATCTCCAGCTCAAACTGTGTGCACAGGCTAAACTGACAAACATTTACACAGCGTGCTGCTTCCTTCTCCACCGTTAGCACTTCGGATCTGAGAGTGTGCATCTTCCCGGGACAAACACCCGAACAGCAACAACTTCAGAACGGATTTCATTTCCACTCACTATAAATATGACCAAAATCCAAGCGAGGAGAAATATCTTGGCTCCAAAATAATTTTGAAAGCTATAGTGTTAGAATATAAAGTATCTGACTTAAAGACACAGTTTCAGTGAGTGCATTTCAGCTTGGTTTCTCAGAATGAGCTAGAGGGCTAAGAAAAAGTCATATATTCTCTAAAGATACAGGATTTTGACGGGCTGTATGTTTTTTAAAGCAAGTTCCACAACTCACCTTCAAAGTCCAGGCCAAATTAGTAAATCCTTCCTGTTGTTTTCATGAGGGAGTATGACAACACTCAGTAATTCGCTTCCTTCCTTTCCAGCTAACAACGTTATTTCCTATCTCCTGATTTTCTAAGCCTCTTCTTGCAAAAGTTATGCTTCTTGTAGAGTGAATTCTTGTTTAACCCAGATTTTCTGCTTACATACACGAGTCTTTCTCATTCATACTCAACACTTTCACACTCTGCATTCTCTCAGTAGGAAACTGAGAGTTTCTTTCTCCAGGACCCAGGCCAGTGAGGGCCACATGGAGTCAAATCATAACAAATTACACATTTTCTATATGGATAAGAGAAGCTTTTCACTAAACTTGCCTTTAGCAGGAGAAGCTGTTGCAAAGAAATAGATTTTAAATCAAAAGATTGCTATAGGAAAATTACCGACAGATCTCTGTGGGATTTAGATGAACTTCAAATAAGCTTGGTCGGAATAGAAAGTACTTTTCATGAGCTTGTTCCAAATCATTTAAACAAGCAAAATGTGACATAGATTGTTAATTTAAAAGACTTTGCATTTGTATCTTAATATAACAAATACTTAAAAGAGATAATTCACAGAATTGATAAATCTCCATGTAGGACTTTATCTATTGGTATTTCAAAAGAAATTTCTTATTTAATCAGAATATCCTTTGGATGGAACTGACATGAGATATTTCACAAGAAACCACAGGTTTTTAGGGTGTTTTTGGTAGGCGTTCTAGTAAAACATTCATACAGCCATAAGCATTTTCTCACCAAATCACCCTAATATTTTCACTGTCTTCCAACAATCTGATACATTTTCTGAAATGATTTCACAAATGGATAAACTGTTCTACACCAGAAAAAAGCAGTAAACAAAGCTATAGCCAAACTATTTATTTAAAACTGAAGATTCACATATGCATGAGATTTTTTTTCTCATGGTTTAATTATAGGCAGCATAATAGATTCTCTATTACACAGTCTTCCTAAAGGGCGTCCATAAAATATCTTATTCTTCTCCTAAAGTAGAAAAATTATTATCTCTAACTTTTGAAAAAAAATTAAATTCATAGATATGGAAAAGATTTAAAACAGGTTTTGAAAAAAGCCAGAAGGTCATACACACTGTGTGTTTTGGCTCTGATATGATTATATCGTTTGAAATGCATGCTCAAAGACATGCAAATGTACCATGTTTTACACAAGTTCACACTGCAATCATGCAAACAGCACCCTTGTTAATGGGACTTGTCATGATAAACCACATTAGTGCTTTGAATCCTACAGCAAAGCCTCCAAGTATTGAAAATAAAACTAGAGCTCTGTGAGGTTTTTACTGCAAATACTGATTTTTTTTTTCTGAATTTACTGTAGAAATACACAGAGTTGCACAGAAAGACCTACATCAAATCCATCCACCATAAAGGCTGAAAGGGAGAGAATGACCTTCCTTTTTGACCTATTCAAAGACCAAGTAAAGGTTTGTTTGTCTTTTGACTCTTGGATAAAAGATTATGCAATTTGAGTGTATCCACACATGAGCAGTTTTAAGAAACAAAACAACACATCCAAAGCTGTGGTAACTTTCTGCTGTTCATCATCTGCTGCAAGAGTAAATGACGGCCAGAATTCTTGGCAAAGGGTGAAAAATATGTAGTTTTAAAATGCCTTACTTCTCAGAATTTAAGCATGTATTTTCTGTGTTATTTAGTTTTGTGTTTATGTATCAAAAGCACCAAGGTGATAAATATTTGCTACTTCACTGTCAAAACCCCAAAACCACCAGTGAAATTACTGATGTGTAGAAATGCTAGTCTCTTCTTGAAGAAAGAATTCCAAGCGGTCAATAGTTCATTCTGAGTGCACCAAACTGCTCAAAGAATTTCTTTTGCCTCCACTGTACTTACTACAATTAGCATTTTAAGGGTTCAGCTTACTCCCTCTCTCTACCTCAAATATTTGCTCCTGATTTTGTGGAAACTTTCAGTTCACAGCCCTTTTTCATAGCTTTGTTATGTACATCCAGGCACCTGAGCAAAACACACCAGAGAACACCTCAGCAATGCTTGTTATTAAACTGCCTATCTTTGATGATATAATTTCTTTTTTTACCAATTGCATGCTTTCCCACTTTGCTAAAATATTTATTCACATGCTACATGTTGAATAAAATTCTCCAAGTCAGCTAGGGAATCATGAAGAGAATCATCTGTGTCTTGACTTCTGAGAAACTTTCGAAGGGTATCTAAAGCACTCAAAGCCTCTTTTTTGGATGGTAAAGGCTGTTCAGCTCCCTGAAGTTGATCACCTTCATCATTATCTTCATCACCAACAAATGTCTCAGCTTTCTCTGATGCACTTTCTTTGGCACACATCCTTTCATTATTTGTGAGCACTTCATAAGTTACCAAGCCATCATCCAGAGCTGCATATTCTTCCAAAGACAAACCTTCTGGAAACTCTACTCCAGCTGCCCGTGCATATGCAATCAAATCAAAATTGTTTTCAACCTCATTGTCGCTATCATTTGTCTCAGTTTCTAATTTGAAAGTTGCTCCATTGTAACTTTTTACAATAGTCTGTGGTGTTACTTCCCTCCAGGACAGGTACAGCATCTCAATTGCATCGAGAAGGGTCAGCATAAACTCTTTATTACTTTCTACACAGTCAACAAATTTTTTGATAAGACAGTGCCTGTATTTAACCTTCAGATTTCTGATAATCCTTTCTTTCATAGGTATACATGAAGAAGAGTCTGGAGGGAAGAACACTAATTTGACAGACTTCAGGTTCTTTACTTCTGTGTGAGCTGGGAGAGAATCAACAAGAATAACCACTCGGCGCTGCTGTGCTTGAAATCTGTCATCGAGTTTATGCATCCACTGTTCAAAGATTCCTGAAGTCATGCACGCCCTGTCATTTGCTTCATAATCCACTGGCAGCAATTTCACGTCCTTCAAAGAGCGTGGACTTTTGCTTTTTCCTATAACAAGCAGCGGGACTTTCTCAGAGCCATCCATATTTGTACCCACCACTACAGTGATCCTCTCTTTGCTTTGTTTGCCTAAAGAACAAGTTTCCCCTTTAAACGCAAACGTGTGATGTGGTAACATCTGATACAACAACCCAGTCTCCTGTATATAAAACACATTCTTTGGCTGATAATCGTTTAAATAATAAGGAAGCACATTTTGGTACCAAAGAGTTGGAGCACCCACTGTAGCAGTAGCAGCTGCTTCTACAGGCTGAGCTCTGAAAACTAAACCATACCTCGACTTGAAACGATCGAGCCAGCCATTGCTGCATTTAAAATCACTGTGTCCAAGCTTCTGGGCAAAATCATTCGCCTTGAGGCGCAACATAGGGCCATTGACCGGCACATTCAAGCACTGTGCAATTCTGTACCACTTCATCAGTGCCTCCTCCAGGTCAGCATAAAAAGCAGTCCTCAGTCTTTTCCTTTTAGGATCAAACCGTAAAGTTTCAAAGGCTTCCAAAACTTTTTCCTTGTTCTTCATAATAGAAGACAGGGAGTTCCTCTTGATGCCATACTTGGCTGCAATGTCCGCCTTTTTCTTGCCGCTCTCCACAGCGCTTATGATGTCAATTTTCTCCTCGATAGATATGCTCTTTTTCCTCCTCACTGCGGGTTCGGGCAGAGCGTCTGCCATGGCACCGAGCAGCGTCTCCCGGGCTCATCCGCGCCCACAGCCGGGCGGGCACGCTGCGGCTCTGCCGCTCCCGGCTGCTCGACCTCAGGGATCTCGGGGATCTCGGATCTCAGGGGCACGGCGCTCGGCGGGGCGGGAGCAGCCTCCGGGCGGTGCTGGCGGTGGTTGCCATGGCTGCGACCATAGACACGACAGCCTAGAGAGGCCGCCGCCGTCATCCCCTTTCCGGCCCGGCGCTTCCGGCTCCTGCTGCCACCGGAGAAGGAAGAAAATAAAGCCGGGGAGCGGCCGTCGGCGCCGCCCCGCCCGGCCTCCTCCGTCCCCCCTTCCCTCCCTCCGTCCTGCCCTCCCGTCCCCCGCAGCACGACGCCCCCGGGGCCGCAGCAGCGCTGCCGGCAGGTGAGGGACGGGCCGGGCCGGGCCGGGGCAGCCCTGGGCCCGGGTTCGGGGAGGGCCGGGCCGGGCCGCGCCTCCCGCTCCGTCCCGTCCGACGTGTCACCCCGCGGGAGCGGCCGCCCTTCCCCGGGCTCCCCGGCCGCACCGGCACTGCCCCGCGGGTCGGGGTCGGGGTCAGCCCGGCTCGTACGCCCCGCTCCTGGGGTGCTGGGCGGCCGGACACGGAGGGCAGCGCCCGAGCGCGGGAGCAGGCGGGTTCCACGAGAGAGAAAGGGAGGCTGTGTGCTGGTGGAGGAAGAAAACTGTAGATGCTCTGTAAATTTTGTGCCCCTGGGACTTATTCCACACCCTGGCAATTACTGTTTTAAGTGTGCCAATTTGTGTTTTGCTTACTGTTCTCAGAGGTGGAAACGCTTTGGTGTTGTGTGACAAGCAGGTGTTGCAGGTGGTATTGTCTCCAAACTGGAGGCAGTTCTTCCAGTATTTCTTATAATACCTCTCTAATAGGTTATTTTTAACTGAATCCCCCTAATAACCTTTCATCTTGCATGAAAGGCTTTGAAGGAGATCATTCTGAGCATCCAGCCAAGGATAGTCACGTGTGTTCAGTTTCTCATGTGTGCTTTTTATGCTTGGTGGAAAAGGTAGCAAGGAGTTATCACTTTGCATTCGGTGGCTCTGTTACCTAAGAGTTGATTCTCTAGAGAAGATAACAGAAGGGTTCTTTTTGCAGGGCTGGAGAAGGGTGTTATTTGATCAGTGCAACTCCAAAACTTTCTGAATTGAGTGTATGCTTGTGTATGTATGTGTGTACATACACACACCATTAAAATGTCGGGAATAAGAAACACAGAACAGTGTCAGAATGGAAAAACTGAAAGCTGAGGGAGTAGCTTGCTCAGCTGCTTCTTTCTGCTGTGGTAGAAGCTGAAACCATAATGGGAGCCCATGGCTTAGCTAATCTAGAGACGAGCAAAGTACTAAAGCATTGAGGGCCGGACTGACGTAGCATGGGGAGTGTGAAAGTCAGCAGCAGCTCTGTTCTCCAGTCTGTGTCTCCATCATGTCTCCTAACTCCCAAGCATAATTAGATCTTGCAAGTGGAGCAGCCAGGGAATTCAAGAGCATTAAGAGGAAGCTGTGGTGTTATTGCAGAAGGAAGTGTTTAATGCGGTTCTTTACAGTCTTTTTAAAAAAGTGGTTGATATCTGTCTTGACAAAATTAATGAAAGTGTTTTTAGTTAGAAATTGAAATTAAGAAAAAAAATGCATTAAATGATTGTTTTCCCACCAGCATTGGGATTTTCTGCAGTGTTACAAAAATGTATATACTTCATCTATAAGTAGGTAAGTAATAAGATAACAATAAAAGTGTTTAATAAACTTCATTTTAGACAGAAGATATCTTGCTGTTGCCTTATTGGCAATTAATTTAGGAGAAAAATAAGCGAAGGAGCCAGTGCAGCCTGCTTAGAAGAGCAGATCTGATTCTTGAGGATCCACAGTTCTTATTTCTAATTTCTCATTTACCTAAGTGATGTAAGTAGGTGAAGAATATTCTTCTTATTCAAAATTAATTTATTGTTGATGACATTTACTTCATATTTTCATGAATAAGCAAATATGAATTTGCCTTTTTTATGAAAAGTACGTAAGCATGCTCTTATAACCATTAATTATAAGTGGTTAAATGTCTCTTTATGTCTCCATCCTAGAGGAAGCTTACTATGTTGTTCATAAGTTCTTGCTTTGTTTTGCTTTTTACTTTGCCGGTTGAAGAAGTGATATACAAATCTCCAGGACTCAAAAATCATGTGGTTTTATTTATGGTGAGCAAAACTTAAAATTACTGAGGCTGTAATCCAATATGCATTTAAGGTAGCTTTGCCATGGGGGGAATAATTCTTTGTCTAGTTTGTGTCTTCTGTTCTACTGTGGTGCAGTATTTGTGTGGATTTGCAGACTTGGTATAGAAAATTGGTATGGGAAAAAGAGAACCCAGAGGGGCAGGAGTGATATGGACAAGGTTACAGTTCTTGTCAGAATATGGATCAAGCATGTTTTTTCAAAGTAGAATCTCTTTGAGTTATTCTGCTGCAGGTGATGGTAGCAAATGTCCTGGTACACCGATCACCTAATGTGTTCTAAAGTTGGAGTGCCTTAGTGAAGAAATCAAGCCCTGGGTAACACAGAATCCATGCTGTACTGGGAATTAGCAGCCTCTTATAAAGAACAGCCCTTTGTCTGGCACCTGCAAGGACTACAGGGACACAAAAGTCTGTATGCAATTCTGTAATTGAACCTGAAATAGAAATGATATATGTATGTGGATGCCATGATTACCACAATTTCACACGAGTGTCTTCACTTCTGAATCCTGGTGAAGGTGTAGAAAGTTTTCATTCTTGAATCCAGTATTTGGTGTTTACATCCCCATTTTTTTGCTGTAGAAGCAGTAATCAGGAAATTCAGTAGTTAAATTAGAATGTGCAGTTCAAGTTTTTATGAAAGCCACCTTTAAACTACATTTTTTTCCCGCTTCTCATGTTTTAAAGTTGATCAGTGTGATCCTGCAGAGCTATGTTAAAAGCATTGGCACTAATTGCAGGAAAAGAATACTGTATAAAAAAATTGGTTATAGAAGGGTGTTTAATACAAATGGTGAATTAATTTGGATTTTAAAAAATTAATTATTTGCCTTTATGCAGTGTCTTCTACATGGATTTGTGAGATGGTTCTTGCCCCTAGATTAGGTTATTGCAAGTTCTTAAATCTATCAGAAATATTTTTGCCCTATAGCATTTAGTAGTTTAGAACTGTGTTACTGTGATACGTAGGCTTGCATGTGATATGCAAATATAATTCCAGGAACACTGATGTGGTAGAACTGAAGAACAGATTGTCATAATGAAGGCTCTACTACAAAGTGAATTTAGCTTTTTGTTTAACCAGTAGGGCAAGGAAATCACACTTATTCTCCTATTCTATAATGTAATTGTTTTAGATGCTCAGAAATAAGCTGTTAAGCACAGAGGTTGTTTTCAACCACAGGCAGAGTTTGGACAGGACCATGTGGGCAATGTACAGCACCTCTGCTGTACAGTCTTTCATGTTCAAAAGAAATGTGAAAAATTAAGAAAGCTATGTAAGAATGTTAAACTTATTTCTTAATTACTTTAAAGGGAATTTTGTATGGATCCCAGAAGAATCCAGCTTCATTCAGTGATAGTCCTGGATGAACTGTTTTTCTGGAGAAAATCTCTTATTTTGCATGTTTGGTTTTCCAAAACAAAGTAATAGATTATCCAGTGTAATATTATCTAGATGATCTAGGTGATTCAGTTTCCCAGCCTTTGTGTCCTTATTTTATTTCCCTTGCTATGTGAGCTGCTTACCTTATTAATTATTTGCTTTAATTAGAATATTTTATAGCTTAGGAATTTGAAATACAATATAAACTCAAATAGTAATCTGTTTCTAATTTTTCTTAATCTGGTATGTGTCTGAACATGTATGAAATGGTGCAAGACTTAATGAACTGAAGTCAAGTGTGATTATATGCAATACTGACAGATTGATTAATTTTTAATGATTGGTTGTCTCCTCCTCTCAAACAGCTGAGTGGATTGTGGTGTCACCTGTAGTTACCAGCTATTTGAAATCTAATTTAGATACTTTTCTTACTTAAGCTCAAATTGGGTGTGTAATTCATCTTTCATGATCACTATATTCACAGAGATTACTTCTTGCGCATGTGCTCAGCGTTTACAACTTTCTTTGCCTCTGTAGCTGAGATCTTTTTGAGGCTAAAATGAAAGGGATTCTGTTTCTAGTAGACACAACAGACTTAACAACTTAGTAGGTTTCAGTGGCTTAGCGTCAATATAATCTTGCAGTGTTTGGATAAATCTTAGGTCTTAACAAAATGGTGATCTTTGCAATGGTAGGATACAGTTGGTGTATTGTTGCAGGTGACAGTATATATATCAGCTGAAGAACCTTGTTTGACTTCCAGGGTTTTATGTTGCAAGCTTAGTTATCTGTGGGGAAAGCTTGTTTTGGCAATGGAAGCTTCACTAGACCGTATTCCTGATCTCTTGTAGATTTTGGGAGAGATAAAGACCTGGTCACCATCCAAAGAAGGAAGTTTCACTTTCCTTTAGCAGAACTTGTAAAAGAAATGTTTTCTGAAAGCCTGCTTTGGTTTCTGTGAGGTGCAACATCCATCTCCTTTCACTTAAATTAATGCATGCCAAACCTATTTGGTTTTCAGGTATGTCAGAACACAGCAGTGAATCCACAACACTTGATGAATCTCATCCACCTGCAGAAGACGTCCAGTCTGGCTCTGAGGTGATTGGGTGATAGTTATATTAGTATAAAATCAACCAATCCTAACAAGTTTCACACTCCCAAAAATTCTGCAACGCATAGCACAGTGCTGTTAGTATGGGGATACGAGTTCATGCACTGCATCTTGAATGGGTGGGGTTGGTTTTGAGACACCATTAAGAACAGTTCAGTTAATAAATAGCAAAGGATTACTTCAGCCAGTAGTCTGTTGCTGTGCTGCAGTATTTGTTTTGTAAATTGAATAGATATAGGCATGGTAGAATCTGAAATGTGTGCGTACTGCAGGAAGAAAGAGTTGATGTTTAAAGAGCATCAATCTTTGTGTAACCTCACTATAACAAGGTGTTCTGTCTACTCCTGCAGGAGTGAATCTTTTTTTCCCCTGGAAGCAGATACAGCTTGAACCTTCTCCATGGGGAAGTCTGTGGTATATTAGACTTATGAACAAATTCATAAGGTTCCCAATATTATTTAGCTAATCAGGTGTGTTTGGGATGCTCTTTCAGAAAGACAGTCAGCATTTTCCTGACTGTTCTAGAGTAAAAATGGAAAAAAGTAGTGCTGACTTTATCCCTATTGGAGTTTCAGTGACAGTGAATTGTTTTTAAACTTCCAGTAAAAACAGAATAGTGATTCCACATCTATTTAGCATATTTCCAAATAACAGAGATGTTAGAGGAAAATACTGGCTGTTACTAAAGGATATTACCTTCTCAAAATAAAATGTGCATCTGAAATGCAATGTTTTCCTGTAGTGCTTATGTCATTCATGCCTCGTACATAAATACAAATTTAAGAACTTATTTACATTTACTTTAGGTTGTTTATACATATGTTAAATTTCTTCTGAGGAATCAGTTTCTTTGTATGCTTAGTTTAAGTCAGCTATGAGCTACACTTGTCAAAGAGACACTTGGTTCAGCAATCATGCTCCCTATTTCAACAGAAATGCTGCTGTGATTTGGTGGTTTAGTTTTCTCTCAGATCAATAACCTTACCATGATTGTGTGAAGCTACAGGAACACACTTCCAGAGAGGTAAAGAGAAATAGCTGCTGGATTTGGCAGTAGCCTACAGTTGGAGTATTTTGAGATACTTCAGCAATGCAGTAAGCTGCTACTGTGGGCAGTCCTTCATTCTCAGTAGTTTCTTTACTGTGTTACTACCTGCTCCATTTCATAGGAGCAAATGTTGGAGCTGTGCCTGCTTTGGAGAGTTGATGGGACTGGAAAAATAACCCATCCTCTCCTTGAGCACAGGTCACTTTCTTTTAACCTGCTGTGTTTCTGGAACCTTGTTTGCTGTACAAATAAATTGTTCTGGCTCAGGAAGGAAGTGAAGGGATGGTGAAAACTACTGGAGGGAAGAGTTGGGAGAAAAGGGCAAGGACTTGTTCTTGACAGTAGTGCAAGCTTAAACTCTTGACTAAAATGGAGATGGTGGTTTCTTGTTATGTGTGAGTCAAATTAGCTGTTTATCGCACTTCCCCTTTTCAGCTGCTCATTTAGTGCCTTTGGTGCTTGTCTGACCACATTGCATACTGATTCATCTCACTGAAACTGGAAAATTAACCTGGTGAAAAGGTCTATTGCCAGGCTAGGGAGATGTGTGTGGTGACTGTAGTGAGGTGAATATTTGGGAGGTGGGGACATGTGTGGCTCACATTTGAGACTGGAAAAGTAGAGTGGTGAAATATCCCCTTTTCAGCAATAGGAAATTGTTGTAGTTCAAACATAGCATGGAACTGACATTAGCAAGTAATTTTTTGCTTTCTCTATATACATAGGTCTGACTCAAGTAGGAATGTCTAAAAAATGTGAATTGCTTCTAGATGTCCAGAAAAGCTGATGAATTTTTGTTTTCTAATATATGCATTTATTAGAGATGTGTGCATATGCATTGAGCGTGTATATCTCTGAATAAAAGCATAAAAATATATCAATGTCAATGTTTGCAAAATTATTTGAGATTCTTGTTGAAAAGCACCTAAGTCAAGTATTTGTTTCTCTTTTAATTAGAGATGCAGTTTTGTTTGTGATCCCTAGCAAAGTTCCCCTTGACAGCAGCGGACTTTCCCTTTGCACTGTTTTCCGATAATTTGCAGAAAGAGCAAAAATAGCTGTGAACAGAACATGACCTGTGCTAATGTTTCTGTATTGTGCAAGTAGCTGTGACAGGCCAAGCATTTTGAAAAATACCTCACCTGACCGTGTCAAGTAGAAGCGTTCTACTGTAGAAGTTCCTAGCAGTCTTTGTCTCACATTAAGCACATGTGAGATTTAAGAAACTTGAGCTATTGGACAGATTTCTCAAATCAAAATGTAATATGGCAGGTGACTAGAACATTTAATCTAATGGTGTTGTATATCAGCTCTCTGTGAGGAGCTGGGAGTTGGACTTGATGATGCTTTATTGGGTCCCTTACAACTTGAGATATTCTATATTCTATGAAATGAAACAAATTACTGTTTTAAAAGTACTCATAAAATAAGCATAGACCTTTTGATGTGCATCAGTAGAAGCACATTTGTTGGAGTCCACAGTCAGTGATTGGTTAGAAAAAGTCTTGAGAGGCCTCAAAATTAATAAAGGAAATCAGGCTCACTAATATAAATGAAGTGGTAATATGTGAAAGTGGAAGAAATATGAGCAATGGGGTATGACAGAAGATGTTCCAATTAAGAATGATGCAAGTGATGCTAAGTAAGTACCAGTAAAATCTTTGTGTTATATTGATACTCTGTAAAGCTTCTCATGTGGTCAGGTAAACCAATGGTACTTCAGATCCTGATCTCAGGCTGGGCCTCTTCCTGACCCTTGGACTGAAAAGAGTTGGTTCAGTCTGAGGATAGAAGAGCTTTAAGGGTAGAAGGTACCTATTCTCAAGTACCTGTTGATGGTACACCTTGTCCTGCCAGTCTAGCACAAGTTACGGGCTGGTTTGAGGACTTCAGACAATTTTATGTAAGTGAACAAACACTGCCTTGCTTGTGTGTTGATTTTTCTACTGTTTACACTTTAGATGACTGACGAAGCTGCCTTTCAGCTAGGGGTAGCTTTTTGAAAGGGATGAAATTTTCACTTCCTCTTAATTTTGAAGAATTTTCTGTCTTCAGGTGCTTGTGAATGATGTGCAGTTCTTCTGGGAGTATCTCCTGTAGGCTATACCTTAGGTCGTACTTGAAAGCAGTGGTTTCACAGCTGCTGCTACTGTTCATGAGGCAGCTGCATTTGACACTAACTTTGAATCCTGAATTCTCTTGGTACGTCTGAGTTTTTTTGGCACTTCTGCATTTCACTTCAGGTTTGCTGCTGACTCTATGAGAGTTGCACACCAACAGTTTAGTCAGAAGGTGGCACTATATTATGGTAAAATAAGAAGCAACTGAAGCTTATAAAGTTTGGAATCATTGCTTTTCTTGTAACACATGATTAAACATATTGCTCTTCTCTAGTTGCTTATGAATAGGTAATACAATTTTTAGTCAAGCTTATTATAGTTTGAGATACAGAAACTACTCCAAGGCTCAAGTGTGTGTGTAAAACATTTGTCTGAGCCCACGCCTCATTTGTGTCTTACTCCTCCAATGCCAATGGGTTAATTTTAGTTTTCCTTTTCTCTTAAATCTGGAAACTTTAAATTACTTCTAACTGAGCTGTGCTGGAGTATTATTATGATTTGGGGATGTGATTAAATAAACATATACAGACTGAATATGTCAGACTATTTCCAGTTGAAGTGTGAAATGAAATCAACTGTTATAAACCCACGCATCAAATATTTTCATATGGATTACTCATTGGAAATGTAAGACAAATGCTAACCTGTTTCTTTTTGTAGGAAAGTGCAATGGCTCAAGAATCTCCCAAAAATTCTGCGGCAGAAATTCCTGTGACTATCAATGGACAGCTGGAAGATCCTCAGGAGCACAGCTTTAACAGGGTAAGAATTTTCTTTGCTATCTGCCATGGTACCATTATCAGAAACGCTGAAGTTACAATGCAGTGCACAGCAGACTTCACTTGACATAGTTTTCTGGAGGTTTACTGAGAAAACTCCTTCGAAGCCCATAGATTATTGTCAGAGTTGGCATAACACGGTGTGATTGCATATTGCAATGATGTTTATATAAGAGGCACGTTCGTAGTGGCAGATGCCGAGTTCTTCCTGCTCAGCTCGGTACAGGTGATCCGTCAGTTTTGCTCGTGCCCGGTGTCCAGCAGAGGGCATTGCGGCATAGCATGTGGAATTTGGGGTCGGGCTCCTTGTATTAGGGCTTTCCTTTGGAAATGTGAAGGCCAGTTAATTGTCCATGTTTATTTGCTATCTGCTGAGGCTTAGGTTTTAAGGAAAGCTCTAAAGTTTTAACAGTTCCATACTGACTTGCTGTGCAGAATTTTTCTTAAAAGAAATACTCAGCAAAACTTAAGCATTTTATTGTTTTATTAAAATGCTGATTAGAGGAGGGAACCTTCATGAGATTTGTTGTTCAACTAAGATCTACCAGTGACATAATGTAAAAATTAGCAGAGTGTTTAATGAAATAAAGGTAAAACTACATTTCTATAAAGATGTATGTTTAGGGAGACAACCTTGGAAAATGCATCTTGAAGTGGTAATGAATTTGGGTTCACCTCAAAGTAAGGAAACAGACTCAGTAATTTGAAGCTTGATGACCTTGCTGCTGCTGTGACTTGACTGCTGAGTTACCTTTTCCTTACGTAGTGATTGTTTCTGCACTGCAGTGCACGCAACACATGTACAGCAAATGGAACTTGCATTCTGGGTGACTGCATTAGGGCCCTTGCTCAGGCAAAATGTGAGGTTGGAATTTTAAAGTAGTTTTTGTCTATGGCCATATGTAAAAGCTGGAGTAGATTTTTCCTGCATGCTAATTGTTTTGCTGGCTTGGAGTCAGCTATATTTTGAAACTTCTACTTTGACAAAAATGGGTCGAATATTTGGTCAAATTGGAGACAAATCTCTACTCTGCAAGCATATTTGAACTTGCTGTAGTTATTTTCACAGTGCTTATTCTGAGATCAATGAAGAAGTGCACTTCAATTATTTTTTTGAACTGTCTTGTGCAAGTTCACACCTGCAGGTGTGACCTAAACTCAGAATATGTGATAATCAAGGCTTCTTGTAAACAAAACAAAGAAAACAAACTTCTTGGAATTAACATCTAGGTCTGTTTACTAATCTGTTAGTCTCAAATTCTAATATTTCACTTCTATTCATCTTGCTTCATGTTTGTTATTTCTAATGCTTAATGCCATACTTTCTCTTTTTTTCCTTGCCAGGTAATTTTTTTGCTTTAACCTAAAGCAATATGCATAGCACCACAAGATATTTGGGGTCTTTTTTTCTGCCAACTTATGGAAATGACAACCCAAGTACTGGGTTTTATGAGGTGACTTAAGAAAGGGGCAAGAAACCATGACCACTCTAATTTGTACTGTAAGGGTGTGTGACTACAGTAGAGTTTAGAACACTCCAATAAGCTGATTTTGATTGCACATTCTTGGGAAGCTGGGGAACAAGGTTATTTTAATTTCCTGCTTCCTTATTTTTATGGTCAGGGAGATACTCATGTAGATGCTGTACAATTCAGATGTAAAGAATAAAATACTACTTGTTCTGTATTTTTGGTCTTCTGCAGCTATTTTGCCACAACGACTTGAGCAGCTTTATTGTATGTTTTTGGGCAAAGACGTATTTGTACAACCTTTTCTTTACAATTCTTTAATTACAAAACTGCACTTTCCTCTAGACTCGTGTTCTGTTTAGCACTTCCATCAGACCTCATCCATAGGTTGTTCAGGCATGAAAATACACATTTGTGTTTCACCAAATGCAGTATTAGCGTGCATTCAAGCATGAGAAGTATTTCATTTTGTGAGGCAGTGTAGAGCAAATGTGTTTACCTGGAAGTGACAAGTAGGGTTGCTACTTCTTCAGAGAAAAATGCCATTAGTTTTGCAGAACATCAGACAGCATAGATCGTCATAATATCATTTCAGAAGGAAGCATGTTAGCTTGTGGGACTGTGACATAGCACTAATTGATGCATCTTCTTGGTATAAGGCATATTTAAATGGTAACTTAAGTGTTTTCCTAACTGTAAGATCTCAGTCAGAAATATGCTGCTACATTCTCATTCTCTAATAAGACATGCCTGTGGAATTCAGACAAGTTTTGTCCTGCCCTTATGATGGATGGAAACTCTTTTACTAAAAAAAGCTGTAGCTTCAGTCATCGTTGGATCAAATATCTAACGTTCTTTCAGTACAAAAAAGCTTGATATAGTGCTTTTTAACTCCCCAAGCTCTGTTGGATCTCACTTGAGTTTAAGAACTTGGTGTGTGGAGCTGTTTCCTAATGTTTGGGTATTTGTTAGACAGAAGACTTCAGCATTTCCTAATCAAAAGTTTTTCTTATTGCATTGTATAAGAAAGCCCAATGTACAAAAAGTCTGGCTGGTTTGTATTATTACTTGTTTTACTTCACTTATCCCTGACTTCCAGAGCCGTTTTCCTCCCACGGAGGAAATGATGTGAGTAGCGTAGTGGTGTTTCAGTGTGACTGGTGGGATTGGGAGCTGAGGATGGTAGGAAAGAGTGAGGGAAGTATATTATTGCTATGGTTCCTAAATGCAGTAATATGCCATATAATATGAGAGCTGCATAGGAATAAACTAAATTTTTCAGGAAACAGTTAGATCTGCCTGTAAAGATACTCAAGGAGCTGTAAGCGATTTCTTATGTTTAAAGTATTGCACAAAATCTATATGATATTCTTATCAGTTTGAGCCTGAACGTGTTTCATTTCATTTTGAGTGTTGCCTCTTCTCGTGGTTCTTACTGTACTTCTATGGGAACAAAACCATAGTAAAGCAGTATATAATACCAGTAATAGACTTCAGGATGCAAAAGATAATTAACTTTGTTGTGAGTCTTCAATTTATCTTACTAGAATTATGAAATAAGGTCTGGGATCTGATGAATTTGAGTGCATGTGTTCACTGTCTTGTTCTGTAATTCTATTGCCAGACTGCACAAATAGATAAGGTCAATTCTCTTTTGTCTTTTGCCTTCTGAAAAAAAATGCCAGACTTGTCACTCACATTCTGCCTACAATGTCTGAGTTCATCTCTTAGGTTTTGCTACGTTGAATGACATGGTGTGATTTTTACTTCGGGTCATTACAGTTTAGGTAATGTAGAATAGATTTAAAATATATTTCTAGAACTGTGTCAGTTCTAGAAAACTGGTTTGAGGAGATAAAAAAAGTCAAATGTTCTTCATACAGTCTGAAAAACCAAAAATATGTGTGTTAATGATGAGAGTACAAGGGAAACTAAAACTGGATTGTAGTATGATGTTAGGTAAATCAAAAATGTAGTAGAAAGGGTCTTCTGAGTGAAGAGCAGTGTATTCGAGAATAGAAGTAATGTGTTAGTCTGTCATTTGCCACTTCACCATAGATTAAAGCCTTCAGGTCTCCTCCCATTTATTTATGTTGAATTTATACTGATGTGAGGATCAAGTGGCTTAATTAATGGAAAATAGGAACTGAGTGATGTAATGGGACAAAGAGAAGAAGAAAATGCTGAATATGTACAAGGAGCTCTACTTGCACGTGATTTTGATAAGAAGTTCAGAGCCCATGTATCTTACTGGATAGATGTTCTGTCTATCTACGTAACCTTTTGTTCCAAAGGACTTATAATCACACTTTAAACTGTGAACCTTACAATCAGATATGTTGTAAATTTTTCCTGAAGGCAACTTGAGTGGTTTTATTTCAAATGTTATCCACCATTAAAAAATAAACAAGCGTATAATTGGTCTGATATTGCTCCTCTGTTGAACTGGCCATTGGTGTGAGGTTTTAAGAAAACCTTAATTCCAGGTAGTAAAGGCAAGTAAAACTCTGTCAAACCTCCTGTTGCATCACTAAGCAGAAGTTAATGCTTAGTGATGGAGTTAATGCATTACTGATGGAGTAGTACAACTAAGAAGTTAATACAGTATTGTTTCCTTAGCTGCTCCTCAGTTAAGTAAGTGTCTATAATTAAGTTTTGGCTAGGTTGGTTTCTGCTGTTGGGAAAACAATCCAATTCTGGTCTTTCCCCTCTTAATTTTAGATTATAAGGGATAGCATGATTGGGAAGTATAATTTTGGAAATAGTCTTGTAATTCAGCCAACATTCCTTCATGAGCATGCATTCTGAACAACTTCTTTGCTGTGTCTACTGTCTCAACAGGATTGCTATGTCAAAAATTTGTACTGCTTCATCAGATGATCTGTATAATAGAGTTGTGTAAATAAGGCTAACCTGACTAAAACATGTCTAATTAATATAGTGATTTGAAGTCATTAAAATGGGATTTTAACAAATGGTTAAAGTGGCTTAAATATTCTATGGCATATAGGTTTGAACTGTCATGACTAGACCTAATTAAACTAGAGCAGCTTCTTTGTGTAGCTATATTTCATGCTTTTGCTTTTTGGAGCCTTTAGCATGCTAAATGTCTGAGAATGGGATAGGTAATGCAAGCTTTTAATTTGTGACTCTTCTGAGTTGTGTTTTTTTAATACCTCCAGCTCTGGGTCTCTGTGCAGTTACAATATTAAAATACTTCTGCTAGATGGTAATTGCACAAACATGGTTTCAGCCTCATACAAATGAAAATAATTAAGGAAGCATTTCTCTATTCGTCTTTTGGTGATGGGTGATGATGATCCCTTAATATATTTGTGGGCTTGGCATGAATCAATACATTTTGATCAATTCTAAAGACTTGAATTTACTTTTTACAAAGAAGGGGGAAATCGTAAACTTAGTTAGAAGAGCAATACGTTATCAAAATATAATCATCATGTTGTAGTAGGGGAATCTGTCCTCACTTCCTATGTTGTAAGAGCCAAACTTACATTTACTGGGAACAGAAACAAAAGTTATTTATGTTGCTTTGTTACCACTCAAACATTAAGTACAGTCATACCTTCCCTTAAGTGTGACATTTTGTGCAGTGTTTCTAAGTTATCCCTCTTTTAAGTTATTGAAGGGATAAACTGCTTTGTTAGTATGATTACAGATTTTTGCTAGCTTTTTTATCTACACTTGTAAAGAAAAAAAAAAACAAGCACCATCAGTTGTAAGAATGACATTAAAATTTGTAGTTTACATGCAGCAATGTGTCTCCCCTGAATAGTAACTTGCACGTTTGTAAACAACAAAAAGAAGAATCACTGACTTTGTCAATTCTGGTAACGTATAAATCAACAAATGGTAAAGTTTTCTTTTAAATTCATATGCAAGAATACCGTTCTTCATAAAGATACATTTGAACTGCTTTATAGGTGTTTAAAAAGGTGTTTAATTGTTAAACTTTGCTTTTCTTTAAATTGAACTTTACCTTTTTGCAGTGGGAAAAAAGTAGATCTCTCCGAACAAATATGTGTATACGTATACATATGTATATATTAATGTAAAAAACGGGTATATATATACAATTGTAGATCTTTAAAATTTTCATAGTCCAAATATCAAGTTTCTATTTAAGAGATGGATGCTTTGTAGTATTTTGATTTATTTAATTCTCTAGTTTGTTCACCTTGTGTTTAACTTCAAATTGGAATTACATTGAGTGTACGGAAGTAGTGCAGTTGCTTAGGTTTGGATACAAACGTTTGTCTTTACAAAGCAGATGTTCTGCATTTTAACCGTAAATACAGATGATTGCTTAGATTCCTACTGTGAACATGCTTAAGCAGGTTAGCTGTCTGCATTTGTTTGGCTACAGGTTTAGATATTTCTGAAAACTACACAACAAGCCAAGGTGCCTTCAGGAAAAAAATAATTCATGTCATGTCCTTTTTGTGAAATCAGTGCATCTTCTCTGCAATCTGGTTATCCTTTTTCAAGTCTCTCTGCTTTTTCAGCTTCTAGTGGCTTGCTACATTTTGAGAATGGACTCTATTAGCTAAACTGAGTTGAAGCAAAGGCTTTTACCACCAACTGTGATTACTTAAATGGAAGCATCAGTGTTGAGTCGGTTGTGAAGACTGAAAAGTTTTTTTCCAGTCTTCTGCTTAATTTATGAGATCAGGTTCTGCATGTGACTACCATTTGTTTTTCATCCTGTTTTTTTTTTTGTGGTTTTTTGGGGTTTTTTTTGGGTTTTTTTTTTTTTGTATAATGCTTTGGGTACACAAATATGGCATGATCTGTTATCAAATAGCCTGTTCATATAAGTGAAAGTATGGCTGTAGGAATTGGTTACTCTTTGCAGAAACATGCTGGGTGTTTGATGTCAGCGAGATTTCTGGAATTCACATGGAAAAATTAATTTGCTGGAATCCGTATGTTTGTAGTTCTTCCTTTTTCTTCACGGGGATTTGTCCTAAACTGAAGACATCTAAATAAATCTGGGGGGATGTGATCCAAAACTACTTCTTGACAAACTGAGCCTCTATGCAGTATCAGTATCATTCTTAAGCACTACCTTGCTTCTGGATTGAGCGACTACAGTAATAGGTTAAACATGGATGACATTTTAAAGGTTGTGTTTTCTTTGTAATTAGAAGCATTGCATGGATCATAAACAGTTACTACATGTGTCTAGACACTGACATCTTAAAGCTATCTATAGCTTTTCTCTAGTGGTCCTCTATACTTTTTCCAGTTTTTTACCTCTGTATGGAAGCAGAGGAGATGCAAAATAGTACCTGACTCCAGATGCTGACAGTTCCCTGATTTCTTGCTGCTTTATTTTTTGTAACTGTATTTTATCCTTTTGCTTTCACTTTCATAGTACTTCTTCACTCACTTTTTACTTCTATGAATTAATGGTTCTAAATTGCTTTAAAACTTGAACTTTTTTTAAAGCACTATTTATAATTCCATAACATCAGAGGCTTAAACTTCAATTAGATTGCAGGCAATATAGTCCAGGAAACCTGTGGGGAGCTTTTTGTAGAGGTAGGTAAGACAGCAGAAATGGGCAGCAGGATGGTATGTGAGCTTTGGTGTCTGGAGTCTTAGGCCTGTGTTGCATTTCAGTGAAGACTTTGATTACTTGAGAGCTGGTTGAAGTAGTTAATCTCGCCCTCAAAAATTAAACAAGGTGATCCCAGTCAATTTTAAATGAAAGAGTTTCAAAAGCAAATAGAAGTAAGTAGCAGCTTTGTGCTCTGAGCACTTACAATGTAGAACAGGTACTCAGAAGAAAGCTGTTGAAGTGATGCCTTTTTGGATGTCTCTCCCATGTCAAATATTAGAAAGATTTCATGTGCTATTTGTAAAAAATAAGGATGCTATTAATTTTAAGACTATTTCTTGCTTAGTGATTTTTTTTAATTTTCAACATTATGATAGTTGGTTCCATATTTTTTGTTTGTATGGTGTTTTCTGCTTGATAGTCTTATATAATTCTGCACCCCTGTCAGTTTTTAACTGGAAACTTTATTAAACTGACATAGTTGCTTGGACCAGCTTCAGATCACATAACATGGCATTTCTGACCATGCTTTTGGTAACTGCTTCTCTAAGAGATGGCATTCTGCTTGGTCATCAATATAACAAAAATCTCAAATAAATACCCAGGCTATAATTACAGTGTTTGTCATTCGTTTATGTTTTATTTGTGCACAGCAGTAGAAAGCTGTGGCATTAGCAAGGACTTTCCAGACTAAAGGTGGAATTGCTTGTCTGAGAGCTGCTGAAACTGCATTATAATACTTTAGAGTCACTTCAATTGCCTTTTTTTGTCATTAACTTTCCATTTTTATTCATATATTTTCCAGGACTTGAAATCTTCGTTACCAGTTGGACTTGGACTTTCTGAAACCAAAATAATATCTCATGGCTTTGATGGCGCCAAAGAGGGAGTTGTTGAGGCAGGACAGTTTCCAAGTAAAGGTAAATGCTTTTTTTTTTTTTTTTTTTTTTTTTTTTTTTTTTTTTTTTTTTTTTTTTAATTTCTCAATTTAAATTCTGTAGACATATTCCTACATGGTCAGAAATGCAATGTTCTGTAACTGCTTTGAGCAGTTTTGTATAAATATACACATTTGAGATTTGCATTAGTGACAACTGGTTCATCTTCTCTGGTAGCTGAGTTGTTAAAATAGAGAATATATGCTACACTTGTAGTATCTGTCAAGGGACTGGAGGAAACTACTTAGTGTTAAGTTGGTCTGCACTTACAGGAAGGAGAGACCTTGAGCACCTTGAACTGGTGTCGGGCTGAAGAATTTTACTATTACATTGTGTTGAAGTTTTCTTTAGATTTTGCAGGTTATTGTCCTGATTTGAAAGATAACTGGACAGTTATTTATTTGTTGGTACACACTTCACTTACGTAGAGTAGATTAAAAAGCGGGATTCTTCTTGTTGTATTAATGTGTGCCGTAGAGAATCTAAGTGATATTAAACAATGAGAAATGCGAAGTGATAAACAAGCCAATAATGTCACTATTTCCTGTCTAAAAGCAGTGGAATACCATGATACTGTATAGGCAGATGGTATTTAATGACCTTTGACAGTTTCTGAATTTGAAAGATTTGAAATTATCTCAGATGTGCAACTGTGAAAATAAGTCTCTTTGTATTCATAAATTTAATTTACATTTTGCTTCATTTCCTGTTTGGTAGAATTCTTTGCTTATGAAAACAGTTGATTTACATGCTGTACTTTACATGTATTACAAAGTAAATGCTGTGTTTCTTTATGCCTTTGAAATTAGCAAAATATCTGGCTAAAAACCTGAGCAGATGGTAAACTGCTCGCCATTCCTGCCTTTTTGTACTCAATTAGCAGGATAACTGTTGCAGCTGTTAAGTGTATTAGCCTGTAAGGGAAAAGTGTCTTAAGATGTTTCAAGCTACACTAATATGTTTGAAGTGCAAATGTTCTGTGGAAATTTCTGTGCACAAATTATGAGCTTTGGACACTTTAGATATCACAGATTTTCTGCAAAGGTGTTTTCTTTGGATTTTTCCTGGTGTTCTAACAAAATCAGAGAGAGAGAGAAGTGGCAAAAGCTAGGGCTTCCTATGAAACCATGAACAAAAGTTGAATGACTGCCCGATTTCTAAAATTTTTGTCTTCTGTTGCAGTGTCCTTATTAGGGCTTCATTTTTGAAAGCAAAGTAGACAGTAGTGGAGGGGAAGGGCTTTTAGAATTTGGGGGATGTTGAATGATGAAGCATGCACAAGGCTGCGTTAGTACTCTGTCAAATGATAAGGATTTTTTTAACTGCTTGTCTTGGCTCGCATGCTGAAATGATTCAGGCAGGATCTTGCAGTCAGACTTTTATGCCTGGATGATTTCAGTTGCAGCTCTTATGCAATGTATCTCTACAGAAGGAGAGCAAGTGAGCTTTGTCTCATCTTTTCTGTGCAGTTGGATCCAAATCATTGGATTTATTTAACCTATGTTAGTAGTGCTCTGTGGGATGTTTTAAAGCTAATTGTTGATCCAGTTAGTTTGAGTGATGCTTTTGGTGGTAGTGATAGCTAAATTGTGTTGAAACTGCAAAGTTTAGGTTTGATTTTCTTTCCCCTCAGCACACTGTTAGCCCTGAAGTATATTGGAATTTTTCAACAAAAGCAGTAAATGTTCTGCCCCAGTATGGTGGTCATTCATCACTACAGAGGAAAAGCTAACTTACTTGTTTTTTAAATCCTGAAAATTCCATAAGGATGCCACTTCAGTTTTATCTGTTATGAAAGTGTGGCCAAGTGGCTGAAAAACATAATAAGCATAATCCTAAAACATCTTAGAGAACGCACACACTACAGGTCATTAAAAGTTGGTTGCTTTTTGTTTTGGTTTGGGGTTTTTTTGTTTGCTTGGTGTTTTTTTTTTTTTTTTAAGAGAAGAAGCAAGTGCTGTAAAATCTTTCTTTTGAGAATGAGTTTGCACACTTT
Source organism: Eopsaltria australis (assembly GCA_034509425.1). Classification (NCBI taxonomy): domain Eukaryota; kingdom Metazoa; phylum Chordata; class Aves; order Passeriformes; family Petroicidae; genus Eopsaltria; species Eopsaltria australis. Next base: position 4,025,336 of record JAVTVJ010000036.1, read on the forward strand.
CATGGTTAATGATTTGTATGATTTTCAGGATAACTTACTGCTGCAAGTTTACACAGACTTAGGAGCCGATGTCAATAAAGTGTATCTGAAATTGGCAGAGATTTCAGGGCTTATCTTCACCCCTTAAAGCTCTAAGTACCATTTAGTGACAGTGCAGAGTGAATTCTCCCTAGACCTGAAAAAGGGTGTTTCAGCTGTAGATTCTTATATAACAATCTTCCATGGAATTTTGTGTTTATGGTCTGTACGTTACTGATGAACCCTTCAGTTGTGTTTTGATTGCTCTTACAGGAAAAAAACTTGACATCGTGACCTAGAGAAAAAGATTAAATCATGAAAACTTGGAGTAGTTCACATGGAGAGAGGCACCTCTTAAAAAGCATTTGCATCAGAAATTTCAACAACTTTTCTTTGAATACTTCCATAGTTGCTGAAGCAAATATTTGTTTGTTTTAGAAACATGTCTCTGTAAGAGTCCACATTGACTTCTAAGGGAAGATGATGAATTTTCATGGTTAAATGTCCCCTTTTCAGGTTCTTCAGCATCACCCAAATCATCTGTTGTATCTCCTAGCAGTGCAGCAGCTAGCAGACTGGCTGGACAAGGTTGTGATTTAATTATTCCCACAGGTATCAAAGCACTGAATGGATAACGCCCTTGTCTCTGCTGACACTGTACTAACCCTTCCACGTTTCCAATTACTTGATTTACTATTAGTTGGAAATAAAATTTCTGCGGGATTTTGGTGGCTCTCACTTCTGACTTCAGCAGTTTACAAATTAACTTCTGCTTTTCTCTCTCTAAGCTGCTTTTACTCTATAAAATTAAGATTATAACTAATATTAATAATAACAAACAGTAGGTAAAATAGGAGTGACCAAAATCTTTTAATTAGGTTAAAGCTGAAGCTTCCAGCGTTTTTTCCCCAAATGATCCCATATTCCAATAGAGTATGGAGGCGGCCATTAGGAATTCACAATACCCGAACTCAGCTCTGCCACCTGACTCATTTTGTGCCTATGGGCAAATTACTTAACATCTTAGTCTGCTTCCTCCTGCATAAAAGGAGAAAACTTAACTCAGTTACCTCATAAGGGTGGTGAGAGGGTTAATTACTTAATGTTTGCACAGCTTGTTGAAGATGTAAAGAACACAGTAGAACTTGATGCTGAAGGAGTATCTTGAGGCATCTGTATAGACTTTTTCCAAACTGTTGCTTGCATAAATAACTTGGCAAGACTAAGGTGACCGTAGGTAGCAGTAGGGATCAGAGACAGGAGTAGTTCAAATTAATATGGTCATAAATAAATAAAAATGTTGCTTAAAAAGTGATGATACTTAGCAGATTTTAATATTTAGGACACGAGGAATTTTGCAAAATTGAAACATGGAATCCACATGATATCCCATACTAGCTTAAAAATGCTGAGTAACGGCAGTTTGTGTATGGTGATTGGTCCTAGGTATTTTAATTTCTGCTTTAAATCTCTTCTTCACTGGTTTTATACTCATGGTTTGTAGAATTAATTGTTACTAATACAATGAGCTAATAAAACTGAAATAAGTAAGTTAGATGTTGGCTGAACACATCTTCTGGAAAGAATGACTTTCACTGGAAAAGATTAAAAAAACTCTGTACTTTGTGACAACAGTATGCCAATAACTGTTGTTTAATGGTCTTCAGGTTGTAAACAGACTACATGCAAAAGAATATTCAACTGTTGGAGTTTTTAAACATAGATTAAGTAATAAACATGTCTCAAAAGCTGTTTTAATCTTTCAGGATGCTTAATTCAGCCTATTACTTCATGAAATAGTGAGATATATATATATGTATATACACATTTAATATCTGTTTTAAAGTAAGTCTTTCTTTCTTGAACTGATTTAAAAAATCTGCTTATTCGTCTTACTGTCTCCTTGCTCTGCTTTTGGTTGTGCATTTGCACAAATCTTCCATACCTGCTACAAATCCCTTAAAACAAACTAACAAACAAAAAGCCCAGACCCAAGGCCTTGAAGATTTGCTTTGTGTCTGATACAGGGGGCAGAGCTCAGCAGAAGACTGGACCTGTTGTGTTAGCAGATGAAGTAAAGAATCCAGCAATGGAGAAACTGGAATTGGTGAGAAAGTGGAGCCTAAACACTTACAAGGTATGCAGCCATGTGTTTGTATATATGTATTCTGTAAATTAGTTTGCCACTAGATAGGACTAAACCTGTATGAAAATAAGGTGTTACAGTGAGCATAAGCAAGAATGTATAGGAATTAGTTTTCTTCCAAGTGTAACATTTTGTTAAATCCCTGATGTAATGTGACAAATCTTTAATAGGTATTAGTGATTTAGCAAGATAAAGAATGTTTCATTTCTAATGTTCCCTTCGTCACTCTGAATGTTGAGATTTCAGCACTAAAGCTTGGAATTAAATCTTTGTGCTGTTTTTGAGTTAATTGCTGATACAGTAAGATTTTAGTTGATGTGAAAAACTCAGGGCCATCTTTAAGTTCAAGACTTGTTAATTGCTGTTCTGATGGTTTTGTTTCATATTGGCCAATTGATTTTTCTTAGTGTTGTAATAGTTGCATCAATTTGTATGTGTTTTATATGCTTCTACTTCATGATCAGTTGAGATTTGATGAAATGAAAAGAATAACATGAGAATAATGAAAAGGTGCTTAAAACACACCAGTTTGCTAGAAGTGACTGTCATTAAAAAGCGATAAAGGAACAATCATCAGGAATGCATTCCTGTCAAAAGTTTTACATGAAGATCAGTTTTGAAAAATAGCTTTTTGTTATGCCTACAACTTAAATGACAGAGTTGTAGACAGGTGCATCAGTGAGGTCTACATCAAACCATGAAGAAATGAACAATCTGTGGAAAAGAAAGTCTGAATCCCTCCATTGTTCTTTAAGTCCAGATAAGGACATCCTCCTCAGTGAGGATGGGAAGCGGGGATGGAGACATTCTACCCCTAGTAAATGCTTCTGCTGTCTTTTTATTTTTTTATGGCTAATTAAATGACTTTTGGATTTGCTACTTTTCTTGTAATCTAAATTAATGTAGCGACTGCTGAATTTGCAGTCCAGTGCTATCATGGGGTGCCTTAGGAAAAGCATTGCCAGCAGGTTGAGGGAGATGATCCTGCTCCTCTGCTCACCCCTGGTGAGGCACATCTGGAGTGCTGTGTCCAGTTCTGGGCTCCTCAGCACAAGAGAGACACGGAGCTCCTGAAGCAGGTCCAGCAGAGGGTAACAAAGATGATGAAGAGACTGAAGCATCTCTCTTACGAGGAAAAGCTGAGTGAGCTGGGCCTGTTCAGCCTTGAGAAGAGCAACTGAGAGGGGACCTCATGAATGTCTACTAAGTATCTGAGGGGAGAATGACAACAGAGTGGAGCCAGGCTCTGCTCAGTGGTGCCAAGCAACAGGACAAGAGGCAATGGGCAGAAACTGATGCACAGGAAATTCCACCTGAATGTGAGGAAGAACTTCTTTACTGTGCAGGTGACCATGCACTGGAATTGATGGTCTGGAGAGGTTGTGGAGTCTCCCTCACTGGAGATGTTCCAGAACCCTCTGGACACAATCCTGTGCCATGTGCTCTAGGATGGACCTGCTTGAGCAGAGGTGTTGAACCAGAGGACCTACTGTGGTCCTTTCCAACCTGACCCATTCTGTGATTCTGTCTGTCAGCTACTTTGACAGTGTGCTGTAGTCCAGTACTATTCAGTACTGTATGTGCTATTCAGCTGAAGCTGTTCTTTAAAATTCTCTTGTCTCTTTAAAACATTGACTCTTGGGGTCAAATATGCTGTACCACAACTAAAAAGGACAGAACTTGACCTTCTTTGGTATTTTTGGTACCTTGATTTAGAAAACCCAAAAAACCTCACAATGTCTCAAACTCACTGACATGAACCAATGGCCAGAGGACTAGTGAAGAATGTTGGGAAAAGAGGTCTTGGATCTTTGTTGAGAATGTTATTTCTTTGTCTGTAGTCTCTGCAAAGTCCAGATTTTTAGATTTCTTTCATGGTTTAAGCCTCCCCCGCACTGAAATCCAGAATCACATCAGTAATGACATAGCAAACAAAGACTAGCATTTTCAAAAAACAACATGTTTACTTTTATCTATTCCCAAACATGCCTAAGGAGATGTATCAGTTATGATCTTTCTAGAATTCCATATTGACTTGCTGTGCACTCTTTTTTTGAGGTAAAAGATTGTTCAGAGAACTTAGAAATTTATTTTGAGTTGATGGAGTATTGTGCAAATGTACCTGGAGATGCCATATATTTGTGTCATAGGCTTCATACTAAAAGTATATTTAATATGGCTAAGGACAATATTTAAATTTGTGGACATATTGGCTTGCTTTGGTTGCCATCAGGAAGATCATGGGAAGAAGTGTTCTCCTTATCTCATAATAGCTGACTGTTCATAGGTTTGAAGATGCAGAAATAAAGGACAGGAGTAAATGCCTGCACTTGAATCCCCCTGAATTTAAAATTCCTGGTATCAATGTACCAAGGGGAGTTAGTGGTGAAATTTGCTGTTAGGAAGTTCTTTAGGAATCTGACATGAGTACTTCCTATACCATGGTGTCTGTATCAGGGGTTGAGAAATCTAAATTATTTGATATGTTCAGAAAATACCTTTGCAACTACCATCCCCCTTCACATTTTCCAGTCGTATGCTCCCTAGTAACATGAGTTAGTGTGAAAAGAAATTGCCCTTCTTTCCATAGTCTAGTGATCTTTTTCTGTTCTTTCTTCTGCTCATGCCTTCCCCTTTGGATGAGAAAGAGGTTTTCAGTCTAGCAAAAACATTTAGGCACAAGAAAGTCATGACTCTTCTTGACTTTCAGCAATTCTAACATGCTTATCTTTTTGTTTTTCATACAACTTCTTAGAGGGGAAAAGAAAGGCAAACCTGTTTTACAAACCTCTCTGACACTGGGCTACTAGTAGAACATATATTTCTGAGACATGTCCATTAATGCCTCTGTTCATCTTTGTCATATACAATTTAAAATATATTTCTCTTGAATATATTTTGGTAACCTTTTTTTCTCTGAGTTGTTTTTCTTAAGCTTTCCGTTGGGTGACTTCTTTTTGAGTTGCATGATCTTTTTTATGACAGTTTCCTTAGTCTTAGAACAAAGCACGATGGAATTAATGTGTGGAATTTTCTTTGTTTGCTAGTGAGTGTGCTTGTATTAGACCCTTAGAACTGGAGTAAATCAAAATAGATTGGGGCATGTTCTTTATCTTTCACTACATCTGAGTTAACAAAGTATGCAACGTAAGTCTTTCCAATTACTGGTTTTTCCTCACTTGTCACTGCTGGGCTTTTGTAGATGTTTTGCTGTGACTTATGAAGCAAATACCCCTTGGCTGAAAATAATTCCTTCATATGTAACTTATCCTTGCTTTCAAAAATTTCGCATTCCATGATTCAAATTTTTCTCTTGCATTTCCGTGGGGGTTTGTGTGTGTGTGTGTGTGCATCAGCTCTTTTGGAAAATGGCCAAAATTTGACCATGACTTCCATAGTTCCTAATGAAAGGCTTGTTTGTGCTCTGAGCACACTCAGAGCTAAGCTGTATTTTGCAATTTCTCTTGGAGCCTTTGGTAGTAAAGTTGTATTCTATGTTATGATTTGTTTTGCTCTCCCAAATTTCTGATGCTTGACAGACAAACGTCACCTAGATTAGCTGTGCATTTTTTTGTGAATTACTTGAATCTCACAAAGTAGCCCAAATAGTCTGTACCTTCTGACCTAGACCTTAGGGGTCTTGACCAACTTGTTTTCCTTAATCATTCTTGAGTCTTTCCTGTGTTTGTCTATTACATTTAGAAAGGATATGGAAGTTCCAGCAGGTTGAAAGTGCTTCTCCTTTAGAAATCAGTAAATATGGGATTAAACTAAAGTCCTTGAATTGGGAAACCCTGGGAAGTCCAGTGCTGTAGTTAGTGTATTTGGGGAGTCCTTGAATTGGGAAATCCAGTGCTATATTGTTTTTGGGGTGTATGTTATAGGATAAGCTTGGGCATTATTTCACAAAAAAAAAATAGCAGCTTTGTGCTTAGGTTAAGTCCTTTCAGAGTAGTTGTGGCCTTGCCTTCTAACTTAATTTCCTTGTAACTTTTGTTTCTAGCAGCAATTTTTCACATGTCTAAGTTGGTTATTCCTTCACGCCTTGGGACCACAGATTCACTCCAAGTAACTTACTATAGCAGTAAATAATTCTGCTCTCCATAGAGAAATTGTATAGCTTTGCTACACATCGACTTTGCAAATGGCTTCTCCTATGTCTCAGTCAAGGGAAACCCGACTGTGCATCTTGAGAGGCTCATTGCCAAGCTGGGCTCAAATCGCTGGCAGAGAAGGTGTCACAGAGCAGTGGAATGTGGTACCAGCCTGCTCTGTTGCAGCCATGGGCTGGGTGAAAGTGTCTGCAGCCACGTAGGAGCACATTTCCTGCTCAGTGTGTTAATGAACTGCAGATCTAGTAAGAATTTGACTTACGACAGAAAAGAAATAATCTTTTTGAGTCAATCATCTAAATAATAAGTGCATTTTAATACTTCTGCATATTTCTCAGTAGGAGCTCCAAGTTTCCTAGTCAGCTTTAAAAAAACATGCTGGAAACCACTACCTTCTTACTTGCCCCTCCAAAGAACCCTCAAAAAGAACATTTTTGGAAAATGTAACATGGGTGTTCTGGAATTGGATGATTGGTAGACAAAGCGCAAAAGGTTACTAACTAGACATTTTTATGCAGAATTGTAATGCTCCTGTTAACTGACTAAATGCAATGGGCTAAAATGCTTCTTTTAACTTAATGAGATTCACCAAACCTATAAAGAGATAAGTGTTCTTTTACTTGAGAAACAATTAGTTATGCTCTTGATTTGCTAACTTGAATATTCATCTTAGTAGGAGTTGAGACTTGTCCAGCTGTTCTTGCTGAGTCCTGATAAACTTCTAAAGACTGTGTTGTTTTTTCAGTTTGTTGTGCAAACTTATATTGGGAGGGGTGGTTGTGAAAGAATTGTGTGTAATTATATGTCCCTTGAAGCTGAAAATGGGTGTATGCTGTGTTGTCTTGAATATACTTGAATCTTTATAATTTCATTTTTTTTCTACAGTGTACACGTCAGATCATCTCTGAAAAACTGGGTCGTGGCTCAAGAACAGTAGACCTGGAACTAGAAGCCCAGATAGATATATTGAGAGATAACAAAAAAAAATATGAAAATATCTTGAGACTGGCACAGACACTGTCCACGCAGCTCTTCCAGATGGTACATACCCAAAGGCAACTTGGAGATGCATTTGCTGACCTGAGTTTGAAATCATTGGAACTTCATGTAAGACTTTTATAGTGTTAAAAAATACTGTGGCAGAGATGAAGATAAGCCTAATTGACTCGTGCAGGGTATCTGCTAGTTAGCAGCATTTTTATAAACATTGTAGTTAACAATATATTACATGCTCTTTGTGTTGAAAGCTTATGTGATTCACTTAAAACTATAGGAAATCATTGAAATTACTGTAGTTCTTTATTGTTTCTTAAATGTTAGCCTCTAGTTGATGGTTGAACTCAAGAACTGACAATTTTGCTTTGTAGAGAAGATGCATTTTACTATTAATTTTGCTTCTAATGAAATGTCATCAAAGTGTTCCAGAGTGTTACATCATTGCAATTACAAGATGTCTTTGGGGAATGTGCCTGGGAGTAAGTAGATTAGGGCACATTACTTCATTTATGCACATTGAATGTGAGTAAATTATTTTTCTGTAACATATTTAAGCATTGAGATTTGATCTCAAAGTCCTTTTTTAATCAGAATTTTTCTACTAATAAGACTGATCTGTATTCTTATGTTGTCTGGAGTTGCTGAGCAAGAGAGGCAATCTTCAGATATCTGAGTTGTTACGATTCCATGGTTTAGAAGTTTATGTAACACTGGCACTTTCTGTTTAAAGTAGTAAAGCTGTTTGCTATAAAGAGAGACAAGGTGGATGTTGCTCACAGGGTATAGTAGCTGGTTTGCTTCTACATTGCTTGTTCTGCATTTGCAGAATTAAAACAATTTGATCCTTTGGAAAACCAGTATTAAATGGCTTAATAATTCCCTAAAACATAGCTGCTGAAACAGCTCAAATTATCTTTGTAATTTTAAAAACGTCTGTCTTTTCATAATTGTCTTTTCCCACTGAGTTTTAAGAGAGTAGGTGGAGTTCATGCTTGCACAGAGGAACCTTAAGTGATAGCTAGCTGAAAAAATTTGAAACTCCTACACTGATGTGAAGGAATTTTTAATATTAGTCTGACAGATGCAAATCTGTGAATGTAGAGCACTTCTAGCAGCTAAGAAATTAAATGATCTGCTAAAAGAAGTTTTTAATAATCAGTTTGTTCTTGACACAAATATGGGCATGTGGTTTGTGGCAGAACTTGGGATTGTTATGAAGTATGTGCTGAAGCTGAATGTTTCTTCCAAAACTCGGATGGAATCTGGCATCATGCTCATTTAATGAATCTTGGGTTTTTTCCCATGATTAGCTTGTAACTTCTAATGGGAATACTGATCTTCCAGGTTCTTTCAGCGTCTTGTATTGGTCTTGGAATTTGTTTCCGTCATTCATCTCTTGTGTAGATTATTGAATGGAGCTGTTGATGAAAATCAAATAAAGGTTTCTGCTGCTGCTGTAATAAAAGTTATCTAACCTTTCCCTCTTGGAGACTTGCCTGGTGTTTGTCTCTTTCCTCTTTGTGTTTTCCCTCTGTTTAATCTGTAACGTGTTATCATCTGTAGCCTGGCCTACTTTTGGATATTTGGATTGTTGCCTCTAAAACTTGTGCAGGACTGAAAGTAAAATTTCTGAACAGTTAGTCTTCAATGTCATAACATCAGTATATAAGGTTAATTAAAATTAAAAGGCCCCCAAGTCTCAAGGTAATACTACTTCTTTTATACATGATAACAAAACAAAATTTTAATGTGGTATCTGGTGAAGCATTACTTAATGTGAATAGGTTGCTGTTTCTCTTTTGGATACTAAGATAACTCCTGGTTCCAGGCTCATATGCCTCTAATTATATAGACAGATGAATCCAAATTTTAATTGACCTGTGCACAGAGTATGAACCGAGTGTAAACTCTTGGTGCAGAAGGGATTTCCTGTGTGTTTTGTAAGAGGTGTCTGCAGAGGTCATGGACAAAACTCTAGAATTTGTATGAAACTGTGAGCCATTGGAAGGACTCGATTGTTGGTTAGCATGTTTCTTAGTACTGCAGGCCACTGCACTCCCATCCTTCTTACCTCCCCCTTTGAACTGGTAGTGTTGTTCATTTGGGTCTGGGATGATCTGACTGAGAGGACCAGCTGGAAAACAAATTGCAGTCTTGCCTGCAGGAGGAAAAAAGAGATGGGACTAAGCTGCTGCAAGGAGCAGTCCTACTGCTGTGTCTGCCAGCATGCTGCTGTTCTTTGTGCTAGCACTGGTGTTAGCCGTGTAGCTGGCAATGTTAGAGCAAATCCAGCTGGAAAATACTTGTTTGGGGTTTTTTTTCCAGCAAAAGCTGTAGCAATTTAGCCAACTCCTTTTGCTGCCTTAGCAGCTGTACAAAGCAAAGATGACAGATCTTTAGCTGTATTTACAGGGCTTAGCTCATGAAAACTTGCCCTAAGTTCTCTTCTTTTTTTTCTTCCCCTTCAGTTGCTCACTTGCACTCTGCACCTTCTTTTCTAGAGGATTCATCCCTTACCATTGCCCATTACCCTTACTGTCATGAACTTGTTAACATGAAATATCATTTGGCTCTGGTGTTCATTTTCTAGACAGATGAAAGGAAACTGGGAGAATACAGCACTTCTGAGTCAGTTGTTGGCAGTGTGCAAGCCTAAAAAGACCAAAGTTCCAAATATGAACCTAGTGTGTTTTACAGTCATTACAACCAGGGATTGTACTCTTTTGTGAGAACTCCCATCTGTAGAATACGGAGATGCCATATGGATGACATAGATATAATAATTGGATTCATTTGGCATCCATGCATTAGGAAAATCTTTGCAGCCTTGGTCAGCTTACACTGCTGTTAACAAAGAGACATTACAAACATACGTCTAAATGTGACTAAAATATCTCGGAAATAATTTTGCCCTTGTTCCTTTGAAATTTATGGATGAACTACATTAAAATTTTTATTTGCTGTTCATTATAATGCTCTGCTCTTCAATTATTTGCAGCCTATTAAACTGTGATAGATGTTGGAGATTTTTTGCAGTGCTTTTTTCCAGAATGTAAGAATAAAACTTAATAGCTAATTAATGCTGTGTGCCCTTGTGAATTTAGTTACATTACTGTATTTCATGTAGCAGTGTCTCTGTTCGTATTAAAGCATTACCTAGACAACCACAGGAGATGCTGGATTAAAACCCTGCTGAATGACAATGTGAAGATTGCATTAACACTTACTTTTAAGTAACATTCAAGATATCAGAGTGCAGAAAAATCACATTATAAAATAGGATTTAACATCATCGTAAACCATGTTTTACTGATGTTGGAGAGATTTCATAAGAACTATGAACTGAATATTGTATCAAAATCATATTGGTTTAATCATACCCAAACAGAAGTGAGAACCTGCCACATCTGTGTTTGAATTCTTTTATATAGTTGCTGATGAATGTTATGATTTCAATTGATCTACAGCTTTGTTTTCTCTGTTCTTTGTTTATAGGAGGAGTTTGGCTACAATGCAGATACGCAGAAACTTCTGGCTAAAAATGGAGAAACACTTCTCGGGGCTATTAACTTCTTTATTGCCAGTGTGAATACATTGGTGAATAAAACAATTGAGGATACATTGTTGACTGTGAAACAGTATGAAAGTGCCAGGTAGCTATCCTGTGTCTGGCTCTTTTCATTATGAATTAATCTGGGGGAAGCAGACTCTGCATCATCTTAGGCCTTGCATTTGTGTGACTAACCTGTCAGATAAAAACCTTATAACATAGCTCTCATCTAACGAGGGTTTCTGTTTAACTGTAACTGATTGCACAGATCTTCAAATGTTTTGTACATGTTCCCTGGTAGACTGAATTTTACTTGTTAGCTGTAGGAGTAATTATAGCTGTTTTTCCCACGTGCTAGATTAAGGTGGCTTTCTAAGTAGCGTGACAGTGGAAGATTAACCCTTTTATCCAGCTGCATTGCAATAGGTAAAATAATCTCTTTGATTGAAAGACATTTAGCCTTGTGCCTCTGTTGATGAACGATGCCTGCAATTCACACTTCAGTTTTTATGCAGCAGTTGCAGGCTTGGTCAGAAAGGGGAAGATAAAACAGAAATTTCTTAGAGAGTGAATAATAGCTTTCCTACCCTGGAGAAGGTTACTTTTAGATGTGTTGTAGTATTCTAAAGCTGAGTTCCTTTTTCCTGCCAGTGACTCGTAGCTCTTTTCTGATTTTTTCATTCTGACTTTCTTTCTCTTACCAGAATAAAGTGCATTTCTTTTAATTTGACAAAGGGTCTAGTTTATTCATATTATTTTTTGTGATATTGGGGTTTTTTAAAGGTCAGAAATTGCAAACTGCTTGAGTTTTTAAGTTCTTTCCCCTCTTTTTTAATTGTTCTGTCCTACTGCTTATTTTTAAGAAAAAATAATAAATTACTGTTTTGATATTTAGGAAACTTTCAAAGGCATGAAAGACAGAATTAATGTGTAGATAAGGTATTGCTTTATTTTTGACACGTGTTTAAAAAGAAAGAAGTATTGGTTCATATATTTTCCAGGCATCCCCTTGAAAATTTACGCAAAATACATCTGCTATGATTGTTCTTGTCAGTCATTTTCAATATACGGTTCTTCCCTCCTGAAATACCTTCATTGCTTTCCCTTTCTGTTCACTAAAAGTATCAAATCTTTTGCCATTTTAATAAGGCAAATAAATTGCAAAGGTTCTTCACTGACATGGCCAGTTCATCATTTTGCACTGTGAAAATAGGTCGCATTTATTTCTGTGCCTGTTTTTTCCTCTCCCCAGTTGCACTTTAGCATTCATCTGTTCTTCTCTTCTGTCAGCTCTCTGTTAGTTTAATGGTTTTCTTTTTGGAATTAAGCCATACATTACATATAAATCCTCAATGATAGTGGCAATGAGAATCAGGAAGAGCCCTGTGAATATTACTCCTTTTACCTCTGAAAAGGTTGTATTTTACTTTTGACCAGTTACATCAACTGAAAATTATGTTTTTATAACCTGTTTGTAATCCTGATTTGTTTCCAGTTTTAGAAATATCTGTAAGAAAGTATGTTTAAAAGGCTAGAAATAGTGTGGTTTGTCCCATTAAAATTGGTGGATATGCTAGGTTCTCCATTATTTGACAGCTAAAAAAGGAAGGAAGGAAGAGTGATATTTTGGGCAGGGCTGCACCATCTTTTTGCAGTCTCTTGTTCCATAGGACAGACAAGTTCTCAGAAAAGTATTTTTGGAAGAGCTATGAAATTGTCCAGTTAACGCATATGGAGAAGCCTGGAGCATGCTGAAAATGCTTTAGGTCAGAGTTTAGTGTAAGTGACCTGTTCCTCAAACATCGTGCTCTTGGTGTGCCTCTTGCTCTCAAAACGAACTCTCCAGTGAACTGATTCAACAGCAGAAGAATGACCTGAAAACTATTTGCTAGCTTTTTCTGGGTTATTAGGTTGAGATACCCCAGGAAAAGCTCTGACTACTGAAGCCTGTACAAAATAAGAGGGCTGAGAGCGTGAGGCCGAGACAGGAAAAGAAAAGGGAGGGTGCTTGTTGGGGCAGTTTTATACAATGTGCTTGATAAATAGGAGGAGGGAGAAAAAAACTTGCTCAGGTTTTTTTTTTTTCTGTACTGAACTGTTTTGTTCATCTTCTGTTGTACTTGGCCTTATATGTGAGGTCAGTTTTGAGACACTGCCCTTAGATGGTTTTTTTTTTCCTTTCTCTTTCTTCTCAGGATTGAATACGATGCTTATCGAACAGACCTGGAAGAGCTGAATCTTGGCCCTCGTGATGCAAACACTCTGCCAAAGATTGAACAATCACAGCAACTGTTTCAAGTGCATAAAGAGAAATACGACAAAATGCGTAATGACGTATCTATCAAATTGAAATTTTTGGAAGAAAATAAGGTAAGCTGCTACTTCTCATGTTATGTTTAGGAGTTCTGTTCTAGAAGTTACTGCTTTCTAGAAATACTTCAAGTTATTATGTCTTGAAATATATATTCATTTAAAAGTAGAGCAAGCAAAGAAAATAAGCTGAATTTTCTGGGTTCTTGTTGTATCACTGGAGGACACACTTTTAGAGCAGGCACCTTTAGAAGTCCCTAATCAGACTGCTCCAGCTACAAATGACAAACGTTATGGCAGTAAGTTTCTTGTTGATACAGGAGGTTTCAAGTTTGCAAAAGCATTACTTTTTCAGTTTACCACAATTAATAGTTAAATGTGTTACACAATTCCTGATTTCATATTCAAAGTAATATGTACTTTTGACAACATTGTCATGGAGGTTATGCACAAAGAAAGCAAGAGAAGTATGAAGAGACTTCTTCAAAAGTAAGCTTTCTTTAAGAATTTGAACTGAGAAGCATTACTTTCTGTAAGTAATGCTCTTATAGTTTCTTAATTTAAAATTGGACTCTTGAACATTGGCTTTGTGATGGACCAGATCATCAGGTGACTAAAAAACTGATGTTGGCGTGACTTTATTCCTAACTCTTGCTGAAAAAATTGGAAAATGGAAGGATTGAAAAAAATCCATATTGAAATTAATTTTTTTGAAGAAGTTGAAGTCTAATCTAAATGCTGATACTGATTCTTAAATTAGAAAATGCTTCTAAGAACTGAGTTTTAAAACTCTCTTGGTTGAAAACAAGTATATTGAAGGTGTCTTCCCACTTTCCCCGCCTTTGTTTTCATCTTTTAGTAAGTTGTTTGCTACCACTACAATGTACCTCTGTTTAAAGTGTTAAATGCTTCCAGCTTATGTCTATGCAGGAATTCTGATGCTTCAGTTCAAATTAGTTTAAAATAGGACTTAGCCTGCTTCTTCATGGTTTCCATTATCTATATAACACACTGATCAATTTTTGGTTGTATAGGAAGGCTTCAGAGCAAAAGCATTTTATTTCCATCTTGTGAAGAACACATTTCCATAATTTTTAAACTATATTAGATAGTTTAGGGAACACTGAAGAAGTTGTCTTCCTAGTGACAGTCTTGAATTAGACCAAGCATCCTGTTAGCAGTCACAGCCTACAAATTGTTTCTGAAAGAGATTGTTTTTTCCTTCCTGCCTTTTAGATTAATACAGTAGGGAATCTCACATACTTAAGCCTTTTTATCAGTTGTTGACATTTCTCAGTTTTGACACTAGAGATGTAAAAATATTTACTAAAGGGTGTATGTAATTTTGTTCCCAAATGAGCTGTAGAAAGGACTTCCTTTACACTTAAATATTGGCTTAAATATAATTATCTGCTGAGAGCTTTTCTGAAGTAAGCTTTACTTTGTTTTTTTCTATTTATTGTGTGAGATGACATTTTGTCATCATGGCAGTAGTTCAAAGTGAGTGAAATAACTTACCCTGTAGTGTAGGAGTATCAGGTAGGATGGCTTGTGCATGCCTTGGAGAAGAAGACCATAAATTAATGGAGAAGCAGTGGAAAGGGAAAATGATGTGTTGCTGTTGTCATCAAGGTCCCTGTGCTGAGGCCCAGAGCAGCAGTGTATGAACCTTGCACTGCAGTGGCCTTGGCCAGAAAAGCTCAGTCTGTGGTTTGCAAATCCTTTGTTTCCTGTGGCTGAGAGCGCTGGCACAGAAGCATTGCCTTTTACACTTCAGCTGCCTTTCTGAAAAACAAAAGTGTAAGAAGGGAGCGGGAGCAGCAACAGTTGTGTGTTGTCTGCTCTTGGTGGTGTATTTCTGTAATGTACTTGTTCTCAGCATAAAGTGAGCATTCAACTTTTTAGGATGGCTGTAGGTGAACAGAACTTTGTTTTCTGAGCAAATACACTCAGTCTCATCTCTTTATGAGAATCTGTTTTAAAGAGAATAGCCACTGGAGGAAAGGGAGTATTTGGTATTCCAGGAGGAGCAGAAAGAGAGATCGGGAGAATCTTTGCAGAGCTCCTGTGTAACATTGGTTGGTAGGACTGAGATGGGTCCCAGTGTGGCTGTCTGATAACATTTCTTAATTAAGTGCAGAGATCAGATATAGAACAGAATGAACCCGAAACAACTTTCTGGTTCAGGTTTTCCCTGTTCTTGGTGTTCATGGCAGCCTAAATGCATTGGTTCAGTCGGGAGCAGTTCAGCTATCAGCAGTGTGTTCCTAGTAAATAGTGCTGCTAAGAACCTCTGAAGCCAGTTTAACTGGCTGGTGGGCTCCAGTTGGTCTGTGTTGCTGCAAATGTCACCAAAGAACCCGTAATCCAGATGGCCCTGTCTAGCTTTTCCCTAAATGGGGAAAAGGCATCACATGGTTGCAGTCTGTGCCTGTTCTCCTGGGTTCATATGCTAATATTTCAATTAAAAGCCCTCAAAGGTTCAGAGAGCTACATTTACAGTAAAGCTGGAATTACAAGTTTCTATCTGTAAAACCAAGATACACAAGATTTCTATTGACTTTTATTACAGCATTTGATCTTGAAGCTGGAACTCATTTTTCTTAATGCTGATACAAAGTTTTATTGGTCCTATCCCTAGTTTGCAGAGTTCTATAGAAGTTTGTAGCATTTGCTAATGACTGTAAGAATAGTTGCATTCAAAATCTGCATCTTAAAAATAGTTAATCTTTTAAAAAATAAGGATGATAGCCTGTTCTTGGCTCAAAGATATCTGTCATTTCTGAAAAGAGTTTTAGAAGATGTTGTCCTTTTGAGAAAAAAACCCTTTTACTTTTGAATACACTTGAGAAATGTCCAATACCTTTCTATGTAGAGAAAGAAATTGACTGTACTTCTGTGAGCTGTACTTCACAGGAGTTTGATTCTTAAATGCTTGCTCCTACAAATGAAAGCAGTCTGCAGTCCAGTGGACACCCAGATGATGAAACTAAGTTTAGACTAAGTACCTTCAAATTAAGATAGCTAGGAGAAAGGATTATGATGGTTGTGTGGAGGTACAGACTCACAGAAAGACTCTAAGGGGTGTTGTCTTTTTGGTCGTTGAGATGGCTGAAATAGGCTGAATGAGGAAGGTGTAAAGAAATACGCACATACTCTGCCACAGAAAAAATAATGTTCAGAGGGAGGTGGAAAAAGAGGACAATATTTAGAAAGAACTGAAATGTTAAGAGCATTCGTGTGAAAAGTCAAATGCAACCTATAGTATCTTCTGTATACGACACTTAAGTCTCCTGTGTAGGACGTGTCTGGTTTTTATGCTTATCCACAAAGTTCAGTTTTGTTTTGAGATATGTTTGCCAGTTGTATTATGGAGTGCTTACTCTGCTTATAATTAGGAACAAATAGGTATATGTAGTTCATTAACAGGGAACAAAGATCTTAACTGGTGTTCAACTGTAAAGCATAATGGCTTTTTGACAGCTATGTTAGTCATACATTGGAACCTGTATTTTAGCTGTATTTTAGCAGCATACCATTAGCATTCTTTGATTGAAAGGCAAATCTTCAAACACTCCTTTCCTGGAATCGATGCTACAGCTTGATGATCAAGAGTTGGCCTTTACTGCTGTAATCTGACAATTGTTTCAAGGCTTTGCTGCAAAAAAAATGTGATCCCTTCATCCCCCCTTCCCCCCATTGCCTTCTCTCTAGTGTTTGTAAAAGTGTTTTTGCAGCTGTGTAGAGAATCAGATAGGGGAACTGATCCAGGGTAAAGCAGATATGTTGTTGTCTGCTTAATTTTAATCTACATCTGTTCCCTGATCCAACTGACTGCATATCTGCATGAATGTTTTCCCAACAGACGACTAAGGTGAAATACAGTGTGAAAGTTGGAATCAGTGACTGGATGTGGGAGTGGGTGAGATTCTTTCCCATTCCCCAAGTCAGAGTGAGGTTCTTTCATGGGAAAAGTGGGTAAATTTGAACTTGGTTTTCAGTCCTTAGCTGTGGTTGCAGGTGGTTTTGCTGTGGACTTTGAGTGTTTTGAAGTGTTACAGCTTTTTTCTCTTTTACTGGCTGCTGCTTCATAGTAGAGCTTCTTTGTACAGTGTCAAAAAGTTAAAGTGGTCTTTTTTGTAGAAAAACTTTATCTTAAAGTTACTTGAATGAAACTATGGAAAAGATGATCCCACCATCACTTTTGGGATTCACTTAGAAATTAGCTTCTGAAGGAGGAGAGCAGAAGTTGTAACACCTTGAACCTCTGCAAGAAGTTTGATAATAATCACAACATTTATACCACAGTGATCTAGGAGATAGAACCTCATACAATGAGGTAGCTTTGGTAGTTCAAAAAATCCCTCCAGAACAAAATACATTTTTTCAGTCCAAATTATCTGCCTCTAGACTGTCAATTCCTGCCTCTGTGTGTGTGTGCACATGCACATGCTTGAGTCTAGGCCTGACTGAATTTTTTAAATTATCAGAAGATTTTGGGGCGGTTCACAGAAGGATTGTGTTAAAAGCTACCCTAACTAAGTACCAAATTTAGTCTCAGACTGATGAACTTGGGCTGGGAGGGGAGGTTCATTGACCCTGTTTTATTTGAGTTCCTATCAACTGTATGAGTAAAACTCCTGTAGCATTTTAATAATAATCTGTAACAGTGAGTGTACTTCTCTGTAGAATTCCTGGCTTGGATTGCATTAAGTCTTGCGTGTCAGTGATGAAAGAATCTGCTCAAGAAAAGTGCTGTACTTTCTGTCTGAACTTCTAAAAGCAAACCCTTCATGTTGTGACATTTTCCACTTGTCAAGTGTAATATTTTGGGAATTAGCATTTTTATAGATGAAAAATCTGTATGTTTATATACCTGTCTGCCCGTACAAACTGAAGAAGAGGCCATCTTTTATGACTCAAAAAAGAGTTTGAACAAGTGTAGTTACCTGAATCCTATATCTCCTAGATATTAAAATGTCTGTATGTCATAAATTCCGTAAATTCTATTGTAAATGAAAAAAAAAAATCGTCTCCAGGTATGATGGGGATTTCCTTTCTAAACTTTCACACCTCTCATGTATTTTCTTGGTGAGCCGTTTGGTGGAGTAGCATCATTTTACACTGTTAATGAAGTAAAAAGCCTATTCTTTGGCATGTATTTGCATAAATTATCCTGAATTATTAGGGGAAATATAGGGAGAAAACATAGGGATACCAGTTTTCAAACTGTCAGAGCAACTTAGATGAAAATTTGGGCCAGCAAAGAAGAGGTTATCACTTACTTTTTGAATTGAGTCTGCTATTCAGTTAAAAAAAAAAAAGTGATGTAATCAGAAATTTTAACTTTGTGCAGAACTTTTATATTTTCCTGCAGGGATATGCACAAACATGCTCAGCCCTTTTTTTCAAGGAATTTTTAGAATATATTTATTAAATTTCTGAGTAAATGTTGCACTTTTCAGGTGTCGTAGCATGTAAAATAAAATGATGGGGGGTTTAATTTGAGATCTTTCATTAAATGAAGATAAGGTGTTTCTGTATTGAGTTGCATGCATTTCAAAGAAGCACAGTAGCCAAATAACCTGCTTAAACAGGCATGGCCCACTGGTAGGCATAGGCCAGACCTGGTCCAAGGACAGTTTTGATTCCCAACATGACTGAAGTCGACTGTCCCTTGTGGATTGTGCTGAGAGATGAGGCAGTGATCTAAAATTTGAGTAGGGAAAGCTTAATCTGTTACCTCATACATCTTCCCTTGGGGCTGAGTCAGCCACCTTGTTCCTCTGTTGCCTTCTCTGTTGGCTGTCTGCTGCTGAGCTCAACACCTTATAGGCTGGACAGGGGTACAGGGCCACCACCATGGGGGTTTAGGCTCTGACACACGAGTAAGGTGGTGCTGCGCAGAGGGTACACTCAGGAACAAAAAGAACAGGGTTTGGCTACATGAGGAACTGGACAGATGCCTTTCAGCATTCTGCTGTCCATTCACAGCTTCAAGTCTCCTGATGTGCTAGGATGGAAATGTAACATTTGCTTAACTTTGACTTCATCAGTGAGGCTGTAGCTTGTCATCATAAACCAGGCTGGAAGAGAAAAGCAGTGGTGCCCTCCAGCTGCTCTTGTGCTCTTCTTCCCAGGTTTTGGTTGCTGCTGTGAGAGGTGTGTTTCATGACCACTTTGCACAAACGTTAGAGTCCAGATATTGACAAAGTGCTGTAAATAATCCTGTGTCACAGAAGATGGGCAAGAAATACTGCTGGGAGAAGGACATGAGTTTAATTTGATTTGGGTATCCATGAGCTGGAAAGCAGCAACTCTCTGCAAGGGTGGCCAACACATGAACTGTATACCCAGATAATGACCTTGTCATGTACTGTTTCAGGGAGGTCCATTTGGCCTGCAGGCACGTATCTTAGAGGTTTGGCATCTAATTTCAAGGCATCAAGTTCTTGTAATCACCTGTTTGATATTTGATAACATTATGCTGTTTAGTGAATTGTGTTTGCTCTGTGCATGCTGAGTTGGTATTGACTGTTAAACATACTTTACGAAAACTCTGAATCACTTTAATGTTAAAGAAATTTGTATTTGCATTTCATATCTGTGTTTTTAAGCTTTTATTAAATAAATCTGTAGGAAGTTTGAGCATTTCAAATAACTGACCTGTGGTGATGTTAACATCAGCCTCCTCCTCTTAATGTCTCTCTCCTTGCCTGCAGGTGAAGGTATTGCACAATCAGCTTGTTCTGTTCCACAATGCCATTGCGGCGTACTTTGCTGGCAATCAAAAGCAGCTTGAACAGACACTTAAACAGTTCCACATCAAATTGAAAACTCCTGGAGCAGATGCCCCATCCTGGCTTGAAGAACAGTAATAAGATCATAGAAGAGGACCCAATGTTAACCTAAAAATCTTTAAATTTGAGAGTAATTAAGGGTTGGGGTTGAAGGACTGGTGTAGTGATTCTTGAACGGACAGCTTTAAATTTTTTCCCCTTTTATAATACTGTAAAACTGAATTTGATAGGAAAGTGGGTGACTTTTAAGGTAACCAAACATAATTTCTGTAATTTCAAATACAGAGCAATCCTTTTGTATGTAAAGGTTGGCGGTTATTTCTGTAACTGGGATGGGGGAGGGAAAGAGGGAGGGGAAACAAAACTATTATAGATTTGCACTGACAAATGATGCTTGTGATTTCTGGTCATTTTGGTGGCTAGTCAAAATATTTCCAAATGGAGGTTTACATGATTTGTACCAACATCTGGTATTTTATAGATGAATATAGAAAACATCTTTAGTAATTTTCATATGACTTTTAAAAAAGGAGGAAGTTAAAAGAATATTTTGCAGATGAATAATGTAAGGCCTATATGTGATATAAGTTGCATATAAGGCAACAGTAGCAGATGGCTCATTGACAAGTGGAATTGCAGCAAATGCCTTTTTTAAATATGTACCTTTCCATCAAAGGGTTAAAAAAAGAAAAGACACTAAAGCAAGAATCACTGTCAGTCTGAGGCTTCTGAGCACACGTTTTTGCTTTGCACCAAGTGGTTTGCTGAGTGAGGCCAACCATGAAATGTACTAATTTCATTTAAAATATTTCTTTCTCTATGGAACAAATACCGTACTAGCCTTAAATCACAGGTATGTGCCTTTTTATAAGATAATATTTTCCACCACTGTACATAATCTAAGAACCCTTCCATGTAATAGTTTGTCAGTTCCCAGCAAGGGGAAGAAGACTGTGTAAATGCTGTGTCATTGTACACTTAGAGCAAGTTAAAGCTTTAGTTAAACTTCATGGACAGGTATGATTTTGAGAGAAAATCGGTGCAGTATGTTTTTTCTGTTTAATTGAAAAGCATACTTCAGTAATGGGAGTAAAATGGAGGACACATTTTTAATTTCTTCATCATTTTTGTAGTCCTTAAATGTAAAATTATATGTCAATTTTATCATAGACATTTTAAATTCAATATATTGGAGTCCTCATTTGCACATGTTATGTTACTTTATGTTAAGTAAAATGAAATACTTCAAATATGTTATTTACAATGGTGTGGATGGTGTGATTTATGTACTGTATGTTCAAACGCCTTTCAGCTGACATTCTTTAAGTTTTCTGTGCTTAACACAACTGTAATGTAACTGTAAATCAAACTTTTTAATCATTCCTCATTAAATTCTTGGCCTGACAGCCTTCTTTATGTTTTTGTTCTGTCAGAATCTCTTGTAATAGAATCTCAGTTACGTTCCCTAGAATGTATATCCTATGTGAATTTTGTATTCATATTAAACGTGTTTGCAGTCAAACTTTGTTGACTTGTGATGGTTAAAAGTAGAAGGGAGCTTCTGCCGTGGAAGCTGAGTCGTGTTTTTGTGAGTTGTCACCCCTGCCCAAGAAATCTCATAAAGCAGTGCTAGGTAGTGATGCTGTTTTTGTAGTGGGCAAGTTCAACTGGAAAGTAAATCCATAGTGGAACAAATCTTTCAATATATGGGGGTTTCGACTTGAACTTTCAAAGGAAGTTCAATTTCATTTACAATTCTTAAGAAGCCATTGACTTCCCCTGAATGCTGGCACACGTGTGGTATGATGGTGCAAGGTAAGGGAGCCGAGTGCCTGTAGGGTTGAGCTGGGAAATGCATTATTGCAGGAGTGAAGAATGCAAACCCACTGACCACAGCTGAAGCATCAGCTTTCAGAACACTGTAGGAAAAGGGTACGTAAGGAACATGTGCTCTTGGTTTCTCCTTCAGATTCACGTGTCTCCTGCCTCGGATTGCTGCTGCTCAGAAGGAACTCAACTGTCAGAAATGGTAAGAGTGAACTTGACTCTGCAGTTGCCTTAGGAAAGACTGACCCATGTGGCGTTGTGTAACCCTCAAACTTTTGCAATGGCTTAAAACTGCTGGAGTCTCTTCACCTGGAAGAAAAGGTTGGACCAAAGAGATTACTTGCTAAAACCTGTCTGTGTATTGTTTAATACCAGGGGGAAGGAAGAATTACTTTCATTTTGCTCAGCAAAGAAATTGTTCTAATGGGGTAGCCTCAGTGAGGAGGGTTCTCTGTTCAGCTGATCAGTAGGTTATTAAACTGATAGCAGCCTGCTGTAGTAACTTTCTTTGTCAAATACATGTGCTTATGAAATAATTCAAGCTCATATATTTAAAATTAGCTTTTTAGATCTAACCAAATTTAGAAACTTGTATCAAGAGATTGTAAGAGAAAAGACACTTCAGCGTTTCCAATGGGAAGTAATTACAGTTGTCAGACTTTATGATTCTTGCAAAAAAGCTTTATAAATATCTGTAATGTGGCCTTTATCCAGGTGGACAGTTGTCAGATTGGGGGTATTTTTGTTGTTTGTAGAGGAGACGGTACCCACCTAGTAGAGACTTGTCTGTGAAAGATTTCATCTCTGTTAACAAATTGTTATGTTAATGCTTACTGTGTTGTGTGAGGTTTCTGAGGATGAATTCAAAGCAATTAGTAACATTTTCAGATATGCTGTTGGAGCTGCTGTACCAAAGACTTGGGGAGCTGTTTTGATTCTCAGTGACCATACTGTAAATTATCTGTACTCCTGGCTTGTTTGAAACTTGTTGCTCCTGTTATTTTGTTCATCTGAATTCTACAAACAGCCTTTTTGCTCTAAAAGTGCTCTTTGGCCTACTTCAGGCTTTGACAAGCCCCTTACAAAGAACCTCTCTGGTTACAGAATGTATCTATATTTTTATTTGGAAGGAGATCTACACAAGCGGAGTACACCAGCAGCGTTAAAGTCGCAGGTTTTTTTTCAATCTTCAGTCAACTGGTTTTCCCAGAAACCTTATCTCTAGTCTGTCTGTCCTTTCAAAAATGATCAAAGTAATGTAAAAGGAAAGCTAAATGTTTGCCTCAACTCTGTTTTGAACTGAATGGGGGCATATTTGCTTTTTATGCTTTGCTTATCTGCTCTTGTTCCTTGTTGTGGTGTTACAAGAAGTGTAAGGTATTGTAATTATTTAGCGTTCTTCATCTGCAGTTATCTTTAGGTTTGGGTGGGTTTTTTTTAGTCTGGTTATCTTTTCCATGTTGCATGCTTGGTGTAAGGGTTTTACTAGTCACAAAAATTTTTATATTAGTCATGAATCTTACCATATTTTGTGGTAGCTCCCAACCTAAACTCACCAAACTACTTGTTGCTAAGTTGTGTCAAATTGAAAGGGTTTTTTATTAGAAGATCTACAGAGGATTTGACTGTTGCTTGGTTTGTATTTCTCTCTTTTCTTACTATTTGGCCTTCTTAGTCGCTCTTCGACATCTTTGTGTTCTTTCCAGTTGCTCTGGTGTTAAAGCTAGGGATACACAGAAAACAGAGTTCTCTCTCTGTGGCAGTGCTCTTATTCACCTCTCTACACCTATTTTCACCAAGGTCCTTCCTCTTCATTTCCACAAGTCTTGTGTGGAAACCCAATGGCCAAGGAGATGGGGGGTGTTTACATGTCTTTGTCATCATAGCAATAGTTCAAAGTGAGTGAAGTAACTTACCCTGTAGTGTAGGAGTAGCAGGTAGGATGGCTTGTGCATGCCTTGGAGAAGAAGACCATAAATTAATGGAGAAGCAGTGGAAAGGGAAAATGATGTGTTGCTGTTGTCATCAGGGTCCCTGTGCTGAGGCCCAGAGCAGCAGTGTATGAACCTTGCACTGCAGTGGCCTTGGCCAGAAAAGCTCAGTCTGTGGTTTGCAAATCCTTTGTTTCCTGTGGCTGAGAGCGCTGGCACAGAAGCATTGCCTTTTACACTTCAGCTGCCTTTCTGAAAAACAAAAGTGTATGAAGGGAGCGGGAGCAGCAACAGTTGTGTGTTGTCTGCTCTTGGTGGTGTATTTCTGTAATGTACTTGTTCTCAGCATAAAGTGAGCATTCAACTTTTTAGGACAGCTGTAGGTGAACAGAACTTTGTTTTCTGAGCAAATACACTCAGTCTCATCTCTTTATGAGAATCTGTTTTAAAGAGAATAGCCACTGGAGGAAAGGGAGTATTTGGTATTCCAGGAGGAGCAGAAAGAGAGATCGGGAGAATCTTTGCAGAGCTCCTGTGTAACATTGGTTGGTAGGACTGAGATGGGTCCCAGTGTGGCTGTCTGATAACATTTCTTAATTAAGTGCAGAGATCAGATATAGAACAGAATGAACCCGAAACAACTTTCTGGTTCAGGCTTTCCCTGTTCTTGGTGTTCATGGCAGCCTAAATGCATTGGTTCAGTCGGGAGCAGTTCAGCTATCAGCAGTGTGTTCCTAGTACTTAACAAATGGTATGTCTTACTGTGCTAGTTAAATAAGCATACATCTTAGGGCTTTTTAAAGAATACTAAGGGCTGTAAATTCAAGCACTTAGGAGTTAAATAATGCTAAAAAGTAGTGTTGCCTGTTCAGTTTTGATTTGCCTTTCTTACATATGCGTAGGCATCATGCTAGTTTTATGTGATGGTGGTAATTAATTGCAGGGTTTTGTTTTGAGAGCTTAACTAACAGAGTGCTTAATTTTGAACCCAAATATAACTCGATTTTAATGTGACAGGAGTGTCACAATTAAGTTTTTCTCCTCCCTTTGTCCAAACTCTCTAGAATTGAGGGCTTGTAATGAAGATGACACCTTGTTTCAGGAGGTATAAATTTCCATTAGATCTGTTCAGTCATTAGATTTGTGTTCAGCCTAAAGAATTAGAAGCTCTTTGTGCTCTGAAGAAAAGCAGTTTACAAAAGACAAGGCGGTTTTTTTCTTCTTGGAAGAAAAAAATGCCTTAAAAAACTAGTCATCTTGGAAACTGTCTTGAGTATTTCATTAACTAGAAATCTTAAAAAATTAACAATACAATTTGGTTTTGTAAAATACCAACTCATCCAAATGCTGTCTCTTCTAGGGAAGTGCATGTGTTGTTTATTATAGGTGGGGCTGCTTGATCTACCTATTATTAAAGTTGCCTAATACTTCCTACTGTGAAGACCTGTTTTCAGTTGTTTATAACTCAGATTAATTTTAGCTGTGTGGGCAGAGTATTTTGAGTGTTACATGTTTATGTGAAAAAAATCAGCTAAAAACTTAAAATTAATTTGCTACCATGTTTTGGAAAAGTTCGGGGAGAACAAACCCACAGGGTGAGGAAAAGTGAAGAGATGACCTTCACATCCGGACTGGCTCCCAGGTCCTCTGCTGTCCTGTTTGGGTTCTGACTTTTCTAATACAATGCCATTATGCAAGTCTCTTGTTTGGCTTGCTCTTTCCGTCTTCTGGAGAGAGCATTTGTGCTCATGACTGGCAGCAATGAAAACAAGTCCCTTTGGCTCCGGCACAAGCAGTTACAGTCCAAGCGGCAAAGCGCTTCCTCGCCGATGACCTCAGGGCTGACCTGACACTCTCGAGGAATGTCCACGCTGGCTCAAAGCTGAGCGTGTCCTCTCCAGCTGCTGCTAACCCTGCCAAGCAGAGATGTGTGCTCTGATGGGATTGCCTTTTACTGCACTTGAACTCTTTTCACTCGGTGAATTTTCAGCTTAAATGACTGGGTTCTGGTATTGCATTCCTTAAATTTTCCTTTTGTTCTAATATTACTTTTTAAAATTGGGGTGACTCAAGCAGGCTGCCTTGCCAGAGCAGTAGGTCAGATCTCTGGCTGCAGAACTGTGAGCAGGAATGGCGTAACCTCAGCAACCACAGGCCTGGGCTTCAGGCCTGCAGGCTCCAGAGGAGGCCACCTGGTCTCTGTCTTCCTCTAGTTCCTGCCTCCCAATACCTGAGCAGAGGCAATAGCACAGGTGAGGCACTACACACTCAGGTAAGACATGATTTTGTCCTGCTCCTGCCTTCCCACCCCTGGTTGTGCCATAGTGTTACTTTCTCTCCCCAGTGCTCAGCTCTGAAGCCCTGGTGGCTTATTAAGTGAGACTGGAAGTAAGGTTTTTCTTTCTCCCTCCCTCCTCTCTCAGGCAAGAAGAGCTTCTGTTTCCGCCTTTGGAATTTGCCTTCTGTAAAAAGTAGTGTTGGGGTGTGTGGGCTGACTATTAATTGACTTGAGTGGGATTCTTCACCTTTACTCTTCCTGGGAAAAAATGGTTTTATTTTAGAAATAGGATTCACTCTCTTGATAAAATATTTTAGAACCATTTGTATTTGTTTGCTATCTTATCAGTGGACGGTACTTTGGCTTTCGGGTATCCACAACTCACATGCGCTGCTGCCTGGAGCGCTGTAACCCAGGGCTGTGATCACATCTTAAATTCGTCTGCACTTCTCTCTCACCGTCCGCTTTGGAGACACAAGGGGCCCGTCTTGCCTGCTTCCCCCGAGCTTGCAGGGCTGAGCCGGCGGGGAGCGCCCGGGTGAGGGATGCGGGATGGACCGAGGGATGCGCTTGCTCGGGAGCGTGGGCAGAGGGCGAGAGGCTTCAGCCGTGGAGAGGAGCCCGTCCCTTCCAGCCGGGCGCGCTGCCGGTACCACCGCTGTCCTGTTTCTATAGAAAGAGTGGCTGTGAGTGCGGTGACAGCGTGCAGGCAACGATGGATGGATCAATATGTCACTGGATCAGCTCAGCCGGAGCTGGCTGAGACCCAGTGTCCACAGAGGCGCCACTGCGCATCTCCGGTCGGCGCGGCGGCGGCACCGGCGCTGGGTCGCGGCTGGCTCTCGTCCCGCACAGGCGTTTCGGTGGCACGGGTCGGGCAGGGCAGGGGGAGATCAGTGTCCCGCAGCCCCGCAGCCAGGAGGCTCCGCTCCCGGGACCGCCGTCACCTGCCGCGGCCCCGCCCGGCCGCGCCTGCGCTGCCCCGCCCCGCGCTCCGCCGGCGCGGCCGGGCCGGGCGCGATGGGAGGAGGAGGAGGCGGCGGCGGTGGCGGCACCGGACCGGGCTGCGCCGCGTTCTCCCGCGGGCGCGGAGGTGAGCGAGGGACGCGGGGGGCCCGGGGCCGGGCGGGGGCTCCGCGCTGCCGAGGGGCGCGGCCAGGCAGTGCAGGGGGGTCGCCGCCCGCCTGCGCGGGTCCTTCGCTGCCTTCCCGAGGCGACGGAGTGGGGAGCGCTCCCGGGGAGATGGACTCCTCTTGCCACGGGATCCCGGGCCCGGCCGGCCCCCCGACACGGCGGGAGAGCCTCTGCTGCTGCTGCTCTTCCCGCACGGCGGGGCGGGCGCTGTCCCGGGCGCCCCCGGCTTTCTCCGGCGGGGTGAGCGCTGTCCCCGCCGCGTCTCGCGGGGGACAGCGGGGTCGGGCCTCTCCCGCCGGGCCAGGGCGCGGCCCGGGGCGCCGGGGTCCGGCGGCAGCCCGTGGGTAGCGGACGCGGTGTTACCCCGGGTGCAGCCGAGCCGCCAGCGCAGCGCCCTCCGCCGTGCCCGGTGGCCTGCGGCGTCGGTGGAAGGGAATTACGGAGTGAGGATCTGTGGCGGCCCCTCGGGTGGTCCCGCGGCAGGGCCCCCACAGCGGCTGGCGGGCACCTGCTCCGGGCGGAGAGCTCGGCGCTGGGGCTGAGGGCTGCTCCCCCGGGAGCTGCTTCCCTGCGGCGCGGCGAGCGCTGCACCTGGGAGCCCGAACAAAAAATAGCTGGAGTGAAGCCCCCCGGCCAAGCCCCGCCAGATCCCTGCCTGGGCCGAACCAAGCCCAAGCCGAATGGATTTCCAGCCTGGCCCGGCTGGCAGGGACGCGGTGCCGCACTGGGCTTTTGTGGGATGCAGTGACGGGGAAGCGCGAAGTCGCCGAATAGCGTGAGCTGTGTGTTCTTTGTAACCCGCAGGTTTTGGCAGAATCACGGGCTGGTTATCGGCGTTTGCAGCTTCTCTGTCTGCACTCAGCAACTAGTTGCTCCCTTTGCCTCTTTGTAGGGTTGTTGCTGAGGCACAGACACCCAAATGCTGTGGTTGGGATCGGCGTTGTTCTCATGAGAACTTGGAGGGCGCCTGATACAGAAACGTGGGCAGGGGAGAACATAAAGCATGAGTTAAAGAGAGTCATGTCTTGCAGTATGAATTATGAAATGCCCTTCAGTGCATCGTGCACTTCACCTGTTCATTTGTGTATGCAAAAACAATCTGTGTCCGTCCCAGTGGCAACTGCCTTTTTTGCAAGAAACAAATTACTTTAGAACGTTTCTCTTCTTACCTGGGGAGAAAGTTGTCCCCACCCTCTAACTTTCAAATTACATTTCCAAGTTAGATTAGCTTGGCTAAAACAATGAATGAGACAAAGAAATAAAATATTTCTTTTATGCCAAATATGGACACAATTAAAACGTGCAGTAAAGATGTTACTTTAGAGCTTTGGTGCTTCTCGGGCTGTTTTGGATAACAAACACGCAATAATTAAGTATAATTGCGACATATTAAACGTTTGTTCTGCGGTCCTTTCCTCCCCCCCCCTCCCCAGCCCCCCTTTAATCCTTTGAAAAGTGTGGAGAGGCTCCTTAGGAGTTAAAATTTTGCTTGGCTTGTATTACGCATCCCAGTCCCAGCGTGTTTTGGTAATCTGTAGTTCGCAGTTGGAACGGCTGCGTTGTTCCCCACCTCCTCTTGCTGTACTTCCTGCTCAGAGGCACCTGCTGATACCAGCGAGCAGCCCAAAACCTGTCCTGGCTGCCAGCTCCTCTCCTCTCCCACCCACGGTAATGGTGGGAGCCTCCGCTGGGGACATCTTTGAGCCGCTCCTCCAGAGAGGCAGCATGAGAAGGGAATTTTGACCAGTCTGCTGGTGTCTGGTAACTCGAGACTGCCATCCTCT
The DNA here is from genome assembly GCA_034509425.1 of Eopsaltria australis. NCBI lineage: Eukaryota > Metazoa > Chordata > Aves > Passeriformes > Petroicidae > Eopsaltria > Eopsaltria australis. Next base: position 4,054,222 of record JAVTVJ010000036.1, read on the forward strand.
TACAAGCAGGTGACCTCTGTCACCTGGATCGTGCTTATCTGTCAGAAAACAAAGCTGAATGCCAGCCTTTATGCTGTGCCTTTCCTTTCATGCCTTCCTTCCAAATGCTGATTCCTCCCCTTTCCTGGTTCTGGCTGGCTGTTACCTCATCTAAAGCAGTACAGGGCTCATTGGATTGAAAACAGTTTTTCCTGTTCTATCTATCTATCTATCTGTCTGTCTTTACATCTAGGTTGGGATGTTTTCTTCCCCGTGCCTTCTCCACTCCTTTCACTAGGAGTGTCCCTTGCCTAGCTCTGAAGTACTCAGGTCTGAGATCAGTCGTTTTCCACTCCTGTGTTTTAGTGCTGGGACTCTGATGATTCATCTCCTTCAACTCTGTTCCATTAGGATTTGATCCTGTTTTTCCTAAAGCATATAGATTTACTGAAAGTCTCAAAAAGAGGTCCTTGAACATTGCCTGGGGCATGGTTGGTCAGTCTGTCTGTCTCTCTCTTTTTCTTTCTTTCTTTTTCTTTCTTTCTTTCTTTCTTTCTTTCTTTCTTTCTTTCTTTCTTTCTTTCTTTCTTTCTTTCTCTCTTTCTTTCTCTCTTTCTTTCTCTCTTTCTTTCTCTCTTTCTTTCTCTCTTTCTTTCTCTCTTTCTTTCTCTCTTTCTTTCTCTCCTTCTCTCCTTCTCTCCTTCTCTCCTTCTCTCCTTCTCTCCTTCTCTCCTTCTCTCCTTCTCTCCTTCTCTCCTTCTCTCCTTCTCTCCTTCTCTCCTTCTCTCTCTTTCTTTCTTTCTTTCTTTCTTTCTTTGTAAATGTGTGGGAATCCAAGTTAGAAACTAATAATGTTGAATACTGCTTTGTGATGGTGGAAAACTAGCTAATACATTTTTCATTTTTAAATTAGTAGTAGGGAGGAAAAATGTTTTTCCCAGTTGAGTATTTCTTTAAATTAATGCAACACTTAATTGCTTTGAGTGGTTAATCTCTTTCCACCACCTTGCACCTGCTTTTTTATGCCTCTCTGCTTCTATGATCATGAATTTGGGAGGAGAGGCGTGAACATACAGAGCCCTGTAATAGCAGCTGGGTATTAATGCTGACTTAAATTTGAAACACTCTGTCCTGATCCACTTCCTTTGTAGCTTCTCTCCTTTTTACCATGCCATTAAAATATTTTCCATCATTCCTGTGATTTAAACCTCCTACAGCTTTTTATATGTGTTTTCTATTCTTGTAAACACCCGGATAATGTAAGGTATAAGATTAGAAAATCTGAAGCAAGAGAGAGGAGTTCATTGCTACCTGTGCAAACTTTTGAGAAGAGAAGGTACAGTGGATGATCTTGTGTTGTTTTCCATTGATTTCAGTGAGGCTGTGAGTGGCTGAGTCCTTGCAGACCAAGAGAGAATTTGCCCTAAGGCTTGTTTCTGTGACTTGGGTCTGTTTGTTCTTGTACAGTCCAGTGACGGATCTCTGGCAAAAAATATTGAAGTTTTTTCATCGCTATTATACAATGCCAAATTGATCTGGGTTGCTATTAGCTCCATGTGAACCCTGCTGAGGAGGCATACCTCTAAGTCAGTGCCAGATTTCTGATTTGATGTTGTTCTTGTGCCAGTGCATTACTTGAGCTTTTTCTATTGAGTTTTCCTGTGACTGCTTTTTGCTCAGGGGCTGCCTGTCACCTATCTAAGTTTGTACTGTGTGGCATCTTTGAACTTTTAAATGTTTTTTCTTGTAAATTCACAATTTTTTTTTTGAGATAGCTTCCAAATTTCTATAAAATCATGAGATTCCTCATTGGTCTGTATTTGAAACACTTTGAATTGTTTTCTCTGAGACTTATGAATTAAATCCGTTCCAGTAGATTTGGCTTATCAAAACTGAGGGGTTTGTGGAAGTCATGCTCTTACTTGAAGGTTTGCTGCTAATAACAGCATTTTCATTTAGAAGGTGACAGTATAAGAAAAATGCTAAAACCCATTGTCATTCCTGTTGTTTTATGGGATAATCTAGAGGTAAAAGCTTCCCTAAGTATTTAAAGCTATATGCAATGCTTAGGATGTGTAGGGTCCTGTTCCTACCAGCTTCTCTGTCCTTTCTCTCTCTGTTATTGAACTGGCACAGTTAACCCAGATGCTGAAATAAATTATAAAAGGCAGCTTAATCAAACTGTGGTCTTTCTTTGAGTGTGTTTTGGGAGGTAGTGCAGCCAAAACAGTAAGGCTGTAAGTTCATGCTCAGCGAACACAGAGACTTCAGGGACTGCACACTATTTTTGCCCTTATTGACAATTGTGTGAAAAATAAAAAGGCAAGAAAAGTAGTACACTAGGCTAGATTGTTAAACCATCAGCATATTTTTAGCTATTTTAACATGAGTTCAGAGGACTCAAACAGGGTCTGTTTGATGCAGTTAATCCAGTACCATAGTCAGTACCATGTCTAGTCAGCTTTAAAAGCGTATCTGAAATTAGCTGTGGAATAATACTTGTTTTAATAATTTGAGATAAATATGTCTCTTACAAAATTGCACTGAATTGAGATTAACAGGTAGTTTTGGTACCTACTGTGGGTGATTTAGAGGTATTCTTATTTTTAGATACGTTCTTGACCTCTAGGCACCTAAAGCTGTTTGAAATCTTGGTGTGGATAAATACTAAACAATAGCCCTGTGAAAGACTTTTGATTCAGTAAATTTCCCTTCTGGATTGAAAACTTGATAGCTGTTATACCTTAGTTTTGGTGTCTTTTCAGTGCGAGGGACAATATCCAATGTGTGTGATCTGAGTGTCGCTATTGTCCTTTGTCGCAGGTTGCAGAGATGGTACAGTCCCCTCTTGTGCTGCCGCTGCTGGCAGGTAGGGCTTGAGAGGGCGTGATCCCGCTGGCTGCTGTGCTGACTGCTCAATGTTTCAAACCCATCCAAGGAAGTAACACTCTCCCCTTCGGGGAGGCTGTAAAATGCATGTTATGAATTGTCTCTCCTTGGTCAATGATAAGGAAAATGGGGCAATTCCAGTTGCAACGGGATTAATGAGCGAGGATACGACGACAGCGCCTCAACTTCCTCAGCCTGCAGCATCGCCACCCCCTGCGCCATGTCCCCTGACAGGGGCTCCCCCAGCCCCTCCGCTCCCCCCGGGAATGCCGCCCCCACCACCGCCCCCTCCTCCACTGCCTGGCCCCGGCATACCTCTGCCTCCACAGCTGGTAAATGGGCATGACAGCCACGGCAAAAAAAAACGAATGCGGAGCTTTTTCTGGAAAACTATCCCTGAAGAGCAAGTCCGTGGTAAAAACAATATCTGGACAATTGCCGCAAGACCGCAGTATCAAATTGATACGAAGACAATTGAGGAACTTTTTGGGCAGCAGGAAGAAGCCAAACCCCAGGACTCCCGAAACCGATCTTTAAAGTCTTCGTTTAAAGAGACTAAAGAGGAGGTAAGAATTAAAGTAAAACCCTTTTTTTACATAAAGCTGTAGGAGTTGATGTGAATTCTGCCTCGCCTTTTTCCCTTTCTCTGTCATGTTTCATCCTTACGGCAAATTTGTCTTGATTCAAAGGAGGGGGGAATGATGGGAAGCATAAACTCTTTGTTCTTAGTGGCATATATTTGTTTTTCAAAGAGCTAACTGTGTTTTATTATTTTAACTTGCAAAGTGCTGTGATTTGATCACCTGTTAAAATAAATATGAATAAGCAGAGGGAGCTGAAAGCATCTGTATTTACTCATGTTGGATAGCCCTTGAGTTTCCAGTGTGGGACACAATTGTATTGTCTCTTCAGCTCTTCCTCTGTGGTGCAAACAAGGTGTTGTACTTGCAAACATGTACCAGGCAGGAGAGAAGAGAGTCTTATTTGCAAGGGTTAATGCTGTATGTGCCCACAGTGTCCTAGAGACATCAGGGAGGGATGTGCCAGTATGGCAGCAAGGATATAGAACATAATAGAGTGATTACGGGTATTTGTTATTTGATAATTTTAAAGTTTCCTCTTTCATAAACATGACTTTCTTGCTAAGGAAAGCTTTATTTCATCTTCCCTGCTTTTTCTGGATGTGAAGATAACCTTCCAGGAAGCTCCAAAGATTGCCACTCATTTCTGTTCTGGTGGCAAGGAGTGTTCTGTACTCCTCAGAGTACTCTCAGGTTCAGCCACTCTCCAGGGAACTGATAAGTAGCTTTTCTAGTTCTTAAATCCTCATTTATAGACAGCCTCTTTATGAAGCCTGAATTCAGTTGTCTCAAGTGATCTTTCTCTGAAGTAATTGGCAGGCTGAAATGCAGATTTAATCACTAGTGTGTGTCTACATACATGTTAGCTTGTAAACAAAATACAGAGGGCACAGGGTTAAGAGATGTAACAATGCATCCAGTTTTAGTGAGAAAATAGGGACATGAAGTTGCTGGTATCTTGGAGGATTCAGGAGATGTCAAAATAAGATCAGAAGGGACAAGATGAGAAACTAATGCACTGATAGCATGCATCTACATATTGAAATTAAAGCTTTAAAAAGGCATGTGTATTGTAGGCTCTGAAACCCTGACGTTGGGAAGTAGTAATTGGGGCCATCATCAGAGGTAGTCATTAACCTCTGTGCTGTTTTCAGGCTATGTTCATCTTCGAATCAGGAGTGCAGTGAGTGGACTTCCTGTGCTGAGTAAAGATGTACAGAGCTCTGGCCTCCTGTGTTTCCTCAGAAGCTCCTCCTTTCAGGACTGCTGTGTGATAAAGATCTAGTAAATATTATAATATGTTTCATAAACTGAATGTCGCCCATAGTGTGCAGTAAGTGGGTCAGAGGAGACCTTGGTGTGCTCCAGAACTCATGTAGTGTTGGAAATTAAAATCAGAGGCCTGCAAAACCAGGGATTCTCCAAGATGCCATGCCTTGGAAACAGAACCCTGCCTTGCTAAAAGTTACTGGGTTTTTGCGTCTGTCTGGAGCTGATATGGTGGTGCAGGGCGTTGGCACTGCTTGATGCCTGTGGCCCCTGGTCACTTTGCACGTGGCAGGTGGTGAGGCAACAGAACTTGCCTCTGAGTGATGCCACTTAAGGGACAAAATGTGTCCCACTCACTCGCTGAGCTTTGTCAAGCATGCTGCAGCAGTGTGTCAGTGGTGAGCAATTTCTTATGTGTTAATGGACTTTGCAGTCCTATCTGCTTAGCAAGGAGGGAAGGAGATAATCCTGAGGAGCTGTGTGTTATTGGAAGTGCAGATGCGCAGCAGCTCATGTGCTTAACCCTACTGCAGGCATGGCTCAGCAAGGGGCTGGAGATGGGAGCACAGGCCTTGTTTGTGACTGCTGCCAGTGCTGTGGGCTGCCATAGCTTGTTTCAGTGTGGGATGGTTATCCTCAGCTCACTGCTAAAACCTACAGAGGCTGACAGGAGCTGGGGGCAGGTGGAGGTGTGCACAATCAGTGTGACCTTGTGGGGCTGAGGGAGCTCTAGTTCTGTGTGTTGGCTGTGTGGCCAGCCAGGGGCAGGTGGACAAGACATTTTGTGTTTCAGTACCTCTGTTCCTTTTGTGTAAAACACTGTTGATTTTAGACAATACTTTGTAGTCCAGCAATGAAAAATGTTCTTTGAAGTTTACATAGTGGAATTAGCCTAGTTGGCATAGTATATCAGCAATAAATTTTCAAGATAACTTCAAGTGCATAAACTCAACTTCTGCTTAGATCCAAATCGGAAAAAAGCAGCACGTGTCCAAAGTGCTGTACAGAAGGGCATGGCCAGAGAGTGCTCTGTTGTCACTCTGGGGTCCCTCTTGGTGCAATGGTATAGCGTCAGTGGAAGTGATGAGGAATTACTCTTCTGCCAGCGTTGAGGGCACTGCCCTACAGACTGTGGAGGAGATTTGGGATTTCATACCTTTGCTAGAAATCACTGTTGATTACAAAATCAAGAACAGTTTTGGTAAAAGTTCTACACATGTGGGAGCTTACAACACTGCATGTCCTTTTAATTCCTCACTCGACAGTGTTTTGTACAGGGAATTTAGATGTAACATCATCATTATAACAGAAGTCCCTTTTGAGACTTGAGTCAAACTCCTACAGCAAATGCTTTCCTTTTTGTAAACAATCCCTCACCAAACCCTTAGGAGATTAATTAACATATTTCCTTGACTAAAGGCTTAATTTGCCCTATGGTTCCATGTAATTTGAGGCTCTGAAAAATAGGGGGTGCGAGGTTAAGTTTACACGCCAATTTACTTTCCCCATCCTTCAGTGGTGTCTCAGTGTGGCACAACAGGCACTCACCAGGCTATAGTTAGCCTGGCAGCGGAGTGGGCAGAACAGCTTCTTGTCACCCAGAGCAACTGGTCTTGCTTTCTCCTTCACACTGTGCCTCTGCTCCTGTCTGTCACCTCACCCCACCTGTCCGCTGGCTCTGGACAGATATTGGATAATCTAGTACAGATATTGCACCTTCTGTAAGCATATTTAAGTAAGCAGCTCAGCAGAGTGCTGTGGGGTTCTTCATTTGATTTCTACTGGAGTACTTTCTGCTCTTTGAGTGAGTTTTGATGACTTTGTGAAAGGGCGCAGGGAATTCCAGAACCTGTGCAAGGGGATAGCAAGAGAAGGATAGAGGAGGAGGATGGAAGGAGCAAACAGGATGTCTCTTACCCCCTCTCCTAGACATGCCCTCTCTCTGTTTTCCCTGTGATGGCTCTGATGCTCATTCCACCTTCTTGAGAGCTGATTCAACCTGTTAATCCAGCGAAGAAGTAACAGCAAGAACCAAATGAGATGAGTACCAGTGCCTGCCTAAGGGAAAGAGCAGGCTAGGAACGTGACAAGGGAGGATGACACGGAGTGGGACAGCCCTTTAGTAAGCTGCTAGGTTTGCTCTGCTGCACCATGACTCCAGGCATGGAGTGGTGGTTAGTGTGTTGTCATGTGAAGTGGAAGTTGAAACAGGAAATTATTTATATTATTCCTAACCTTCAGTACCAAGCCTGAGACACCAGGCTGTTCCATGCCTGCTATAATTTGTAAGCTGTATCCCACCATGTGAAACCCCATTGTTCTTATGCAAAGGAAACAGTCAATGTTTTGTTTTACTGATCTGTTATAAGTCCACTTTGTCGTGTTTCTGTTCCTTATTGATGATTTCATGACAAGAAACTCCTGTTGCATTTCTCCAGTCACTACAAAGTCACTTTTGGTGTGGGTCTTTTTGTGTCTCCCAGAACACTCCTCTGAGTCTTTCACATTGATTGCAAATTTTTGTTTGGGTTCAGGAGCAGATATCCTCTTACCATCAACACAACTTCACTGTGGTACTGAGGCTAATTTTCCCCTTCTCATAGTACCTCAAAAACGGAATATTTCTGTGGTGGATTAACATTTGTCAAACTGAGGCCTGTTACTGTGTGATCTGTGCCTGCAGCAGATTTTGGAAATATGGTGGGTTGAATACTCTGGTGATGAAAAGCAGATTGATGAGTGAACTGCTGTCCTTGGTTTAGAGGTTGCACTGTTTATAGAGCAGAGGTGGCAAGTGTGTGTGACCTGTGATGCTTTGCATTGGATGGCAAAGTGCAGGTGTTGAGATGGTAGAAAGTATGAGAGAATTGTAGTATTTCCAGTTTCAGAGAGTACAAGATGACAATGGAGAAAGCTCTCCTGAATTTATCTGAACTAAATCATAAGAAACCATATGAGAGGTTTTTTTACTATAGAGAATCCCAGTGGGACTAGGAATGCCTGTTTCCAATTCTCAATTACAGTCCAGTGTAACTTTTTGAGTCCAGAAGTCCAGGGGTATTACTGGTGGACAGGACTTTAAAACCTCTTTGGGTGGCGAACAGAGACCTGAAGCGTGCTGTGGCAGCAGCAGTGCTGACTGTGTGTGTGAACAGAAGACAGGAGCAGACTGAGCAGAATATAGAAGAAGCTCAGAAATGTTTAAAGGGTAAAAAGCAACAGCAGACAGTGCTCTGCATGAGCAAAATCAAATGAAATCTCAGTGGAGAAGAGTAGACATTGTGAACAGATGTTCAGGCTGAGGTTATGAATCTAACGTGCAACTGAATATGAGATGGAAGACAGTGTATTTGTGTGCAAGGATAGGAACTTGTATTTATGGAGTATCTGCTTTTCTCCTTTTCTCCTCCTTGTGCTCTCATTTGCAAACTCCTTGGAGGTAGTTAAGTAATGACAGCAGTTTCAAACACTTCAGATAAGATAGAAGTAGACACCAAGCAAAGAGTGAACAAAAACTGAGACTTATTCTGGTTGTGTGCTTAAACAAGAAATCAGAGAAAAAGTAGAGTACAGTCAAAAGAAGTACAGAGTGAGAAATCTGTGTAAAATCCTAGTACTGAAGAACAGCTGTGACATTTTTTTGTTGTGCTGATGAGACAAATGCAGCTGTATATGTTTCCATCTGTTGTCTTTCTTCAAAGGAAGATATTAAAAAATTATGTAATTTGTTTGAGGTTGTACTATAAATCAGAGTTGTGCCATGGAAAACAAAGGTTTACTCAGCTGATGATCAGTCTTCTTGTAACAGTTACTGACTGTGATTTAAAAAACGTACACAAGATTAACTCTGAGTATGCTTAAAAACCCCAAACAAACCAAAAGCCACATGATGGTAAAGCTTGTAGGCTTAAACTAGTACAGAGAAATCAGAGAATTAGGGGTGACCGGAGCAATTGGAGACTGGAGCTACAGTTAGAGAGGTCAGTGAGAGGTCCCTGCAGTAAAACATTTGAAAAAGATTAGATACTGCAGGGGGAGAGATAGTTGAACCTGTCCTGCGTTAAGGGGCTTTTCCTTAATGATCTGTTGGGGGCCTCCCAACTCTTAAGATAACAGGAGAATAAACCAAAAGATAAAATAAAGAATCTCTCCCCTTATCTCTGCATATGCTAAAACTGAAGGGCTTTGGGCTACCAATCATCTAATTAAAACTAATATGCTGATATTTCCTGTGTTTTCTGTTTAGTCTGTGCTGTTTTCAGAAGAGAGGAAATTACAGAATTTCAGAAAACTTGTCAATATGACTCACTATTTTCAGCAGACGAAGAGGCTGTCCCCTGGGTGTGTGTTGAGGATAGCCCATTAATCATTCCTATATTTTCACTGTCACCAGCTGACTGCAGGCTAATTCAATTTCGTGACAATGCCAATGTTGCATTTCTATATCTGCTCTAATCTGAGCACTGTCACAAAGGTCAAAATGCCTTTCCAGTTGTGAAAACCACAAACAGCATGTGAGTCCAACAGCAGTCTTGAACACCTATGTGTACTGAGCTCTTTTATTGTAGCAGTCAGGTGGAACTGTTAAGGTGAAACAATTCTCTTGTCCTTGTAAATCTCATGACTTTTGTAGCTGTTACAACCAAAATAGCTGTGGTAACATTTTAACCTTAAGGACACAATTTGCTAAAACAGGGCAAATCTCTCAGGTTTAAACTTGTATGCTATTAGAGGAAGAAAAACTAGTATAAAAGAGCCACTTTGATATTAAAAATTTTTACAAAATTAGGGGGAAATATTGTGGGGTGATTTGTTTTTTTCCCTCTGCCTAATCTTCAGAATTGTACATGTAAGATGATACAGCAAACCAGTTTTGAAATACAAAGCTGAGAGAGACTGTTATTTTATTATGGATTTCAGTTTGGTTCTAGGTAAAGTAAACAGATTTGAGCATTATCTGTTTCGGGGTTTGATTCAAGATCGACTTACTTAATCTTCCTCTGAATCAGTGTGGCTGTTAGTTGGCATGAATTAGATCAATAATGCACCTGACCTCTGCTTAGAAATCCCATCCTCACATTTGTCACAAAACCTCTGAATTTACATGGGTTTTGAAGTGTGGTGTTCACTAACCTTGGGGCCTTCAAATGCAGTATAGTGTATTACCTGACAAGCAACATTTTGCAGATGCAGGGTTATGAAATAAGCAAGGAGAATGTTTTTACTTTATAATGGAATAGAGATATTGATTTCTTCCTTCATTATATGTTGCTATGGAATTTTTTGCTTCACTTGGAAAAAGGTGCTGTGAGTGTGCTATATATTTCCCTGGTAAAAACTAGTTTTGTAGTATATGAGCTTTGTTAATAAGAAGTGATTGTATATTTCTTTGGCCTGGGATTTGATGGCAACTACAAACAGTTATGTGTGGCAATTTAAGAAATTACATATGCATTATATGCTATTTTTTTAGGTATTGTTAGATTGATCTCTCTTGCTTTCTCTCTCAGGTTTCCATTTTGGATGCAAAACGAAGTATGAACATTGGGATATTTCTCAAACAATTCAAAAAGTAAGAATTCTTTGTAGTTCTCATAAAATATTGAGTTCTCATAAAAATTATGCTCTGTTCCTTGTGGAGTTTGCAGTTTTGCGTAGTTTTCTCAGAAGCAGTTTGACATAGTTTGTTTTCTAGTATGTTTAGTTTTGAGTTCCTTTATGACTTAGCATCAAACATTTAGAGTTTGCTGATGTTAACCTCTTGAAGTGAGGTTTCAGGTATGGTTAAGGGAAGCCCTTTTAGCTCATGTTACACTGCCTGTGAACTGCTTTTCACTGGCTTCCTCTCTTTATAAACAATTAGAAGGGGCAATGTGAGGAACTTTTTCAAGAGCGAGTGTTTCATTGTTGTCTGTATTCTGATACATTCATTCTGATACTGATAATACTGCCCTTCGGTAAAGGCATCACCAAACATGGTGTCAGAGCAGTGCTGCTGTGGACACTGATGCATCCACAACCTCTTTGTAACTCTGTTGAGTAGCCCTGGCATGGTTTTTTTCAATCTGTGTAACTGTTTGCCCTGCAAGTGTTAGAAATGTATATGCTCAATTGTTTTTTCAAGGTCTGCCGAATCCATCATTGAAGATATTTATCATGGAAGAAGTCAGCCCTATGGTTCTGAACTGCTACATGAATTTCTTAAATTATTACCAGAAGCAGAGGAGGTAAATAATGGTTTTACGTGGAACTTATTTTTTGTAGAGTTCTGCCGACTGGGATTCCAACCTGAAACTCTGTGAAAGAGGAATCTCAATGCCTTCCTGAGGCTAGGGAATAGAGAACCACTGACTGCAAATATTTAATCTTCATTTGACTTCTGGTATTGAGGTGGCAGTGTAGTCATTCCCTTCACATCAAGTAATTTCACCTACTTTTAAGGAGTTGATAAGACATTTTTTGGTATTATGATGTCCTTTTTGTCCCATAAACAGCAAGACTTGGAACCTTCCTGTGTGCAGAAAACTGCTCTAGGGAGGTCAGAAAATTCAGAATCGAAGTACATTCTAAGCAAACAAATTTCACTTCTTTGGCACCTGCCTCACGCTTTCCCATTGCAGTGCCTGTGAGTTGAATATTGGTAGCCTTGTGCTACTGCATTTTTGCCTTCTGGTTCGCTGCCTGCTCAGTGCATCTGGGATCTGTCTGTTCCTGGGCCTGGTCACTGGGTTTCAACAGGGCAGAAAGGCAGCTGCAATGTGCAGTACCCATGGAATTTGCTAACATGGCTTAGTACTCAAAGGAGACGTGTTAGAAGACACAGAATTCCCAGCAGTACCTTCTCAGTGTTACTGTGATCACTGTATGACCAACATCCAAGGGCAGCTTTCTCCCCTCCTAGTCCCAAACTTCAAGTCCATTCACAAGATTAAAGAGGTGAAGCTTCATCAACTGACCTGGAAGCCCTGCTTAATGATGTACAGTTCCTTGCCTGCTCGCTATTGGCACTGACCCATTTGTATGTACTTGGGAGAAATGTAAACCACAAACCTGACAAAATTAGCATTAGAATTGCTTGAGTGCTTCACTTCAAAGTGAGTGGCTGAAACTTGGGAAATTGCTAAGTTAAAGTCCACATACTGATCAACCTCAACTCACATGCTTTACCACTTCAAGGTCATACTGTCAAAGCACTTTGTTTCCTCTGCAGCAGCAAATCTCAGATCCAGTCATCAGTAGAACATGTTACAGTCTTTTGCTGTCAAATTTATGACTCTAAGTTGGGCTGCCTTTGCAGAGAATCTTGTAAAAATCGTGTTACGTTATTATACTTCATTAATATCTCTCTTAAAGTTGGGGGAATATCAACAAGTTGAAATGTAATTAATCAAAAAAATAGGTGACAGTAGGTCTGGGACCTCAAAACCATTCCCTCTTCCCTCTTTGTTTGCATTTTAATACATATTTCATTATATAAACAGAATTTATCTCCTTCCTCTGAAAGTCAGACAGAGGAGAACTGACTTGAGTTGGAGTACTGACTTGAAAGAGAGTGACTCCTAGTTAACTTTTTGTATAGTCAGAAAATTAGACAGAAAGAAAGTACTTTTTCTTCTTTTCCTCTTTTCTGGCTGAGATCTTGGCTGCTATTTTACGACAAGTAGAAAATATTTCAGATAGTGTAGTCTGTGTGATATAACTGTTGTCATTCAGCTAGAATTGTAATGTAAGTTGTTGAATTTTATCAATTTTGTTGACAATGCTCAACTAGATGCATTATTTATCAAATAGGTACTGCCAGGGGTGAAAAGGTGTGTTTATTTATTTGACAACAGGTTTTACAGTAGATCTGTCCCTCAAGGTAGTGGGGTCAGACAACTTAAGAAGTGTTTTTAAGGAGTCACTTGAGAAATTAATAGAAGATATTCTGTGATGCAGGAGAGTATTAGAAATTAAGGGGCATCAGACATGGGATTTGTTGCTATTCCCAAGGGAAGGCTGGGAAGAGGCTACTTTCCAGTGTGCAGGTGTTTGTATGTTATTAATTAATGTCATGCATCAGAAAAAGGGAAGACTCCCTTTCTCTTTTTTATTCTTCTCGTAATTGTTCAACTTTTTTTAATTTTTCCCCTCGAGAGCTGGGTGGGTGGTGGCAGGCAAGACAGGAAGAAAATCCTGTATGTAAGGGACTGATGCTTCTGCTGGTATGGAAAAATGTTTCCATGCCTTCATGTCTTCATGCATGATGTGGTCAAAGAATAAGTGGGTCCAGTAATTCATTTGCTACAGTGGCTCCTACAATATTAGTGTAGGCAGTTAAAATGTTTGTGCTTTTTAGGAGTCTCAGAGCTTTTTTTTTTTTCTTTCACCATTTTCCCCCTAAATGTATGTTCATTGTTCTCCTGCTATGTCCCCTTATTTTTTCTTAGTTTATTGTCTGCCTCCTAGTCTGAATTCCTGTCTCCTAGAATAGTGATTCACCATTTGCTAAGGGAAAGGCATCAGAAACTTACAGCCCCACATACAAATAATACAGAATCACTAGAGATACCAGGTGCAGTGGTGTTATCTGTTCTGCTGTTCCCTCTTCCCTAATTTCTTTTTGTCATATCACATGAGACAGCTTTGGCAAGCTGTCATCACACTGGCCTGTCCTTGCACAATGTTGCACCCATCCTCAGCAAGGATTCCCTGGGATTGCCCTTTAGATACTTCCTGTTCTCCTAAAGACCTGCTTTGTTGTTGTAAGAGTTGGGAATTACTCTGAGCAGAGACTTAAGCACTCAGATCCTGAAAGGTTAGTGGCTATTCAGTTACTGGGGCAGACTGTCTTGGTACAACCATGGGGGGGCTCCTGCAGTTGCTCTTTGTGTGCTCTTTGCAGCAGCTCAGGTATTTACAGTTACATTTGCCTGTGTGCGCAGGTTTCTTGCAAGTTGGAATGAGAGCCAAAAGCCTTCTGTAGGCCTGTGCTCTGCGCCAGTAACTGTGCTTTGAGGTGTTTTCTGCTTTTTCCTTTCTATTTTACCATAAATCCTTAGTCTTAGTAAAACTGAAGTGAGGGAGAGGAGTGCCATTCCTGGTCATAGCTGTAGAAAGGACAGCTCTGGACTATTTTGTTTCTTCTTTTTTACCAAGAAGTTTCAGTTCACAGTTTGCCTAGTGTGAATAAACACCAGCTTTGTACTCCAGTTGTATCTTATCTAGAACTGTTGTGATATCCAGTCACATTACCTGAATGTGCCCCATGTCTCTTGTTTGACATTTGTGACATATTCTACATAATTTCATTTCATAGTATCTCATGTACCTGATGGAATTCCAGCTTTTTGACAATGGAGGCTAGGTACTTGGGCTAAAATTATTCTGTGTACAGTATTGTAATGTGGCAACTCTATTTGCATGCAGAAATAGGTGCCAGTACTACTAATTTTCTAGCTGTTTTCTATGAAAAATCCCAACAGCCATCAAAGCTGTGGAGATTTTTGCATGTAAATGGCAAATACCAGCTCCCTACTGAATGCTTTTCTCAAACTGAATAACACTATTATTGAAATACTGGCACTGCTGGGTTTTCTTTCCTACGACTTAAAACGTTTGGGTATTTTCAAATGTTTAATTTGAAAAACTTGACAAATACTTGAAGCTGGCCATGATGGAGCTTGCTGCAAGGCTCCACTCAGTATTTTGTTTGGGGCTGTCTGTGGGTGTGTGGCCTGGCCAGTGTACAGTGGTTAGAAAAATGGCCAAGCAAATGTATAAAAATTCTTAATACATGAACAAGCAGAATAAAATCACTCATTTTCTTTAAGCCTTCTTAGAAGTCCTGCTGTTTGTACCACACTGTGCCTAGCAGTTTTGTAAGGAGAAAGAAATACCTGTTTGGAATCTCCTCTGCTTCATCCCTTTTTTGGTTTGGTTTTTTTCCAGGGAACCTTGACTGAAGCAATGTTCTTCTCTGCTATTTTCCTTCTGAAAAGATTCCCAGCTGTTTCTGAACGATTACCTGTTGAAATGGCTGACAGCTTTTATTTACTGGCATCTTGACTAAAGCAGAGAATAAGCTTTTAGCTGCTTTTATGTGCATATTACTGCACTCTTCAACAGGCCCAGACTGGTAAAAGTTGAGAGAGTCCAGTGTTTAACGAGCTAGAATAGCCAGAATTTGTACTTTAAATGCATACAGAAGAGAGTATATCATACTGGTAATCAGCTCACCCACACACATGCACGCCCAGGTTATCAACACAATGTCTTAACTTCCTTTAGAATGTCTCAAGCCTGTCCTTTGCTTGTATACTCTGATTTCAAACCCTGCTCGTCCGTCACCTGCTTTACTGGAAGTGTTTCTGTCAGCTCTACCCTTTTCAAACCCTTCTGTAGTTAACTGCCCCTCCTTTCCTCAACCAGTGCTTTGTAGGGCTGACCATCCTTCAGAGCTTTCATCTCCTCTTCCTTTTTTGCCCTTCAGGGTTACCTGCAGGTTTTTCTCCATTTCTTTTTGTCACTTGCTTATGGTGGTTTGCCACTGCCCAGGCTTGTGCCCCGTGGTGCCTCACTGCCTCGTACATCAGCTGCTTGCCCTTATAGCTGGATTCCACTGCGATGCCTTTTGCGGCTGTGGTACTTTTTAACTCTCTTTTTCGTTAGTGCCCTGAATATTTGCAGTGGTATGGAGATATTAAATAATAATTTAAAAAAAAAAAGCATGAAGAAAATGTTTATTCCTCTTCTTCAAAGATCCTGCATATCTACAAGATACTGTTTTATGCCATGAAATAAAATCCCACTAGAAGTGCTACTGGTAGCTTAAAAATTACCAAGAACTTGAATCATGTCTGCAAGGTATAATGACATACTTGCAATGGGCATCTCCACTGCAACTGTTCACAAATCAAATCAAAGATCAGGCTTTCTATGTTTCATAACTGTTCTTAAAATTAAGCAAATTACATATGTGAGAACCTGGTGTATCTAAAATCAGATTTAGTGTGCATGGGCATGCACGGACAGTGCAAATGCATATTCCATATACAAATATAATGAAAAATTAAATTAGTAGCTCAGCACCCAATTTGAGTAATACAGAACTGAGCATACAGTGTAATTACACTCGCTTGCATATACGCATTACACTGACATATCTCAGTACCTGGCTGCCTACTCTTGTGGAAAAGTTTTGTTGTGCTTCAAGAGAGGAGGTCAAGGCCAGAACTGATAGGGTTATTCATTATGATTTTATAATCAGCCACATTTTTTAGGTCTCTTGTGTTCCAAACCTATCTACTATATCTGTTAACATGATTAATAGTGAACATTGTTGTCAATTCCCATGGTTTCTTTGCAGCTCCTGGCTGCAATTGGTATTTGAATTTGACCCCCACTTCTGGCAGCCATCAGAGGACCTTAGTTTTCTTCCAGAATACTTGGTCAACATGGCAGCAGAAAGTAGAAGCAGTCCCATGGGATTTTGAATAGTCTCCCTTGGAATGTGCAATGTCAGACATCCAAAATCCAGTAATTTTTGGCTTTGGAGTTCAGAAGTTGGTTTTTTTAGTTTATTGGTAGAGTTGATAAAGTCAACTAACTTTTGTTTTTCCTTCATGGTGAGAACTATTTTTCAATTATGAAATTTTTAGTAAAGAGGAAAACACAAAATAATTGCTGCCCTGTCTTTACCTTAACTATTTCCCAGACTATTTACCGTTTTAAGGCCAAGTTAACAGATGACTTAGTCTTCTATGTGAAAAACTTAGGACATGCATGGAGAACCAGGCTGTGTGTGCTGAATTCCAGGGTGAAAAGGACCTTACAACTCTTGTCATGTTCCTGTTTTGTCTGTTTGTAGAATGAGTCACTGTTCTCCACCATCCTTGGGTTTTGGGCTTCTTGGGTGAGCTACCCTGATGCTTCTTACAAAGGTGGTTTGGGATATCTGAGAAGACAGTGGGCTGGTTAAGGTGGTAGATGTAGGCTGGGAAAAGTGGAATGAAGTGGTGAGCACATCTTTGTTTCAAGTCTGATTACACAGGCTTTCTTCTGGGTTGACTATTGCCCAAAGCTTTTTGTGTAGTGACATTCACACCCCATCCTACCCATAAGAAGGCAGCCTTGTCAATGTCTTCTGTTGGGCATGTTTAGCAATGTCCCTCCTCTGAATTAATTCTGGGATTTAGTACTCACTCGTACCACTCCAGGTGTTTTTCCTACTAGGGTAGAAGAAAAAGGATTTCATCCAGTGCATGTAAAACTAAAATTCCACATAGAAAACATTGGTTGCTGCTTACTGTTGAAAGTATATTTAAATGCAATACTGGTAGCATGAATAAGTTAATATTCCTGTGAGTGTCTCAGGATCTTTTGTTGTTCACTTTTTGTGCATTTAAGTCTTCAAATGGCATCTTCCTATAATTAACCTGTGGTTTATATGATGTGATTTTGGTGAGGTGGCGTGGGTTTTTTTGGTAGGCTGCTTTTCTTTCTTTCCTCCCTCTCTCCCATATCTAAATGCCTGTATCCTTTTCAGGCAAACTCTGATATTTGCAAGATACTAAAATGAGGTTGGAGAATTTGCAGGTTTTTTTTAGATTGCAGACCACTGTTCTTGGGAAGCTAGCTTAAAGAACACCTTTAAAGACTGACATAGTAGACATCTCCCACTCCCCACTTAATGATGTAGAATAAGTGTTTATTTTGGGTTTGTTTCTTGCTCGTTTAACACCTTAGAATTATCAGGAATGTCAGGTCTGGTCTTTCCTGTTCTTTTGTTGACAGACTTCTTGAATTACTCAGTAAATTAGGAGTTTTCTCAGGCCTAAAAAAAGGGGTATTCTGTTTATCTTTAGAAGGAGCTTTTGTCTGAGTGTCTTGAGTTAAATGGGAGGGTGGCAGTGTTAAGAAATGAAACTAGGTAGCCTGAATAAAAATTGCACTCTGATTAGAGATCTCTTTCTTGGTCACAAGTTTTTATTGGGTTTTTTCCCTGTTCATTTGGTTGTCGATGTGTTTTTGAATTTGAAAAGGAATTCTTGTCCATTCTGTGTTTAATTTGTATTTTTCTCTTTCTTAATGTGTTCTCAACATTTCTATTTTTTATGGTGTGGAAAAAAATGAGAATAAAGTAGAAAAAAGCTGTTATAAGAATCCTTTTCTTCTACTAGTTCAGAACCCCGATTTAGCATAGCATATTTGTCTTCCAGTACAGATCAGTTACTTTTTTTACTGTCAAAGCAGAAAAATAACAGAAGTGATTAATTTGTAGGCTGATTCTTTAAAAAAACCTGTGGATATCCTGCTAAATCATGGCAGTGGGGTAACTGTAGATGTCCTGCTGTAGTGTCCTTCTCTCCAATAGCTTAATGTGCTTTCTAAAACTGGAGACCATCTGCCTGAATGTGGTTGTGAATGGGCTTTAAGGGTGATGTTGCACAAAGGAAGGGTGAATGGCTGGTGTGTAAATCAGTGCAAACATACAACTGGGTGTGAACTTGTTGGTCGAATGAAGAAATAGTGTAACTGAGAATGAGCTCTGCTTTTGGACACAGTTGCTGTGTTGGAAGATGTGGAAGATATTCCAGTTATGCTTAAACATATGTGCATGTATTTTTCAGTTCTTCTATATAAACAAATAGCAAGTATGTGGGTGGATCAGTGGCTTCCAGATCATGCAAATGTATGGATTTTGGTGGAGCTGGGAAGGGAGATCGACAAAATTAATGCAGTGGTATTTCCTTTGCATGTAAATGGTGTCCTCAGAGTACTGGAAATACTGACAACAAATTACTTAAAATGCAAGATTGCATTTATCTTTAAAATATTTAATATGAATGAAAAAAATACAAACTCAAGATCATTAAGTTTACCCCATAAGAGTATTTTAGGAGAAATGATTGAAGCAAGTATCTTCAAAAATCTCAAAACTTTAAATTTAGCTGCATTGTGCCAATAAGACCTAGGCAGTCCTATGCTGGATATTCTGAACACAGTTAAACTATGCCCAAGTGTACATCACAGGTGGTGAAGAGTTGAGGGTCGTTTTTCAGATCATTATCAGTATCCTAAACGTAGTGATGAGAGCAATCATTGATCAGAAATCAAAATCGCCAATCAGAATGGTGGTATCATGGTTTCTGCTGCTGGACTGTGTGGCTAGGTTTTTTGGGAGAAGAGTGACATTATTCTTTAATTTTTTTTTTGTGGTTGGGTTGTGTGCAAATTACAGGATCTTGGGACAGTGAAGCCATTCAGTCACTGGGTGGACTTTTCGATGCCTTCATTTAAATTTACTGCTTTTCAAGGTGTTGCCTTCCAAAGTCAAGTTAATCCTGATCTTTGATAAAATTCTTTGCTTTGTTTTTTTTCTCTATTCTAGGTAAAGAAGTTAAAAGCCTTTGATGGAGATGTATCAAAACTGTCTCAAGCTGATTCCTTCATGTATTTACTAATCCAGGTGCCAAAGTAAGGAGATAGTTGGTTTGTTCTGTTTATGATAAGTGTTGGTTTTTGGCTGTCAGTTCTAAACCTGTTTGTGTACTCCAGCTATGCTCTTAGGATTGAAGCCATGGTGTTGGAGAGGGAGTTCTCACCCTCCTGTGCTTCTCTACAGGATGACATGAAAATTATAAGACGGGCAACAAAAGGTAATTAAATATGTTGGGACATGCCTAATACTCTTGTTTTTGTTAGCATGTTAATTAGTCTGCATTACGAAGACCAGAGCTTGAATTTCAGGTACCTTAGCTATTAAAAGGAAGCTAACTCCCCTCTGACAAATGCCATCAGGGTGTGCCTGGTGGATCTTTGCTTCCAAAATCAAAAATCTGGAGACTTTGGATACACTAGCAACAAATTCATGTTCAAAGCCTGTAAGTAATGTATTCTAAACTGTCCGAAGCAAAAGTGTCCATGGCCAAATTAGGATGTCATCTTTTGAGTACAGTTTGCTGATTCCTGCACTGCTCACCCTCTGATGGAATGTGGTTCTTACAGCTCTCAGCTCATTCTTTCAGAAATCCATAGAAAAAGGGGATTTTCTAAATTTCTCTGTAGACCATTTCCTTTTGAGGTGACAGTATTGCTAGGTTAAATTTTCTTTTGTAGAGAATACTGTTGCTATTCCTTTGTTTTCTGTTTTTCTTCTCTATGTTTCTCTACATACCTGTTTGGTTCTTTACATTTCACAATTTTTGAACCTCTGCAGCAGTTCCTTTGTAAGTACATTTGTAAGGTAATGTAGTGTCTTCCACTCTGCAGGAAAACAGTTGATTTCCTGGTTTCAGTTAAACATTAATGCTGACCCTTTACAGTATCTTGAGTGCCTCTGTCCTGTTCCTCAAAATGAAATTCCTATTTCATGTTGGAAATTTTTGGACAGGCTACTAGATCACTACTTAGACTGCTTCTAGTGGTATAAAAAAGTGCAGTAAGTAAAATACTCAACTATGAGTGCAGGTGATTAGAACAGTCCTTTCAAGTGAAAGCAAAGGGAAAAAAAGCCTTTTCCCACCGGTGAGAAACTTGTCCTGGACTCAGTAAAGTGTGCAGTACCTTAGGATTAGGTCTGAGTTTAGCCTTTTATTAGGATCTCTTTTAAATGATTGTTCTTTGTGTTTTGAGCAACAGACATATGTGAGGGAATATGTTATGTATAAAAACAGCCACACCTTAATGTCCTTCGTGTCCTTCACGCAAGACATATGTAAACTGGTGAATTAATTCCCCCCAGAGAGGAGACACTTTGGTCTCCAACTCCTGCATCAGGCCAGTCACGCAAATCACTGACTGAGCCTTCCCTGTGTTCAGTCCACTCTGTCATGTGCTCTTCTCCATTTGGTCTTTTCACTTCAGGGTTTGTTGATAGCCTGAAGTTGTTTAGGAATTATGTCTCCTTCTCCATTGCTGTCTCCTAGGTTTCTTTCCTGTAATTAAACTGAG
Source organism: Eopsaltria australis (assembly GCA_034509425.1). Classification (NCBI taxonomy): domain Eukaryota; kingdom Metazoa; phylum Chordata; class Aves; order Passeriformes; family Petroicidae; genus Eopsaltria; species Eopsaltria australis. The sequence continues at coordinate 4,074,873 of JAVTVJ010000036.1, forward strand.
GGAATATTTACTTCAATTCTAATGCTGATAATCACTAAGGGTTAGGATGGTCTAAACAGTGTGGTGGATTCTCATCTAGCCTGTAGATGGATGTATGTCACAATCAGGCTCTTACTATGTGAAGTCTTTAGAAGTTGCCTTCTCCTCTTGGCCTTGTGAAATTTGCTATTTTCTTATTTATTGTCTCCTTTCTCTTTCTTCTTGCTTCCTCACCTATAGCTTGTTAGATCAAAGGTTATTTAATTATTTCTGTGTTTTTAGGCTGCCAGTATTGAAATACTAATGTACAAGGGCTGTGGGCTTCCAAAAAGATTGATTCTTGAATTGTGTTGAGCAGCTGAACGCAGGGTAAATTGTAGAATGTGGACTTGGAAGCAAAATAGTTTTTTTACAGTATTTACACTGCAATCAAAAGGATTCTACCTTTTATTTTGTTCATTAGTGTAAAATACAGTACCTCACATTAAAACCAGCTCATGGTGATTTTCTTGCTGTACGAGCACTTGCAGATCTGGAGTTACTTGGTTTGCTGTGCCACATTGATTAACTCTTTACAATTTTGAATTTCCACATCTTATTTCTAAGGCAATCCCTCTGGGGCACCTATATTGTTTTTCACACATATGTTGTTTTTTGCTCCCATGTGACTGGGTGGAAAGGTGTGTGAATTCAGATAGAACACTACTGTGCATTTTGCAAAGAAATGAACGTAAGTACAAACCAGGCTTGTGTGATGGGAAAACTTTAAAAGGCAGTTTTATTCCATTTGAGTCTTTGTCACACTGAATATAACTTCGTGCTAAATCATCTTTGATATGACAAGTAAAAGAAATGCTGCTCTGAGTTGGTGATCATACAGAAATAAAATGATGATTCATAGTGGGAGTGGGATAAGCAAGGAAAGTTTAAACATTGCCTGTTAGCTTTTCAGGCCTTATGGCCAAGTCTCCTAAAAAAAAGAGTGATTGTTCAAAAGCCCAATCCTGGCAGATGGCAAATGGATCCTGCAGGGTGTAGAACACTTGCCTCACACTGGAATAATTAGTAGGTGGTGAGGATACTTAACCACTTGCATGAGACACTTCACACATTGCAGGATTAGGCCCCAAATGTTTCCTTAGCTGCTGGAGGTTGCCTTGGAAATACTACACTTGCTAAGTTATAGTCTGAACATACACTCGAGGTTTGTCAGTTGTGCTTGTGAATTGGAATTATTTAGTACCATTATTTTTCCCACGACCTCTTCAGTTTATTGCAGCTTCCTGTCAAATTTTTTAAAAAAAAGCTCGAGATGGAGAGGAGCTTGGTAACTGACTATATTTCTAAACAAACAATTGTTAGACAGCAATTTTCTTGTTTCTTACAGAGCTAATGACTTGTGAGGAGCTGCATTCCATACTGCACTTGGTCCTTCAGGCTGGGAATATTATGAATGCGGTAAGTGACATCCCAAAGGGAGATGGCTGATGGGCCATACTTCCTTGTTAGTATTCCTTGTTAGTATTCCTCTGATGTCATGCCTGAGCTTCTCATTTGCTCTTCTGCAAATTGTTTCTTTTTAGGGAGGTTATGCTGGCAATGCTGTTGGATTTAAGCTGTCGTCACTGCTCAAGCTGGCGGACACGAAAGCAAACAAACCTGGGATGAGTCTGCTGCATTTTGTTGCTCTGGTATAGAAAAATTATTTTGCTGGTATAAGCAACTTCCACAAATATAGGTCCATTAACTGATAGACCATAAAAAGGGCCATGTGCCTCAGAAAAAAAGCAACTTTCTCACAGCTTTGATCTAATCTTCACCTCTCTTCTCCTGCCAGAAAATTCACCAAAAATTACCTCTACCTGGTCATTCTATCCAGAACCCATGGAAAGCTTAAGTTTTTATATCATGTAGAAACTTGCCTTCACCAAACTTCTTCATTGTAGATTTTCTCTTATTGTCCCAAATTCTTATACTGTGGAACTGGCTTATGTTGATAAAAATTCTCTCAATCTTCCTATTGAATCTTTTGAGCAGCCATTTTGATTGTTTTTTTTCTCCCTCAGTGACTGATGTGTGTTTCTTAAAGCTGCTGCAGAGTTTTTTCAAGCTATTTTTCCTTCCTTTCAAACTTCTTGATTTTAGAAGGGAGAGAATTTAAATGCATCTATATGATTTTGGTTATCTGTGTACAAACTGGCTTAACAGATTTCCAGCCAACAAACAATAGGGTATTAATTGATGTTTGTACAGGAAGCATCGTATCTGCTTAAACAATGGCATCAGTAAATCGTTCTTTCCCTGACATTCCTTATTAATACATCTGGCTTGTATTCACTGGCAGAAGCAGCTATTATTTTACACTGCAAAATCTCCGGTTCTGATCCCTGCCTTTCTTTAAGGAGTGTTCTCCATTCAGTTGTGTTAGGATTGAATGGGAAGAAAAACAGTGCAGGAGAGAAACCTTTAAGTGCCCTCTCAGAAGCTTTAAAACTGCCAGACTTAGGGACTTTGGCATGGTGGTGGAATGTTAATGGATTGTGTGTGTTTTGGTTTTATTCTGTTTGTTTCAGGAAGCTCAAAAGAAAGATGCTGCTCTTCTCAACTTTTCAGAAAAAATTAGGAGTGTTCATGATGCCGCCAGGTGAGTTAAAAGAAAACTGAAAACTTATGCTTAGACTGGAATTGGACTTTTCTCATTTGTGAAGCAATGAGGCTTATTCAGGAAAGTCTTGGCACAAAAACAGAACTTTACAAATGTTTACTGTAGCTTTGAGGTCTTCATTTCCATTTACTAGCAGAAGTATGCCTGCAATGTGCCTTCAGGTATAAGGTTTTTTTTATTACATGATTCCATAGGTTTTTGGTAATCCTGTCTGTGTCAAATGCATGTGCCTGCTCATTACTTTTAAGGGATTGAACTAAAAGCATGTTACTGTTTTTCCTTACACCAATTTTCATCTGTCTCTGAGCAGGCTACAATACTTTTCAAATCTGGTACCAGGGAAAGGTGCTGTCCCTGGCTTCACTTAGATGCTTTTTGAGGTTTCATTTGCTGTCTTGGTTAGAAAATCTGAAGGGTTTGTGGCTCTGCATTTTTTCAGCTTAAAGTCTTTAGCTGCATAATTTTAAACTGAACCTGATTCGTACCTCAGTAACTGTACTTACTTTTTGAGACAGTATGATCTAAATCTGAAACCTGGAAGCTGAAGTTCTGTTCCCAGTTTTGCTGCTTCCTTACCCTTGAGCTTAGGGTAATCTATTTACATTCTTTTCCCAGCTGCAAAATGGATCCAGTTTCTTAGATCTGATGGAGGGTTAAGTAATGTCTGCAAAAGACCAGAATCTTCTGAGGAAAGGAGTGGCCATGGAGTTAATCAGAAAATTTTTGAGGGACCACCTGTGTGGCTCTCTGCCATTCAACCCACACACACCTTTTTGGCAGTTTGCCATGTGGCCTGCTGGGGAATGTAGCTTTCCTCAGCATCCAAGCCCCCTGGCAAACAGGAGAGGAACAGGCAGAACCCCAAATTTGGTGATATTTATTTTCTAACCACTTTGTTCTTTGATCACATTTGTTAACACTGAAAATCTTCTGTTGTAACTCATGCTGAAGTCTATTCAGAGAGTGCACTCTGTACAGGAAAATGAAACAAAATTAAATATGTACCTCACCACTGGGCATGAGGAAGGTCTTTAGAGAGAACTGTCATGTACAAGTTGCTCATAAATCCACCCAATTAGAGCATGTTAAAACAACTACCATTATGTTCTTTATTTTTTGTTGTCTTGCCTTCTTGTAGGCCATCCTCTTCCTCCTTCACAGGCAGAAAAATGTAGCCTGTATTTTCTACTGCTTTTCTTAGCTGCAAAAACACCATGTTTTCCCAAAACAGGGAGCTAAACTTTGCAGATGAAGTATGCAGAGGAAAACCAGCACACATTTTATTCATGTGTGCATTGACAAAGTTATACACGTGTCATCATCTGCTCTGCTGCCATGTGCATTTCAATCAGGCTGCCACAAGTTCTTCAGCTTCAGTGTTTGAAAGTCATGCTGCTGCTGAAACAACCTTAGGAGGAGCATGTGTACAGTTGTTAGTTCTTATCATTTGGAAAACTGTAGTGCTTCAGTTCCTAGGCAATTCCTTAGTTCTCTCATAAAGGAAATGCCATAGGTTTTGAAGCATTTACCCTCTGAGTGATTGAGAGATTTAGGTGGGAACTCCTGTTGTATGGAACGTGGGTCTCCCAGGAGAACACTTAGATTACAGCAGATCAGAGGTCTTTCCTGTGATCTTCAGTTTCTGAGTTCCCTCTTCACAGCAGCAGCTTTGCTGCTTTATGTAGTAGAAGGATGAAATACTGTAACTGCAGCATTGAGACTGTGTAGGTTGCAGTGCTGTGAGTGCTTAGAAGAGTGTACCATGCAATTTTGTGATGCCAGATGCTATTGCCAAAATCAGTAGTCCTGGTTGACAGTTTCTTGTGGCCCCCTTTTTGTGGGAGCTCCTGCACTCAAACAGTCATGTAATCAGTTGGACCAAGAAAAAGATCCATCTAGAAGCAGATTGGCTAGTTTTTTTCCTAGGTTAATTTTCAGTTCACAGATAGGGCTGGCCATGTTGAAAATGAGTGCTAGAACAGGCACCGGGAGAGAAAACACCTGGTCAGAGGCAGGGCAGCATTAACCTTTCTAAGGTTAGGTGTGTAGGGTAGGTAGGACTGGCTGTGGTTAATCATGAAACCACACCCCATGGGAATCTTTTCAGGTTGCAAATAAGGAGAAACGTGCTTATCTCTCTCCTAACTTTCAGTGTCTACTCTGGAAAGATTTCCTGAACAGGCAGGTCTTGTTTGATAGCCCATTTGCACCTCATGTAAAGCATCCACTTTTGCAGCATGTTGTGGCTAACCTGTGAGCCACTCCTCCTTTGATAAACATTCTCTGTATATGCTATTTTAGGTTATCTATTGATAATGTAGAAGCAGAGCTCCACTCGCTGTCGGTCAAGACAAGATCTGTTAAAGACAGCATCCGACGAGACCCAAAACTCTTTCACCAGATGGAAGGCTTTCTCCAGGTTTGTAGGATATCCGTGTTAATGTGTTACTGTCGCCTGAATACAGCAGCATTCCTCAGCTGAACGTAATGTGTGTGGACCTGTCAATAAACAGAAGCACTGTTTTAATATGCCTAGCCTGTCAGTTGTACAAAGGTGTTCCTACCTCATGCTGTTTGTCAAGTAAGAGTGTTGGAAGGACTGTGTTTTTACAGGGAGGGATATTGAGTGTACATTGCCCAAGGCTTGTTAGGCAAGCGTGTCTAGTGCGTGCGAAATTCCTGATGAAGATCAGTAGTTAAACTATAAGACAGTTTGGAGTGGTCTCTGGTTTTGTGCTTTGCAGCTGCCCAAAATATAGTGTCTGTTATTCTGAATCACATCAGTTTTAGCTGTGGCTGTGCTGTGCATATGAATCTTGATTGCTGGGTGACTGAAGAGATATTGTTAGAAGCTGAAAGATTAAGGGAGTGTTTTCTCTACTAATTTACCCTTAGCACAGAGTCTCTTATTCAGAGCCATACCATTATTTCCGTGTGGGTTCTATTTTTATTTTTTTATTAAGTACTGCAGTGACTTTACAGTTTTGGATGTATATAGCACTTACCTTGGAAGCAGAGTTCTTGGAATTTTCTGAGTACGTGGTGATGCCTGGAGAAATACATATTATACTTCAATTAAATGATTTTTTTCTGTTTCACACTAGAGGTAATTATTAAAAGTAAGAAGGCAGGTGTTGATCTGGAACTTAACCCGCCCTGATTTTCAACTTGCAAATGTAATTAATAGTCCCTGTAGTTTTTCAGGAGATGAAAAGCTGATGAAGAAAGGGGCAGGTTAAGATTGAAATACCTGCCCTCATTCACTCTGAATTGTTGGCTTTTATCCATTGCACCCAGACTCCTTAATGTTATGTTTTAACATGTTTGGGATTTTTAAAAATTTTATAGGTGGTTTTATGTAATACTACAACCTTGTTTAGGCCACATTCCAAAAGAAATGTTGGGAAAAAAATAATTTTACAAATGCATACCTTACATAAACATTTCCGGTTTTTGTTTCTAAATTACATGTGATAACCAAGCTGCTCTAAAAGTCAGCTTTGATTATTTCACCCTTGTGAATAAATTCCTGAAATATGTGGGAGAAACTGTTTTTTGATGTATGCTTTTATTAGTTGTCCACTTTATCTTCAGTCCAGGTTTTATTGTAGGCTTTTTGTCCCCCCTCTTTGTTTCTTTTTTTTCTTAAGATTAGCAAGTCATATTTGTTTCTAACCTGGTGGTATAATTTTCCAAGTAAATTCCTGAAAGCAAGGCTGGATTAAGTGGTCACCAGTGCCTCTAGCTGCATTTTCCCACCCTAGTGCTTCATTATGAAAAATATTTAGGTGACTGTGAGTTAGAGAATAGATTTGTCTGAAAAACTAACTTGTCTCCTCCGGTTACTTTGAGCTACAGGTGGTGTCAGATGTGGGATTGTGCAAGAACAGAAGTGGATAGCTGGTGATGCAGATAGAAGAGACAGGGGCACCTGATCGAAGTGGTTTAGGCAGTTCTGCTTCTCAAAGTCTAATCACAGCCTTATTCTCTTCTTCTGGAATCTTCCATTAAAATTCTCCCATCCTGTCTGTATTGTTCTACACTTATGATTCAAGGTGCTGCTTTATGGGAACGTTTTCTGGATGTCTTAAAATATATGTATTTCCAGTAGTTCCTTACCTTTCAAGCATGAAAACCTTTTTTATTGTGGCCTAGGGTCACCTTAGGAAGGAACTGATTTTGTGATGTATATCCATGAATCAGTTCACGTGTGTTTTTGGAAAAGTGGGGAGGAGGAATTAATCCTTCATGTTTAGTTGAAGGTTGAAGGGAAAATGGGAAAATAAGGAATGAGGAGCTTTTAAGGAGCTCACAGGGAGTCTGTCAGTGTTCTAATACAGTCTTTGATTTTACTCATCTAAAAATTAAAGCTGTAAGTTTGTTCAAGGACTTTTGAACTTTTCCCTGGTTCGCATCCTAGTCACTAGAATGTACATTTTGATTGATCCATTTTTCCTGACCCTCTTTACTTAGTTTGCTGAAATGGCATGTTTCCTTTTGTTAGTACCAGTTCTCCTTCAAAATGTTAATTTCCTGGACTCTGTAACAACTTCTAGGTCGGAACATGAATTTCATAAGTTCCTAATATATACATTACCTGCTGTGACTTTAATTTTGCTGTTTGGTTCATGTGTGTATGGTTTTTGCTACAGTTTGCTGTAAGGCATCTAAAGGAGCTTGAACACCAGAAACGAGAATTGCAAAAGGAGGGAAATGCTCTCATTGACTTTTTTTGTGAAGACAAAGAAACTATGAAGTTGGATGAATGTTTCCAGATATTTAGGGACTTCTGCATAAGATTCAACACAGCTGTTAAGGTAAGAGTGCTGAATGAGATTATCACACTTCTGAAATGGACATTGGCTCACATGAATTAAATTGGTTTTTCTGCTTAAGGGGCATTTTATATCTTGTAGTATTTTATCTGTTTACTCAAATGGCTACAGAAAACGGCACTCCTGTAAGCATTCCTTGCCAGAAGCCAGGTGGGAAATGGCCATTGTGAGCAGCCCTGCTGCTCTGCATCTTCTGTTTCAGGCAGGTGAGACCACTGGGATGATACGTCAGGGTTGTTCATTGGCCTGCTTGTAAGTGGGCACCTCCCTTCTCTTTTGGTAAGGAGGCTGGTGACTGCTGTGCTGAGCTGTGAGATTGCAGACTTCCTGACTATTGCTCACTGTTCAGGCCTTGCACTGGTAGTGTTGGATCGTTGGGAAGGCGTTGAGGTGTGGCATGCCATTCCTTGGATATACCTACCAACCTGAATCCACACTGGCTCGGGCTCTCCGCTGCCTTCCTTTACATGGCTAGAGGCACTTTGCCAAGTAAAGTAAGGGCTGTGTGGCTGTGCATTCTACTTTGTCCTTTCAAAAGATTTTTGTGGGGGAAAAGTTACGAAGTGAAACAAGCCTGTGGCAGCAAGATACCTTATCCCCAGTGTGAGCATTCATTCACTGAGTACCTTGAATTGGTCCTAAATAATTCAGGAAACGCACTAAGATGGAGGAGCAGTATTGGCATTGGTTTCAGTTTTGGTTCAGCAAAGTCTGTCTGTTGTTACAGACATTTCTTAGATCTTTATGAAGAGCATGAATTAGTTGGATCCGTGCCCTTATGGAATCTGCATTTGGCAGCACTTTGGATAAAAGCTTTAGTTCAGAAAGAAGGGAACCATCTCAATTCAGAGTGAGCTGGCAGGATGTTCAGCTAATGTGCCTGTTGTACCATTAACTTACCTAACCTTTACCACCCAAGGCAGCACACGTGAGTGAACAATGCACAAATGTATAAAACCAAATGGTGATAGCTTTGCAGTCAGTTAAGCAACAGGTGGTTTCATCCATATGTGTTCAAATATTTGGGATTGAGAATTTCATTCACAGTCACATACCACAAGTGGCTGTTGGATAGCTATGACTTTTGAGGTCTTCTCTCTGTAGTAAGCAGCTACAGTCTAAAAAGTGACAAATCAGACTCTTGCTTGCAAATTTTGAGAAGATTTTCTTGCTAACTGCAGATTGACCGTTGCTCCTACACAATAAGCAGAAAAATTTAGAATAAAAATGACAGTTCTGACAAAAGAATGTCATGTGTAGACAGCACATCCAACAGTCTAAAAAGATGGCTTGTACCTCAATGGCCATATGCACATATTTCAGATGCTTAAACATTTTTTCCAATTTTTTGACAAGTGCTCAAAATAAATTTTTCAATTGAATAAAATCTCCTAAATTATGTTCTGGGTGAGGTTAAAATGTTCTTTTCCTAATGCTGCATATAGTAATAATATCTGCAACTTTTTTTAACCATTTCTCTTCACAATGGGATATTTAAACTTGAGCTTTAGTATTTGGCAAAAATTCATTCTGTAATTCCATACTTGTGAAAGAAAACTTCCTGCCAAACATTTTTCCTGAAATTCAAGTTTTTTCTTTTTCCTTTCTTAGATGTTCAGGTTTCTTAGGTCTCTAATGCATCTTATCTTTCAGAGCCCAGTGTAGTCTCAAATCCCTTTTAAGAGGTGTAGATTAATCCATTCATCACAAAGCATTAGGCTTCTGTTTACTGAAAGCTTTCAGGTGACTTTTTCTAGTTGTGCAGCTCTTCTGTTGTCACAACAACAGGAAGATCAAAATACACAGAGCTTTAGACAAATAAAGGTGTGATTTTTTTTTTTTTTTAACAGTGTCTCATTGATTAGATCAGATTTAACAACACGCTGGAAAATCATGTAGTTTTTGAATCCTCTGTCAAGACTAGCCTCCCTCTTCTCTCTTTTGCTACAGCTGTACTGGCTGCAGCAAGCCAGGTTCTTCATTTCAGAAAGTAACCCAGAAAGTTCAACCAAAGGTACGGTTAGATTAAATCTGAAGCCTAGAGGTAACAGTTAAAATGCTGATATTCACAGTAAATCACTGCTAATTATTTTAGTAAAAATGTGTTTACTGTGTTGTCTTTCAAATTCAAACTATCTCTTCTATGGCTTCCTGAACCAAAATCCTTCAGGTTAGCTGCCAAAATCTCCATCCTACCCTGGGCAATCTCTGTACAACAGTTGCCAGTTTTTGAAACCAACAGTGATCATGAGATCCAAAATTGGAGTGAGACATTGATTAATGGTCTTTGAGTGGTGTCAGTTGATGTCTAAGTATTGTGAGGCATTGTGTTAACTTTTCTGTTCTCTTTCTTACGCAGTTAAGCAATGCCTTTTCACAAAATTTTTGGTCTGTAATGTTAGGGGAAAGTAGCGCTGTAGAAATTTAATTAACTGAGGAACAATTGCAGTTGTAGTAAGGTATATTGGAAGAAACACATTGGCTGTGTGCTGGTTAGACAAGTTTGTCCTAAAATATGAATGTAATGATTAGGTAGAGGTTTACTCACCTGATAAGACTGCCACCTTTAAACTTTGAGGACTCGATGCTTTCCATCTTACATCAGGAACTGTTTGGCTCAACCAAAGAGTCGCTGGGCGCTGGAACAGGCTCCCCAGGGAAGTGGTCACAGCACAGAGCCTGACAGAGTTCAAGAAGTGTTTGGCCAATGCTCTCAGGCACAGAGTGTGGCTCTTGGGGATGATCCTGTCCAGGGCCAAGGGCTGAATTCAGTAATCCCTGTGGGTCCCTTCAAATCAGCTTATTCTGTGATTCTAAGATGTGACAAATGCTTGGGTTTGATGGGTCACATTGTTGGTCTTTGCAAGGTCTGGTGCATTTCTTTTGCATATGCCAACCAGATGGATGTGCCATCACCATTGGTTATACAGGGAGCTGCTCTCCATAGGGTTAATGGTTGCAGGCTATGGTTGCCATGGTGATTTCATGCTTATGTATTGGAGATCAGGAGTGGGTGATAGCAGTAGGAGCTGACTTTGATGGGAAGAAATAAAGGCAGAGAGAAAGGAGTGTGTCTTGTTCTTATGCATAGGACACTGTCCTCTGAGACACATATTTGTGATTTTCCTCCTTCAGGAGAACAGAGAACGAGAGATCCAGGAACTTCATAGTCTGCAAAGGCGAAAGGAGCTGGAGGAGAAGCGTCGATCGTGGGCAGCTGGAGAGCTTGGGAGCTTTGGGCGGAGCAGCAGTGAAAATGATGTAGAGATGTTGGCTAAAAATGGACTTGGAGAATTTCTTCCCTTCTTGCAGCAGAGGCCTCAAAGCCCTTTGTACAGAAACACAAATTCCAGACGCTCTCGACTTTCTTTGGGGATAACTGCAGACAGGGAGTTGCAGAGTTTCCTGGAGATCTCAAAAGACGAGGATCCAAACAAGTTTAACAGCCTTCCCCGTGCAAACACCCGACAAGCAAGACCAAACGCAGCCTGGACGGAATCCAAAGAAACAAGAGATCTCAACTTAAATACCTTGCACTTACACCAACAATCTGAAATGGAAGTGAAAAGTGGTGGCCCCGTGCAGGTGCCTCCAGCTCAGCCCAGTTGCCTCAGTGGCTCAGCTGGTCCTGGTGCCCATTATTCACAGAGGAGCGCCGACTACAGCTTGCACACTTCCAACGTGTCCTGTGAGGAGTCCACGGATATAAATGCTCTGGCCCTTGCAATTGAGGAGCGTGAACTTGTTAAAGGGTTGCGTAAGTTTGATATTCAAGGAGCAAAGCCTGCAGAGGACGCACCTTTAATATATTTAGAGGATGCTGGTGGGGCAGACTTGGAGACTCTTGATGATCTAAGCTTTCATTCCCTGAGCACTGCCGATGATGAGCTGCCTCCAGCTTGCAGAAGTACCAGAGAGGCCCACGACCATCAAGCCAAGGCAGTGAGTCGCAAGAATGAAGCTTCAGAGCCCAGCAGCAGCAGCCCTATGTCTATGGATACAAGTGTTTCAGGAAGTAGGGAAGATGGGCCAGTGTGCTACATGTCAGATACCACAACTGATTGTTCTTTGACATTGGACTCTGAAGAGGGAAATGATTTTAAAGCGGCAGGCAACGAATTACAAAGTGAGACTGGCAAAGTATGCTCTTCTGGCAATGATGCTCAACACAAGGCCAGATCGTTCTTCACAAACCTGAATTCCATGTCTGACAAGGACCTGTCTCTTCACACTTCTGCAAATGATAAGGATGATGCCGATAGCAAGCACACGCTTCCTAAAGAAAAACCCATAAAAAATAAAGATCTAGTAGGACCAAAGACGAACTCTCTCAAAGATCGATCTCCAAGCTCCACAAAATCCAATGGCACTCGTCCTAGCCACACAGCTCCTTCCAGACCTGTCAGAACTTTGAATGCCTCTGAGAATGAAAGTATGAGGAAAGTGGTGCCTATTTCTCGGTCAAACAGGGCACCCAGCAGCGTGAAAAAGCCGGAAGCCAAGCCAGCCCTTCGTGAAAGCAGCACAGTGGAAAGTCGTCTGTCTCACCGCAGCTCTGTCCGAGGCACAACAGACACACTGCCAAGAAGTCCCTACAGGCACAGCATGTCAGTGGAAGAGCCAAAGTTACGAAGGGGCACTGTCACCTCAAGCAGTGCTCATTTTGAGAGGGACAGAGTCACTCTCAAGAAGCCAATCTCTAAACCCATTAGGAGTAATGTCAAATCAAAGACAGACGAAACAAAAATGTGTCGCTCCAGTGCAAAACCCCAGATCCCTGCAGATGACACCAAGGTTGCCACAGTCAGTATTCCCAAAGCACCACCTGCTGTCCCAAACTTTGCAAGGAATACAGTGGCCTCTTCTTCAAAGCGTGCAAAAGTGGATCTATCCAGCTCATCCAGACCTCCACCCATCACCAGGTCTGTGTCCCAGAGGCTGCCTAAGGTGAAGCCAGCAGCGACCTCTGATGATCCAAATCCAAAGGAGAACAGTGTGAGTACCTTAAAGAGAGCGAATAGTGCCAGAGTGGTTGGAAGAAGCATCCTGCAGGGAGAAGCTGTCAGCATGAAAGCAGAGCCTGCACCAAAGGAACAGGGAACGGTGGAAAAGGCATCTCTTAAACTGAAGGATGCAAACCGAACCACAATTGGTAAAATACTGAAGCCATTACTGAAATAAGGGAGAGGGTTTTTTTAACCTTGGAATGTGAACACTTGTCCAAGCACTGGATGTCTGTGTAGTGAAATTCCTTAAAACAGTAACCTTGCCAATGCATGGCATAATGTGCTCATTGAAGTATGGCACACTGTTGGAAAAAGGCAAGTAGCTGTGTTCTGGTCTAAATCCTTTTTTATGAATTTGAATGTATTTAAAGCTACTGTGATGGAATGTGAGCAGAACAGCAAATATTTTCTTTTGTGATAAAAAAAGTTACCAAAAGCCAAAAAGTTTTAAGAAGTTTTAACTACAAGATGAAACACATTGTGACAGAAAACATGGATAAAGGCCAGTTTGTTTTGTGTACATAAGATTCTTCCTAGGACTCAAGCCTTTGTGCTTGTTGGTTTCTTATTTGATGTCAAAATGAATCCTATGGAACAGTGCTGAAATGAATTTAGGTGATTGTGCTTCCCATTGCTTTCAATTCCTTGGATTCAGGAGCTCTTTTTGCCAGTTGTGAAGTCCATTGCTGGCAATTGGACAGACTGGTAACTGCTGGCCAAAAAATTGTAAAACAAGACGATTGCTGTTTGTGGCTGTCTTTAACCTCCCTGAAGAATTTATAGCATGTTTTATGAATGCGTATGTGTGTCTGGGGAAGGCTTTCTGCTGGGCAGGAGGCTTGTTCTCCAAGAATGTGGCAGCATTGTCTTGCATGCACAAGTAGGTATGGCTGGTGCTGCATTGGATAGCACAGCTGGAGGCTGTGCCTGTTGGAAGGGCCATTGGCATGACGACTACTCCTGACTCATTTTGATCACAAGCAAACTTGCCAGCTTTTGGTCATACAGAAGTGCCATATATTTATGATACATATCAGGATGTTTGCAGTTCAGCTCTTGAAGGCTGCAATGTAGTGCCGAGCACTTTCCTACCATTCCATGTTTCCACTGGTTTGTATACTACCAAACTACTTGAATGTTGCAATGGCTCTGATTGAGCCATTAGTTTCCCTGCCTCCTCCTCCTCCACTCCTTCTCCTTGTCAACAGGAATATTTAGCATGAAACAGAGCTTACGCATGACAATGTTTTTGTAGAGTTCTTTGGTTGCTTCAAATGTGGTTTTTAATGTTTAAAGACTCTAAAGGAATTAAACTAGCCTTTGATAAGCTTTTTGCAAAGTAAGAACACCCCCTTTTTCCCGCAGATACAAATTTTAACTTCTGTCAGACTAAGATACAGAGAATGGGGGGAAAACTCATTCAGCATGCTGTGCATCTGCCCAAGAGAAATGTATTTAGGTGGGGAAAGTGCTGTTCTCCTAAGCATTTTATTTAAAGAGTTGCCTTTTATTTACTTACAAATTAAGCCTCATTTAAGAATAAAAAAGAAAAGGGAAATCACTTCGGACAAGTGGCATTGACATCCTAGTAATAGATCTGTTTGTCTGCTCTGTCCCTCCATGCTGGGAGAGTATAATTAAGTGGGAATGAGCTCACATGCTTCTCATGGGCTGGTATCAGGGACAGCTAACTGTGAGGTTTGAATCTGGCAAGGGGCCTCTAGCTCCTCCCACATACCAGCCAGTCTTGATGCAGACATCATACCCAAACACCATGAAGTATTGCACAGGGCCTCTTGTTTGAGTCTGTCCCACAGGGAGAATTTATAGAGCCCGCTTTTCTTCAAGGGCAAATATTTTGCTTTTTTGGATAAGCTTTTTGGATACTGCCTCCCTTGTGGATTAGATACAAAAGCATCTCCCTTCTTATTTGTATCTGTGTGGATGTATGCACATCTGCAAGAGCAGATGACTGACTTTTTTCCTTTTTTTTAAAGAAACCAACAAATTTTATTGGTAGCAAGCTTGAAAAATAATTTAAATGTGTTTGGAACATGTAAATAAATTTCTATAAATCTGTGTAAAAGAAAACTGACTGTATTTAATGGAACATTTATACATTTCGGAGTAACTCGGTAGTTTAATAAAGTTCCCATTTACTGGGTATGAGGTTTGTACTTTCTCCTTCCTGTTACACTCTTGGCTTTGATCCTGGAGATCTCAGGCAACTGAGTCTGGGTGGCTGACTGTGGGAAGGATTCTACAGCAGAAATCGTGGTGTTTATAAACCTAGGATTGTTTTTATACCAAGACATGCAGTTGAACTTCAGTTTCTGAACATTTCTGGGGTGGGACTTTCTGCACAGGTTTGGGTATAACATGGAAGGCATTAGGTGGTAGATGCAGCACTTCATGTACACACTGTGTTGTGGCCAAGACAAATGTTCATGGCACTAACAAGTCTGGATCTGTCGCTATCTTCATGCCTTTGAGCTTAGCACACTTTATTGAGAAATTCTGGTCTACAACTCCCAGGACTGTGGAAATACAGAACAGCCTGTTTTGCAGGAGCAGGTGGTGACTTTTGCACTACAATTGTGAATTTTTCAGTTTTGTTCCATTCTCCCATTATTTTTCCTTCTTTATTGCATACAAAAGAACATCTATTCAGCAGAAAAAACGCGAAATCCAGCCAACCTCCTTGTCCTCAGGGAGCACTTCCTCCTCTCTGCTATGGAAATGATTTCTGGACTGGAATTGCTGCTTTTTGCAAACTTGTTTAGCCCCTGACTTTTCTAGTTTGGTGAGTGTCTCTCCCCATTTGGAGTGGCAAGCACCTGCTGTCTGCCAGTGCTGAGTGATGGCTGCTGGTGGAATCTACGTGGGAAAGCCCTTCACCATCAAAAGGTGTGTCTCAAAAGTTTGTGTTTTTTTTAAACTTCATTTTTATGTCAAAAGGGTTTATAATTACCAATTCATTATTTAAACTACCAGGTGTCAGAGACAGCGATGCCCTGTAGGTTAAGTTTCCCATGTCATACAATTTTCCTGAAGGCTAACAGGGCACGGCACTCGCCTGATGGCAGTTGGCTTTCGAGAAAGAACCGAGACCTTTTCTCCAGCTTTGTTCTGCCAAGTGGCTGATGCTTCTGACTGTGAGCGGGTGCATCAATCTCTGGTTGCTACTGAGGTGGCAGTGAAGTGAGAGAACCCAGGGGACCATGAGGGGAATCTGGAGCTGTGGAGCTGGTGAAGATTGAGAGATAGAGAGAAGCTGTGGGAGTAAGAGGTGCTGATTCATACTTGGAGGAATTTAATATTCACATCTCATGTGGGAACTGCATACAAATGAGGGGCTCGGTGCATCCCTCATTACAACAGCTCATTAAATTATCAAGAAAGACAGAAAGGGTTCCCATCACACCTCCCACAGTGTACAAGCCTGGACTGTGTAATTCAAAATAACCCATCAGTATCTTTCTAATCTTGGGGTCTGTCTGCGTGGATGGATGCAGACAGCCAGACACTGGCTCCAGCCTAACCATTCCTGAGCCAGCTCTGTGCAGGAGGTGTTCCCTGGGTGCTGACCCCAAGCTCCAACCCCGGGGCTGTCACTGCTCATCCTCCCGGGCTCGGTGCCTCGGGTGCTTGGCTGCCTGCCCCCGGCAAGGCCTGCCTGCTGCTGCGTGTGAGAACGTAATCCCTGTGAGAGAGGCCCAGCTAAACACTGCTCCTTTCAGATTTGGCTGCACAATGTTTTCCATTAACTTGATACATGCTGTTTACATCCTACTGCCGCCAGTGCCAGAGATAACTGCCTTGGGAACAGCTCCCTACAGGTATTGTTAACAGCTGCTGGAAACAAAGGAGTTTGTTTTAGCCACGTCACTATCTAAACAGCCAAAAATACGTTACTTTTTTATTACTTGTAAGCTGATATTAAAAACTCTGTCGTGTTCTCCTGGTTGAAGGATGCATTCTGGAAGTCTTGTATGCTGTTAAAACTGGCAGCTGAGCAGTATCTGTGCAAGTCTAAAGGAAAGTGACACTGAGGAGAAGGACACGTGAAGGTACTTGCTGCAAGGTGTATGATCGGTACCACCAGCATCAACTGCTTGCACTCAGAAAAAATAGTTTCAAGCCAGTGGTTGTTCCTTGCCATACAAATGCCTCTTCAGCCTGAAGGCTGAGGTTGCAGGATAGGCATTGATTGCCTCAGCTGGCAACTTGCTCTGATTATAAAAAATGGAGAAAACAAAAATTCTCCATCTCCAGCTGTTGATGTCCTAACTTTCAGTGTTGAAGCACTGGGGGATATGAGCAGGTTGACTTTAGTGGTGGTGTTTAGGGTGAGGTTGGCAGTGGCTGAGCAAATGCTCAGCAAGGGTGGCCTTGTGTTCTTGGAGGGGAGAGAGTTACATGAGTTTCTGAGACCATTTGCACCATCTGAAGCAGACAGACTCCCTTTGAACAGAGATGTGCCTCTTCTGCTTTTGATCAGGTCTGAACAATAGCTCCTTGTTTTCCCTATTCTATCCTTATTTGTTGGGAAGAGGAGGGAAAAAAGCAAGAAGCTTTGATGCTTCCTTGTGGGTCAAGTGGAGCAAAGATATGAACTCTACCTACTTTGATTTTTGTCTTTTTGTAACAATAGGACTTTGACTCATAAATGGAGCTGTTAGCTTCAAATAACTCTCTGCTGCACAGGGGCAGCAGATATTTTCAGCGACTGCAGTGATCCCTCAACAAAATAAGCATGAAAACAAGAACTCTGGCTCCAGAGCACATCTCAGTGTTTGTTTCCTCTTTGCTCTGAAAACAAACCCTAACAACTGAACCCAGACAATGTTCATTTGGACACCCAAGAGTAGCTGGCTAGAAAATACTTGATTCCACTTCTAAATAATTGTTTACAATTAATTTTATTTCCCTTTATTCTTCTATTTCATTGTCATTAGAAGTAAATTGTGAGCTTCAAGAGAAAGTAAAGCAGGGCTGAGGGATGCAAAGCTACTATCACCTTCACTTCCCTGGTGCTTGCTCTTCATAGTCCTTTTCTGTAGGTTTGGGGAAACAGATTAATTGACTCTCTATGTGAACTTTTGGTAGTTTCTTTGAAAGAGTAAGATTTTACATCTTTCAGGTGGGCTAGCACAAGTTGTGGGAAGGAACTAAATATATATACAAGGTGGATATGTGCTCAGTTGGTGTTAGGAATTACTGAAGCCCAGTAATTGGTGTGCTTAGGGAAAAGTGCACGAGGAAGAAAGTGACAAAAACAAATAGGCACAAGTGGAGACAAGTGTTCAGAACCCATACACGTCCCTTTCTCTCTGCTGTTTCTGGTAAGTTTAGGTTGAAAGCACAGTCTCCAGGAGAAACCAGGACTCCCCTGTGCCTGACTCTACTGAATCACTGCAGAAAGCAATTGCCTGAGAGCTGCTGGAGTCTCTTGAGTTCTGGGGCTGAAAATAGGACACGTTGCTAACTTTGTGTTTTGGTTTCTGGTGTTTCTCACACAGCATTTTAAACTGATTCAGACATATTCCCTATGCAAATCTTTAATCCCTGTTGTTAGGAAGAAAAATGGGTGTAAATGTGGTTTTGATTTTTTCCCCACCCTTTTACAGCTGTATTTGCCCCTATATGTCCCATGACTGCTTCCTCCCACTTCTGTTTCCTCTATTGTAATCTTCTGTTCTCCTCTTAAATTTTCCATCATCTGCTAATAACTCATCCCTCCCTTTATCTTATTTTCATGTGGCAGGCTTTCTGTACTCTTTCATTTGTTTCATCCTGCTTTCTCTCTGTTTCTTGTGTCCAGTGGCTGTTTTGCTCCATTGCTTTCTTCTTTCTGCCAATGTGAGTCCTTCCCAAACGTCTGTCTGCAAAATCTGCAAACTGAGACGTTTTACTGCCAGCTTTCAGTAAGGTGTGGGAATAGAGGAATAAAATGAACTCAGGCTTTTAAGGCTTGCTTGTGTGTACTTTGCAGCTTTGCCTTGCCACTGCCAGCGAGTTGCTGGGGAAGAAGGCCAGTACTGAGAAGTGCATCTTTGTGTCTTTTCTATGTGAAAGTCACTCACCCCCTATGCTGAGCAGCTCATGAGGGAGCTGAGAATCTCAGCACATGGGGTGATTTTGCAGAGGTGGGTGAGGAAAGTCTGTTCAAATAAAGGTGTGGCTAATTTAGCTTTGTGGTGTCTAAAAAGCCCTAATGAAAGACTGTCGACGACAGCTTCAAAAGCCATTTGGTGATTTCTAACCCCACCCATAGTCCTGGTACCGAAAGCAAATACATTTATGCTGTCAGTTTGGTGCTGCTTCCCTGTGTGCCAGAGCAAAATAATTGTGTTACTGTTTCTTAAATTTGCACGTAGTTTTTCATGGTGTGGACTAAGGCTCCAGGATATTTTGGGGTTCTGTGATAGGGTAAGGACAACAACCTTTTTATAAGAGCACATGAAAACCCAAAGATGGCTCTTGAGGAACGTACTCTCAATTTTCCTGCTGCTGAAAGTAACTAATCACTATGTGAAAGGGAGAGCACTTGGAACACGTGCATAGTGTATTCATACCATAAGCACTGCTTATTGCTGCAAGTACTTGGTGCTCACATGTGTTCTTTCTAAAAAGAACGGAATCCTGTTTAAGACAGTTTTTCCTCCCAGGAGGTTATAGCCTAAGCAATTGAATAATAGAGCTGAGAACGCATCTGCAGAGGTTGCCCAGCCCAGCCTCCTGCTTCAAGAAGAGCTAACTTCACACATAGGTGGCTTTGCTGAGGGCCATAGTGTGTTGTTCCTAGCACAAAGTAGTTATAAGAGGGAGGAGTATGATTTTGCTACTGAAATAAGTGTTCTGACAGTGGGAAAACCCTAAGGAAAATGCTGGTCTTCTGTAGGCTGTGGCTTGAAAGCTGTTTGCCACCTAGTTCAAGGAATATATTGCAATTTTTAATGCTAGCCTGTCTGAGGTGGCTGATGGTGATGTGAATTCGGTAAAGCAAGTAAAGACAAGAGCTTGGAACAAAATGTGAGAGAAAACTCAAAAGCAGCAGGCAACCTACTGAATGCAAAAAAGAAAGAAATTTGTGGCTTAAGGGGTGCCAGAGGAAAAAAAAGAACACTGAAAGTGTCAAAGACTTGTGGGAACAGTGGACATTTGCAGTTTGGATGAAGAAAGAGGAGGAGAGGTGAGAGATGCTCACTAGCCAGGCAAAGAATCTGTCCAGCACTGTTAGCCTGAGCACAGGTGAATGTGGACAGGTGCTGGCAGCACCATAATCAATCTGTGGGAAACTGAGGAATGACCCTTGTGAGCTAAACAGCTCAGCCTTTCCTGGCAGAGGTTTGCTTATCCTCCTCTTAAAGGAATTAAGGGCCAAATAGAATAGTAAGCTACAGTAAGTGTGCCCAATGACTAACTTGGGTCCTGCAGGATGGGATGCCTCTTTATGCATACACTGTTAAGTAGCAAGTCTCCTGACAAATGTGATACCTCTGATGCTTATTTTTTCTTGCAGCATGGCTTTATGAAGAGAACCAGCATCCTCACACTTACAGTAGAGCTGCTGTGGTCATCCCAAGTAGTACAAATACTCATACGGAGTGTACAAAACAGCAGCTAACCAGGAAGCCTAGAAATCTAGGAAATATATTTACATTGCTGCAAAATACTGCCCGAGTTGCTATGATGGATTTTATGCAATCTGTTGCCAGAGACTTGAAACTCAACTGGATGGAGCATGGGCTGGATCATCGGGCAGCTCCTGATGGTACTTTTAGTGGTGTCTGAAAATTACGAGACTGGTTCATACCCCAGTGGAGATGGTCCCAGATCAGAATTCATGCTCTGAAGGACCTCATATTGAGTAAGGCAGCAAAAGACATGGCAGTAGGGAGAATATGAATTGCACAAGCTAAATCTTAACCCCTGCCCTCTCTGTGTGTACCTTGCAGTAGGAGTGTAACCAATTTTCACTGACCACATGGATCTACTAAAGGATATAACCACCAAACCAGACCCTGCAAGATAATTTACAGACGAGTCGCCAGAGGCTGTGAGTGCAGTGTTAGCAAGGGGAGCTCTTTAAACAATTGTGAGGAATATCCTAGAAATCTTGGTCTATTCCTCATCTGTGCAACAAGCAGAGGAGCAAGGCTACTGGGCACAGCCCTATGGCCGTGGGGTCCCAGAGGTTGTGGTGTCCCACAGCCCTGCACAAAGACAGTATCTGAAATAATGTGAAATGTGAGAAAGGCATATGGAAATACAGCAGGAGACATTCTGTAATTGTGGAAGCAACCAACAATATTAGAAAAGACCATAAAGCAGAGATTTTCAAGAATGTGTAGCTTGAAAATTCAGCATGAATTGGCAGTGGGGTCCATGACTAATCACAGAGGTCCATTGTATGATTGAGTTTAAACTCTTGTTTAATGAAAGTACTTCTCTGAATAAGTCTCATTTAACGTACAGTAAATATCTCTGAATAAAATGTCCAGCCTTAATATACAACATTTTAAATGACAGAGAAATCACCCCAACCTTTGGTAAATAGTTTGAGCACATAATCAAGCTCTCTGTTTAAAACTGTCATAGGAATTCTAGCACAAATTAATCGGGGTGGAGTGTCTAATTGCTGGTAACTGGATCTGTTACAACGCTGTGTGCCAAACTGGCAAGCTCTTATAATCATATATCTGCTTGATTAAGCCTTTGCAGCAAAGCAGTTGTGATTTCCCTCACTGAGGATCCACAATGGCTCTGGGGCCAGCCCGTGCTCCAGGGACAGCGCGGGGTGTGGAAACACTTGGGAGATGGAGTCCCAATATTCTCCCACTGCCATGCTGGGATGGGGAACCTTGTTCTCAGCAGGCTGTGGTGGCTTTTGGCATTGGGGGCATTGTTGCTGCTCACAGGCACTGGCTCTTGGCCTTGGGCTGGTCCTCCCTCAGCTCCCTGCAGTCGGAGGCTGCCATGGGATAGTGGATCTGGCTGGCACTGGCCTCAGACAGACCCACAGGAACAATTTAGAAACCTGTTCAGCAGAGTTAAGTTTGACAGCAAAATTAAGTCGAAGCTCTGGGAGTTTGGATTTGTGTTTCCTGCAGTGGTTTCCCAAAACCACTGTAGGTAACCCAACTTTAGTCTCTGTTATATTAAAAAAGTGCCTAACAAAAGGTGCCTAACTTGTTCTAGAAGTATGTGATGGTTGTGTTTAAAAGGTTATTTAACCAGGCATCCACTGCTGGAAATCACCAAGGCTCTCTCTTTGGCCAGACCTGATGCGCTTGCTGTTCTTTTTTCCCTGATGGGGACAATGTGGATGCTGATAAACCCTATGACTTTCCCCTCTGTTGTCTCCTGCAGCTGGCCTGCAGCTCTTTGGCCTGATCCTCCTGTCCCTAAGCAAGGAATATGTATTTTTCAGTAAACCTCTTTCCCTTCCCCTCGGGACTGTGTTGAGCATTCCATAATTAAGGAGACAGTGATAAGGTCTGATGACTCATTTACTGACATCCTTTAAAAAGGGAACTCTGACTCTGTCCCCTCTTCTCCTGGGTTTCCTTCCCTCCTTCCTTTCCACTAAAGCTGATGAGAAACCTTGAGCTATCCTACAGATTAAATGGAACCTATGCCACTTGCTTCTCAATTGACCATTTTTCGACTGTTAACAATTTTCTCTATTTTAAGGGTGCATTTAAGAAGAGAGGACTCTTTTTTCCTTTCTTTTAATTTTTTCCCCAATCTTTTTGTTTGAGCAGACATGAGCTGTGCTGCTCCCTGATTGCTCCTGTTCCTTGTGCTATGGAAGGGAAACGTCCCTCCGTTGAGCACAACATGTTTGCTGCAATGTCTCAAGGTGACTATAAAACAGGTGGCCTCATCTCGGGTCGTTCTCCTTTATTGATGTTATTGCAGAGTCCTGTGCTATGGCAACCAAAGGAGTTGCACCCTCTGGAGCTGGAGCGGGGTGGAGGGACAAAGGACCAGCCCTGCCGCAGCCGGCGCCAGCGCCCTGCCAGCACGGGTGTTTATCCAGCACTGCGGTGAGTCACAGGTGCTGTGCTCCACCAAAGCCACCTCCAGCAGCCTCCCCATGAATCACTGCAGCCTGAGAGGACTTGCAGCAATTCCTGGGCCACCAGAAGGATGATCTCACTGCCTGCTGAGTGGAATAAGGATAAAGTCACGTGGAACTCTGCTCCTGAAGCCAGGAACATGGCATCCCAGCAAAGAGCTTTCAGGTGACCTAATCGGGCATGTGATTCAGCATTACAGGACCAAACAGGGCAAAGATCCTTCTCACAGGGAAGGAAGGAACTGCAATATGCAAAGAATTAATCTGAGGTGGCTTTTGTAACAAAACTTGCAAGGCAAGGAGGAATGATATGACACAGGGTCTACAAAGGACTTATCTTTAGGCAATTCTCTTTGCATTGACTGTTTTTGTCTCCTTTTATGATTCTTCGAGTGGTATTGCCTGTTCTGAGTGATCACAACGTGAGGTCTGATGATGTAATCTTTGCACACTGTGTCCAGCCCATGGAGCTGAGTTACTGTGATACCGGTTCAAACTCACTTGCCAAACCCAGCTGAAGGATTTACTCAAGTTTTTCTCCAGCTGAAATAAAGTGCTTTTGCCTCTTCTAAAAAAACCGATTTGTGGCAGTTTTCCATTTCATTTGGGTTTGTTCTTATTTCTAAGAAATTGCTGATTTCTGAGCAGGCATCAAGTGGTCTTTTCTGATTTCAACTATAAAAAAATAATAACCCTATGCTCCTTCTTGTAAGGCAAATCTTTAAATGCTATGAAAATTGCTACTTATTTTAAATGCGTGGACTCCTAAAATCAAAGCCAATGCAGAAAACTGGTAGACTTTTTTTTAATAATCTTGAAATTGTACAAGACTGATAATTTTACAAAAATGAAAAATCAACTCTTTTTTTTGGTTAAGAAAGGTTGGGGGGGTGGATTTGATGAAGTTGGAATTTGCATCTATGACAGTGAGGCAGCTCAAAGCTGCTTCTTGCCTTTATTGCAGTCAGCTGGAGTTCAGACCTCAGGAGAAAGTGGAGGAAAGTTGTTCCCAGAGATCCCTGGGGTTTCAAGGTGCCACATCTGCTGGCTCCAAAGCATACGTGGGAAGCTAGTGGGCTGCAGCCAGGAGCAGTCAGCAGGGCTCAACTCCTGCACACACTCGCTCCTTGAACTGTGAGTGTTGGCCATTATCCCTCTTCCTGGGCAAGGCATCCCCACGTGTTGGTGCTAATTGGATAGTGCTGACAATCCCCAAAGTAATATTTTGGCAGCTGCTTTCCATTCCTTGACTCTGTTAGGTGTATGCTGATGGCTAACCACATGTAACAGCACAGGTTAGATAATGAAATCATTGGGGTAAGCACTGATAGGACTGAATAAAATGATCCCAGAAGGGACTTCCTCACTGTAGACCATCAAACAGCACCACCCAGCCCACATCCATTAATTTTCCCTTCCCCAGGCCTGGTGTTGTCTTGTGTCGCGGAAAAGCCTTGTGAAAATCTCAGCTGAGGATGAATGTGGTGGTTCTCAGCAGCAGGTTGGCCCAATGGTATCATGCAGCACACCTGAAATACTTGTGAAAATTGGCCTGCTATGTTATCCTCTTCTGTTCAGCTTCTGCTTTCAACATTTGTTGACCTGATGGCAGCCTGAGTGCTTAGTCGGTAAAAGGGATGAGCTGCTACACTAGAACAAAGAAGCCTATGGGGTGCACTGCATGACCTGGGAAGCTCTCTAATGATTTTGTAGGTAAGATAGAAGCTAACAGGTAAAAGGCTCTTCACCTTTCCCAGGAGAGCTCCTTTGCTGGGGAAGGATGCATCTGAGCATGGCCCAAGCCAGAGCACCAAGGGCAAGATTTGCACAGCCTCTGTGAATACCAGCTCTGTTCCAGCTTGCAGGGTTTTAAGGAAGTGAGCTGCAATTGTGATGACATCAGGCAGCTAACATCAAATTCAGGCTTGGTGAACTCTGAACATGCCCACTCCATGGAGGTGAATCTGGAGCCTTTTGAAAGGACTTTCCTTAGCTGCTGTGTTTGCACTTTTGAGTCATAACCGCAGCGTGCGTGGTGCTGCCCAAGTGCAGCAAATGACACAAGGCTCGCACTTTGGGAGGGGTGTCTCAGCAGCTCTCCCTGCAGCATGTTGGGTAATCTTGAAAATTCTGATATTTTTCTTTAAAAAGTTAGAGTGTGTGTGCATGAGAAGGGGTGTGAAGTAGTTGCTGCTTTCCACATCTCACTCCTATGGGGGCTGGAAGGGCTGTACTGGCAGCTGGTCCCCTGAGGTGGTCCTTGCTCTCTGAAAGCTTTAGAGATGAGGAGGTGGGCAAAGGAGCTAAAATCTTTGAATTGTGCCTATAAATGGAAGAGGGGGGTTGAGATGTTCTCCACTGAAGTGGCTGAAAAGCCAAAGTGTTTGGAAATGTTCTGAGCACATAGGAAACAAATTGTTTATGATCCTGCAGCTCTCTCAGGCCTGCTTTATGCACAAATATGGCCAAAAATGATTTTTGCACAGGACTGGGGAAAGACAAAGAAGCAAGATCTCTTGGTCGGTTGCCTGGCTTGCTGGAGGGGAAAAGGAGCCCCAGAGCCTCATGCTAGGGAGTGGATCCTTTGGGGCAGGGATGTTCCAGGGTGACTGTAGGCAGACAGAGGTGTAGCACAGGTTGTGTATCCCTGACATTCAGCAGTGACCAAGCCGAGGCCACAGTCCTGCCTGGCATAGGAGGCAGTGTATCTCCCATCTCTGCCTTCCGCCTTCCCCACAGAGAAGCACGTGGGTGAGCATGGTGGGGGCACCCCAGGAAAATTATTCCCAGTGCCCCCAAATCCGTGCTCAGCTCTGCAAGCTGGATGCAGGCACCATATTTTCATGGATAAGAAAGCTCAGTGTGCCCCAATATTTTTTCTCCCTCATTTTTATCAGTTTATTCATCATAATAGGATTCTGCTTGTGTTCCTCTTGGCCCGGTCCCAGAGGTGCCTTGTATCCGCTAGGAATAGTCAACAGCCACAGCTAAGCTGTCTTGTTTGAGGATGGCCAGCTGGGGCCTTGTGAATGGCACACCCTAAAATTCACTGTGTGACTGCAGGACCCCTTGCTGCCTGATGATGTCTTAATCACTTGAGACTGCAGCATAGCCCAGTGTGTGAACTGAGGGCTTCCTTTTGGGATACACCTGTGTCTGACTAGTGAAATGTACCATGAGGCATCCAGAATATGAGGCAGAGGTCTGCACAAACTACTTTATCAAAAGGCATTTTGGATGAAGGAAATGTGTGTGAATATGGTATCTCATAGAAAATATACTGAAGACTCCCTCCTTTCTTTAGACTGTTTCGCATCACAGAGCTGTGCGTCTTTTCTGGCAGTTTTTGATGTTCTGAGCTTTTGAGAAGTAGAATCCTGATCCTTCCTAGTGAAGAATCTGTCTCTACTGACCCGTGTTGGAAACAAAGCTGCTTTTTTTTTTTTTTTTTTTTTTTTGAGAGAGAGAAAGAAGGAGTATCATGATGAGAAGAGCATAGTGGATGAGATGAGTGAGACAAGTGGAGCCAAAGGCATCAGCAGGTAGTGACCAAGAGGTACAAAATGTCAGCAGGTAGGAGCAGGTGCCCGGTGTGATTCCTTGAAGAAGAAGCTGCTCCAGGAGCAGTCGGGTTGAGGCATGCACCGTGTAAGTGGTGAGTTGTTCATCATTACTCAGGGGAACAAGACAAATGAGAAATCAATTGAACATCAAACCATTGTTTCTGATTGCCTATGTTGAAAATAAATGATTCATTGAGTGCTTTAATTGATTCATATACGTGGCTAGGAGCTCCAGTCTTTGATTTACAGATCTCTTCACCAGTCAGGCTGGAAAGTCTTGCTCCCACTCACTTTATTTGTGCAACAAACATCCTTTTCTCTTGGCCAACCCACTTACAAACTTTTTTTCTCTCTCTGATTATTTACTTTGCCTTTAAGAGGCTGGTGATTCCTCTCACTTATATGGTGCTTTTTAATTCTTTTTTTAATTAGCGGAGGAGCCTGGAAGGGATGGGGATGGCTGTGCGTAAAGCACTGGGCTCTGTGCCCAGCAGGGCAAGCAGATGACCCCATCCTCAGAGAGCTACAGTCTACAGTGTACCATGGATTTATAGTGTCCAGTGCCAAATAAGTAGGAAAGAGAACGTTTGGTAACTTAAAAGCCTTTTGTAACTCCTTGTGAGATATACTGTGGAGTACTTTGTGTCTGGTAATCTGTATGCCCTCTGTAGATAGCAGCAGCTGCTCGAAGGGACTGAGGAGGCTGTGCCTTGTCCCTGCTGCTCTCTGTTATCCACATGCCTGAGGAGGAGGTGTTGGAGATCTGCCTCTGCTTTGCCACAGCAGTTTGACAAGTCATCAAAACAGAAGGGAAACAAGGGGGTGTTTGCTGTAGGTGAGGGGAAGGGATGGGGAAAGAGGTGTATCCTGGCTTGTGTAACCAGAGGATGGTTACATGGTGGGGAGAGGTGTCAGGAGAGCTGCAAGGGCAGGGAGGTCCCATAGCGCTGATTCAGGACAGCAGGTCTCTGGCAGTCCTGACTGAAGGAAGCACAAGTGGAGAAAGGAGGGAAAAAGATATTTGACAGTTATCTCAGAGTTTATCAGGTGGCCAAGGCAGAAGGAGCCTCTCAACAGCCCTGTGTGCCCCCAGCCATGCAAAGGCAAATGCCCTGTCTGCCCCTTCACCACCCCAGCCTTATCGTGGTTGGATTCTGTTGGATTGCACAGCTCTGCCTACGTCTCTCTGTGTGCCCTGAGGTCAGGCTGTGGGAAAGCAGAGTTATCTGGGAAGAGCCTTCTCCAGCCAAAAAAACCATAATGCCACCAAGCTCCTTGACTCATGGCAACCACAACCAAGATGGCAACCAATAAACAGGGCAAGAGAAAACAAACAGCAAGAGAAAAAAGAAAACCCAAATGGTGACAGTCTTTTGCAATTATTTGCCACCAAGTAGAAGAGTCTTAACTCAGCTGACAAGTTGCTCACAGGAGCTGTTACAGGACGAACTGGATTTATCTGTCTGAGAAAAAATGCTTTTCACCAGATCATTTTTCAGTTGGTTAACACCTTTTTAAAACACTTTTTTGAACACTTTTTTAAAAAACACTTTTTAAAAAAAGGTTAACACTTTTTTTACTCAGCTCTTTGCTCTGATGCTGGGGCTGGCAGTGGGAGAGAGGCAGCAAAGGAGTTGGGAGTTGCAGGGTGGGCAGGAGCTACTTTTTTTCTGTTCTTGCACTCCATACCATGACAATGGGGCTTTGGCTGGCAGACCTACATCAGCCTGGTGAAAAGGGTCTCCAGCTCTAGACCCACAGGTTTCCTCTCTGATTTGACTGTCTTGGCTGGATCTGTTTGGCAGTGGAACAGCTATAGTGCTGCTACATATGTTTGTCGGTTTTTGGGTGATACATTTTTGCATTGAAATGGAAGGAGTTCATGCCCTGTGTCTGCTCAAGGGAGCCCTCACAAATGAGAATAAATCTAGAAACACCTCCTGGTCTGTGCCCAAGCTGTCGCTGGCACTTGGAGGCCTGAGTCTCCCACTGCCTGACAGTGTACCACAAGTGGGTTATCTGCCTTTGTGTTCCACCCAGGAAACCCTGGTTTCTGCAATATTTTGGAATTTTGAAAGTCTGTACAGGAAGGGTCTGAGTCCTTTGCCCCATTCAGAGAAGCTGTGCAGGCAGCACAGGTGGGATGGCCCCTGTGTTGACTGTCTGGCTGCAGGAGCTGAGGAGACAGCGAGCTCTGTTGAAGCTGGGTCTAGTTGTTCCACTCTTTGATATGTAACTTCATTCTTTCAGCAATGATTAAGTGAAGACAGCATGGATCAGATATGGTGAGGGAGGCCAGAATTAAAAAGTGGGAACTTTGGCTTCGAAATTGGGTGTGCTTTGGAGGAGGTGGGGAGCTTGGAAGTTCAGAAAAAGCAGTTTGTGGTGAAAAGAAAGAAAACAAGAAAAATATACTAAGGATGTTGCTGGGCTAATAAACAATGTGATCATATAGTCACAGAGAGGGACCAACACCTGGAAGGATGCTGGTGTGCTTGTGCTGCCTGTTACTTCTTTTCTTGCTACAGATTAAAAGACAGCAATGTAAAATAAATCTGGAGAGGATTTAACATTCCCCTTCCATAGGCCATACGTTTGCAGGGAAGCATCTCTGTAAGACTTGCTTCAGTCCTGGTTCTGCAAAGAGGTTGCAGGAACTCATTATTCATGATTTTATCTTGCTACCTGAAATACATAAATAGCCTAAAGGTTCCTCTGATGGACTTCTTCCAGCTCTTTGATGTGCCAAAGATAATTTCTGTACATACTCCCTCAACCTGTCCCCACTCCTTACCTAAAGTTTAATGTTTCTACTTGTTATGTTTACCTGTCTGTACTAGACTGTAAGGTCTCCAAGGCAGGGACCTTGCTGTCTTTCATGTTGAAGTACCTTGAAGGAGTTTGTAACTTCAACAGCTATAAAATGTGATATAAATTATTAAAGCAATGTCAACTAACAGAACTCTTTGGCCTTTTCTGCACTTGGCAAGTTTTCCACAGGGCTGCCAGCTGTTCCTGACACCAGCTTGGCATGATCTGTGCCAGCAGTGCTGGCAGCCCATCCCCAAGAGGCAGCCACCGTCGTGAGAACACACAGTGCCCTGCAAGACAATCCTGTGTCTGTTACAACAAGCGGGCTGATGCAGCCTGTGCCCGCTTGCAGTCAGGCTCCTTATGAGGTGTCTGCAGTGGCAAGGGTTTTTGGAAAGCCTCCACCTGGAAGAAATCACTCTGCCAGCAGCAGGACCCCATGCCCCCATTGGTTTAAAAACTATCTCCCAGAACTTCTAAAAACTTGAGTGTCACAGTGCTCTGGATTTAAGTTCCCTTGTGTGAGAGTGTACTAATGAAAGAAAACAGATGCATTCCTGCCTACAGGAGTTAAGGCAGAGCCGAGCAACACTCGCTGCCCTGCCCCAGCTTCCACGCGGCTCTGGTGCATCCCTGGGGCTGGAACCCCCAGCTCACAGTGTTTCTGGGAGCCTGCCCCTGCACCCAAAGTCCACAGTGCACTTGCAGCTGGGACTCTCTCACCTTCCTCTCTTTGGCGGCAGTTTCTTTGAGCAGCCTGGGATGTGTCAGGGAGAGACCTTGTTTTTATAACCTCCTGTTATGGCTGGAGGTGATGCCTCTGTGGTGACAGCTGGGGAGCAGCCTTTGATCTGGTGCATCAATGCCTCCTCTGGGAATTCAAGCCTCTGAGTCTTATTTGCCCTGGGCAATCATCAGGAGGATTTCCCCTAAATAAAGAGCCATCAGACCTTATCAGCTCTCTTGCTATGCCTGTGTCACCACTCTTTGAAGACAGCATCTGCCACAGAGAGGTCAGCCAGAGCAATATCTGGGTAAAAGTCCAGTGTGCAGACCAAAGCAGTGCAAAACTGGAGGGACATGTCCTGGCATTGGTTCAGCCCCATGGCATCCCAGCAGTTCAGGGACTATCAGACATTGGGCAAAGAGCCCAAGTCCCTATTAACTCCCTGCCAAGAACATGGCCTTTCTGGCCTCCCTTAAGTTTGCAGTAGAACTGGGCAGGGTCTCACCAGCATCAGGTGCATCCCAGTCACCTAGGAAAAGATTGCACAGAGACTGCTGAGCCCTGGCAAGGGAACAAGTTGGGTTGAGGCTGCTGGCAAGGAGGTGTTCAGTCCTACAAGGGGTCCCTGGCGCCCACCAGCAACAGCCTGAGCTGGGCTGTCCTGCTGCAGCGGTGGAGAAAAAGCAGAGCTCGCTTTTGGGTTTTGCAGCCCTCATCACTGCAGCATCCTAGAAATGAACAGGGGCTGGTGGAGCAGCAGGGTCAGGATTAGGGATGGGAAATTGGGACATCCAAGTTCTGCTTCTGGCTTTACTAGATGCCCTTACTTTGCCTAACTGTAAAAATGCTGATAATGCCTTCATGTTTTTCATACCAGTTTGACTTCTGAAAGGTTGACCATGACATTTGGAGGTAAACTGCAGGGCTAAAGTGCTGTTGCACATACAGGTTGTTTTTCTTCTTTAGAGAAGCTTATTTCCAAAGACAAGGGAGTGGTAATGTTAAAGGCCCTGTAAACTGGTTCACGTGGGGAGCTGCAGACCCTACACCCAGCCAGACTG
This sequence comes from Eopsaltria australis, assembly GCA_034509425.1. Classification (NCBI taxonomy): domain Eukaryota; kingdom Metazoa; phylum Chordata; class Aves; order Passeriformes; family Petroicidae; genus Eopsaltria; species Eopsaltria australis. The sequence continues at coordinate 4,105,607 of JAVTVJ010000036.1, forward strand.
CCTGGCTCAGAGCTGGCTGTACATGAGACCTCAGAAATGCCTGTAGGTTTGCTTCCTTCTTTTGCACATCTGCTCCTGCAGACTGCTCAAGGCTCTTCCATATTTCTTTCAATCAGAGCTATTCTTTCACTGACCCAGGCTGGCAATTCACTGATGAATTGGATGCTGTTCATTGCAGCTTGAAATACTATTTTGCTACTCTTAATGCCTCCCATTCATTTTCTGTGGTGATCAGATTCATAACAGCAGAGATGCAGCTTTCATTGATACTTGATGCAGCAGCAATACCCTCAGCAAAGGCTTTTTTGTATATAGGCTCCAAACCTTTCAACCACGCTATCATAGAAAGCCATAATGTTCCTTTTCTGCAATGCCCCGAGCCACCTGCAGGCCCTGAAAGAGGACATTGTTTCCCCAATTAACCAAACAGCATGGGCAGTGTCTGTGCTGGTTGCAAGGGAGGGCTCTGGGTAATCTTTTTGCCCTGCCCCAATCCCTCACCCTCCACATCCCCCCATCCTGTTTGAGGCTGAATTTCAGCCCCGCTGCTGTTTAAAACTAAATGGAACAAGGTTTTCAGGGTGGGTTATTTTAGCTGCTAAGTGAGCCTCCTGATATTATGCTCCCAGGTGGGGCTGGCTCTCCTGGGGTGGCAATCCTGCTAGGAGGGGATTCCAAGGTGCTGGGGCTTTACATGATCAGATACAGTTTTCTGCTTGCCTCGAAGTGACCACTGGGGAAGTGAGGGTGTTCTTCTTTTTCCTTCCTTTTCTTTTTTTATTTTCCAAAAAAAGCACTTATGTGGGGAGAAGATGTTGCACTGCTTTTGCTCAGAGAAAAGGAGTCTGACAGCTTAGCACTGTTCAGAGACAGGAAAATTACTTTGTCTAGTGAATATTCTAAAGAGATGAAGTAACAGGCTGCAATCAAAATTCCCTGTTTAAAAGAAGAGCTGTCTCACTCCTGCTAAGCCAACAATTTAAAGTCACCTTTTGCAGAATAACTTTAGAGAAGGAATGGTGGAAATGTCTGTAAATGCTTTCTGATAAAGAAGAGGAAGGTTCAGATTGTAATCCATGCTGTCAGCCAGAGAAAAAAATCTCTGCCTCAGCAGATAAGTGGTGGTTTATTATGGGCATATCCTTGCCTGTTTCACTGAGTGGAAAAAGGAGTTGTCACCTGCAGCTCAGGGCTGTCAAGCGCCACCCAGCAGCAACACGGTTGCCATTTGGCAGGGTGTGATACCAGCCCTTGCTTGTTTTGAATGAACAGAGTTGTTTTGAAGGGAATAGCAACGCTGTTTAAGAAAAACAGAGTACTTAAAGAAAGATGGATTATACACTGAGCTAGTAAAATGCCAAGAGATGGCAAAGATAATCTCTGATCTGGCCCACTGCAGCCCCCTGGGAGTTGGGGTGCCTGGAGAAGTGGTCGGTGAGTTGTTATCCCAAGAGATGCAGAGAGGTGGGCATAGTGCTTCAAATCATAGCTTTTTCTCTGCCCCACATTTTGTCTTTCTTTCTTGTGGTTGTCTTGGAGGGGATGAAACACTGGAATCACCTCTGCATCTCAGGAGCAAGAGGAAGTAATCTTAAGTGTCAAGCTCTTGTAAACATTCCCCCTCTCCTTTCAAAACCTGTGCTTATATTTGTGTCCTGTTCAGTTTCTAAACAACTTCTGACACAAAGTAGGGAAAAGCCTGCTCCACCCATGGTGTGCAGGGCTTTGGGTGAGAGGCTCTGGGGAAGTGGGGGTTCAGCACACTGACCTCAGGCAGGGCTCCTGCAGGCAGGCAGGGGCAAGGCCATCCTGGGACTCTCAGACACGGTTCCTACTAAAACACTGCAAAAAAATACCTGGCACAAGAACAGCTTGCCGGGATTCCCCTTCCCTGCTATTTCCCTTGAGGCCTTAGCCACTTGTTTATCTAGTGGGAGAAGTCCACAGATACAGTTAGCTTTGCATATTTGATCCTGTGTGAGGTCATTTCTTCATCCTATCTGCAATATTTCTATTGCAAGCGCCTATAAATGTTTCATTGAGGTAACACAATTGCTCAATGAACATATTACCTCTATTGTCCCTGTGATCTCAAATACAAATGTTGTGGCAGTCACCTCTTGTTTGTGGGCTTAGTGACAGAGGTGCCAAGAAGCAAATGCCAGAGCTGGCTGTGGCTGGCACTTTGGAGCTGATGTCTGCAGAAGCCCTGGGAGACAGGCATAGTGCTGCTACCCCTCCACCAAACACAGGGCTAGTGCCCAATGCCTGCAGAACATCTGCTGAGAGGGCTGCAGTCAGTTTTGGAGCACAAACCACAGCAGCAAATATGATTTTTTAAAGGATGGCAGGTTATGGTGCCTTTGGTTCCTACTGAGCAAACTCAGGATTGTGGGTGTGTAGCACTCTTGAAAATCAGGCTGTACTTGAATGGGAAAAGGCAGAGAGATGTATGACAGGAATGATCAGAGATGCACAATGCTATCTATATGAAAAGAGACTGAATCAGTCAGATTTAGCCTAGAAAAGGGAGGACTCAAGGCTGTGACAGGTCTGCAACGTGACGAACAGCAGGGGGAATGGCCGCAATTGCTCGTATGGCAAGAGCCGAGGGATGTTAAATGAAATCATCAGGCAGATATTTTTTTAAGGCATAGAGAAGGAAGTCTTTTTTCACCCAACCATAATTAATTGGTGGAACTCATTGCCATGGGATGTTTCAGGTGCTGAAACTATACATTGGTTCAAAAAGCAATTAGGCAAATTAATGGGAAAGCAGGCTATGGAGGCCTGTTAGAGCTGCTGCTGCAGATCCCGCCTGTGGCCTGGGAAGTCCCTGGGCTGCCTAGTGCTGGGATTTGCAGGGTTGCATCAGGCTCACTGCACTCTTCCCTGATAACCCCTATGGGCCAGAGCTGCAGAACAGCTCTAGTGTGTCTTCTTTTCCCAGGGCGCACTGTGCCAGACTGGAAATACTCCCTCTGTAAGGATTTTTCTCAAATGTAAAAATCAAAGGACTTCTGAATACCATAGTGAGGTACTGGGAGGGAGGAGAGCTTGGCAGCTCTCACTTGTCTGAAGTGCATTACCGTGGGAGCTGTGTCTTTGCCTTTTGTCCCCCTCCCTGACTTTCATGCTGGCAGCAGTGTTTTCTGACCAAGGACAAGCCAGCAGTGTGGGTACTGACACAGAAGATGCTGTGGGGGTAGCAGAACACAGAGGGGAGACAGGGCCAATTTAGCTGCTGTAGCTGCACATTCAGCTTCACTTCCATACACCTGGACACCTTGTCCTTCACTCCAGCACACCCTGGTTAATTGTGGCATGTGAGATGCTACTAGATGCAGGTGTAACAACAAGAAATTGCAAGGAAACAGCTCCCACATATATACTGATGGAGAGAGACGTGTAGTCTGCAGACTGTGATTAAAGCTCAGTGCATTTACATTTTAAATGCTTCAGTACCCAGTCAGTTTAGATAGCTTAACCTCTGAGAATTAGATAGCTTAATCAGACAGAAATAGAAGCTGCACAAAGAAAGCTCTGTAAAACCTCAGGGCTCTGGGTACAGGACTCCAACCTTGACTTAATTTTTGTTTAATGCAGGAGTTTGCTAGGCACTTTTTAGACAAGCATAAGAAGAAATGGAAAGAGATTTCATGTGCGAAGATATGTAAAACAAGACCTGTGATTTGTTTATTACAGGAAAGAACACAGAGCTTAGGATAAAAGGATATAAAATAAATGCCATGGGAACCCAAACAGCTGCGCTTTTTTCTTGGCATAGAGAGAGGTAAAACACAGATTGTGTCAGGTTGCCTCATCTGAACCTGCCTGCTTGGGTTAAGTGATGCTAACATTGGCCCTAGGTGTGCCCTACCCAAAGGTCTTTGCTACTTTGAAAGGAGTCACAGTTTTGGGATGGGCTCTTGTATGCAGCCATTCAGACCCTCTGTGCTGCATGCAGGACATAGGAAACCTGACGGGGTGTTTGCTGTTGTTGCAGGAGGGCTCCCTCAGAGGCTACAGGCTTGGGGTCATAAGGATACAAACCACCCTGATAAAGGAACATTCAATGGATGTGATCTACAGAGAATAAATCTGGAGTGACTCCAAGGCTGTTTATCACAAACCAAAAATTACCTTTGGAAACTGGTCTTGAAAAATAACAGAGGTGACAGCAGTGCTTACCTGTGGCACAGCATTCCTGGCCTTCCATGGAAATTCGTGAGCTCTGCTGTATAATCTGGTCTCTTACTCCTGGTTATCCTATCTTAATCACTTGGAAAAACTGTATTCACCCAGGAAAAATGTACTTGCCCCAAGGCGTGTGCGCGTGGGATTATTTACCCGTGCTCCGGAAGGGCAGAGCTGCTCGGCACAGGGATGGGCAGTGTGCCTGCAGGGAAACCCTCAGGCTGTCAGGAACCATGCTCAGCCTGTCCCCCACCAGACAACAGGCACTTCCTTCACAGAACTGGGAGAAGCTGTTGTAAGGAAGGACCTGCAAGGTGCAGGGGCATCTCCTAAGCCCTCCATGCATCTCTTGGATGGCTGTGTTTTTCTTGGTTTAAACTCTCCATCCAGTTAATATCATATTTCTTCCTTCATTGTTTCTTTCCTTTGTTGATTCTCTTTTCTCCTGCTTTTGTCTACTGATGCTTGAGAAACACCAGAGAAAGGTTAATTTCAGACACTCTTCCTCCTTGTCCTTCCTTTTCCACCTCAAGTGTACTCAGCTAGGCTCCCTCTCCTTTCACTTTGCCTGTTTTCTACTTTGAGACCAGCCCCAGGGTTTGTCTCTGCAAATAAGCCACCCCTGTCAGGGTGGTGGGAGCTCCTTGGGATGCAGCAGGACACCATTACCCCCTGCCCTCTCCCCAAAGCTGGAGCTCTGCTTTAAGGCCTGAAGTGAAGGAGAAAATCTCTGCAGTGTCAATCCCCAGCCAGATAGCACAAGGTAGTGAGGAGGGAGAGGCTAATCTATTCAGGTCATTAAGACGTGGGCAGAACTCAGTCTGTCCTAATGATCTCCTTTGAAATCCTATATGTATATAATTCATCTTGTGCTCCAGCGGATCTTGGCTGAAACTGGTATTGCAATTCTGTTTCTATGCATCTGCTTTTGTATTCAGTACTTTGAGGTAGTTTACATAAATGGGTGGCTTTAATTTGCGTTCCCATTGCAGCTGTGTGGGGTTAGGCTCCCTCCACCCAATTTTTGGTGGGGGCAGAGTTACTGAAGGCGTAAGGAGACCTCTGTGAGGTACCAGCAGGCATGTGCTCTGTGGCAGAGGATGGGGCAGCTCTGCAGTGTCACTGTCTTGGCTGGTCAGAGGAATCTGTGCCACCCTGACCATACAGTGGGGCCACAAAGGCGACAGTCTGTGTCAGTCCATGAGGGACTCTGAGATCTGGTTTTAAAGCTAACTGGCTTTATTTGTACAAGGGTTTGTTTGATTTCCTTTATGAGTGACTTTGAAGGACCAGATTGTTCCTAGAACATGCTTTCCAGGCTGATTGAGCTGCCATTAGCCATGACCATACCTGCAACCAGTTGTTGGCATCCCTGTCCTGTTCCACACCAGCATGGAATTTGTGGCAGGGTATGGGACTTCCTGCACTAGTGTTTCTCTTTGCAGCATCTACCACAACCCTGCTCTGATCTTGATTTGGGGTCTTTGGATGTGACCACAACAGATACCTTGTGAGAGGCCAGGCAGGCCACTTGTAGGCATGAGTACTTCTGCTGTTGAGAGGCACCAACTTTATTTTGGCAAAGCAAATGAGGCTTTCACATGTGAAGGCAGGGCAGCAAGAGGCCTCTCTGACAGTTGGTGTCCTTTCATTGTTACTCAGCGAAAGGGTCCTAGGACAAAGACACCATCCTGCTACCTGCAGGGCATCTCACACTGCTCTAATCATCTTTAATTTTAGCAGCTTGGCATAACTGGGTGTGTGTGTGTCTTTCATGTCTCCTTTTGCTGTCTGTCTCTGAAGGCTTCACTGGAGCTTGTGGCCTGGAGCCTGCATGTATAGCAGATGAACACAAGGAAATGACAGAGAGATTTATGTTAATTCAATGTTCTCCAACACTCAGAGATCATTACATTGGTCTCAGGTCAAAGCTGAAGCTTTCACTGTAAACAATAACTAACAGGTGCTGTACTTAAAGCCAATCTCTTGTCTGTCCTAGGAGGACACACAGCTCCTTGGTAAGCGCTGGAGCTGGTTGAGGGGATTACAAAGCAGAGAAGAAGAGGCAGGGAGGAAAAAAACCACCATGTTTAGTGCTAAACCTGTGATAAAGAGTGGCAACGGTAATATAAAGGCAGAGAAAAGACATATCTATCCTGGCTGGATGTTTCCTGGCTGAAGAACTGATTTGGGAGTTTGGCAGACAAAGAGAAAAACTGAGACAAAAACTTGTTTCTGGCAGACCTGAAAAACCATTCTGTCTCCAGATTGTTCAACTGTCCTCACTGTCACCTGTAAACTCAGCAGCAGAGTCAAAGCAAAGCTTTGCCATTTCATCCTGGTGAATCTTCTCATGTGCCAGCAGTTTTTAGCCAAATTTTCCTGTCTCCCAGCCAGGGAGCAGTGCTTTTCCCAGCTGAACTCTGCTATTCAAGAGGACTGGCATGGCAGCAATCTGGCACTGCGGCACAGCTACCCTTGTGCCTGACTCGGCTCACAGTTTTGGGCAGTGACTACCATGGGACAGAGACTGTTTTTACATCTCCCTGTCCCATCTGCCTGTGTGTAGGCAGTGGTTATAGGGTCACTCTGCCCTGGTTATCCCCATCAGTGTGTGGACTCATCAGTTTGTAAACCTGTCAGAGGACAAGGGATTTATTAGTCTTTTTTCTCCTCACATCAGCTAGTGGTCAAGTTCAGCCTGTTCATTAGCAAGGAAGAGCCATTTGCCCAATTCCTAACTAACTGGAAGGTGCTGTGAACTATGGCCATATGACAGGGATTTGATGGGGTTAACAGTCTTTCCCCAACTAAAAGAGGCCCTCTCTCTCCTGCCCCCAGCACAAGCCACTGTCTTTCAGAGAAAAAAGTACCTTCCATTCAGCTTACTCTATCAGTAAGCCCTGTACTCAGCTGTGCTGTGCTGTGCTGTGCTGTGCTGTGCTGTGCTGTGAGGGGCTCTGGGTGGAAAGAGACACCAAGTCCCCTAGCACCTCTCCCTGAATGTTGTAACTCACCAGCTCCCCTGTTTCATTCTCCATCAGGGATGCAAGATCCTCTAAACAGCAAAACTAATTCATGCTTTTTTATGCAGTATCTCAGGGTAAGGTGTTACAGCTCATGGACAGGATTGCCTTTGAAAGGAAAGGTGATCTGAAACTCACTGTCAAAAACCTGCCAACTGGTCTCTACCATGTCCCTAGCACAGGTGCCAACTCCCCCGCTCCCTTTCTATTTCTTTCTTCCCCTTCTTCCATTTCTTGCACTGAGCTCCTTGGCTGCACCACACTGTATGAACTTGTAGTAGGATTAATGTGACTTGAAGCCTGGGGCTATATTCAGCTCGGATTTATGTCAATAGGCATGGGGTCCATGCTAGTGGAAAGCAAGCAGGCTGGCAGGAGCTGAAAGTGCTCCTTGTCACCTCTGCAGCCAGGATGTGCAGGAGAAAACATCAGGTTTGAGGAGGCAGTAGCTAGGGATCCTCTGATGGGACACTCACATGACTCTGCTTCTGGGTCAGAGCCATCCCCTTGTGCCTGTGAGGATGAAGGAGGATCATCTCCCCATGCACCATAAGCCATGGTTGAATTTTGGGCAGTGAGGTTCTATGTGCTGGCTGCTCCAAGGCCCCCTAAAACTGGGGAATGCAGGAGCCAGAGAGGACCCCCAAAAGTGCAAGGTGACCACGTGTTTCTTACAGGGCAGAGGCATATCTTGCAAACCCCCTTGAGCCGTGTCTGTGCTTGGGGCAGGCTTTGGCATGCTTAGCCCTGCGACTGCCTGCTCCTGCAGAGTCACCAGGGCTGCCCAGCCAGGGTGCATGGGGCTCAGGGCCACCTGTGTCCAGCTCCCCCAGCACCACAGCTTTGATGGGCTGGGCTTGCACGAAGGTACCTGAGTCTTCCCTCTCCAAAAGGTGCAGCAGCAGAACTGGAAATCCCGACTGGAGGCTGGTGTGTGAGCATGCTGGGTGGTTGACGAGCCTTGGCAGGTCTGGAGGCAGCCTCCTTGGTGGCACAGCGAGTGGTGCAATGGGCATATGGGACCTGGGAAACGGAGCACCTCTGTACAGCCAAGGAGGCTTTAATGTGACAGTGACACACCAGAGCTCCCATTTGCCTGTCAGGTAGCACAGCTGAAGTCAAAGGATGAATTACCTTTGGCTAAGTATGCCATCTAAGTTTGCCTACAGCCCAATAAGGTAGGAAAAAAAAGTTGTATTTTAGAGCTTCCCAACATCAAATTTCAACTACAGCAGATACTGATTTGCTTTCTGAAATTAACTATCAAATTAGCTTAGAAATTATTAAAAAGCTATTTCTGTTCATTACAGTGGGGTAATATATGGCTGGACTCTTCAAATTTATTGATCTCCTCACAGCTGCTCACCAGGCACTGAGGGCCCATTTTTTTTTCTATCAGTCTATGATCCTATGGCTTTAGTCCTGTGTGCTCCTTGAGCCTTTCTGTAAAGCATCAGGTGGCCACATCACACTCCAGTGCCTGCCTGTAGCAAGGCTCACTCATACTTCTGTTTAGTAATAATGCAGCTACCAAATGTCACCTGTCACAGGCAACTAAGCAATGTGACACTGGTGACTCACTCCACATTCCTGGGAACACCTTGGCCACAGACACACTTTTGTGAGTGTACCACACCCTTTCCTGAAGGCTTTAACACACCTTGACTGTAAAGCACCTTAGCATTTTTGGCTTGAAAAAAGTGGTCTTCCGACTGTTTAGCCACTTGGCTACCATTACAAAAGCCAACCTGCTCTGCATAATGTACTGTTAAAACCTCTCAGTGGTGTCTGCCTGCAAACATTTGCCACTTAAAGAGCTGGGATGCAGAAAGCATTCATTTTAGACTAATCTTAGACTGAAGTTATCACAATATGGCACACATGTGGAATAAAGAAAATAAGAGATGACCCACTCTATCTGTGTAGATAGACCCATTTGATTAGGTAAATAAAAGAACAGGCTTATTTTGGATAATACATTTAGACTTAGACAGAAACACTGTATTTGCAGATTCATTTCATGGTTTACTAATAATTTTTTTCTCACATGACCATGTAATTTGTATAAATGCATTGTAAAGTTTTAAGATTTGGTTCTGTTTTCACATTGGTTTCTCCGGTATATATTGGGCCCACTGTAATGCAGATTTAGCTTATCCCTATTCCTATTTTAATACATAACCTAAATAATGTTTAATGTTACAAGCTGTGGTTGTATTTTCATTCTGCTCCTAGCTCACTACAGTCCACTGTATTTGTCAACAGATAAAATGAAAACTTAGCCTGGCAATCTGCATCCTAAAATTTTTTTAGATGTTTCAATATTTTATTTTTACCTTTCCCTCCTTTTGCTTCCAAATTCATTTATCTCCTCTGTTTATAACACCTTAAAAATTACAAAGCAGATTTCTCATCACCACACTTGTTTAGTTATGGAAGCACTTATAAGTAAAGTAGTTAACAAAATAAATGGGATGGTTTTAACACCTTTACAGTGGGATAACCCTTTCACTGTGGGGAGCAGGGCAGACTTAAGCCTGCCTCCAAAGAGATGGAGACAGAGCACAGCCAATGCCCTGTGTAAACGAGACGTGGCAGTGTCACCTCCCTCAAGTGGGCTGTTCCAGGGCGGTGTGTTTCCACTGAGCCAGTTTGCAGCCTCTCAGCACCACTCCCCATGCAGGATGGAAGTGACAGGTGCTTTGCTACCTGGTGTGCCTGCATTTTGATTGTTCCCCTGAAAGTTTTGCTCTGTCCAGACCATGGGGATGAGGTTTTATTTTACAGTTGCTTTTCCTGCAGAATCCCTCCCCAAGGATGACAGGCAGTTTTGTGTCCCGTTTGCTGCCACCAGATTATCTGAAAGGCTGGAAAGGCAACCACAGGGAAAGCAGAGATGCCCTCCTCCAGTCTTCTAGGCTCTTGAGAGGCTGTTGATGAGCAGAAGGATTTTCACTAAATGGGCAGGGGCTGCCAAACTCCCTATTCCCTAGATAACCAAAATAAGCTATTACAGAGACGGCTTTTCCACCCCATAAACTGTGGGCCATGCAGAAGCCCCTCCTTTCATTTCCCAAAATCATTTTTGGCTGCCAAATCTACCCAGACTGACATCATCCTCCACTAAGGGTGAATCAGCGTGGTTGGGGAGTATGGTTTTGCAATCCCTTAATGACAATTCGCCACAGCTTGTCCCTGTATCAGCTGTCCAGGGAAACAACATTAGTGCCCAGTAAGCAAGAAACAAGTTGCAACTTGTGACTTAGGCAATGCAGCTCATGCTGCAGCCGTGCACATGGCCTGGGAGGAATTTTGTTGCTCAGCTCCATCTAGTGGCACCGTCTTCTGAAGGACAGCAGTGGCCGTGGGAGGGGACACGGCCCGAGGGGACGGTGAGTATCCCTCAGGCGTATTTAAAACAGGTCTTCTCTCTTCCAGTAGGTGCATGCATAAGCGTGCATATCACTGTGGATCTCTATCGTAAAACATACATAAAAGGGGCAGAAGAGTTGAAATTATGCAGAACCACCAAAATTAGGCTCAAAGCTGCTTGTTTTCCTGTCACTCTTCTGCTTTCTTTAGGGGATGTTTTGCTCAGTTACTGCATCCTGTCTCAGTCAGAAGATGAAATCTGGGACCACCACTGGGTGTGCCTGCATGTCACTTCATGAGACAGGTCCTCAATCCTGAGCTAAACTGTTCCCTGAAATACAGTAAATAATACTTTAAAAGGAGTAGTGAGGTATGACAGCAACTAAAGCAAGCATGATCCAAAGTAGCAGTGTGGGTCTCAAATCTGTTGGGGAATGTTTGGGATGGGTCTCAGCTCCAGCCCCAGAAAGAGCTTGGCCAAACAAGCCTGGATATGGAGTCACAAAATGCCATTTATTCCTGGCCAGGGATCGGCTAGGCTTCAGTGAACCTTGGAAAGTCAATTCAGCTTCAGGAGCCAGAATGAATAAGATTCATGTCAATCTGTTGGCAGGTTGTAACACTTTTTCTTTTTGTATTTCCCATGGCAACTTAATGTAGAAGAACCAGAAAGTGAGAGTGACTCAAAGCAGTGGAGAAGGGGTAATGCCAAAATCAGCAGGATTGTGAAAAGCCTATTTGCATTTTTCCCCAGGGATGATTGTTTTTAATACAGAGAGGTGCTAAAACTGAAGATATTTGCTTATAATGACATGGGTTTTCTTAATGACATCCTCAAATAGGAATTTCTTGGACATACGACTACATTTGGAGATCGCATTGAATAGCAGGGATTCACAGTCCGCACTTCACTGAGTAGAGGCATGTTTGTCGCAGCTTCCTGAATCCTCAAGATCAACAAATCCATATGAAAGCAATGCTCAGCTTTTACACGCTGCAGAACCTTTCGACTTCAAAGTGCTTTGCACACATTAACTCATCTGAGATGCGTTCCGTCATGAAACTGCTATGCCTTTGTTTTCTTGTACCATGCTATTATTATATATATTAACCTGGTGCCTAGAGGCCCAACTGAGCTCAGGGCTCTGCCATTCATAGACAGAATAAGAAAACAGCTTCTCTATGTATGAGCTCACAATCTAAAAGAGTAGCAATGGATGGGAAGGGAGAGAGAAGTACTGGGAAGTGAAGAACGCCTTGTGTCACTCAGCCAGCAGCTTGCAGTCCACAGGCTTTATGAGTTCGAGGCCAGCACGCAATCCCTTGGCTTCCATGCTTCCTGCTAATGTCAAAGTTGGCAAGAAAACCTGACAGCCATTTTACCTCCAGATCCAAACAGGCTAATACAGTCAAAATTTTGTGCAACACTCTCTCAATTAGTCTTTTGGTCTTTGCTTGGGTCCTTTCCTTCTTGTCCCTTAAAACAAACTAAGATTTATTCTTACTAAAATCACTCTTTACACACCACATATAACAGCCCCCCACCCCATTTATAGTGTCCACTGTTTGTGACCTCAGCTGGACAGCTCACACATCTAACTTAGAGGGTTGTGTATACATACACACGTGCTGAAGTGGAGACTATGTCAAGTCTGACATTTCTCAGCTATGGGTTACCATTGTATCTGCACTGCTGTGTCTTGAGAGTTTGTCCACAGAACAAATGGATGGGTTTGTGAAATCTGAAATGCTGCTAGAAGAGCTTTTCTAGCACCTCAGGTAGTTAATTTGTTCAATGCTTTGAAACTACAAAAGAACAGAAAAATAGCAAATATTATTATTACTAACAGTACTTAACATAAAGAATTTGCCCATGCCAGTGAGGAGGAGCAGTCCCATGAATCCAAAGTAAATTCAGAAATGTGCACATAAGTGCTAGAAGGCTGTGCAACCTGGGGCATCTTTGAGGGGAAAGAAAAAAGGAAAACAAAAATAGAAAAAGAAAATCCAAGGAAGCTCCAAATACAAACAAATTTGTTGCAAATAATACCTCAGGAATCAACAGGTACAAGAGTGTATGTCCAGATGTCGAGTATTTAACTGTGTGTAGATTTGGAGACTTGATGCCAGGACCCTCGAAACAGGGGATTATTAGCTTCCCAGGAATAATTCTGTGGGAAATCAGCCCTGAGGATCAGGCAGGTCCTAAGAATTTACTACATAGTGAACACCTTCCTGTGGAATTTGACAGTGGCTACTAGCTGTGTAGCAGATCTCTGGAGGATGGCTTTAGGGGTAGTATGGAAAGGCAGGCCTTTCAAACTACCTAGGTAGACACTTTCCTCCTAGAATAATTTCCAGTGTGCTTTAGAGTATTATCTTAACATCCCTTTGACAGCTAGTTCATTCAGCTTATATTTTATCCTTCTCTCTCCTGCCTTGTACAAGGAGATATACTTGTATAAGTCTTTCTGGGGCAGAGGCTTGTTCTGCTTTTATGTGCCTAACATAATAAAGCCCCACCTTGAGGGGCCCTAGGCACTGTCCTAATAAATAAGCAGAATTAATTGCACGTTTGTCTCATTTAACCATGTGGGAGGAATAATGCTAGTGGACCTTTATCTTCTGCTGTCAGTTTTCCAAAGTTTGCTTTGGATGTTTATGACAATTCAGACATGTGCCATAGAACTTGCCCATGCAATCTATCTTGGTGAAGAGCCTCATTCCTGCGGCTTTTCTGGGGCTTGACACCAATTTTTAAAGTAATCTTCCACTCTGGTAACTCAAGTTCCTGTGACAGCTCTCTGGCCCTCTGATCAATTTCACACTGGCTTGATAATGGCAGGAACTGACAAACAGCAAATAGAGAAATTATTTAAATTGTGGAGAAGCAAATAAATACTTGTAAAGATTTTGCTTCGTGTGCACTTTGCCCTTATGTAATTTATCACCTTTCAACGTGTTGCCTGCACTTTTTAATTACTGCAACCCTTCCATCATTTTTGTAATTTAAAAAAAGCCAATTATATGACAGTCTTGATTGCCTAATAGTTGTAGTAAAAAGTACACGTGTGTAAGTAAGGATGATTGTTCTTTCTTGTTTGTTTTTGTACTATTCGCTTTTCAGATATCTAGGTTATATAATTGTTCCCTTTGGCTTGAGATCAAGTTTTCAGATTAACGATGGCTCTGCTGTAGTGCACTGGGGAGCTGACATATGGCTAATCCACCTGACAGGCTCTGGCTCCTCATTCCTTAAAAGCATGCGGATGTGGGATTTTGATGTTAGAATGGCACTGTCAGTCATGTATTAAGTGAAATCAAGGTCCCAATCTCCATCTCTAAATCAGCACTAGGAATAACAAGTTCAGTGCTGGAATGCAGTGCTACTACTCTTGCACATGGGCTTGCAGATATGTAGGAGTCTCAGCTTCCTCTGCATAGTTGGGGGTATTATACACACTTAGCAATTCTGAGAGTCAGACATCTATAAGACCCAAACCCATCTTTGATTTCCCTAAAGTAATCATAATTAAAAAACACCTTTTTGAGCCCTTCTCTTATGGAGGTAGGAGAAATGATGTTTCGTCCTACCTCCAGAGGTACTACCCTACTGGTGAGGTTCCCATGCTCTTACCTAATGTGTATTGAGAGGGTATCCAGCAGACCTTCTATCAGACTAACACACTGAAGTGGTAAGCACTGAACAAATGAGAGATGAGAATACTTTTTAAGGGGTGTAAAACCGAGACAAAAAATCAGCTGAAATGTACACCAATCTCAAGTGTGTCTTGATACAACATTTAACTGTAAGGATGTGACTAGGCTGTGCCCTCATGTAATTCGCAGGAATGCAGGCTCAGGTCCACCCACACAGCCCACCAAGCAAGGTTTCATGTGGGTACAAGGTATGTGTGCCCATTAACAGCAATTTGCAAGGGAGAGACCTGATAAACAGCTCCTTTGCCGGTTGTTATTGGGTCATTGACACAGTAAGTGAATAGAAAAACTAAGTGAATAGAAAAATAGCTTTTCAAAAAATGCTCCTTAGATACAAAACAGGCAAGTGCCCCTTCAGATGGATGAGGGCAGGCTGCTCTGGAGCATGTAATTGCATTTCCCTCTTCAGAAGGAAGATGTTTGTAGAGTTCAAAAGGCAAGTATTAAACAGAAATGCTAAGAAAAGTGCTATTTTCAGGATTTAGAAGGAGGATTGTAAAAAGCCAAATGCTTTGAGAAGGCCTGAGGAGAACAATGCAATTAGGTTATTGGAACATTTTGCAAGTAGCCTAAAAACCCCCACAATAAAAATTACAGGGTACACAAAACAAAGCAGCTGTGAAACAATGGGTTGCTGCCTTCTCTGAGAATTATGAGCGGTTCATTGCTATCAAAACAAGACATAAACAAAACTATGCCAAAGTGGCATTGTAGCATCAGACAATGGAAGTATATAGTGGTAGGAAGAAATAAGGAGAAGAGAGGGCTTGGCTTGCTGGTGCTGCAGGTGGGGAAGAAGCATGGGAATTCAGAATACTCCAGGAAGAGATTGAGCAAGGGGTGTGCTTTTTGGGTGGAGAAGACAGAACAGGAGCCAATTCAGATCCAGTTTGAAGTCTGCAGGTTAGTCATTATTAGATTTTATAGCTTAGTTCCTTCAGATGTTGAGAGTCAAGAGGTTGACATATTACATTAAACACTGAGTTCACCTACTGTAAGCAGCAGCTCTGTAATATAAAAAAACCCACACATGCTTTCATTTAACTCATTATATCAGTTAAGTGGTTGAAAGAGGCAATGCATCCAAGGACATCTGAAGATATTTCTGCATCCGTTGCATTCGCTTCAGTGTGGTCCTACCACTAAGCTTTGGCAGCAATTCTTAGAAAAAAATTGCACTTAAAAAAATTATGTATCAAATTTGCAGGTCTAGCTCTCACAGCTGGGGGCAGAGGAGGGGCTGCCTTTGACATTTTTGTCAAAGCTGAGCTGCGTGCTAGAACTAAAAAAGCGATTTTCCCCAGATGATTTTTTGCTACGAACGAGCAAATGAAATTTCCCCAAAATGAATTTCTGACAGAGAAGAAAAAGCTGAGAAAACTCGGTTTGGCCGCTTTATGCTTAGCAACATGTAAACCCTGCAGCCTGCGCCTGGCACGGCTGCCCTGGCCGGCCCCCATGGGCGGCTGCAGCCTCGGCCATGACAAAGGTCACGAAGAGCCAGCAGAGGCCACTCCGCATGGCCTCCCGTTAGCAGACGGCACTGGCAGAGCTCTTTAGCGAACACTTGGGAGTTACGGGCAGAGGAGCGCCTGGCCAAGGGCTAATTAGAGAAGTGGGTGTGGTAGTATGCTGCAGCTCAGCTCCATTCCAGCTGGCCCTGAGCGGCTCTGGGGCTTTGCTCCTGGGGCATAAACGCCCCAAAGGGATGTTTTCGGCTGTTTGGGGAGGTGCTGCAAAGAAAATGCTGTTTTAAGGGGGACCAGGCTGGCGGCCGCAGCCCTCCCCTCACGCCGGGCCAGGCCAGGCCGCCGCTGGGTGGCGCCAGAGGCCTCGCGGCGGGCGCGCGGCCGAGCGCCATTCCCTGCTGGCCGGCAGCCGTGCCGGGTGAATTCCCGTAAATTCCCGAATTTTACGTGAGAGGAAGGCAGTGCGGGGCACACGTAGGGCATGGCACGGGCAGTGTAGCTGAATAATAGATGAGGCTGGGGTTGAGAGCTGTTCAAAGTCTGTGTTCGAGCTATTCATCCCGTGGGTGATGTGCGTTTCCCTGGGGTTTCCATATCTGCTTGAAAACGTTACTTTGTCTTTCTTGATACGCATTAAAAATGGTCATGCCCACTCACCAACCTGCTTAAAGGTACGTGGAGTAAAGGAAAATAAAGAACCCTGAGACTTGGTGGTGGGAGAGGATGAATCCTAGTGGCCTCTTGGGGACTGGTAAAAGACCTGGATCTCGCACTGTGGGTGAGACCGAGACCGTGCAACTTCTGAGTAAACTACAGGTGAGCACCACAGGCTGAGGACTGGTGCTTTTGGGAGAGTTTCAATTTTGTCTTCCCCTTAGTCTGAAGAGTCAGACTAAAGCTGCTGTTCTCCTTGAAGAGATCCAGTCTTGATTTGGAAACACCAAGCAAAGATGAAAAAACTTTCCCTGGGTACCTTGCTTCTTTGGTTAATCACCTTGTAGATTACACCTTTGTCTGACTGCACAAATTAGTTTTCTTGGCTTGAACTACAGAGTTTTTCTGGTGTGTGTGTGTGTCTTTCTTTACTGTGTTAAAGATCTCTCTAATTTAATTTTCTCCTTTTGAAGGATTTATATACTGTAACTGATTAATCTCTTTAGTCTTCTTTTTGATAGCCAAACAGCTGGAGCTCCATAGGCCTCTCCTGCAAAGTATTTTCTGGAGCTCTCACCTTTTCTTTGTGGTGCTTTATACCTCCTCCCAAGTTCTTAATCAAAGATCTGAGAGACAAGCTCTTCTTCCACTGCTCCCTTCCCCTGCAGCACAGTGCAAAAACAGGGACTGTGCTGTATACTCATTTTGCTTCTTCAGAAGTGTCTGTAGTGTCTTAATTTTGTCTTAAAAATTGTTTTCAAGTTCTTTGTTTTCTAGAATATGCTGCAAGGCTCGTGCTTGCTAGTCTAACATTTATTGTATTGCGCTTGCTTGAGTGCTATGTATTACTGAACTGAATTTACTTATTATCAAGTTCTTTTACTCTTTGTTAGTCTTGGTATATTAAACATACATGTGTATGTACCAGACGTATAAACATGTGTGTTATGTACAGTTTTATTTCATAGAAGAGGGAGGAAAAAGACTATTTTTATGGGCTGTGTACCCTGAATGAAACCCTGCAGAGCCCCACTAGAAACTTGCTCAGCTGATAACGCTTTCCCATTATCTCTGTGAGTTTGCCAGTTAGCCAATTTTGAGTGCATGTGTTGTGCTTTCATTGGCACAGGGTAAGAGCTGCCTTTTAAAGTGCAGTACCCTGCAGCTCTGCGTCAAGCACTCTACAGAAGTTGTTACGCTTCCACGATAATCATTGGTAATCAATCCCACAGTCTCAGAGCATGCAATCAGGTTTGTGAGCTGTTGTCTATTTTCCATATAATCAGACAGGCCAGCCCTACTTACGTTCTCATCCTTTCATTCTTTATTGATTGCATTGCAAGGGTTTTGCCTTTATCTTGCCATGCACTGAGGGTTATGATTACTGAGGTCAACCCAGTCTCCTCTTCGGTGAGTATCAGTACAATGCTTCAGTCTCCTGGCTTGTGCCCAGTTGTTTGAAGGGGAATCTCTTCTCAGTGTAATCAGAAGAGGTATGAAATTAGATACTGCTGCAGCCCCTAAGTCTCATGAGCAGCTTGATGCCAATGGCCTGGATAAATGAAAAGTAATCATGACACTGATACTGTTCTGATTTGTTGATCCACAAGAACATCTTGTATCTTTAAACCTCTGTTTGACCTTCACGTTCCTGTAAATTTTATGCTCTTTAAAACTGTAGTCTGGAAGGGCTGATACTGTACTCTTCCTATGACAATGTGTTTTGCATAATCCTAGCATGTATTGAAACTTCATTTTCATTCTTACCAGTGTATTTTATTTTCTTCATATGGACAGTGAAGAGTAACTGAGGGACTGTCTGTATCATTTTACCAGACTCTAATCTTTAACTGGGTTGTAACCAATTAATCTGACTAGGAACAGACACAGTTATCAGAGCAAACAGCCATCTGTTCATATCCTCCCTTTTAGCCACTGTACAAAGTAGTCTGAAAGATGTAGGGCAGGAAGGAGAATGGGCAGATAAACTGTTCTCCAGAATGATCCTCCAAAGAATCTTATCTTTCTTTCCAGGAGAAGGGGATATGAATTGAATCCTCAAATCGCATTTGTAAAGAGGAGTTTCATAATTAATTTCCTTCTCCTTTGCCTGATTCTCTGCAATTGGAGCTGTACCTTTTGCTAACTGGGAAACTTCTGTTTCAGTGGTGAGTGCTGTTTGCCATTACCAAACCCTACAGATAGGTGCAGGCAGCCATCTTAGATTTCACAGTATAGCTTAGTCCTATCCATTAGTATCTACGAAATTAATTCAAGAGTTTTGGAAGACCAAAGATTCGCACATACGAAATAGAGAGTTTAATTAAAGAGGTTTTTTTTGGTTGTTTGGTTGTTTTTGTTTGTTTGTTTTTAATTTGAATAATTTCTTTTAGATCTAAATTATCAAAAATATTTTTTTTTAAAATTTATTTTTGAAAATGTGGAATTATATTGCTAAATTTAGGAGATTACATCTGTCCCAAGGTGTGCACCAGGGTGGTTTTTAGAGGTGACTGTACTTGTGGGTATATCTAGAAGTTTGGAACAGGAGCTAAAACCTTACTGACTATAGACAGCAATTTCATTATTGATTGGAATGGAAGGTCACTTAATCATTGGTCTTCATAATGTGGTTGTTGAATAAGAGGAGAGGGGTCTGATTTCAGTCATATTGGTAATTTTTGGCTTTTTCATTTAATTCTGTGATACACTGGGTGACTTTTTTCTTGTGAAAAAGAGCAGTGTTTTGCCTGACAGGTGCTTTGTGAACTTAAAAGAATAAGCTTATTCTTTACCCTCCCCTGATTTTCCTGTTATTCCAGTCCTAGCTTTAAGTCCTTCCCTGAAGCAGAGACTCAGCAGCATGTTGGATGCAGGGCTGTGTGGTGATGTCAGTCGATTGCATGTGCGTCAGAGCTCTGAAATGCAATATGAGCTATTAAGTGAGGCTTCTGGCTAAATTTGTAGCTGCTCCTGATCTCTAGATCTGCAGCTGTTTCCTCTGGTGGTGATGTCCCTTGGTCTTGCACCCATACCCCAGGCCTGCTGCTGTCACTACTCTGCACAGAGTGCCTGTGATGATGGCTCTGCTCTGTCACAGGGTACAAAGCTGGTGGGCCCAGCTGTGCACAGTCAAGGGATAACGGGCAACGTTGAATTGTTGCCACAAGGAAAGTTCCATTATGATATGGAAAAAAAAAATCCTTCCCATGGGCATTGCAGAGCACTGGAAACAGAGCCAGAGATGTGAGTGCTCAATCCACATTGAACCTCAAGTGGACAAAGCCCGGGATCTCAATATTTACCATGGAGTTACCCGTGTGTGAAAAACATTTTGACTAGGTGACCTCCACATGTTGTTTTCAGCCAAGATTTTATTTTATTGGATGATTCTTCTGCGGTCATTAGGACCCATTCCTCATACCAAAGTTCATTCTGGCTCTCTGGATGGTAGAAGTCATATTTTCACCACAAGACGATTAAGAAGTGTCCTGTTTCTCTCTGAAAATTACGCTTTTTTCCAGGCTTCTTATCTTGGTGGCTACACCTTGAAAGTCACTCAGATTCCCAAAAAAGCTGGATTCTTGTCTGCTTTCCCAGATGTGGGTTAAGGCCTTAGGCTGGAATACAAGCTCTAGAACATAAGGAATTAACAATGGTTATTAAAAGAGATGATTTTGAACTAACGGGTGTGTTCTTCACTAATGTGAATCTCCCATTTACTTCAAATTACAGTAGTTAAGATCCAAACAGTAAATATTACTTTAAGGTGCTGAAGCAATAGCTGCATTTCTGGCTTCCTTGCTGGGGAGTTAGTGGCTTAGGTAATTGGGTTCATTGCTATTTGGAGCATAATCAGCAAGCATTCATTCTCCATACAGCCAGCATATAAAATTTGCAAGAGCTGCATACCGTGCGTGCTCAATCAGTGTAAATCATTTAGCAGCCCGCATAATGGATGTCTGGTTTTTGGACTAAAAAATCCACTTGGTAATACAGGCAAATGAGTCATGAACAAGTCTTCCAGTTATATATAAAATGATTATATCCACAAGAGATTCTGAAAGCTGAAGAGATTTTAGCTTTCCAGACAGCAAAGGGGAAGATGAAATGCTGTTACAGTATTTTCATCTATTCAGAGTATTTTCATTCAGTACCAAGATGGCATTTTGTTCACTTAGTAATTATTACTGACATAGCCCAGCGCTAATCTCTTGAGAGACTGGAGAATATTCTTCTATTCGGTGAGGGTTCATGGTATTGATGAACAGATGTAAGCAGATCTGTCTTGAAAGTAAGATTGCAGCAGTGTTTAATAGTTGCAGGCTCCTCCTGCCTGAATCGGAAGCTGGCAAATCTCCTCTGTGCTTGAGGAGCAGTGTGCAGTTGTTGTGGGAGTCAGAGCCTCGCTAATAATTCAGCAGAGATTTCCTGAGATTAAACTATCAGTTAGAGTATGGCCCTCATTTAGACCACTGACATCAGAGCAGGAGTGTGTTGGCTGAGTATCAGCAGCTGCAAGGGAGGCAGATGATGAGCTTCCTCCTTGCCAGTGGATGTCATACCCCTGAACCTTTTCACTCAGTATCTCTGCCAGTCAGCAAATGCTATGAGCAGTGAAGCATAGATGTGAGCTCACTTTCTCTCCTTCCTTGAATAGCTCCTGTGTAATAGGAGAGGAGACATTGTCCCCTTCCATTGCATACCCTTCCTCTTGCTTTCAAAGTCACAACATTAAGGAATCAGCAGGAGCATCAAATACCTTTCAACTTCTTATTTGAAATGAGACCTTGTTTAGCCCCTCTTCAGACTAAATCTCTCCTTGCTATCAATTATTTTTCCTGAATTTTGTCTTGACTCTCAGAAAACTTTTTTTTCTTGCCATTTTCCTGTTCTCTCTCCCATTCCTGTTTGTGCACTCATATCACAGATGAAACAGGCAGATCTTTGTAAGTGTGACCTTTAGCTGGTTTGTTGCAGAGAATAAAATGCCACGGGTCAAACTCACTGATTCTTAGGGTTTGCCTGGGTTGCCTCATTAAGCAGGATTTGGCCCTATAAGGCCTGAAGAAAAAGGTGTTAATTTTTGTATGACATTTCAGTTGCAGGTGTGAGGTGGCTGTTTTTTGGTTGGTTGATTAGTTAAGAGTTTGTTTCTGGTTTTTTTTTTTGCTTTTGGGAACTTCAAAGCAAAAAGCACGGATCAAGGGTTTTGAGTTATCCTTGAAGAGCCTGGGAAACTCTATCAGTCACATTAAAATAAGGGAAGAGGGAAGAGGCTCTCCTGGGTTTTAAAACATATATTCTGATACTCTGCACTTGTTTCCAGTCCAGAGTCTTGAAGTGCTCCATAATGATTGAGAGCTAGCAATACCCGCTGCATCAGGAAAGGAATCCTGTTCCCACAGAAAAAAATGCAGTTATGGAAATCTATCTTTTTAATGCTGCCACAAAAGGATAAAGCACTTTGCAAAGATCTGGTCTCCCCAGTCTCACAGTTCTAGCTCTGAGCAAGATAAGGGATAACAATTGCTCATGGATATAAAAAGAGGAGGAGGAATAAGAGAATGTGGATTATAAGATCAAAGCTGTAACATTTTGTAAATGGTAATGTGAGAATCTGCTCTGGGACATGGATCTTTACTTTTGTCTTTCCTTCCTGACTAGCAGATAGAGTTCTTGGTGCATAATTCTGTTTCTCTCTTCTTCCCCCAGCTCTTTTCTTATGCCTAGAGACCCCTGCTGCAGGTCAGGGTGATGAGAGCTAGCTGCTTACCTGCTGTACAGAATCAGGATAAAAAGGACCCTGCCTGAAAGGGTGGTGAGTGATTCGTGTGAATCTCACTAAATCCAGCCTCCAACTGAGTTGTTCTTCAGTGCTAATGAAAATACTTTCTCGTTTACATGGACAGTCTTGAGGTGACAATCAGACTCAAAGCTGCCCTTTGGAAA
Organism: Eopsaltria australis; assembly: GCA_034509425.1. Lineage (NCBI taxonomy): Eukaryota > Metazoa > Chordata > Aves > Passeriformes > Petroicidae > Eopsaltria > Eopsaltria australis. The sequence continues at coordinate 4,127,997 of JAVTVJ010000036.1, forward strand.
AAAAGTAAGGTTTGTCCCTAGGTAATGATGTATACCCAGCTACTTCAAAAAGTCATCCTGGGATGGCTAGTTGTGGAATCAGTTCATACTGAGGTGCCACCAATATCTCTGCCCTGTCTTGCATTGTACTACAGCTTCAAAGCACTGAGCAGTAACAAACATGAAAGGCTTCAGGGAGCTAGTGAAATTGCGCAAAGTGCATTAAAAATGGGGGAAGAAAAGTCTCTGGTAAGGCAATTAATTAGATTAAGAGCTAGCCATGTTTCTTTCATTCTCTTTCTAGGTGGGGAGCAAAGAGATGACATAGACTTTTATTCCAGGAAAAGTCACTCTCCGGTGAGAGAAACAAGGTCTTCTCAAACTTTGCTGGTGACAGAAGGCAAGAAAGGGTAATTGAGAAACCATCATGCAGATGTTTACAGAGCTGTTAAGATTTATGTGTGAAGACTGTTCAGCCCTGAAGATGCAGTGTTTTCTGTAAGGGAGAAACTGACAGGTCTGTGAGAGATAACCTTTTCAATTTCTCTTCCTGTCAGTGTAATCTTTCAGACCTGAGAATGAACTGCACATTACTCACCTGCAGTTCTTGGGTGGTACGGTACTCAGTGCAATGGACTAGGCTATTTTTTACTATTTTTTGTTTGTTTGTTTGTTTGTTTGTTTTTTAATAGAAATAACATGTCCAAGTCTATGACTGGACTGACACAGAAAGGTAAAGTCACCATGTATGTGACATACCATGTACATATATGACAGAATCCTGGGATAGACCATTTAAATATTTTGGTGTTGAGATATTAGAGTGTTTGTGTTGGTTAATTTAATGTTTTGTGTCCATGTGTTTGATATTGGTAGCACTGCCAGGGGCTCGATTACTGATCTAGAAGAATAGTCAACATGAACTGTCAAATATCAGGCTAAGGGATGTTTATGACTTTTCTCCTCTGAAGTCATTAAAGGCCTTGAAGGAACAATTTGTGTGGAGACTTCAAGTAAAAGGTAACAGAGTAAAAGACTATTTTACTTTCTACAAGCATGGGGGGGGTGGGAAGGGAAGAAGAGTGTTGTATTTTTAGGATATTAGAAAGAGACACAGTTGATAGAGTCTCAGTGTTTTAAATTAGTCTGATGCTGAATGTTTACAAGCTAAGTAAGGAAAAAGATATTATCTGTACTGGAGAAGAAAAGTAAGCAAGTCTTTATTTAAAATTTAATCAAATTTAGACTTTAGTCAATTTCTACAAAGCAGCTACATACCTACTAAATCACTTTAATTCTTGACAGATAATGTTGTACTAAAGAAAATATAGTGGGATTGTAATTGGGTTTGGGGGTAATATACTTTGTGGGAAACCAGATTATTAGGATAATTTTTCAACTTGACTTAACCTGTTACCCTGTGAGGTTCCTGTCATTAGACTATGACAGGCTGGACTCCCTTACTGACTTGAGATATTTGTTCCACCTGAAATGTGCCCTACTCTTGTACCTCCCTCCGCTAAGATATCCCGTAGCTATTTATTTGCAGCCCTTTCCCTTCCTTAGACAAAATCAGGCTTGTGAAGTGGAGGGAAAACTTCCTGATGCTATGCCTTTATCCCAGTTTTTAATGACACATGGCCATCTTGAGGCAATTTTTTATTTCTATACTGCTTTTTAAGGTCACTACTTAACCAAGGTAAGCAAATACATGAATTGAGTAGATGTTCTGACACCCAGATCAGCTTTCAGGATTCATAAATTATTAGAGGACAGGTCCAAATCTGTCTGAAAATGTCATTGAGATGAATTGTGAAGATGAAGCACAGTATAATATTACACAGTATGAGCCAAAGCAAGGCGAGGTGCAGAGTTAGGCAGGGCTCTTACGTCAGCAGTGAAACTGCCCATAGTGCAAGTGAGAGCACTTGCTGAGAAAGCACCACTATGCAAATATTTTTCTTCTTGCACACGGTTTGCAGCTGCTTACTCAAGTCTTCACTAAGACATTAATTTAAAAGAAAAAGTGTGACCCAGTTTTGGGGAGATCTTAATCTTTAGCTTTTTTAGATTGCTTGCAGACGATGTTTTATTCAGATCTTGTATAATGTCACACTGTCTGCACACCTTGTGCAGCTGATGGCCTGAGGCCAACTACTCTACCTACTTTCATGCCAGCTTTGACTGTTAATTATCCAGGAAATGGACTGCTGAATGGAGGGGCTTTTGCTCTGTGAAGAGCAGTGGGTTGCATTTGGATATTAAGAACATGTTCTATTAAATATGAAGGCTGAAGAGCTAAAAATGTGGTAGAAGGCTCGGCAATGTTTTTTAGCAGCTGCAGAATTCATACAGGCAAAGAGCTCTGGCTGTTTGGTTCAGGGTAAGGGCCTAGAGAAATTTTGGCTTTTCTTATAGTCTGTGTTCTACCCCTCACTCTTTCTGTTTTAGTCTCTTTTACTTATTTTGTTTATTGACAGTTAACAAGTCTCACTTATTTTTTAATAGTGAATGCAGATTTTGAACCAAGACCTGTGTCTTGGCTAGTTTTATGTGGTGTCTGGTACATAAAGTAATTAACAATTAAACTGACAGCTCAAATAGAGCAGTTGTCCTACCAGGAAGATATAATGCAAATGTTGATAGCTTTTCTTTCAAAAGCAGTGCTCTCTTAAAGCCATAATGGGGAATAAATATAATTGAAGATACCTGAGTAGGGAAGAATTCTATAAGTGAGACATGAATTCAACTTAAAAAGCTCAATGCTATTTGTGGTAAGGGACCTGGGTATGTGACAGCTGAGCATTGCACACCAGCCTCTTCAGGGTGAAAATTTCTGCCTCTAATGCTTGTAGTTGGGCTGCTGTATAAATCAGCAAGTCTTTTCCTGCATGCATCATTGCACATGCAAATAGGTGCCTATAGGAGGGGAATTTACAGAATGCTGTGAATGAATGATTTTTGTCTGAGCTGTTAATGCAGCTCTTTCAGTGGGGTGCCTGGTTGGATTGTGAGCCTTTTGGAGCAGATAATGTCGTCTTGTGCAAGAGGCTCCAGTGTTCTTGAAGGCCTCATAGAGTAACCTACAATGCTGAAGAGTAACCTACAATGTGTAACCTAAAAAATGCAGTTTGGCTGCTTTTGTGGCAATGTCACACAAGGAATTAGGATTTGGTGATGGAGGGGAAGAAGTATGGGAAATAGTAATGGCTAACTTTGTACATGTGGCCTACTACTGCTAGTGATGATGTGATAAATGAGAAAAAATGCATGAAAAAATATTTTTTCCTCTTTTTCTGTAAAGATATATGATGCACTAGATATATTTCTATCTATATTTTTATATTTAAAAAATTCTCTGCAGCATTCTCTCCTCTGTGAGCATATAGGATTATGCATTAAGATGAAATTAATCCTTCATTTTGAAATACAGGCTCAGCATTTGCCACAGCTTTGCTCTAAGAAAGAGAATCAGGCATTGTGGTCTCCACCAAGGAATGGCAGGTTGTTGGCAGAATCTCCATTTGTTTCTGTAAGGAAATGGTTAATGAATCAATCATGCATTATTACTGGATTAGCAATCACACTCCCAAATGCTAATAGCTGCTCTCACTGTTTCTCCTGAAGATTACCTTTAAATCCTATCAAGGGACAAGATTCCTTTTGCCTTGCCTGGCATTAGCACCCTAGTGACCTACAACCAAAGTCAATAGTCACTAAACTAGCTCTCTGTCATGGTGAAAGAACAGAATCCCTTAACCAGACCCACTGTTTCTTAAGATTTTAGTTTCTCCTGTCAGTGCCTCCAATTTTGATTTTTTCCCTTGTTTAATTTTTTTCCACCTCAGCCAGTCGGAGGCTGAACAGAAGGAAGTTTGCCACAATTAATCGCTCAAGAGTCTGTTGTGGGGTCACACAGAATGGGAGAGTTTTGCAAGGCTGAAGACTGCAGCGTAGCTGGAACCAAGAAAATGAGGAGAAGGTAGGTACTTAACAAATTCTTTCTTCCTGGTTAATTAAGCTTATTTACCTCTTGTCTGCAGCTGAGTGTGGTCTGTAAACCTCTCTGTTCCTCTCCGTCTGAAAGCAGTGAAACAGCACTGGAGACAGGTCATAAACTGATTGCAGAATTCATGGTCTGTGAGCTCTCCTTATCTGCAGTTGCATAGCAGAGTTACTTAAAATTGCATGTTGGACATATAAAATAGCTTTTTTTTGTTTGTTTGTTTTGAAATGCTCACCAATGAAATGGCTTAACTCAGCAGTGAGTCCTTATTTTGCCCTATAAGCTACTTTGTGTTTGTTTTCATGGCATTTGTTTCGTTGTCACTGGGATTCATTTACAAAAGTACTTCAGTATTTTATATGCAGAAAACATTCAAAAAGTAAGATTACACTCAAGTTACCATGTGCTTAATTTTTAAAGAGCAGATTTTTATAAAATGTTTGGGTTTGAAACATGAAATACACAGATACTAGAATATTTTGAATAGTAATTAATATTCTTACATTTTCCTTATGTTTTAATGCATGGAGGATTCATGTTAATATATCTGTAAAGTATTTTCCTTAGAGCCTTGTATGTTTTTTTGCTAACCTGTTACTAGACATGGAGGATGGTCTGGAGGTTAAAAATCTTCTTAGTATGCAGACAAAGATAACAGGATATAAACTGAAAGGTATAAGCACTGTTTAAACTCTGTTTTGAACCCAATGATGCATGACTGTGCAAGTAACTGCTTCAAGTGCCTGCAATAAATGTGCAGCCACAGTATATTTGCAGCACTGTACTTTCTGATATGATCATCATCATCATTATCTTCTGTGGTGAATGGTTAGATAAAGGGATGGGCTAGCATTCAGATCAGGGCTCACTGTGTCTGACCCAAAGGTGTTAGACTGTTTCATGCAGAATTGTTATTGCCTTGATTCACCAAAATTTTAATTTACAGTGTTTCTTTTCTAGAAACTGCAAACAAAAATGGTGGGCAAGGATGTGTGGGTGGGGGTTAATGTGAGAAACCAAAGACCAATGCAACTGGACAAGAAGGAGCAGTTAAATGTTTGAACATTGAATCAAAAAGTAAGAGAAAGAAAAAACTATTTGTGCTGACTGGAAAAGCTATGTGAGCAATAATGTGAAAAACAAAATCTGGGATGCACCCAGACTGAAATAAAACTTTGGTTTGTACCAAGTACTTCCTTAAATGAAGACCTAAATGGGCCACCTTGCTGCCATTTAGTCCTCCACCCTCGCCTAATACTTATTCCTCTGTGGACAGTCTCAGCTCACAAGACTGCATTGAAAATTCAGGTTATGGGGTCATCATTGTGCATGGACCTCCTCCCTTTGTGTTTTTCAAATAATGTTTTTCTGGCTGCTTAAAGCTCTGCTTCATCATATGTTCACTGACAGACTTGCTGTCTGTCTATGGCTTTTGGAGTCCCAGCCCAGTACACCATGCACAACCCCACTGTTGTCATGCCAAGCACAAAACATGACGCAGAAGCCAGAGGGCTCACATGACGTTCCTTTAATGCTGGCTTGCTTTCTTGCAGACTCAGATCACTTACTGTGTGAAATTTTATTTGTTCTCTTTGGATTTCAGCTTCTCCTCAAATGGGGTAATCAAATTTTGCTTGCTGTATTAAAAATGTGGAGAAAATGCAATGCAAGTACAAATATGACTGTACAGGAGCTACTTGTGAAATGATGTGACTGTTTTAGATGAAACATGGTTAAGAAAATAGAGAGGTCTTGAGATAATTTTCAGTCCTTTAAAGCTATGAAACCTTGCAGTGTTCAGGGCCTTTTGGTAGCATACCACTACCTTAACATTTCTTTTTAGAAGGGAAGAAATTAGATGTACTGTGTAAACATTTGCATCTAAACTTTTAGTATGGTATGCAAACCTAGTGTGATGTAAGGAAAAGTCATTCAGAGAATAATAGACTCTAAGCTCCGTGGCTACCAGGAAAATCTAAATTCAGTTCCTGCTTTGCCACAGGGTGGGTTTTTTTGTTATTTAATTGTCCTGGGCAAGTTAATAAGGTCTCTCAAGACCTAGGCTGTCTCTTTACAGAGGAGGCATTGTAATGATGAGTACATGAGGGACAGTGAGCTGCCTCAGTGCTGCTTTTATGGGGACCATGTGAGTACCTACAGTAGTCACCTGCTCTCCCTGCAGCAAACCCTACCTTGAGGAAGGTGGCTTCATATTTGGATAGATGATGAGTAGCATTTCAGCACTGTGGATTGGTTCCCAGGCTAGTATTCAGTGGGCAGCAGTAAATCATGTGTCCAAAACGAGCCGAATTTGAAATGCTGAGCCGTAGTGCCAAGCTGGAGAAAGACACTGTGCTTCCATATTGTGGTGTGTACTCCATTATTTTTCTTCATTGTCAGTACAGCCTCAGGACACTGGGATCTTGAGCCATGACTAGGTTTTAGAGGTGCTGTTTTAATACAAACAGTACTGCTACCACTAAGCAGCTTGCTTTTTAAGAGTGGTCTTCACAGCAAAACCCCAAACCCAAGTTAATTACAGGAGGCCAGGGAATGTGGAATTATTTCAATTACAGCAGGACAGCAGCCCTCTGTCCAGAAAAACAGCTTTAAGCACAACTTTGCTGGAGTAGGTTCAGTCCAGCTCATTAAGACCAAGTGTTAATATCACAGCCAGATCCTAAACCGTCTCTTAAAAACTGCCTCTTCCATTGGTTACTGTTGTCTGAAGAGCTGCTCTGCCTTGGCTTGATAGCATCTCTTTCCTCTCCTGTCCAGCCAAGATGAGACCAGTAGCTCTCACCTAATGGTGACACTGCCCTCTGCACCTGTCCTGGTCTGGGAAGTCAGGGTTTGTAAGGCTTCTTTCATGCTCTTGAGATAACTTCCCATCTAATGCGTGCTTTTGTGCTGGTTTGATTGGATAAATATAGGCAGAGGAAAGCATATGTATGCCTTTCATTAGAGTTAGTAGTTACAATTTATTTACGGTACCTTCTAATTCTTGAAATTTTGTGGGATCAATTAATACATTATGTTCCAAGAACATTTAAGTGAGCTCTAGCTGAAGAAGCTGACTTTGCAGTTTTTCTCCTTATAAGTACTGACCTCTTGATTTTGCTCTACCAAGTCAGTCTCACTGGATTTTACACCTGCTGCTCATTTAGAAATGAGTTTGGATATGATTACTATCATCCTACCATAACCAATGACTCCTCACAGGACTGAGCTTAGGCTTTGGAAACAAATGAAATTTGTAGTCACTCAAGTTACATTGATCAGAATGGAAAATTTTAACTGTAGCTGTTCTAAAGATCAATACAGGATTAATATTGATGGAATGTTGTAATCCCCAATTTCTTATGTCTCCTAAGAGCAGGCTGTATCCACAATGGCATCTTCTTGGTCTCAAAGAGGTGTGAGACAGCAATTCTTGGGCTTTAATTTGAGTTACAAATACCCTGTTTCCTGAATGGATGCTAACATTTGAAGAAATGAGTACTGTCCAACTGTCCACAGCCAGTGGACAAGAAGCAATTTATCAGTTTGACAGTATTAGGAGCAGAGCAAGGTGATACTAGACTGAGGAGAAAAAAGAGATGGAACAAGTTGATGACTGCATGGAGATGAGAAGCAAGCAATATGGGTGTATTCCCTATGACAAGGGATAGATGCGATTAAAGAAACCCTAGAAAAGTAATAGTGAGGAGATATAAAATATGCTTGTATCTAGTAAATATGAGCACAGAAGCGAGAGGGCTTGGGAGGAAAAAGAAAGCAGAAAAAGAGAATATATAATGAAAAGGGCTTGCTGAGATGACAGAAGAATGTCCCTGGAGGAGAGGAATGCAAAACTATAAAGGATTGGGTATTTTGACTAGCTTAAGGCAAAGCACAAGTTCTGGCAACAAGGGAAATGAAATTCTTTGGAAGAAGGAAAAAGTTGATTTTCAAATAGAATACAAATGACAAATTTAATTTTAGATGTTATTCTACTGAAAGTTGGTTGATCAGTTATTATACTAAAATACTTACACTGGATTTTTGTGGGAAGCAAAATCACCGAGAAGTTTGAGGCAATTTTTTAATAGATTTTTCTACGAAAGGTCTCATGTTTTCATTACCACTACTGGATGGTATGATGAATGATCCAGAGAGCCTGACACCCAAGGATTTGTATTTTCCTTGATATAGGTATGCCTGCAACATAAATCAAAGATGCCCCAGACAGCTTGAGGCAGGCTGAATGTAGGTGTTGTTGTACGGTGTTTGAAGTGGCACAAGACTCCATTCTGCATGTCCCTAACTATTGTTACAGCTGAAACTTCTACTGTTGTCATTGTTCTTTTTCATGTGAACATCATGGCAGTCAGGTGCACAACTGTAGTGCAGATGTGTCAGGATTGGACCTCATAGATATGAGAACAGTGCCAACACTTACAGAAATGTATTAATTAATAATTAAGAATATTTAATGTTCTATGTACTGGCTTCTGCTTTTCTACCCACTGACACAGCTTTGTGTCTCACTAGTCCTGGTTACTGCTAGGAAACTACATGTCAGAAGAAAACATGCAATTTTAGCAGGGCTGGCTACTGAGGGAAACCTGAGCTCCTGAAAGCTTTCATTCACTTTAAATGCAACTCATAATCTGTCAGTCTAATTTTTGCTGGCAGGAACAAGGTTACAGTCAGATGATAATCTTATTCTGCAGCACAGTGAAGGCCATAAAAAGAATGGGTTTGGAACTCTGTTTCTAGCTGAAAAATGACATTTCTTTAGGAGTTGCTTTTTCAGCTAAGTTTTTGTTGAGACCAAAAGATTTCTTTTCAGGTACCTCAAACTTCTTAGCATAAATGGTTATAAAAAGATCTCTTCAGAACAAGACTTGGAATATAACCATATTGTTTTAAGTAAAAGGGGTAAAACTCCAGTTTGGTCCTTCATGAATATGGTAAGTGGTGTTGTAAATTTTTAGAAGTAACTTTCTTAGCGTACCTTATCCTAATGCAGGAAAATAAACCCTGTCAATTGAAACTGGTACTGACCCCCACCTCATTACAGGCTCCTTTCAGGCAGTTGTAGAGAGCAGCAAGGTCACCCTGGAGCCTCCTTTTCTCCAGACTAAACAACTCCAGCTCCCTCAGTCGCTCCTCATAGGACTTATTCTCTAGACCCTTCCCCAGTTCCATTGCCCTTCTGTGGACATGAAAAGTGATAAAAGGAAAATGTTTTCTGTTTGTTTGCTTTATTCCTCACAATGCAACTGGCAAGTTAAAGGCCAAGTAGAGTATTGGAAAAAGATGTGTTCAGGGAGAAGGTGTACGATGAAATGTCTGATAGACCAGGCTGGAGCTCTCCAGACATATGAAATCATAGGGCTGAGATAATGTGTAAGAAATTACACAGACCCTCTGTGGTGGGATGGTTCTCTGCCTAATTATAAACAACTTTATCCATTGGCACACAATACCAGTGCCTATATTCATTACCAAATAGAACTTTCTGTAATGTTATGGTTTTTGTAATTTCCTCAGGTTTTGTTTTTTTAATAGAGACTGTGGAAGTGACATGTTAATAGGATATAATAAATACACAGATATTGGAAGCAGTGGTGCTTTTACCATACTGGATGTTCAGCACTGTGTAAGCATGGAACAAAAATCTGCATATCCCAGACAGGGCTGTTCTGTTTCTTCTTTGAATGTTTCATTGCTTGGCTAATTTAATTGTACACAAGCACAGCATGATGTTCCTTAGCTTCTTCCTTTTGAGCTGAGGAAAAACACTTGATAAAGGACAAAAAGATTGGTTTGCAGCAGATCAGTCAAAGTAAATCCCATTTTAATTGGAAAATGTGGGGGTATTTATTCTTATTTAGTCATGTTGCCTGCCAAATATGTGCCTTCTATCTCCAGCCACTTCAGCACAAGTCTCTTTAATGTTCTTTGTGTGTGTATGTTTAGAAATGAAAAAGTTTGTGTTTATTTTTCATACTGCAGAGTTACTGAACTGCTTTTGCTTAGATTTGATACTTATCTTTTTAAAGACTAGCTGGAAATTACCAGCTTGAAATGTGAGTTTCAAAGCTCCTCACTGCTGATACTGTAGAATTACCAGGAGATAAGGAGAGATGAAAGGAACTTTCAATAGAATGCTTATTCATTTTGGTTTTTACCTTTGATTGTTAGTTACCCACAAGGAGGACTCTTTCCATAAGGACACTATGCTAGCATTTTGTACATCCAGACTGTTGTCCCAGGATAGTATTCTGTCAGTAGGTTCCAGTGGCTGCCTTGTTTTTTTTTTTTTACTGGAAACTACCTTACCCTCACTTGTGCTAGTGTGGCTGACTTGAAACATTCAGTTTAAAAAAGAAATAAAATACGTTCACACTTCACTAGGGCCAACCCTTTCTGCAAATCTGTTTTGGAGTGCAGTCCCATGAGTTGCTGGGTTGTGGAGGGTATAAACCTCAGCTATGGCTGTGAGTAGCAGTGCTAGGAACCTGTGCTGGTCATATTCTGTTGAAGGAACAATGAGCAGGAACAAGAGTCTGAAAAGACAGATTCTCTTTATAATTAAAAGGACAGTATTCTTGTCATTTCTGCAGAGAGTCCTCTGGGTATTTTCTCCTATTACAATGAAGGAGATACTCCCTTTCTTAGGTAATTCCAAATTCCAGTTTTACTAGAAGTGTATTCTATGTGTGCTGCATGTCATGAAGGAGTTGAACAGGTTGTACCTAAATTTGGAAGAGGATGCATAAATAGATGGGATGGGTTTATTCTTTTAGCATCTGACTCAAAGACCTTTTAAATGTAGTAGAAAGTCGTGACCAACTTCAGTGCATGCTAAGCCAGTAACTCCTGTTCAGCCATACAGTCACTGCAAGACTGTAATCAAGTGGATAGAAGTGCTTTTGCAAAGGATACCAATCATCATATGGCTCAGACTGATTTCTTATTCTAGGTCCTTCATCAGCATGACTGCTTTAATCTTTTTGCCTAGCTTTGCAATAGCCTGAAGCATCATAAAATCCCTCAACCCTATGCCCTTTCTTGCATATAAGTGCATTCTTTGACAAACTGCCTGGAACAGACATACTTCAGCTAGCATTGAAGTATATCTAAATAGGAATGTTTTGAGGTTCTTTTGTTGCTGTTGTTTTTGTTTTGTGTAGGAGGATGGTATGTTTTGTTGATTTAAGATGTTTTGGGAATTTTTGAGACTTTTTAGTGGTGCATTTGGTGTTTGAAAGCAGCTGGATTCTTTTCTCTCTAAACTTGCCAAATGGAATTTATTCCACAAACCCTTTGACATTTTCCAGAATATGATGCCAACCCTGACTTTTTTTAAACAACTGTAGCTTTTTTTCCTTATCCTGTCTGTCATCTTGTTTTACAGGTATTTTTGGTGTAGAATAAAAGCTTGAAAACATATGCATAAGGTGGGCACATTTCAAAAAGAAGTCTGAGTTTTTAAAGAAAAATAGGACAAGAGACAAAGGCATATCAGAGCATAGACCTGCCGGGCATTTAGGATCAAATGTAGATCATCTGTTTCATGCTGTAGCATGTAGAGAAATCTCAGAATTCACTTGTAGCCAGTAACTGAGCATATGAAAATTGTTTCTGTGAAAATGAAAAATCATTAAATACTGCTGTCTATGCAGTGAACACTGCTATTTTGTGGATCAATTTGCTATGCAAATGGTTTTTATTTTGCTTGGATTGGTCCTTTCAACAGGGGTCTAATGCAGAGTTCCTAGTGAAATAGGAAGGAATCCACATTCTGAGCACCTCAAATGTCACCACAAATATTTCTGCTGAGTACTGTAAATGGAAAGTCAAAAATTGTTAGAAAAGACCTCTCAAATCAAACATGATGCAGAGTATATAGCTGCAACTCATGAACCCTATAACACATAACCTTACAAAAGTTTTTCCATTTGTCTGGATGCTTGCATTGTGTTGAAAATATTAAGAAAGAACAGTGATGATAAGCAAGCTAATAATGTCCTTAAAGAGGTGATGCATGGGAAATTGTTGCCTGCTTTGCAGTCTTGTCATACATTGGACTTAGAATTGTTAACTACTTTTTCAGAGGGAGAAGTATATCTCTTGTCATTGCTGAGCAAGGAACAGGAACATTCCGTCTCGGGAGATGTGCAGAACATTTCTGATGCAATTTAGGAATATACACGTACACATCAGGTTCTTGCTCAGTGCTGCCTGGCCCAGATAGAGTCATATGTAATAAATCATTAAAGAGGTTTGTTTCATAGTCCTGGCATTCTCCTGACAGGTCTCTTGCATCCTGGGTTATCTCCAGCTAATGCTAATCAGTAGGGATGACATTTTCTCCACGCTATCACTGGATTGCCAGCTTCCCAGCAGGCAAAACAGCTTAGAAAAAGGAAGTCCTCCTCACTTTTTCTTTATTCTGTATGATTATTAGTGGTGGGGACCAGGCACCTTGAAAATTAGTCCAATACCCATGTCTTAATGATCATCCATACCCACCAGAGCAGAATGTTGTATTTATTGCCAGTTAGCCTAAAATCCCTCGTAAGATAAATCAAAGGATAATATATTTACGTATGCCAACTATAAACAGCAGAGTTAGTAGGTGTACAGGCAAGCCAAAAGAAATAAAAGCAAATCTTGGTATCTACCTTTACTTTCGCTCATCTTTATCTAGCAAGCAGTTAGAATACTTTGTTGCTTTATGGCTGGGATCCAGTTCTTGGAGGAAACCCACTACTTTGGATTTAAACACCACTGAAAAAAACCCCTATATTTACGGGATACATGCGTGTGGTAAGTGGCCAAACTTTTATTGGAATTCTGTTCAGGTTCAAGCATTCTGCCTCTTTTTCTTCACGTTTTCCTGTAAGTCATCACTTTCTTTGGGGTCAGTTTGAATATTCTCATACAGGACATGTAACAGTTCAACTTACTGTAGAAATGTTGATGTATTTCAGATGTTAGCTAGACAGTATTCTCCTTCCCTGGTGACATACAGACTGGTTGCTTCACTGGACTATAAACAAATCATTTTCCCATTGAGACATAAGCATTCTTTCATCTGACTGATGATGCACAAACCTCAGTACTTAGCTTTTTACAAAGCCATATCCTTATACCAACAGTAATACCTGGTACAGGCATGTAAAAGAGACCAAAAGTTAGGTGCATTTTCAATTCTTGAGGCTTATCATGTCAATAACCAGCACCTTTGGTGAGACAGTGGATTTGAGATCAAGGGTTCCCAGGCCTTGAGAGATCCAGTGGCAGGTTGTTTTCTGAACCAACAGATGGAAAGGATGTACTATAGTGATCAACTTCTTAGGTGCTGGGTACAACTAAAGAAACTTTGTTACGAGTGACAGGAAAACTGTTTTTCATGCTCTATTTATAAATACCCAGGATGAAAGTAGATTCTACATAATTTAAGGGAGTCATGGGGTAGGGAAGGAGTGCTTTTGTTGCTGCTGAGGAGTAGGGAATGTACAAGGTGGTTTTGGATAAAAGGTGATTTTGTTGAATTATTTAGCCGTGATGCATTTTCTCCATCCAGCAGGAATAAACACTGAGTCTGTGCCCTGGTTTTCCAGTGTGAAGGAGCTAGGTACTGCAGTACTGTGGTATATGATGGTCTGTGACAGAGAGGGTGTGGATCAAATATTGGAATGAAATGTGACTGTGAAGACCCCTTACCACTGTTTTGTAATGCTCAATAATGTTATATGTGAGAACAAAAAGAGGTTTTTGAATTAGTACCTCTACTCTGTTCTTTATTGCCCTATGTAATTCCAGCTACATCCAAGAGATTTAGTGGAACTATGCTAGTGAGAGAAGAAAATGGAAGACAACACCTATCTTGACTTTTTAGCCTATGTATATGTAGGTAGTTTTCCAATTTCTTTGTGTATATACACAGATTAATTGAGAGTTGCTTAAAAACCTGTGTACAGCACAGCATAAATGACAAAGAAAAAAATCTTACCAAAAACTTGGATTTTTTCTATTAGTGTTTACTGTGATCTTTTTGTTTGCATTGGGAAAAAAACCAACTTTTTTTACTTTCTCCTTTGCTCTTCTTCAGACCATAGCCCATCTTAAATATTATGTATGAAAGCCCAGCTCCACTGAGGCTTTAGCAAATGTCCCATTGACTTCACTGAAATCAAGATTTTCCTTGAATTTATAAAATGGTTAAGCACTACTAAACCACACATGCCATAATGCACACCCAAAATGCCAGTGGTTTCTTTTCAGGGACTGGCAAAAATGCTGTTGCTAGATCACAGGGTATTAAACCAGTGTTTCTGTTGTCAGATATCCAGCAGAACCATTGTTGCTATGCACAGGAATGTTATTAAACTCCACTCACCAAACTGTTCTTAATGTCAAAAGGAGAGTGTACCTTTTAACATGTTGCTTTGGATTTTAAATATGTTTGCCTATTTGCAGTGCTTTGGAATTTACCTTTCATAGATATGAGATGGAACTGCAATTGCCCAAAAATGTCAGTATTGTCTTGGTTTCAAAATATTTCAGTTTTGTTTGCAAGCACCGTGTAGCATAGCCAACCTCTGAAGATCTGTTTTGGCCATCTCCAAAATATTTCTGATTTGTTTCAGAACTTTGTCTAGGCATAGAAACGTAAGAATCCTTGGTTCTGAGACTTTCAATAAGGATAGTTAGCTGTTTCTGTATGAAACCTCCCTAGGAACGGTCATAATTTTGTATAGATCACTGTACATTTCCATAAGTGGCACTGTGTGTCACTTCTGAATTGATGTAGGTATAAACTGCTCAATAATAATCAAAGACTTTGTATTTAATACCAACTTCAATCTGTACTGATCTGCCCAAGAACTGAGCACCATTGTAGTCACAGTCTGGAAATGCCAAAGGAAACATGGAGCTGTCATAGTGGGGCTGCTTCCAACAGTTTGCTAGGACATGTGAAATACACAGACATGTGCCAGAGCTGACACATTTAAGACTGTTAATGATTTTTTTATTGGGTATACATGGATTGTCCAAAGTTACAGGCCTTCTTAAGAATATGCTCAAACTGGAGTGCTTTTTGTAAAGGACTTTGCTCACACACTACACTGTTCATCTTGTATCTCCACATTTAAATGGATCTGTGTGTTTCATTCACTGAATCAAAGTGAATCAAAGAATCAAAGATGACTTCCTGCAGGGACTTAATGTAGAAGGAAGGCTTCCTAAAGGTGTAGTTCTCCTTACAGTCAAAAGATGGTAGTACAGTTTCTATTCCAAGCAGCCCAGCAACACGGTAATAGCTATGCATCCATTATTTGCACTTATAGGAAGGGATAGGGCAAGAAAAGAAAGGTGGGGCTCTGTAGATGAGATCACAGCAGCCAGTTGTTTGTCAGGTAGTGGTTATGACCGTGATGTTCCCTGGTAGCCAGTAATCCTGAATGTGGCCAAGATGGCCAGGTTTAATTGACTCTAGTACAGCCATCGAGCCACCTGGTGCCAGAATGGACATCTGTACTGAAGGGATTATTGAGAGGCTTAGGGGCTTGAGAGAGCATGAAATGAAAGTGTCATTCTCATCATCTCTGATGTTTTCATAAAGTCTTGAAAAGCAACAACTTATGTAATTAAAGTAGCAAGTTTAATTAGACCCAACTATTGATTAGTTCAATGTTAATCTCAAAGTATTTTATACTGAGGTGTGGATAGTTCATAGCAAAAAAATGGTGCTTCTGGGGAAAATAGTACTAGAATTTCCTTAATTTAAAAAGGAGAGAAGTTACCACTAACTGCTCAAAACAGAGATTTAAGACAGGCTCTTTCCTGACAAATGTGCTCTTCCCAGCACTTTTTATTTTCCAGGAATACCAAGCAAATAAGATGCTCATGCTGTATAAAATGAACTTGGTTTTTTTCACTAATCAGCAATGGGATTTCAATCCCATTTTGTCTGTAATGAATCCTGTTAGAGTGGTTGTTTGCTTGGGCATACTGCTGATTGTAGCAGAATCTGGGAAACTAATTTTACACAGAGGATACATGGTGTTCTTCAGCAAAGCAGGATCAGTAAGGATCTAATTTTCCTAGCACACAGATATTTAGGTGCATATGGGGCTACATCTGAGCTGAGAAAGCTGGAACATGTCTGCACACAGCATGTGCAAAGATTGTAATGGAACATTTGTATCCTTCAGTAATATAGTATTTCTGTACACACTGAAATGCTACTGTGAATCTGCTTAGAAGTAAGACTAATAATTTAAGACAAGTACTCAAATATAAATACAAGTGTGTAATACATGTTTCAGGAATTCCAGTTCTGCCAGTGCCTGTAAAAATTGTGCTTTGTACTAACAGGTTGAGTTTAAGCACCATTATTAGGCACTGTGTGGGGTCACTAAAGAGCCTTCAGACTCAACATAGAAGAAGCCAAAAGAAAACCGTGAGTACAGGAGTTTGTTGAAATTTTCTTGCTTTCAGGAACTAAGGTGCAGTTGAAAACCGCACATTATCACATTTTTCTACCGAGGACTCCCTTATGTATGTCATCCACTGCAGCAGGACTGTGTTTGGAGAAGGCAAAACAAGTAGTGGTATATTTCAATTCTCTGACTTCAGATTGAAGGATACAATGAGAGATATTGCCAAAAAAAAGCTAGGCAGATCAAGGCAGAATCCCATCTCTAGATATGAGAGCATTATGCTGCAAAACCAAGGGTTTGTGTTCTGTTCCCTAATTTCAGGCTCAACCTGGGAGCAAAAGGAAGTTTGTGACTTTTAAGAGTTGAAATTTCAGTTTCAGGCACTGGGGTTGTCTGAGATGTGTCTAAATAATTCTCTGAATTCTCTGTATTATCTACAGAAAATTATTGTAGAAGCAGAGTGACGTCTTTGGTTCCTTCTCACCAAGGTAGAGCCCATTCACCTCTAGAAATCAAGAAACTCTCTGTGCATGGAAAATGACTTCTGCAAAACCTGAAAGAGATAAAAGATACTGCTAACATACATCATTGCAGCTCTTTCCTCCCTCTTCCAACGATCTTAATTCATAGTGGTTTCTGCAGCATTCTGTTTATCTCTAGGAATTTATTTTTTTATGCATGGCATTGTGTGTGGTTCCTAAATTGTAAGTAATCCACAGAAATAGCTGATTTGGACTGGACTGCTGGAAAAAATTGCTGATGAGTGTTTTGAATGAGTGCTTTCATAATTTCCATTACCCTTGGAACCCCTACATGCCCACAAAGTTGCTCAATTCATTCTAAATTGGAGGTAAAGCCATAAAAAGTTCTAACTAGCTGAATGCGTCAGTCACATTGGAATATAATTCTCTTGGTAAATAGTTTGGGTTTCTGTGTTTTAACTTGTTTCCTTGTATTTAACAAGTATAGAAACATTCCAAGTAAGTGGTGCTGTAGGAAGTTCCCTCTGGATGTCCCTGGAGTCTGGAGACATCCATCTCAGTTCAGAACTTCTAGGGCACAAATGGTGTCAGAGCAAGTGACAAACTGTCTCCATGCTGAGTTGATGAAGCAGGAGATCTAAAAGTAATAATTTCTTGTTCTTTTTTGGACTCCCTGGTCTGAGAGGGCTAAGTGGAGAAGTTGTGAATGCTGGTTATGGTGATGGTGTCAAAGAACTAAAATGCAGGAGGAACAGGGACAGTGGACAAGGCAAGGACTAAAATGTGCCACCAGCTGTTCATTTGTTTTCCAAACAAGTATGTTTGACTTCCCTTTTACAGGTCCACCTTCCACTGGGTATACCAGCACCTCAGTTTCACCTGCTGTCTCTTACTATGTCCTGCAGTAACTGTAAGAAAACCAAACAATTTGGTTTAATAATAAAGGCAGGGTAGACCACTTCAAACAAGGCACTGCATGTTCTGTGTTCAGAGGTGTTTGGTAGATAAAATGACATTAAAACTTGTCCAGATGTGGTTGAAATCACTGATGGCTGTTAAAGGCAGAACCTGCAGCACTGAAAAACAGGTCTTCCGTGTGACTAAATCCACGAGACAGCTAAGAAGCCATGCTATGCCTCTTGGATGCAGTGCTCTCTGGCCATGAGACACGTGCAGCAGCACTTTTTCTCTCTTCCAAAATTATGTCAATAGATACAATCCAGATCTTAGCAGAGAAACATGGAAATTCATATAATTTTCTGCCTGAATTAGAAACCCTCTGTTCTATAGAAGTTTGCAGAATTGTTTCAACTTCTTGATTGTAAGGCTAGTGATTATGTATCTGAATTTCCTACCTTTCTGGATAAAGTGGTGAGGCACAGGTGGGGTTATTACCTTTCCTTTCAATGGGTCAAGGCCAACTGTATGAGTTTCAGTAAGGCAAACTGCTGAGTCTGCACTTCATTCACAGCAACCCGAGGCAGTGCTATAGGTTATTGGCAGAGTGGCTGCAAATCTCCCTGATGGCGAATGACCTGGAGGTGCTGGTCCACAGTCAGATATGTTCCCAGGTGGCTAAGAAGGTCAGTGACTTCCTGGCTTGTATCAGAAATAGTGTGGCCAGTGGGACCAGGGCAGTGACTGTCCCCCTGTATTTGGCACTGGTGAAGCCTCACCTCAAATCCTGTGTTCAGTTCTGAGCCCCTCACTACAAGAAGGACATTGAGGGGCTGGAGCATGTTCAGCAAAAGGCAAGGAGATTGGTGAAGGGTCTGGAGCACAAGTCCTATGAGGAGCAGCTGAGGCAGCTGGGGGCATTTAGCTTGGAGAAAAGGAGTCTTAGGGAGGTATCTTATCACTCTCTACAACTGCCTGAAAGGAGGTTGTAGCGAGGTGGGGGTTGGTCTCTTCTCTCAGGCAACCAGCAACAGGAAAGGAGGAAACAGTCTCAAGTTTTGCCATGGGAGGTTAGGTTGAGTATTAGAAAAAATTTCTTCTCTGGAAGTGTTTAAGCATTGGAACAGGCTCCCCAGGGAAGTGGTGGAGTCACTACCTCTAGAAGTATTTAAGAAACAGTGGGAATGGTGGTATTTGGTCAAAGGTTGGACCTGAGACCTTGGAGATCTTTTCCAGCCTTTATGATTCTATGATTTCTATACTGCTAGAGCTCTTTAATTTCAGATGCTCAGTGACATATTTGACTCTTCTGTGTATCATTATCTTAATTCAGCCTCCTGTGGTGTAGCTGTATAGAACCAGTGAAGCGTCTACTCTGGACTTACAAAGAAAGATTGATGGATAACGTTCTCATTTTGATGTTAGGTGGTAACTTTTCAAGTAGGATCAATTTATTTGGTCTGGTGATGTAAAAGAATATCTGAAAGTGCTTGGAGTATTATGGATTGAAAAGGGAAATGCAATCATGCAATCTTTGTCATTAGAAACTTACAAACTCACCACCCTGGTAAAGCAAGAAAAATCATCAGGTTACTAGAAGATAGTAGAACTAGGAGACAATTTTAGATTCAAGACAATCTTGCCATAAGCACAGACAACTCCAAGACTTCTTGACATTCTGACATAATAATGTTCGATCAGTAAATGAGGGACCATTCTCAAATATTTTTTGGAAAAAAAATTCTTAAATTATGAGAGCAATGGACTTTGCATAGGAAAAAAAAAAGCAAAATATCCTGACTGGGGCAGACTGTTAAATTCCTGTTTTGGCTTTTTGTGGATCTCTTGATTCCTTTTCTGCATCACTCAGCCCTCTTTACAATAGACAGAGTTTTATTTAGCTAGTCACAAGGTTTACTTGAGGTGAGGCACCTTGTTCAGAGATGGTGCTTTGCATCTTACATTGTCACAACATGTAATTTCACAGAGTAGTCTGTGTTCCACTCTCCAGGCAGTTGAACATCATCTCTGCTTCTCACCCTAGGGAGTGACTAGCTCATTGGCCATGTCATGCAATCATATCACAAAAACCTTGGGGACTGTCAATGTTTAATCTGCCCTTAATGAAGCCTGCCAGATCAGCTTACACTATTTGTCACTGTTTTCTGGCCTGGCTGCCAGAGCCTTGGCAATGATTTGTGCTTCTAAAGCAAGGAAAGAAATAGGCAGGCCTGCAGTTATAAGCGTTAACTAAAATTGAAATCCATTAAAAACTCAGGCAGAAATCCACCTTTGATCTGTTTCCTGTATGTTCTAGGCTAGATTAAATCAGTTTAGTTTTAATCCCCATAATGACTATTCCTTGGCTGAACTCAGGCAAGATCCATGCAGGAACTGAGGCCAGATGTAGGGCCTGCCTACTCTCTGGGGTAGACTAAAGTTCAGGAACCCTCAATCTGGAAAAGTCAAAATGGAATGCAGGCTTGTGCACAACACAAAGGCTTGTTAGTGGCCACATACAGAGCCAGATTTTGTGTTTGTGCACTAGACTCCCTGGCATTTGTGTTTTATGAGACAGTATGCAGATCCCTGCCAGCTCAGGTGGCCCTGCACCCACATTTGTAGACATGGCCTTAAATACCTAATGGCCACCTTAAATACTTCAGGCAGGAATGTCAGCCTTCAAAACCTGCCACGTAACCCAGGTGTCTCAAGATGCTAAGCAGCAGCAAGGGTTGAGCAGCTGTGCATCTTCCTTATACCTAGGCACAGAAGACACTGTGCCTGTCTTCTCTGAAGCAGGCTGTCTGGCAGAGCTCAGAAAACACCTATTGAACCTCAGTGAAACAGCTCCTGCCATCAGGAGCACAGAAACCTGATTCTACACCTAATGAACAGCCAATTACTGAGGCAGAGATCGGACTTTCAAGGTTAGTGCCTTAAACAAGGTTAGTGTCTGACTACAGGCTACACAGTGGTCTTTGTTCCCTCCTGCATTCCCTTTCCTATTTGCTAATATCAAGACAGCAGCTTCAGGAGGATTCCAAAGTTGCAATAACCTAAAAGGATACAGTTAAATAAGGGAATGTTGGTTAAGATTTTATCTGGCTGCTAGGAGATTTGAGCCCAAATCTGTCATCTCTCGAGAACTGTAATTGACTCTCATCTCTTCCCCAGTCAGCTTTTTTAAGAGAGAGAACTTAAGAGAATGAGTATGTATGAATCCCAGTTGGAGATGGGCATTTTCCTGCAGTCCAGATGAGGATACCAAGTTCATGGAGAGAATTTAAGATCTTACCATTCACAGTAGCTAAGCTGGACAGCTCTGTGCTAATGTGCTGGCTTTTGTGGGTGTCATTCCTGTGGATTGCTTAAGCATAGAAATCTTGGCAGGAGAATCTGCAGACTGCAAGGCACCTTGTGGTTAGGAGCTGACACCCCTGCCTGTGCCTCTTTGTGAATCTGTCTCTTCCTTTATTTATTGCTAAGATTTCTTTTTGTCATCCAAAGCATGTCAATTCAAGTAGATGGGAAGTAGGACCTTTTCACTATAATAGGACCATGGGAGAAAAGAGACTGCAATATAAAAGCCATACAAATCTGATGAGCAGTCAGTGCCCTAGAAATATAAGTAACCTCTCTGTGTAAAAGCCTGGCATGGAGTTAACTGAAGTGGTGTGACAACAAGAGATTTCCTTTGGAATAAATGACGTAATATTGTACTAAGGGTTTTTATTGACACTTCTATCTCCGACTAAAGTCGTATGTAATATTGTGTTGTTTTTTCAGAGACCTGATGTAATGGTGTGGGAAAAGATGTGGAAAACATAATAAATACTGATGGAATGAGTGAAAGACATTTTAAATAACCACTGAAAGTCTGCCTTTCTCAGCTTTATGGTAGACTGTAGGGCTGCTATCATGTTCCATGAGGCGTGCCAAACAATAAGCAGGTCATAACAGCTCAATTACATTTTTTCTGAATCTATTTGCTGTGAGGACATTATTGCATATCTTGGGCTGTAAGAGAAGCTTGGACTCCTAGGGTGAGCTAACTCCCTGCTGGAAGGAAGCTAACAGCAAGTTCACAGGTTACAGCTGCATCTTCGTGTGCCTGAGTCCTGCTATGAATGCAGATCTTTCTTTTGTTTGTCTAACTGCCTTCTCAGCAGGATCTCAGCCAGGTCCCTTACAGCATAATCAGTTTGAGGTAAGAAGTGCAAGTGCTGTGTGTTAACTTGCTGGAAGCACACTGGCACTAGTGAAATGTCCACTCCTGAGCTGTGTGCCCAAACACCCTGTCCTTTGACTGAGGAAGCCACAGGTGTCCAGGACTTGGGTACACACAGCCTATCTACGTAGATAGAGGAGAGGGATCCAAGTTGATGCTGCTTCCACGCTGAGCTGGCTAGATGTTACTTAGCTCAGTCCAGAAGTCATGTAATCATGCTGGCTGTCGCTGTGCTATGCTTTTCTGTGTTGGGAGACTTGGCACAGCAGTGAAAAGTAGTTGAGCCTTCTCATTCTATGTCAGAGAGACATATCTGCTTTTTTAAAAAACAAGCTATTAGGTTCATTGCTTTACCTTGTTATAATATTCATTTCTCAGTTTGTCTCTGTTGCTGTCTTTGTGCAATGTACTCTTTGAAGTTTAAGGTTTTACATCGCAAAATGTCAGAACTACATGAGTTTAAGTGACAGCTTAGCTCTTTCTAATCTGCTTAAGGAATCTTTTAATTTTATCGCTTTTCTTTTTTAATATATTGTCTTTCCTAGGGCCACTAAATATATGTTTCACTAGACATTGTCCAATTATTCTTTAATTTTGTATATAAGATTAATTCAGAAATAGGTAGACATTTTGTTGAAAATATTTTCCAATTTTTTTTTTTTAATTTTAAAAAGGAAAAGATTGATTATAACGCTTTGTGGTTGTATGTCCTGTGGATAGAACGTGAGAGCCCTGGGGTTTAAAAGTCAAATGCCAGAGAGGCCTGACTCCTGTGTAATGTTTGTCTAGGAATGTGATACTTCATAAATCATAAAATTTTCAGTCATATAAATTTTAGACCATATCCTGCTGATGCTGAATTTGCTCAAACCCAGTTGAAGTTAGCACCATACATAAAATCTCCTTCGTTTTTCTGTGTAAAAGAGAGAATGTTTAATGTTTTCACATCTTCATACAACACTTGAATTTTGCAGACAAAAAGGTGTGTTTGTGTGCACAGCTTCTGATAAAATACTGCTCTGTGTGATTTTCAGAGTAAATCTCCTATATGGGTCAGTTTGGGTATTCAATGCAATTTATGGAGCAGTTTTCTTCTTTAATTTAAAAGTTCTGGGACTTTTGCCCACTACAGTGAAACCTATCTGAGGGATCTTGTATTAGAATATGACCGATTACTTGCGGTATCAGCAACTTTTTTGTGAAACCCTGGTCTTGAACACCTGCTTGGAGAAGCCACATCCCAAACCACACTTCATCTTCAGGCAGCATGAGTCTCTTTTGTAAAAGTATCTCCACCACACAAGAAAGGAAGATAAATGCGTTTTTGAAGCAATGCCTCATGCCTGCTTTGTCCCACCTGGAGAGCCCCTTTGCACTGCCAGGATGTAGGAGGACCTTGCTTAAGTTTTGGGAAAATGGTCTGTAGGCCAGGTGCTCTGTCTTGTTCATCTTGTGAATAGGAGGAGAATAATCAGTCTTCCATGTATATTAATGTGGTTCATGCTAATAACAGTTGCTAGGTTGACAGGTCAGGAGAGATATCAGTCCAGTGAGTCACCATACAGACATACCAGAAGCGTGATTTTAGCAAAGTTGCCTCAACAGTATTGTTCAAACTGAAATCACCAATTTTGTGTCAAGTTAAACAGGTAGCTTTGCCTTCTTAACCATTTGGCTTTTGATTTGTATAACCAGGATGAGGGTTATCTGCAAGAGTGGCTGCAGATAGAGAAGGGATGGGAGACATCTGCCTACCTGTTTCACTGGAGTCACAAAATGTCTGTGCTGTGACTACAACTTCATATCATTCCCAACCAGGCAGGTCTTCAGCTGCTGACTTAGAAGGCCCACCCTGCCCAGCCCCATTGCTGGGGCCCCTAACATCCTGATGCAATCTGACAGATGTGCTCTGCCCTGCCCTCCCCACCAGGGCTGTATGCAGGTTTGTCTCTGAGCCGAGAGGAAAGTGGTATAAACAGCAGTGTGCCTTCTCTGCTTCTGCTCTGTTGCACGCTATGCCTCACTGACTCGCACAGCTCCTTTCAGACACTTCTTCGAGTTTTGACGTAGCATGATTTCACAGTGTAGGGTAAGTGACTTACAAGCTGATATTTCAGTTTTGAATGGGGTAGATGTAAGCAGTATTTGGGCTTATGTCATTAAATGAAGTCCTGGTTGCTGGAAGAATAAACAGAGAAAATTTCAACTCTGCAAGATGCAGTATTGATTGCTGCAGTGAGCCATGATGTCAAGTATATGCTTCCCTTCCTCCTTGCTTCCCACAAGTGCTAAATAATAGACCTTGTTTATTGACATTTACAAATTATTTTGTCTTTGTGACTGGCGCAATGACATGCCTCCTGCACTCTCATTTAATTTGTAACACCGTTTGGATTTTTTTTATTATCCTACATTACTAATGCAGTTTTTAAATAACTATATTTCCTGCCCCCCAGACAAATTAACTCTAATTTTATAATGAGAATTTCAGAGTTAGATTATTTTTAAAAATAATCTAGGCCATATACATTATGTAAGGTTACCATAGTAACAGTTTCTCTGAGGGGAAAGCCGACTGTCCGTAGTTTCCACAGAAACCACTCCCCGCTGAGACAGGTGCCTCCAAGGGAAGTGAAAGGAATATAAATGAGAGAGAGAAAAAGACGCACACAGATGTCATATGACCTCTGCGGCATCCCTGCACTGTTGCAGATTCAGCTGAGTATTTCTGGGTTTGTTTTTAGCTTGTTGTTTTTGACTGCATGAGTGGCACCTTCTCTTGTCATGTAAAGTCTGGCCACCTTTATCTCTCGTGGAACTGGTTTTACAGCTGGAGGTACGGCGATGCTCCACCTTGGCAGTGAACTGACCACAGCAGATACTAAAGTCCGGTGCTCTAGGAACTACTGTGCGTGGGAGAATTTAAATGGTAAAAGAGAATTTCGCCTCTTTTTTATTAACTTTTTTTTGCCTGAAAGAAGTCAGCAAAGATAAACAGGTATGGAAATACTTCCTTCCAGAGAGAAACGGGAGAGGAGGAAAGCTCAACTAATTTGTCAATTAATGGTTTTGTTATTTTGGGGTACAAGCATACACTGCCAGAAAAAATGTATTCCGAAAGGAAAAAAAACTAACCCAAGTCCTAGGATTTGTTAACTCAAAGGGGGAAAAAAGGCAAAATGTCTTTAATGTACTTTAATATCACTGAGGCAAGTATGGATTAATATTTCTGAAATCCTTTTGCACTTATTTTTTCACGAGCAGCGTTGATTTATTTTTCTTTTTTCAAGGGCAATAAAACTGTGACATTCATTCAAGGCTTAGTGCAGCCATAACTACAGATTAACGCTCTGGCTACTTCATCCTGTCATCTCTCTGCTGCTTTCTGGGGAAAGCAGGCTGACATGGTTATTAAATCTGGCAGCTGTGTTGTATGCACATGGGAAGCAAGTAGAGCACAGCATATAGAAAATGAGTAGCTTTCAGATAGCAGCCTTCATTTCACTGCTGCAAGACTTGAAAGGCAGCCTAAAAAGCCCTTTCTCTTCTTTGTAATCACCAGTCGCTGGATCAGTGCGCAAATATCACAAATACAGTTGCAAATGTAAGTATTCCTTGCCTGTGTGGTGCTTTCAGATTGCTAATTAAGGTTTCTACCTTAGTCTTCTGCTTGAAAAAGCAGAGAGATGAAAGCTGAAAACATCCTGACAGGGAAAGCTTCTCTGCAGTATTGTTCTGGCTTTCAGTGGAAGAGCTGCTGAGGGAAAGGGATGCATGAAAGCTTTCCAGAACAAATAGTTTGCAGTTGTGTCTGTTGATTTTGGGGATGTCTGCTTGCCATTTTGTCTGTGAGGGGAGAAGTCCAGCAAATGCAGGAGGTATTTACAGAGATATTTTTTTTTCTTAGATTAGATAGTATTAGATACACAGCAAGAAAGAGACTTCAGCAGTAATAGACAGTTTTTGAGCACATAGAAGAAAAATTTTCCATGGTCTTTTTCACCTGGAATCTTTTGTTTAAAAATCCATAAACGCAGACCTGGACTTCTCATTAAGAAACTCTACAGTACCTTATTATCAGAAGCGCAAACAAATACTCATCATAAGGGGCACCAGTAAGTCTGCGTCTGACCTGATAAGAACAATGAACATAGCACGGTGAGCAATGCATGTTTTTCACCCATCTCACTCTGTCTGTACATGAAACGATCTTTATCTGCTACAGTGGCATCAAGACCAGGATAGTAAGGTGGCTGGGAAGCAGTGGAGCTGAAGGTTTCTCAGTGTTGTGGTGATACTGTAAGGAAGAAAATTGATACTTGTCAGTGTATTTTTGGTCTCATAGCACTGAAGAAGCAGTGTGTTGGATTTTATTCTCCTTTCTAATTCAAAGCTTCTGTATTGCCATTGTCCTATCGAGTTTATGGGTAGTGAATTCTTACTGTGCTGTGAATGAGATCTGCTTCTTGAAAACAGCCTGTGATCAGTACCAAGTATAAATGTCAGATAATTGCAGAAGAAATGCAAGCTGTAGCCAGTTTGCTTCTGTTGCTGTCACATTTCTTGCTTTATTTACAGGTTTTGTTATTTCTTGGGGACTACTGGTACTGTCAGTTTTTCATGAGCCATGTGAAAATGTCATTTTCACAGTTAACAGGTGACTGCCATTAAGCGACTAGGGAGAGAATATGTGTGTTGTTTGCTGCAATAGAGGACTAAACATATTCATGGTATAACCCCCTTGATAATGCTGGTGTAACACAGGTATTTGATGACCCTGTTGTGTTTATAAGCTGCTTTTGAAATACTTCAAGCTCATCTTACAGATGTGTATATATAAATGCCTGTCTTCATTGTAGCAAGTAAAAGCTGATTTTGAAGCTTCCCTTTCCTTCCTCTTTTCTCCTTTTTCCCTCATATGCATAAATTTGTAGCTTCTCTGAAACTTAGCTGTGAAAATGGTCATTTTTGATGACAGCTGTGGAGCTAAGCTTCCCAAGCCTGAGTGGCAGCCAGCCAGCTGCTGAGACAAGTGGTGACCTTTCAGGACAATGTCTCTCACTAAAATGTCAAAACATTAAAATGGCAGACATCAAATGCCATGTGCGTGGGGAAGGGTAGTCATCTGGCAGGCTTTCAGCTGAAGACAGTTAATCCATTGCTTGTTCGGATTATACATTGAAAGCCCCTGCCTAAGTCTCTAAAATATAGAGAAATTATTCATATGTGTCCTGAATAATTTCAGAAGGTCTTCTAGAAGGATTTGGGACATGGATGGAAAATTTCAGAGGTGTTTTATTTAAGACCTATTCAAGCATCTTCCTGACAGATATCCAGAAAAGCAAATTTTGGCCTTTAATTTTGCCCTTTACATCATGTACCAGTTTTCCTCCAAAATCTCTTGTCCAGAATATAAATGGATCCTGACAAAGCTTAAGCAAAGTTCATTGATGTGCACAGGATACTGAAATTCTGATTGCATGTGCACCGACTTTTTAGGCATAGGCTCATTGAATACTAAACAATCCCCTGCAGTTGCTGTGCTGCAGCCCCAAGCTGAAATCTAATTTGCTATTGCATGCATCAGTGCTTTGTAACTTTCTCTGAAGGCACTGAGGTGTGAGCGTTCCCGTGCTTGCTGGTGTGTCAAATTCTCAGATACCTTTACCCCGGTAACAGATCAGTAACACTGATAGGCTGCCTCGTTGGTTGCAGCCCTGCTGCATAAATATTTCTGGGAGGTGTGAAACTGCCTGATGCTTTACCTTGGCCTGTAGGAAAGCCAGGCAGTGTGCATGGCTGATCAGGGAACAAACCTGTTCACCTTGTGGTTGACCTCTCTTGGAGAGTAGGAAGGGGTACACCAGTGATTGCACCAGACCAGTCTTGTCCAGCCGGTTTGCAACTGGCCACGGTTCAAGAGAATTCTCAATATTCTCCATGCAAAGCACAGGGTGAGCTGCCAACATGGATAACCTCTGCAAAGTATTAAATATTTAGACTTAATAGTGCCAAATCCATTGTTGCTTACCAAGATGCTGAAAAGGAAAATAGTTTTTTCTTGTATTTCTTTCTTTTTCTCCTACCCTTTCAAGGTAGGAGTTCTGTGTCACTCCAAGTATTTTCTCTTACTACAAGCAAGCAGCTTTTTCTAATTTTTTTTTTAGTGTTCTTCCCTTCTACTCACAGAGGAAGTGTTTCCCACTCCCTCTGCTCTTTAAACTGGGAACACTGCATTCCATGATCACCTTCTCTCTGCTATAGTCATAGGAAAGGCTAAGTATCCATGTTGCTCTTTTCTTTCCAGTTAGTATTCTGTGATCACTCTTCCTTTCTCCTAATTCCCTACAAGAAGAATTCTGAGGAAAATTAATTAGGTAAGGACAAATTCCCATAAACATCTTCCCATAAATATTAATTAATCCTTCCTCCTTCCCTTCCTTTCTCCTTTCCCTTGTCTTCAAATTTTTATCTGCTTTCACACAATCATTTCTGTTATTTGAGAATTACTTAGATGTAAAAATCTGTTTGGAAGAACAACATTATGCTCATCCACTTGAGGAATAAAAAGGTAACTGAGGCATCAATTAATGTAATTTAACACAGCTCAGATACCTAGACTGAGTTTTGGATTTTGATTTTCAAACGGCAAACCACATGCAGACCCAATCTGTTTAATCATCTGATAATGTTAAAGAAAAAAATAAATAGCGATGCTGCTGTTTTCTGTGGGCTTTGCTTGAAGAAAAAGATCTGAGAAAAATGACTGCAGCAGTGGTGATTTCTTTTAAATCAAATTATACAGGACTTGGTTGTTTCCTAAGAACTGCGTAGTGTCAGATTGATTCAGTGCAGTTCATTAAACATCAGTCAGTATACCTCATATGAAATTCTGACTTGCACTAATAATGGCATTATAAATTTATTCTTCATTTATATTATTATTCCTCTTTGCTATTTCTGTAGGAAAATAGGAATACCTTTTTTTTTGTCACTGGTATTGTACAGAAACAGAAGGTAGCCCTTGTCCCCTGACTGCTTACAGCTCTATTACAAATAAATCAAAACCTCCTTTGCACACACTTGCTACCTTTCTTGTTTGGATCTTTATCTGAATTCAGAACACAGATGTCAATCGTGTGATATCTGTATTGGTCTTCAGCATACCAGACTTTGCTTAGACATGGGCTTGAAATTGCATGTAATTAAAATTAGGGAACGACATACACTTTCTGTGACCTTATTTTAAAGCTGTCTTACAGATTCACTTGAAGTATCTCCCTTAGGCTGTTAGTGTTTACTTAATAAGTTAATGAAGTATATTAATTGAAATTAAATCAACTGACCAAAACATGATTATAATTACAAAATAGTTCTGGACCACCAACAAAGATTTCTCTTAAAATTGTTTAGACACTATTGCCAATTACTAAGTTAATAAGATTCATGATAAACTTAATTACTAAGGTAATAATATTCATTATTAAGTTTAATGAACTATGTTTACTTTTGGCTATTTATCTAAATTTCAGTGTTGATTATTGACATGAAATAGCAGCATGACACATGACCATCACACACTAATTGACTCGTGGATGATGTACTGTGATTTGAGGTGGGCAGTGGGGATCACAATATGGGTGACATGAGAGTCTCACAGATGAGTCTTCATTTTCTAGAAGACCAATTTCTCCCATCACTTATCTATCTTACAAGTAGATTTCAGGAGCAGTCACACATCTATTAACATCACTTTTTCTGCTACCTTTTGTTGAATGATATGGTGTAAGGTACACAGTAGTTTTTATACTCATAAACTAGGACTAAACTGCCATCTGAAATCAGTCAGGACATCTTTCTAGTTCACAAAGCCCCATTATTATACACTATTCCATGATGAAGGCATTTCATGTGTTCAGTTTGTACACTCTTCAGATCATCTTTTACAAAGCAAGGCTGGAGCATGTGAATACAAGCTATAATTTAACTGAGCAATGTAACCAACATATATGAGCTAAATGGCATAATTATTCTTTCTGGAGATGTATATTGCACAAACCACTATGGTTTCTAAATGCCATTTTTATTTTGAGGTGATAAACCTAGTTGTATATCCTTGCATAAAAAAACTGAAGGATCCCAGAGGGTCAAATTGCAGTTGAAAAGATATTGTACCTTGAATTTCCCAGGATTTTAAAATTTCACTTTGAAAGTATACTTTGTGGTATCTCTTTTTGCATTGACATTTCAACTTGTATCACTTTAGTGACATATTAAAAACTAAATTGAAATTTATTCTGACAGTGTCACTGTTGTCCCTTCCGTAAAGCAGTTGAAAGGATCTATACAAATGCAAGCTAACAAACATGAAGGGCTGTTGTACTTTTCAACTGACTTTTTTATTTTTCATACAGGGAATGATGAGTAAAAGTCTGAAAGATTATTTGCAAGCATGCAATTAATCATAAATCCAGCTTGATCTGGATGGATAAAACAGTAGTTTATTAATCTGGTTAGCTAGTACTTTGAAAGGATTTTGCAGAACTCATTAGGGTAGGAATATTAAGATGGGTGCCTCTTTTCTTATGAGACAATAATGTGATTCCCAAAGAGATAAGCTAGAAGGTCAAAGACAAAATTATTTATCCCCAGGAATGGTATGGATTACTGTTAAAAACATTCTGAAATCCTGTCCCATCAGTCATTTATTTCAAAGCATTCCTAAAAGTAATGACCTAATTTTAAAGACAGTAAGTCAGAAATAACCAAATCACTAAAGCTTGTTTGTCTTTTAGAAACGTGGGTTGTCTTAATTTAAAGGCTTCAGTAACTTTTGAGTCTCCTTTACCTAGCTAGGGGGGCAATCGAAAAAAAGTTAAATACTTTTTCTGTTTTGTTTTCCCCCACTCTTCCATTCAGTGGGAATTCACTCACACAAGGGCCCTTATTAAGAAATAAGAGAGCTTGCAGACTGATACTGAGCTACCTCTGTTAAATATCTTGTAATGAACCAGCTTCCATTCTTTGGAACTAGGTTTACTGAAATAAGAGGTCTTGGCAGAATGCAGAGAAGTAGATTCTGCTGGATATCATGGCTAGGTTTTTGAAAGAGAAGGCTGACATCAACTCCCTTGGCATTCTGAGTGTTGCTGTACTGGCATACCTGAAATCCACAGGTTGCCATAGCTTTGTTACAGTATGTGTGGCCCTCAGATTTTAAATTAGTCTGTACTAATCGCTATGTAAAAGTCAGGGTCATTGCTGTGTAAAAGTGAAGCAATGAGGCTGAAATTGATTAAAGAATTAGATAACTAACACCCAAATTATTTTAGTATGTTTGGAGTTCCCAGGACAATATACTTACTAACCTTGGGCCAAGACCTAGCCATCCAAAAAGTGAATGCAATTCATACTGGATATTCCCATGGCAAAATTTTACCCCAAATGGGCTTCCAACCACCAGTGTCCCTACTAGGTGGAATGCGAAAATTCTCTTTTTCTTTATAAAATTAATATTGTATACTTTAAAATGAGAAATGGAAAATTCGTTCATCTTTTCTTTTGTTTTTAAGAATATGTTGAGAGTTAAAATAGTGAAGCTTGTAACATAGATGCCATTGTATAATGCTTATAATAAATAACATGCTATGACATCAGAGGTCTTCTAGGAATCAATAATTATTGATGAGAAAAGAAGTCATTATTTTCAGTGTAATTATCAGGAGACATGTGATGGTTTGTTTTGGTTCTGGCCTTGATTGTTCATGCACTGAAATAATAATTGCAGTCAATTCCTTCTTTTTCATAAATGCTCGTGGCTTGTTCAGCATCAGAGTATAGGTAGGGGAGGACCACAAAAACACTTCTGTTTCTTGGGAAGTATGAGTTTGTCCTTTTGGGGCAACAAAAGACCTCACCATTACCTTGCAGTAATGCTTTTTAAAAATGGTTCTGTCCTTAAAATGTTTTCTGAAAGGTTTTTCTTTGTTTTATTCTTGAAGATGTGAGGGCAGATAGACACATCTGATTGCAAGTGCTATGGAGAGCAGAAAAAAGAAAGCTCTTTTTGATCCTCCTTGATCCTCAGCCAACTAACCATAGGAGAAATCAGAGCTGATGTTATAATTTATGGAGCTGGGAAAAAATAGCTTAGATTCTTGAGCAGCAGAGACTCCACACTACTCTGACCCTATCATCTGGATTTTCCTGTAAATATTCTTCCCCTCTGTCACTGAGGAAAGTTAGAGTGTTGTCAGAGCAACAAGTGGTACAACATCACTATGTTATCTGTGCTTCTAGTGAGCTATCTAAATAAAGGTGTTAATGGAGTGCCTTTATAAAGAGGCACTTTATAAATCATCTTTTTTCAGCTGATTGCTTTAATCAGGTACGGGGATTAAAAGTAGGTATAGGGCTGCCTATCACACTGGCAATGCAATTCTCTAGGTCAGTGGGTCGCTGTCTCTTCACAGCAATATTTGTCAGTGGGTATGTGTGTATACCATAGTCCATAGTAGTTTGTTTATCTACTGATTCAGAACAGATGCTCAAATTGCACAACTTCCATGAAGGAGGAATTGACAAAGAGTGCAGCTGGGGTGAGGATGGTACAAGAAACTCCATCCATCATTCTCCAAAAGGCACAATGAATGGCTTAATTGTTACTGCTAACAATTGCTGGCCATTTTATTTGCTATAGCCAAAGTATGATCCCACTAAGAGCCAGCTTGGAGGACAGTTTCTTTGTTCTGTTCACTTGGCATTATTCACTGAATAGATTCCACTGGCTCTATCTGGACCAAGACTTCTGCTCACCTACAAAGCTGGCTTCTTGACCACAGTGAGGTCTTGAGCTGACTAACATAGTTGTAACTAGGAAGGAACAGCCCTGACAGTGAGGAAATTGTACAGTGTGCAATGAAACAAGCAGTATTTTGTACTGGAGAGTTTTTGTAAGACAGTATGTCCTCTGAGAGAGCTGCCCATGGGAATACTTCTCCTTATATCAGAGTTTCCTTCAGTGCCTTGTGAATTTAATCTATTGTCTTTCATTGAACTGGATTGGATGTGTCTGGTTTAATATCCTCCTCTGTTGCAAGGTTTGTTTTTAAAGGATGCTATGCAAACACTAGGAAAGGACAGAAAGCAAGCTGCCTGTATCACAAAAAGATGCATCTCTCAAGTGAATATACATTGGGTCACAGTGAGGTAAATGTACATATTCATGTGATGTTAAAAAAGTCATTGTCTGGATTAAAGCCTCTCCCTATTATTGAGTATTCAGGCTCCTACTGAAAAGCTAAGGATTTGCATAGTTCTCAAATAAAGACACCTGAATTTTTGTCATGCAAAGCAATCTGATTTTTCTTAGTCTTATTCTCAGAAATAACTCAATTATTTTGTCTGACTTTTTAAATGAGGCAAACATCTAGGATGAAAAATTTCATACTAGAAACTAAAGGCTGTCAATCTATTAACAGCTGAAATAGGGTCACTTAATGGAGAAATACAAAATTACCATGCTTATAGATAATAGTATTAAAATGCTTTGCTAATTATAGTATTGCTTTGGGCAAAAATCATAGCATTCAGTACCTCTATGTAGTAATGATGTTCCTAGGTATAGCTGTAACAAGATTTCTTAGAAAAAAACTCAAATAGTAATTTATTCTGTTGAGGATGGTATTAAATATCTCTGTGGGTTCTTCCCCTTTTTTGGAACTTGCTGCAGAGTCTGAAATTACTGTGGATGAGGAAGGAAGTGAAAGGAAAAAAGACTGGACCATCTTCAGTTTCATTTTTTGAAATGCTACTGAGAAACTTTAACTTTTCCCCTCATTCACAGGTCAAACAGATTTTTGAATCTGTAGAATATTTGCTTTTCAGAACACGTGACCTATTATTCTGTATTGTGGACATTAATGTTCTTGAATCCTCTGGAATATCAAGGGGTTTGCATGTGTTTGGTTTTAGGCATCATCATATCTATAGATACCAGTGGGTTGGATTCCAGATAAGCTTCCTTTCTGGCTGACTTGTGCTTTTTTCTGTCTTTCACCCCTCCTTAAAATGACCAAGAAATATAGCTTTAAAATAACTGCATTAATTGGAGCAATTGCTGAATTTTAGCACTTACATTGCAATAATCATTGCCTCCTTCTGTGAGGTCTTTCTCAGCTTGAGCTTGAGTCAGAAAGCAACCAAGAGCAAACAACAATCCTTTCAATGCAAGAAGCCTCCTTTAAATGTGGCAATTGCTGACCTTGACAAGCACGCAGAAAAGCTCAAGTGAATGCACACAAACTTTCAAGGCCTGCTGTTCATCCTGACCCTGGGTACTGTGCAGTATTACCTCACACAGATTTTGTTCCTTGCATCCAAATAGAATCACAGTGTGTGAGCTATAATTTAATCCATGTTGTAGCCTGGGTCAACACAAAGGCCCTGGTGGAACACTGTGTTGCAGTTGGACAACTCTAGCTATTTTAACAGAATCAGGGGATCCTTGCTCAAGGAATGAAGCAGAATACTCATTACTTTGAGAGCAATAAGAAGAATGAATGCTAGAAGAAGTGGTGCTTTTTTCCACAAAAAGCACTGTTAAATAGGAAAAAAAACCCAGACTGACATGGAACTGATTTCATATTACTATAAAAATACCATAGTGATGCTGGATGCAGGTTATAGAGATTATAATTTTGATTCATGCTGCATATCTTCAGGAAACCCTTACTAATTTAGATAGCATTGGCATTGCTTTTGCATATACATTTTTATTTATTTGCTTGAGCTAGAATATACAATATCTTCAAGTTTCTTTGCTGACTAGGTAATTCTTCTTCCTAGTTAACATTTGCAAGAAACATATCTAGATTTTTTTTGTTTTCAAATAAAAAAATTATATTTTGGTTGATTTTATACTCAGGTTGAATAAATAATTAAATTACATGTCCCTTATACTTTCATATTAGTTACAAGTATGTTCTGATATAGATTTCTCCCTGCAATTTACCATTGCTATGTAAACATACAGTCTCATACAAATACTTTCTTATGGAGAATTTGTTTTAAATATGTGTAGAACTTATAAGAAAATATATATTTCTGAAGATTTTTAGCATTCCATGAATTCAATTTCTTTTCAAATCAGTGTGCAGCTATTGAACAGAACCCCATCCTTTCAGTATGCATTAGTTTTGTAGGTTTGCTTGAATTTTGTAGACCATACAGAAATTTTGTGGTATGTGCTATCACTCCAAAACGAGCCATTTGTCTATGGACTTCTTTGTTGTTGTTCCTGCCTTTAATAAGAACCTTTATACACTCAGCCTGTTGATGATGTCTGTTATCCATTCTTACCCAGGTTCTTATATGTGTGATTGACTGAAGAATTATTATTTTGACCCCCAGTTTTCTTAGGCTGCTGTAAAATGGCACAGCGTAATTAAATCCAGACATGGGTGTGGTTTGGTTCTGATTACATGACAGGTTTAGCCATATGCTACTTGGATCAAGGGGACTTTTATATTTTGAGTTTTCCTGCATGGCTGAGGTTTGTAGTATCTTTAATGTTAAGGTCTTCTTTTCCTCTCCTGCTGCTCAGAACACCCTTATAACAGAGCTTTGCTTGAGAACTAGTATGTCCCTGTTTTTATTGGGGGATAGATAATCATGAGGAACTTGATTTGAGAGCACCTGGAATTCATTAAAATTCCTCTTACTAGCTTATTATATGAGGATACCAAAAACTTGGGCTGTTGTGTTTGCTTGCAGGCTTATACAGAACACACCACCATCTCTTTGGATTTCTTTGTCCAAATGAATGATTCTGACCTTTGTTGTGTCTCTGGTGTTTCAAGCATTTAAATTATTTAGGTGTTTCTGCATGCTCAGTAACTGGCACACTTCGTCTAGGCTTGCTGGGTGGAAAGGGGATGTAGAAGTAAGTTGCGTATAGCATTTTTTTTTTGGTATCCCACTCACTCCTATTCAGCAAGGAGGCATAAAACGCATCAGTAGTCTCATTCAAGGAGAGGTAAACTCCTGATCCACACTGGAAGAGGGGAGGGACAAGTCACATCTGCACCATTGGGCACAGACCACTCTGGCCATTATTCAGGGGGTGTGTATGTGTGAAGGGAGTTAATTCCTTTTAGTTCCTGGATAAATCCATGGCTGACCTCATTGATGTGACAGTGAAATCAGCAGGAGTTCTCATATGCTTGACAGGAAGGCATGTATTAAAGTGCTTTCTTTGAACCAAGGTCACTGCATTGCTAATCTGAGCATTTTTCCTGTGATGGGCAAATCCCTCTTGGCCTCTGAGCATCATTTGCTCTTGTTGATGCAGAAATTTGGTTCTGTGCCAAGGAAACAAGTGGAATATTTACTACTGAGTTCACGATGAAGAGGATTTCTTATGGGAGCAGGAACTACTGCTATCTTGAAGGCAGTCTTCTAATTAATGCTGTCTGTTTGTTGTATAACAGCAAGGTCTTCACAAAAGAGTTTTTTTGGATATTTCCCTTGAGTTCTTCTGTGTGAGCAAGAACATCTCAGCCCACAGAGTAGTGTGAGAAACTGGAGAGGCAATTTCTTTTTCCTTGTGAGCAAGCCCTCATTGCAAAGGCCATACCTAATAAGGAATTTGTCAGTTCCAAAGATACTGTTGGAAAAGTTTATACTGTTATATAGGAAAGCATTCCTTTGAGACAAGTCATCTTGTAATTTGAAATTAGGGTGGATATTTGTGCTGCTGGGTCTGTGGCTCTTTTTAAGCTCTCTTTGCATACCTGACACTTTGAATGCAGGTTTGCTCCAAAGCCAAAGCATTTGTCCTTCTGAAATATTTTTTTTGACTCTAAACCTAATCAGAGATAAGGGATGTTTCAGCACTGTTTGCAAAACCCTTCTAGAAGTGCATGAATAAACCCATAACAACAGTGAAATTTAAATGTTGTGTCTAGATTAATTCACAGAATTTAACTGAGAAATGCCGGTAGTGTACTATAGCAAGGCTTAAAGTAGCTTATAGCCAGCTTGGATATAGAAACCAGTTATGGCAGC
Organism: Eopsaltria australis; assembly: GCA_034509425.1. Classification (NCBI taxonomy): domain Eukaryota; kingdom Metazoa; phylum Chordata; class Aves; order Passeriformes; family Petroicidae; genus Eopsaltria; species Eopsaltria australis. The sequence continues at coordinate 4,165,104 of JAVTVJ010000036.1, forward strand.
ATGGTGCACAAGACAGGCTAATTTGCTTTGCTTCTTGGCTGTGTTCTCACCTACTTTAATAACATATATATTTATATTTTAGAGGTAGCTTTGATATTTCTTGCTACCTTGCTGAACAGTTCCATCCAGAAAAACCTTAAGGCTCAAGAACTCTGACTACCAGATTTCCAGGTGAGATGGGAACTGAGGCTGTTAGTCTGCAAATAAGGTAGAGCACAACTGAACAGAGAATGAAGGGCATGTGCAAAGAGTAGTCTGTACTTGCAAGGCCTCTTCTGAATTCTGTGGCAATTGAGGCCTGTGAACCATCTCTCACCAGGACATGGGAAAGAAGTTAGGGAGAAAACTTGCTTAGATGAACTTCAGACTTGTAGGTTTACTGTGTTCTACAGTGCCAAAGTTAATCTTAACCCACGACGCATGTATTTTTTGATGTGCATCTCCTTTTATTAGTGTATTTGGTTGTGTTTGGAATGAATCACCTTCAAAATGGTAGGAAATTAAAAATAAGCCTTATGTTGCCAAAGTAGTTACTCTATTTGCTTTCAAAGAATGTATTTCTTAAGTCAATAGTGAAAATAATGAGTTTGTATGTCTGAAATGTCTTCAGTGAGAGCTTCAAGGAACTGCAAATGCATCCACACAGAACTTCTGTGAAATAGGTAAGACATTATATTACCACTTTACAAAGGGATATAAAAAATGAAATCACTAGTGCAGATCTAACTGGAACACCAGTGATAGTCATGACAGCTGTTGATGTACATCAGCTGTATAACCTTTGTTTCTTTCCACACAGCTCCTAATGCTATAATTGTATTTGTAGTTACAGTTACAATTTGATAATACTTGCTGCTTTTCCACTCCTGTGAAGCAGAGAAGCAGGTCTCTGTGTTCAGTGTGGTGTTATTTACACTATTAAGTTGCAGTGGGTATCTCTGTTTGATCTGATCCTTGGTGTGGCATTACTGAGGAGGTTGAAGGAATCATTCTCTCTTGAAGACAGGCAGATTCTGGATGGAAAGCTGGCACGTTAGGGGGAGATTCCAGCAATTGTTCAGCAGTGCAGGAAGAAGTAGTTACAAGCCTGACCTTTCTGTGTAGAGAGCCATGAAAAGAGGTGCTGACAGCAGTTGTTTCACTTAAGTCATTTGGAGCACAGGGATAGGTCCTATAGTCTATGTGGCCTGCAGGGGTTAGACACATCTCCAGAGTCTCTTCTGGCATTTGTTACACCTCAGGAGGCACCACCAAAGGGTTAAATAGTTCCACAGTGTGTCACTTGCTCTCTAATTAGGAAGTGGTCCAAGAGCTCAAAGTTCAAAATGCACATGGTCTGAGCTGGGACTAAGCCCAAGTTCCCACTGGCTGCAGTCTCATATGTTAGTGTGGTGCATCTGCACGCCATCTCTTCCCATTTCTGCCGTTTGTTTTCCTTTTTATCAGGAAAATGAGACATTTCAGCTACACAGTTGCACTTCATTTGTCACTATCTGAAGTCTTCCATTGCTTGAGCTTGTGTGTTTTCTGGGAATAACTTCTAACTCCCTTTATAACTGAAAGCAAGCCAGTAAAACATGACTGAAATCTTCTCACTCCACTCTATTCTGCATCATCTGTGGCTTCTGCCAGAGAACCAGGGCAGGTCTCCTCCCCACAGCAATGTGGGCACAAACTGGTCAGCCTGAGCCTCAGGGGACCTGAGGTTCCTTGTTGGCCCCAAAGGGAGATACAAAGAACAGGCAAAACAGCATCCAGCTGAGCTTGTTTTGAGAAGAAAGGCCAGAGTGAGGGTGGGCTGAGGCCACAAAATGGTAAAAAAACAGTCTTGGAAAGCAAACAATAAGTAGAAGAAGCCAGATTCATGGATGGTAATATGTAAGAGACAGAGTCAAAATGTCAACCTTGGGGCCTGCAGCTGAGGGACTGGGCAAAGTTCTGCTGAATCATATCACAGAATCACAGAATATGCTGAGCTGGAAGGGACTCATCAGCTTTTGGGATCTTGTGTTTAAGAATGGCATGGGTTTGGGGATCATGGTTTTAAGTTTCATCCCAGAACAGATGGTAGCTTCTGGGGATGACAGCCATATTTTGCATATGAAAAAAAAAGGTGGTGATTCTGGTCTCCACCTTTTTACCTCTCTATCTTTAGCCACATCTGTTTGCTTCCCTCCCCTGGTTCTTGGGGTGCTTAACATGGCAGGGACATGAGTCAGGTCATTAACCTGTCTGAAAAATATATCCAGCAAGATATATTTGGTCTGTGAGCTTTCACACTGTTCCTGCAACACATGTGAGAGAGGAGCAGGCCTGTGCAGCTGGAAACGGCAATAAAGAGAGGAGGATGATGACCTTTTTGGTAAAAGTAAGTTATTAAATCAGCTTGGCCATCACACTTAGCTGGTGCCTGGGATGGTGTTGTTGGCAGTACTGGTAACAATTTTCCTGCATCATACAAGGCTTAAAGACAAAGAGGTAGCTTCATCCTTGGCATAATGCTATGAGTGGAGTCACAGGAGTTGTACCCAGGGTGACTTTGTCTAAAGTGTGCCTTTTCAACAAAGTCCACTAAATCAGCTCATTCTTGCTCTTTCTTTTGTTTCTTTATTTGTGGCTACACTGAATTAGCATCTTAAATAAATTTCCATGGGAATCAGAGATGCAATAGCTAGCTTGCTTTCTCTTGTGCATCTACAAACAGTCTTTTCATAGCAGTCTTTTCACAATCTCATGTGCAGTGTTTGGGCACTTGATCCATATCCATCAAGGGCTTTTCATGTCTATCCTGTCCCATAAAAAAATCTAACAGCATAAGGTGCATAACATGCAATATATAGTTGATGGTAGAAGATTTGTAACACATATATTTTATATACACTGATGTAACATCCCTCTTTCTGGAGTGACTTTTTACCTATTCATTGTTTCTCCTACTCTCATTCTGATACATTATTTCTCTGTTTTGTGTCATGTAGATTGTAGAAAAGAAAGAAAAATAGGTAATTTGATTTGATGAAGCAGGGCATTCTCTGCATAGAAAAGATAAAAAAAAGCTTTGTAGGAAGAGAAAGCTGAAAAGCCAGGCCTTGTGATGAAGAGAGGTGTGGGCACGGATCAAGAAGAAAGGAGAAACTCTGAAAAGGCCTCGAAGCTCAGGACATGAAAGCATGGCTTTCATGGAGGTGCAGGCAATGCGGCTGTGGTATGGAACAAAAGATTACCCCAGCTGCTGAATTTTTAATGGAAAACAGTGCAGGTGCATTGGGAATAAGGTCCAGGCTCAATAATCAAAATAATTAAAGTAATCAAATCCTGTGATCACACGGTGGACCTGGGCAGAGATTTACATGTTAAAAATACTAGAAGAGAGCTCTGGTAAAATAACGGTGTTGGTGTGGATAGCGCAGACCAAGTAAGAAATCTGGGCAAAAGTAGAGGCAGTGTATGTTATGGTGGCAGCTGATGGAGCTGTGCAATTGCATCAGAATCTGAGATGTCACTGAAGAACGTGCCCAGTACGTCTCACTGTGAAGAAAAACTTGAAACGTGACCCGGGCACATTGCGATGCAGCGCTTTGTGCCAGAATTCTAGTGCAGCCTGTCAGTAGAAGCCGGAGAGCTGCGATATGCCCGCCCATCTGAACGAGGTGCTAACTCCAGCATCTGCTTCTACAGGGAGTTCAGCTCCTTTATCAAAGCAGAGGGGGAGAGAAATCACTTCTGCCAAGACTACATGGAATGTAGTGTGATTGGACTGCTTTAATTTGACCACAGTAAAGAATCTTAAAATTAGGGCATTTAATACTATATGCCTAAAACAGGGTGAAATATGGGACTGGAGAAAAGCAGAAAGCTGAAAAATACAAATGGATGCTTGTAAATCACTGGCATAAAGTGGTACAGGAGCCTGCACAAGCAAATGGTAAAAGCTGGATAGAATATAAGAAGAAGTAGGGTGCCTTTGGGAGTGCGAGAGAGGGAGGAGTAGATGTTTAGAGAAGAATTAATCAAAATGGTCAGAGAAAAAACAGTGAAAGCCAAAAAGATGGCATGGATTTTAAGGAGGATTTTAGTTACTTCCAAAGCAAAAAAGAGCTCAAAGAGCCTGAGGCTTGAAGCACAAAGCATGATATTTATGCAGGGAGTTATTATAAAACACTTGATGAGACAGATTTTGGTGGCAGACAGGCCTCACAGTCAAACTAGAGACATAAGAAAGTAGGACAGAGCTGGGATGAAATGGGATCAGCAGCTATAAGCAGGGTATTCAATTAACTAGGAACAATTCAGTTCAAACAACAAAGGAGAGAGGAACTTGGGCAGACAGGTGGGAACATAGATGGCTGAGGCAAGATCAGAAGGAGCTTATATTTCAGGAAGTATTCACTCCATGCAATACCTCTTTTGTCTGTGTTAAGATCGGTAAACTGACAGAGAAGCATTTGCTTCTGTGCTACATTACCTTTCCTTGAATGATGGGAGGACAGACAAGGAGGGCACAGTGTGGTGCTGAAGAGAAGGGAGACTTAACACCTCCACTTTTGACAGCAATAACTTGCTAGATTGACTAGGTTATCTCACAGAACCTTACCCTAAGGTGCCTTTGTTGTGACTCTGCTCTTTCCGGGAAATCAGGACTCAAAGAACAAGCAGTTAAGATGGAGGCGAAGAGAAGCAATCATAGGAGGATCAATGGAGGTTGGGGGGTCAGGTCACGAAGGTCAGGGTAAGACATTTGTGACAGAGAAGTGAGAAATGCCACTGTCAGCAAATAAAGCAGATAAAGCATGTTAGGAAGGATGAGAATAAGAAAAAGGATGGAGAGAATTAAAATTAGAGACTTTGCAAGTGAAACTTCTATACAGTGAATATGAACTAAATTTAATTTAGAGGTCTCTTGTTTGATTGACGTAAAAGAAACAGTGCACTGGACATGCCTGTGAGCTCCCTAAAAGTGTTTGTATGAATACACAGCAAATATGTGCTTTTTCTGAAGTGATCTATTGAATTTTGTTTTTCCTTCCACCTTAAGCATTTTAATGCCTAGCAGTAAACCATCAAGCCCTAGCCCTTCCCAGTCCCTCTTGTTCCCCTGCTTAAGAATGAAATGCAATATCTTGAACACCCAGAATGCGAAGAAGGAGCTAATCATTGGCTTGCATTGTGGCTGGCAGGGCAGGCCCGCCTCTTTGGCTTGTGCTGACAAGCTGTTTATGTTTGTGCACGGCCACCCTTTAACTCAGCCGCCCGATGGCCGTAATGAGACCAACTGTCTGAATGCTGCAGGGAGCTAAAGCTTCTCATCAGAGGCACAGTGAATTTCAGCCTCTGATTCTCCTGCCTGGACTCTATGGAACACTAGTAAGTAGCCTTCTGTCTTGTTGTGGCTTTTCTCATAAGACTAAAGGCATGTTTTAGCAAGGCAGGTAGGTGCTGTCATTCAGAGAGGCAGCTATTTAAAGCATTTTCCTCTCTCTGAAGTAAAAGAGCAGCTACTTTGTATGCAGTGTCATGACTGCAAGGACCACACGATTTCAAATGAGACCTTCCTGGAAGGCAAAAGTGAAGAAGTTAATAAGACAGAACCCATTTAAACTTAAAGTTGTTAAAACTTAAGTTGTTTAAACTTAAAGTTGTTGGGGTTTATAGATACATATACACTTCATTTATTCTGTGTCTAGTTCTTATTTTTAGCTGCATTTCCAGTATTTGATCATTCAGTCTCATTTCAAACAGCAGCAGTTTTTGCAAGGTCATGGGTAGTGTGGTTTGGAAAAGTGTGAAATGGCTGGAAATGAGATACTATAAAATGAATGTTCCCCAAAATGCTGATAGGTGCTGTCGTATTTGAAGATATATACCTAGAAGTAGAAAAACGAAGTCGTGGCCAGAGATTTCAGTTCTCCTTATTGACTGCTATACACAACTCCACAGAGCAAAAGACTGCAGAGACGGAATGAGTGTGAGACCTTCCAGGAAGGCAAAAGTGAAGAAGTGTAAGACAGAACCCATTTAAACTTAAAGTTGTTAAAACTTAAGTTGTTTAAACTTAAAGTTGTTGGGGTTTATAGATACATATACACTTCATCTGTGTCTAGTTCTTATTTTTAGCTGCATTTCCAGTATTTGATCATTCAGTCTCATTTCAAACAGCAGCAGTTTTTGCAAGGTCATGGGTAGTGTGGTTTGGAAAAGTGTGAAATGGCTGGAAATGAGATACTATAAAATGAATGTTCCCCAAAATGCTGATAGGTGCTGTCGTATTTGAAGATATATACCTAGAAGTAGAAAAACGAAGTCGTGGCCAGAGATTTCAGTTCTCCTTATTGACTGCTATACACAGCTCCACAGAGCAAAAGACTGCAGAGATAATGAGTGTGAGACTTCTTGCACCTTTAGTATGCCCTTTCTGATTTTCACAATTTGAAATCAAATATTTCCTATTTGGGCAGTATTCTTCAACTTACCTGTGCACTGCATATATTGTTGGATTTTTTAGACCTTCTCTTCTACCATTTACACCAGCAAAGAAAGTCTTCATGTCCCTGTCAGAGCTGGCCACCATGCAGAATCTCAGAACTAGTCTGCTTCTGAAGTTTGGGCAAGTCTGTGTGTAGATTTCATGTGGTAACTGAGGCTCAGGCTGTGAGTTCAAGATACCTGAGGGGGAGAAAGGTGGCTGTCACTGTAAATAAACATGTTCATTATTCCTCTGTTTAAAATCACAGGAAAGTAAGTTTCAATCAGATCTTCACTAGCCTTGACTCATGAAAAAAAAAAAAAAAAAAAAAAAAAAAAAAAAAAAAAAAAAAAAAAAAAAAAAAAAGCAAATCCAAAGCAAGGCCAGATGCCACGTTCCTTTCAGCTTGTTTAGCTTGCCTGCTGTGTATGTACCCAATATGGGGATACCCTGGGGGCTGTGCCTTTGTCTCTGCCCTGCTGCTTGTGTTTTGGGGCTGTGCACAGCTTCTGCAGGCAGCCCTGATGCAGTCTGGAAACTTTTGGCTCAGCAGTCCTACTCACTTATAGGATCTTAATGACTACATCATTCAATGGGTTGTGGATTGCAGAGGGCTGGTCAAGTAATATTATGAATAGAAAGCAGTGGCTCAGAGAGAGCTGGACCGAAACTTTCTAATAAAACTGATCAAATTATAGGCAGCTGTTGTACTTAGTACATTTTAGGTGGGTCTTGATGCTGATGATTGTTCAGCTCTGAGTCTGAGCCTTGTCTACAGCAGTACAGTGCATGTGTGGTAGTGTATGAATTAAAGCTAATTACAGCAATAAGCTGCTTCTGTGCCAGGCTGTGAATACAAGCCAGAGTGTTTCAGTCAGTTGCGCTAAGCAGCAGATAGATACTAAGCCTTGATTAGTAAAGATGGAAATTAAATTGGTTTTTGTCTATAGATTAAGAAAGCAGGATCTCAGTACTTAAATGAAAGCCATGAGATATACCACATATCTAGGAGTTGTTGCTGTGCCCTTGCACTACATAGTTAGGAGCAATCAATATGCTTACCACATTGTCTGTCTCTTGACTAAAGAAAGAAATCCCTTGTGCATCACGAGCTCAGCACAACATGGCTGGCTCTGAAGGGGGAGACTGTGCCTGTTTGATTTGCATCAGGGTAAATAGGCAGAAAATTAAAATTGATTTTTTTTTGCCTCCCAGAGTAATAATTTTGAAGACATATTTACAGGGCTTACTAAAACAAGATGCTGAATCAACATCCTTCATAAAATAGCTGTTCTGAACTGAATAAGCTATAATTGCACTTTTTGATTCTGAGCTGGTAGGCAGTTTGTGAAAATAAAGTTATTTACTAATACTCATTAACAAAGCTTTCAGATGGTCTGGGAAGCAGAAAAGCACATCATGCTCAATCTACAAAAGAGGGAGATAAAATCTGCAAGGAAGCTGGAAATAGAACTGCTTACTGCAATTCATTTTCTTCCTCTGGCTATGTAAGAGCCAACACTTTCCTGTGGCTATTTAGTCCACAGGCATATTTGTAATATAGCTATTGTTCAGTTGTTCAGAACTTAATGAAAGGTATTCATTTGGAGTTGACTGAAGCCCTGACCTCTTTACCAATATTTCCCAAATATACTCATGGTTACCAGATTATTAGATCCACTATATTTCCCCTACATTGCCCTTGAGAATGTCAGACTAGCTCCCAAAATGGATCAATATAATGGGAAAGAACAGCTATCTAGATTACTAAGAATTTTGAGTTATTTGAGCTGTAATTCATGACAATGGGCATTTGAATTTTTAGTGGAAGCAGAAGGCTTTAGGGGTACTTTTTGCCTCAGGGTTTTTTATTAGCAGGTGCTCTGCTGATATATCTTATATGCTTGATACACATCAATTAAGGTTATGATAAGGAACAGCCTGTGAGTGAAATATTGCATGTGCCTTCCTCCCATCACCTGTTTGAGTCTGACCAGGAAACTGGACTGTCAGGTAGGAGGAAAAAGTCTGAGGGTCTGAAAAAAGAAATGACAGCCTTCTGTCGGGTTTGGAAAGATTTCCTTGTACAATCACTGTCAGAAGTCAATTCTCCATAGGGATAAAGGCTGAGATTTGTCTCCTCAGCCTCTTTGAGTAGGTTGTCCTCTCTCTTAAATCTGAGCCCTCTGACTGCTATCCTCAGTTTTCACCCATGCCTATGAAAGCTTTAAAATCTTTCATTGTGGCTTTTTTTCTTCCCCAGGTCACTTTTCCTAGGTATTAGATCCTAGGTAAGGGATGTTGTTGCCACTAAAGTGGAACATACTGATTAGTTCTAAAAAATGAAAAGTGCTAAGCATGCAGCCTTTTCTATTAAAAAAAGCATCTGGGCTGCAGTGCCCAGATCTCACTCATACATTAAGAGTAGAGGGTCTTCTTCTAATGTGTGTATTTTATTTTGGTGATGTTGCATGGAGAAGGAAAGAAAAGGATTGCTAGGCAGGTTATGAGCAAAATTCACCCCAGGAGAGTAGAGGAAGTCTCTCACCCAGGTATTTGCCACAGGTCTAGTTCTGTATCGTGGCCTGCCTAAAATATAATGGAAACCTTGGGTCAAGACAGAGAGAAAAGGGATTACTTTCCACCTTCCTTGCCTATGGCAGAGAGTGAATGGCAGTGGCTAAGTTGTCTTTAGGTCTGTGCTACCTTTAAACCATCAGTATCTACCAGATTCCGCTGGCTCCTTTGACTCCTCTCCCTCCTGTCTGACATATCTGGCCTCTGTGCTAGCAAGCAATGCTGAAACAAACGACCTTCAGTGGAATTCCATCGCTTGCACTGGATATGCTCTGCTCTTGCACTGGGAAGATGTTTCCTTGGATTCCATTGGCAAACCCTAAACTTTCTTCTTAGTGGAATTACTGGCTCACAGAACAGGTTCTCTGCATTGCTGCTTTGCTACCTTCTTTTAGGGAACTTAGAGGACTGGTATATTAATTCTAGCCTCCAGATGGCTCATTTCTCTCTCTAGCTCACCTCTTTCAGGCCCAGAAAGTAAATTGTATCCCAGTATGTGCTCAAGTAGGCAGGAAATATTATAGATGCCACTGTTTTTTCATCCATGAAGAAGCTTTTTAAAATATTTCACTTTGCTTCTTTTTGCCTGTGTAGTTGCCAGAGGTCTAAGAAAGCAGCAGTTTCAGCTTGTAGCATAAAATGTCCCTAATTAAGAGGGTAGCTTGCTGTGTTCTTCTTCATTGCTGCTGTCTAAAAAAATTATCATGGCTGTCATCAGCCTTTTCCTCTTATCACTGCTGGTTCACAGCATGTGAAACTGAGAAGCATTGTATCCGTTAAAATTCAAGGAGTGCATTGCAGTTTCTCTCACGAAATGAAATCAAAATGTGCCTTGTTTTCTTCTTGACATCTTTCTTCTTACGCACCATCTTCAGTTGACGCTTTCCCTAATGCTCCCTAATGTAATCCCCTAATGTACTGTCAAAAGTTAATGTTTTTTATAGTAATATCCTGGCATGGAATTCTGCAGGTCTTACTCTGGCAAAACTCTTGCTGAAGGCAATAGGGAGGCTGCTTACTTAAGGACTGAGATGGGACTGTGAGAATTACAATCTTTTCTTGTGTGTGTGCTTTATTTTCTGCTTCTGACTGGGATGCTTAATTTGGTACCTTTGGCCTTCTTTTCAGTTACTTTTGAATGTGTAAGAGCAAGTTAATAGGTATTTGATGAGGTTAATATCAACTCCAGCATTGCAGTGGCTGAACTTGCGGCATATTACAGTTTTCAGACATTGCCTTCATGACACCGTCTAAAGAAATCTCCTTCTATTTTCCTTCTAATTTTCTCCTGATACCCACTCTTCTCAATCAGTTTGAAATCTATGCTTAACACTCATATACTCTTTGGGATCCAGAGCTATAGCAAAACATTTCCTTGGATCATACTGGCTATGGATAATGTTACACTGTCACTTTCCAATACACAGATGGGAAAATGTGAACCAGGGCTCATGTGGATCTGGCTGCAAAAGAGAGGATGCAAGAGTGGGAAGAGATATTCATATGGATGGAGCAGGGGCAGCATTTTTTATATGCATGCAGGTATGTAGATAAGGATAGTTTCAGTAGAGAAAGTCTTGCTCCCTACCTGCCCCAAAGCTCTGCACAGCCTCAAGCCTGTCAGCCTTTCCCTCTGGCTTGTAGTGTCTTCTGGGCTCAGGCCCCTTGTCCTTAGTCCAAGTCTCCAGCTCATGCCTGTGTAGGGAGGGCATGTAGCTTCTCCGTCATCTGTGCCCCCTGCCTCACTCACAAAGTTCACAGCCTCTTCATATTTCTGCCACAACTCTTTTCCTATCCTTTTTTCCACCTTTTTTCCCTGGCCTCCCATGTCCTATCCTCCTGAACCTCTGTGTTCCATGCCATTTAAGATGTTTGTTCTCCCTACCTCTCAGTCCTTTAGAGCTTCCCCAGAGCTCTTTGCTCCTTGCTGTATTCTCTTCCTACTCTCTGTCTTCCTCACTACAGCCCAGTGTTTGCAGTCTGAGAGACAGGGGGCTCTTTGTTCTCCCCTGGAGTCTCAGGTTCTTCAGTGCAAAGGTCTCAACATTCTTTCTTTTTTCTCTTTATTGTACTTGAAGGCAGGAAAGTAGGACAGGTCCAGGGTAAACCAGGCATATGCAAGTTTTTTGTGTGCTGTAAAAGGGGATAGCTCCAGGCAAGGTCAGAGAAAGACTAAGCCAAAAAACATATAAGCATGGTATCTTTTTTTTTTTTTTTAGAAAATGTAGCCCTTTCTACTTTTCTTGGCAAACAAAGTGTCCAGTATTCAACAAATATCTTGTGAACCAACTCCAGGCCCAGAGCTGCTTTTGAACTGTTTGCTGTGATTCTTCATGTGTTCATTTCTTTGTTTTACCAGTCACGTGGTAACATTTCTGATTCTTGGATGAATGATGTTTTCAAACAAAAAGAGGGATTTGGACACATTACTTTTGGTTCAGAACTTTTCATGAATGCAGACATATGAAAATGTCTTACATCAGTGTTTCCTGGATACTTGCTTTTGAAAGGAAGCTTACATGAATTGAAGTTTGTGAAAAACAGTAATACTGAGTTCAATTTTACAGGAGTCAGGGCTGGTGGTTAATTACTCAGAGTAGCAAACTATGATTCAGAGTAGCACAGAGCAGAAGCGTGAGCCTGGCACAAACTGAGTGTGTGCCCACATTTAAGGGACGTGGTTACCACAAAAGTGTGACTGAAGACCTTGAAGTAGGATTACAGTCAGGAGGAGTGTGGGGCTTACCTGCTGTTTCACAGTATATTTTTATAAGAAGCTTGAGCATTTGACTGCAGTTGTCTTTCTTCCCCTGCTCCAGTCCATAATGTCTGCATGTGCTGGCTTTAAAATGCTGGTGATAAAATGATTCATAATGTCACAGCTTATTTGTCTTTAAAAGATTAGTTAATGTCAGTGCCGAAATCTACGTTATTTTATTTCATTAAGTGAACTGAAACTTCACCTTGAACTCCTCCAGGGGTAGTTTTGTCTCAGTTTATCAGACCTGTGGTATTCCAGTCTGTACAAAGCCTGGCAGCTTGTCTGCATCAGAAGACTCATCTAGAACTTGAGTTGTGACTGACTAGAAATCTGCATAAATATATTTAAAGTCCTATGTGAAGTGGTCTAGTGTTAAAACCAAAAGTGAACACATAGCTGTGGTGAAACCCAGGCTGCCATCCTGAACTTCTATCATTCAGGTAATTTCACAGATTCAAATTAGATGGAAGGTGCATCCTCCACCAAACCTAGACCTTTCACTTATCACTTTGGGTATTTAAGCTGCAAAAAACAGGCTGAAAAACAGATTGCTTTCGTCTATACCTTTGCAATGCAGCGCTCCCAATGCAACCACACTAGGCTAGATAGGAGCAGAGTTCAGATGAAGAGAGACACATATTCTGCCACCTACTGTGCATCACAACCTGTCTGTCACTTAGGAGGAGCACTTTTCCCTTGCTTTAAGGAACATGCAGTGGCATTTGAAAAAACCTTTCAAGCATCTACATGCAAAGATACATAATCAGTATCTAAGCTGCGTCCTACTCCACTCTTGTCCTACTAATATTGTTAACATAGCTGATGTTGGTCAAAAATCTATATGGAAAATAACAGGGTTGTTTTGTAGCTGGCACTTGAAAAATATCTTGAATGGAAGCTGTTTTTCTGAGAAGACAAATTTCTCCTAGAAGGGTGTTTTTCCTATCTGATCTGTTCTTTGTTGCAGTCTTTCCTATATGAAACTTTCTAGAGTAAATTTTCTCACCATCGAAGTGAAGAATATCTTCCATCTCCATTTCTCCAGAAAGCTGAGATCCCTGTGCTCAATAGGAACATGGTGCTTGACTGCCCCAAAATTCAGAGATGGAGTGTTAGAATGTGAGCATCAAATGATGCCTTAGATTCAGGCAACAGTGAGGGGGCATACAGCTGGCCTGCCTAGAGACAGGAGCTATGTATGGACAGTAGGATACTGGTACCTCATCAGGATGAGATAAAAGAGGAGATGAAGAATAAAAAAAAAAAAAAGGATATGAAGTTAGTGAGTAGGAATGATCCCCAGAGCCTGGAAAATGAAGGGTCATTTAAAATTTGTTTTCTGTTTTTGAATCTTGAATTTTCTTGAGGTTTTCTTGTGGAATTGTTATTTGTGAAAGCGACCTTTGATGTAAATGGATTGTTTTTTTGAGAGAACAGATATATTCAAGACCACCTGAGAGATCAGTGTGAATTAATGCTTTTGCTTCTTTGGGGGGATAAAGCATTCAGCAAAAGCATCAGAAACTGAAAGTGGTTCTTTCCACTTACTCTCCCCTTTATTATCATGTGCCACCAAAAAAGCATTCTTATTCCAAAGATGACAGTTACTCAACTTGTCCTTGTACAGTGGGGAGAGACCTGCATGCCCAGAAAACCACAGAAGGACTACTCTGCTGTGGCCCATGAAATAATTTCTGTCCTCAAACCTGTGAGTCTGCTTTATCAGGGATCAGGTTCTTGGTATCATGGAAAATATCAGTAAGAACATGAGGCAGTCAGTTCACCCCATTTGTTTACTAAGTGGGAGAAAAACTCAACTGTTACCAAACCCTGCCTATTGCTGTTTCAAAAAGTACTATTATTTGCTTCCTCTGACATCTGTGTGTTTTGCTGCTTACTACCTTGACAGGAGAACAGAACAGAAGAGATGAAAAATGAATGTAGGCAAAGCTGTCCAACTTTGGTAGCAGCTGAGCTGTAGGGCACATGAAGTCTGTTCTCGTAGACCTCTTGTGGGGTACCCTGGTGTCTAATAATACAGCTGAGTTCATGTGTAGCCTTTTACATTGGATTACTAGATTGTATTTCACTTATCTGGACAGCTGCCTTTTTTTCACAAAAGCTGTAGGAATATAATACCTTTGGGAACTCTACCTGATGTGACTGAAATTATTCAATGGGTTATACAACTACTGGAAGGAACTGTGACAGCACAGGCAAAAATTAACACAAAAAAATTAATTAATAATTTTCTCCATTGCTTCTACTTGTTTTTTGGGTTTGGTGTTGTTTTTTGTTGTTGTTGTTTGCTTGTTTGTTTGCTGCAGCTTTTTAAAATCATTCAACTGCTTTTGGCCTTAACAGTCCAGTTGTGTCAGTCCTAGATCCAGGTACAAATGAGTAGACAATCAGCACAATCCTGATTGTGCCAAGATTAAAAACTGAGGCTCAAGACTTTTAGGCAGAGCATTTACAATGGTATTTTTATTTTGTTAATGACTCACTGTACTGATTCACCGATGCTTTAGTGAAAGCTGCCTTGTTTAGAGAGTCTCACTGTTCAAGCAGAGTAAGATTATTCCCAGTAGAAAAGCTTGAAAAAGTCCTCTGCTAAAACTAACTCAATAAAACTTGTTATTTTAAAGAACATATGGATAACAACAACTTTACGCAATGGCAAAACGTTTTTTATCCACCATAAAATTGTTTTCTTGATTTTTTTTTTTTTTTTTTTTTGGGAAAAGAATGTTCTTCAGTCCTGACATGAAAGCCATAAAGTATCCAAAAATATAGCTGACTCCTTAAGCCTTTGGTACTTGAATTTAATCAGGGCACTAGACCTTTAAATAGATGAAAATAGGGGCTGAAAATGACTTTGGGGTTTTGAGTCATGGACTTCCATGGGGTGCATATCAAAACTTTGCTTCTGCTACTTTTGGTAAGATGTTTATTCTTGTAATGAATGGCTTGAACCACCCCAGACGTTCCCTATTAAGCAACTGTCCACTGCCTCTGAGTTGCCTCAGTAGGAAAAAAAACACCAAAACAAAATAAAACAAAACAAAACCTACCAACATTGGATTTGCTTCCCACCTGGAAACATTTAGAGGATGTAAGGGGATCAGCATTCACTTCCCTGTTTATAAAAAACAGGTTGTTCTAAATGACTCGCTAAACTGTGGAATGGTTTCATGTAATGCTCTGAATTTTCCTGCCCCTTTCCAGAGAGGCTGTTTGTGCTGGGAGCGAGGGAGGGCTGCGAGGTCGGTTTGTTTCCACAGCGGGGAGTGTGGGGACCCGGCTGCCACTCTCTTCAGTGGTGGGTGGTGCTCTGGGCTGCTGGACGCTGCCTGAGGGAGCAGTCAGGCATCTGCAGACGGGAGACCGTCCCGGTACGGGGCCAGCTGTTTATTTTCAAAGCCTTTGTACCTCAGGTTACTTGCAAGACTGATGCTTGGGGAGCTCTGCTAAAATTGGACTGTGTATGTTCCCTGGTTTGCCTGCAATTTGCAGTTTATGAAAACCAGATGGATGACTCAGTGCTCTGCAAGTTAGGGTAGGAATGGGATCTTCTGACATTAGAGCAGCTTTTACAGAAAACACTGAGTTAAGAAGATTCAGGCTCAAGCTAGATTGCTTCTTCCCTCCCCCCGCTTTTGTCTATTTTTACTGCATCATTGGTATGTGTCCAAGGAAAGTCGGCCATATCATTCGGAAATACGAGGGGATAAACTTTTGACTGCCGGATCTCTTCAGGCTGAGAGACTCCAGAGTAAATGAACTGGGAGAGAGAGAGAAAATTAAAAGGAGGGATTTCTTTAGGTGAACTTTTCTGGTTGTCTGCTCTGCCAACAGCAGTGTAAAATAACGAAGAAACTGCAGCAGTCCTTTCCCACTGTCTTTCTAAATAATGTAAGTTACCCTTTCACACTCATCTATGATTGTTCATGTGCTTTTTCTGCTTTCGAGTATTTTGT
This sequence comes from Eopsaltria australis, assembly GCA_034509425.1. NCBI lineage: Eukaryota > Metazoa > Chordata > Aves > Passeriformes > Petroicidae > Eopsaltria > Eopsaltria australis. The sequence continues at coordinate 4,180,882 of JAVTVJ010000036.1, forward strand.
GAGAGCAGTGGTTTTACAGCGAGTGAGCTCTTGCCAGGAGCTCTGCTGTGTGAATGAGGAAATTGCTTTGTCTTTCTTTTTCTTTTCTAAGTCAGGGTGGTAGCAGGGAAGCTGAGCAGTTTGACACCACCTTTCTTTGACAGTCGTGTTAGCTCGGCTTTAGATGGCTGTCGAAACCTTTAAGCCTTTTCAGTGTTTGTGAAGAAATTTGTTTATAGCTGGCAAAAGACAATAGCAAATGTTTTGATTGAACTGTGCATGTCAAGCTTGCTGTAAGAGCAGGCGTTTCAAAGGGGACTGTGTGATGCTATGTAAAGAGGACAGGATGTGACAAGGGAAAACAAATGTTTCCTGTTCTTTAATATTTAAAAGAAATAATTGAAACAGAGCCAAGGAGTTTGCCTAGGAAAGAAATAATGATGTTTATTCAAAGCAAAATAATGACTCTGTAAATCTGAGAGGACAATGCCAAGGTCTAATTAGGAGAGACAGTTTACTTTTCACAGTTGTTCATTTTTTGAAGCTGGAAATTGGCATTAATGTTGCCGTATTCTGTCGTGCTTTTGTGGAGAGTAACTTGAGCCATTACCTGGTACATAGCTGTCCATAGGTTATTGAGGTAGGTTGATTACTCTCCTTTAAGTTCATTTTGCTATTTTCAAAATGCAGTCTAGGCAAAGTGCCAGACAGACTGATAGGTTGAGGTAAAAACAAAGGATTATAATTATAGATAACATACCAGATAATACACTATGAATAAAACAAGAAATAGACCAAGAAAATCACCCTGAACTCAAACATTCATCAGGCCAAAATGATGGCATAACTGTTCATTTACATGGGGACACATGTGAAAATCGTTGTGAAAGTACAATGCCTAAATATTTCTTAGATAAGGATGTGGCTTAAGAAAAGTTGCGTTCTCCTCCAGCCTTGGATTTTTGGTTTTTGCGGGCAATGGATTTGTTATCTAGTCTGTGGCCAGCTATTATGATCTAATAATCAGAAGGTTTTTCCTTAAAATTCCACATTGCTGCTTGTGTGAAAACTGAAATTAAATTGACTAGCAATACTAATGAGAGCTTCTAGATAATGTGAATATTTTAATAAGCTTGGGAATATAAACTGTAGGGCTTGAAAAGCATATTGAAAAGTTTTTGTTAAAATCTATATAAACTTGTTTATTTTCAAGTTAGTCCCATAATTTTCTGGATGATATCTAAAGCATGGGGTGGTTATAGGCAGAAGGTACCAGAGAGCTACTGTACCTGGTCTTGGAACTGCATCACCTTGCTCGCAAACAATGCCAGCAGAAAGAGGAGGTTGTTCCCTCTTTCCAGAGAGTTTGGGGGAGGAATCAGTCTGTTAGCTGCTGACAAAATGAAATAAGACTTTTGTGCTTTGGCCCTCATCCAAAACTGCTTACCATAACCCAAAGATTTCCTCAAACTTCTCAGCAAAGCATTTGACAAACTTCAGTGTTGAAGACACTCCTGTGTCTGATCTGGACCTGCAGCGCCCACACAGTTTGGTTAGAAAGAACAGGTTTGTGTTTTCTTCATGGAGGGTTCATTTCAGTCCTTGAGATACATCCTTTTTCATGAGAAATGGCTGTGATAGGCCTTTAATAATTGTGTCTTTCCTCAGGGAGAAGGCTAAACAGACCTTTGGTTCAAGGAGCATCTCTAACACACGCTGCTTGAGGGCCAGAAGGAAACATTAAGTGGGTTTTATGACAGAACCAATTCTAGATTTGATTATAGGGTTTCTGGGAAGAGGAAAGGATTAAAATCATGGAAACAATTATTTCAGTCAGCTGGGAAAGATCTTTTGGTTTCTTTATGTAATTTGTAAAGGGAGACAGTTGAATGTATTCTTCCAGACACAGAATAAAAATTAGAACTATATTTTCATTTAAGGCTTTGGGGGAGTGGTAGGGGTGTGTGTGTTTTAGAAGTTCATCTTTTTCATGGCATTGATTTTTCATTAAATCTTGCATTTGAGGCTAGATTTGAGACAAGCAGTGGCCGTGGTCTGGTGGCACACGCAAGTGCTGTCTGAATTCTGCTATGTCCAGCAGCATGCACAGCATTTGGAACATTAGACCTTACCTGGACAAAGATGATAATTCTGCTGGGGGATTTCCCCAGCCCATGATACTATTCTCTCTCTGGCAATCCTAGTTTTAGCCTGAAGCTCAGGTTGTTTACTGGAAAATCCCAGATAATTGGTGCTTGAAGCCATCATGAAAACATGCTGGGCCTGTCTTTGCCTGATAATGGAATTTCATTAATTCATAAAAACTAGAATTTGGACAGCTTATGTAAACACAGCAATGCTTCTGATTCCTTTGAGGAAGACTGAGGAATTAAATTAACTGGAAAGGTACTGGGTGTTCTAATCCAGAGAACAAAGTATTGTGCATTACTATACTGAAGCTGAAATTTAATCATCTGCATAAAGTATTAAACATATACAGTTTTGCAGAAACATGTAATACTGTGTCTATAAAAACAAAGGCACAATGTACACTAGGTTAGGATAAATCCTTAAGCCACATGTAAAAGCATTTGATTTGATCTGCTGGCAAGCATATTGTCTCATCAGAATTAAGTGTGTCTGAGGATACAAGTGTAGCGAGTTTGAACTATTTTTTAAACACAGCAGCATGCACATATTACTCCAAATAATAAGTTCAGTGTATAAAGAATGTTCCTTAATACAATGGCATTATATAAGGGAATAAGGCTTTAGATTGAATTAGTTGTTTTAAGGACAATGCAGTATTCTGTATTCTAAAATGCCACTAATTCCAAAGCCCTAAAAATTTTCTCCTGGAATTTTTGCCCATCCATATTTTGCAGGGTAACATATATGATCTTGCCTTTTTCAGTTATTGAAGAAATACAGTGACTGTCAGATTGCCATCCACTTTTGCAAGTGCTACACTTGGCTGACACCTTCAACCAAAATGATAATTATCAATAATTATATGCTATTTCCAGAGACTGCAGGTTGTGGTTATGTTTTCTGTAATATTTTCTGATAAAAAAACAAAGGTGGAGAGAGCTAACCATATGAAATGCACGGCATGAGCTGCTAAAAAAACTAGACTGAAAAAAAATCTATACTTGTTAAAAAAATCAATATTGGAAAGGAAATAATGACTATTCAGAGGTTTTTAAAATACCAAAGGGAAAACAACAGGGCTTAGCAGTCACATAAATGGACTTCACCTCTCTATGTCTCCATTTTTGGTAAGTCACTTTTCAAGACATGTTCCTTCTGTTAAAATTGGACTTGCTCTTCTATTTGTTATGTGACATGAATAGATTGGAGGCAGTCTCTTGGTGTGCTGTAAGGTTTGTATTAACATGTCTGTAAAGGAAAGTGCTGCTTGGTTGCAAACACTTAACAAATGAAAGTAGGAAGAATTCCTGTTTTGTGCACAAGATCTCTTTTTCTTCCTCTTTGTTTTTGATGAACTAAAGATCACCTTCCACTGAACAAAACTCAGGCTGACCTTTGGAGAAACTAAAATGGCATTTCATGTCAAACTTTCTGAATGGTTTTATTTCTATAAAGACCATGTTTTATTTCGGTGGTTTAAATTGATAAATATTTATTGTATAAATTGTGACATTAAAGGCATTTGCCTTTGTTTTCTACCACAGACTGTCTAAACATTTCCTGTCCACAATCTGTAGTCATGTCTTGGCATTGCATGTCACTCCTTCTAATAATTGGGGTGGCTGATTATATTCGGATTGGGTATTACTTCTTTTGAAAGGTGATTTTAGCAGGAAGTCAGTAATTTAGTTTGCTCAGAAATAACAGTTTGCAACTGGAATACCAAACAGCGAAAGAAATGACGTAACATGTCACTAATGTCCTGTATGGGGACAGCCAAGGATCTAGTCAGCTGAGAAGTCTGCTGACAGCCAGGCAGCCTTCCTACTTGCTAGCTGGACTTCAGGGCAAAAACTTAGAGGCAAATCCCATTCAAAAGGAAGAAATGAAATTGGAAATGCAAATGAAATATAGTTCTTGAGGTGCTGAACAGGTAGATGTAGCAGGTAGATATTGGCTGGCTCTATCCATCTGGCCACTGTCTAGTTGCAGTAGGGTTAATAGAGGCACAGCTAAATTAAGAAGAGACTAATCACAAACACTTGAAAAATGTTAGCAGCATGTATTCTGGCACTTCTTACATTACATGGTGACCCTGCTAACACAAGCATCAAAAGAAACTCATGCTGAAATGGCTGTGATGGTTTATTGTTAAATATTAAATCTAGGCAGTAAAAATTTAGGAATATGCCCTGCCACTAGGAGAAGAGAAATGACTTTAAAACTTACTGTAAACATGTGCATACTTAATGTTCCCCTGGAAGAACTCCAAACAACTCTGCTTTTTATGGTCAGCACTTTTGCTCACGTGTAAAAGTATTATTTATTCTGTCTCACTTTAAAACCATCTGAATATTATCAGTTTTGGATGCATTGCAGGAGTGGTTAATTAGGTGGATGGTGATCTTTGGTCTTTATGCCAAGGTGGATGCTCTTTGTCAAAGAGACATAAAGATTGGAGAACATGCAATTACTTTTGATCAGATTTTAAATGCTTGAGATGAATGTTCAGCAATTTGCTTGCTTCTAATCCACTATGGATTTATTTGTCTTAGTGTTATTAGTCTGCCTAAACATGTGTATGATCAGTTTATTTATGGGTGACTTTCTGTTCTTTTGTCATGGAAAGCTATTTGTTTTGTGCTGCCATGAGCTTCTGTTCTTGATTTTTTTTCTTGTAGTTATGGTAACAGAGAGTGACAATTCCCCCACCCCCACCCTTTTTTTTATGGGCTTTGAATGCTAGTTTTGAGGATACTCCTTCAGTGAACTTGTAATTCGGAAATTTGTCATGCCTAGACTGATGACTTTAAAAGTTCTACTCTCTGCGAGGATCTATATTGTGCCTGCCTCCTTCTACATCAAAGTTCAGCAGAACCTGGTTATTTGTGGGCTTGAAGGTGTGTGATATCTACCAGTGTGTTTTGTGAAGTGCTCAGGAGTTGATTTAGCAAGAAAAGAGCAGTGTCCAGATTATTTTGATCTACCTAATTCTGACTAGTGTGAAAACATGAAAGAGCAAAATGGTTCTGCATCTTTTGCAGAATGAAAGCCCTCCGAAGTAGTGATGGACTCTTGAGCAAATACGCTTGAAAACAATTACTTACAGAACAGCAACAACAAATTGCACTCAAAGGATTATGCTGAACTTGGAAATGCTCTTGAAAAAATCCCAGCAATTATGGGTTTTGTGTGCCTCTGAATGCATTAATCTCTGTAAGTGTCCTTGGAGAGACAGTATGTGTCCCATATTTGGCCCATGATCTGTACTATTAGGGAATTTGTATATTGTGTGAGAAAAGGGACTTCTAAAAGAGCAGGTGTCAGCAGGTTTAATGATGTCTTCAGGGCCCCCTGGTTCTTCTGAGAACAGCTGTAAATTGCAAATACTGTAAATCCCACTACTTACAAATTTCTCAGAAATTAAAATGACCCCTAGGAATGAAAATGCAGGACTGAGGAACGAGCCATTTACAGCATACATAAACTCTTGAAGAGGACAAGCTGCTATGGTTTCTCTGCATTTGCACAGTTTTTTGGTTTGGTTCTTCTTTTTCTTTTCTTTTTCCAGTGAGGAAACAGTATTCATGAAATTCCTTTCTACAACTTTCTCTCCTGTAATCCCTCTATTGGTGGAAGTGTTAATGTAAACCTTCGGGGATTAACTCACACAAGATAAGCTTCTGCAGGTGTTGATTTGTTTTGCTTCTGATTTTTTTTTATCTTGAAAGCAGATTTAATTTGATATCTAGAAATCAAGTAATTGCGCTGTGCTGAAGTTAGGAAACCTAGGGCCAAAAGGTCAGATAGTCACAGACTACTTTCATAGCATCTGAGAGTGTTTTTTTTTTTGTCCTGAGTGTTATTCTGACACAATTCTACAATATTGATTAATATGTGGTCTTTCCAAAGTGCTTTCAAGTTTTACTATACCCTCCACAAAGAATTAGTTGTTCTCTTATTACCTAATTCTTAGTCTGTTCTGTGTAGTTTTGGGAGCAACTGTCTTTGAGCACTGCAGCTCAGAAAACATAAGAAAGATAAAATTAAGAGATGCACCGTGAAAATTTCATTCTGTTTATCAAATATGCAGTGATAACTTTTTGTTTTGCATCTAAAACAGCTGGAAATAAATTTTGATTGTAAAATACCAACATGTTCTGAGATACTTTGTTCCTAATTAAAGACAAATAATTTTTCATTAATTTACAAAAGTAATCCTTTACCTAAAATCTCTCAGTGGAGATCAGTGCAGCCCTTTTTTACAGAAAAAGGAAGACATTAAGTATTGGATAAACTGTTCTATAAGAATTACACTACTTGTTTTGTGTGAGCAGAGAAGCCCCTCATCCCTTAGCTTCCTCATTCTAATTAGATTTTACTATTTCATCCTAAAAAGTAGTAGTAAAAAACCAGACTAGATTAGAGGATGCAAAAATGTTTGTGTATATTAAGGTGGACTTGGAAAAAAAAAGAGTAGTTCCATTTTGTCTGTTGGCACAGTTTAAAATTTTTGTTTGTCTTATCGGAAGCTGACATTACACAGTCTTGAACACAATTAATTGCAAAAGCAAGAAGGTTTCTTCCCATATTTAGCTTTTGGAATGGGTTTTACCTGTGCTCCTGAATGGTGGCCTTTGTCCTCTGAACAACCATCAATGTTTCACCTCTGGGATGTGCTCATGCAGGCCTGCTCTGGAGATATGCATCCTCTGGACGGACCTCTGATGATGAAGGTGGGCAGCTTTTAAATGAGGAGAACCAGAATAGTGATCAAGGCATGATTTCCCTAAGCTCTATGACTTTGCTTAATGCAGACCTATGCATAATACAGAGTACCTATGCAGAGAAACCAGAAAAAGGAAATATCACTGGTGTTGATTAGACATTCACCATTGTTGGAAGTCTTGTTTGTATGACTTGAAACAGGTGTACCTGCTAAAGGTACTCTGTGGCCCCAACGGCATTCCTCATGCAATGAGGCATAATTGGTGCAATAAGGCAGATGTCTGAGGGATTCATTTCACCTGACATCCCCTAAATGGCCCAGCTTTGCAAAGTGATAGAAGCAGCCCTGTAGAGCCATTCATAGCCATTAACTATGCTAAAGGGGAGTGGCTGCTATGATGGCTCCTGTGATGTCTGCTCAGAGTAATTTGAAGGTTTGTCTGGGTCAAATCAAAAGTATATCTAGCCTAGCCTTATAATTTGGATGGTTGCTGACAGTAGATGCCTACAGAAGAGCATAAGAATGGATCAGAGATACCATGGTACTCTTCAGAATGATCTTTTATATTCAATGATTTGTGTTTCCAGTTCTGCTCCTGGTAGAGGTGGCGTCTTTAATCAATTTAATCACCATTAATTTGTCCCACTCTCCTAGGATGTCTGTAAAATATTAACATCTGTAGCATGCTGCACAACGGGTGTCACAGCTCACAGGGTGAAGAATTATCCAGCACATCACTGGTATCTGCAAAAGAGGCTTCTCTTCTTGATGCCCTTCTCCCGGTCTTAGGAAATAAAAGCTCAGACACAGTTAGAGGGTTGAGGGTTGTTTACATCAGTATTTTAATAGGATCCCATTCGATGCATTGCTTCACCCAGGCGACACGCATTGCAGTGTCCCATCCCCCCAGTCGAGTATACAATTAAAGACCTTACACATTAGCATATCTAACAAGAAGGCCCAATAAGGGGGCTAGGGTGGGCTAACTTCTAGTTTAGAGAGCTGTCCTGCTAGGGGACCTTGAGTGCTTACAACAATAGCATGTTTGGTCTTCTAACTCTACAGTTTCTGGGGTGTTTAGTCTCCCAGCCTACCAGATACCAAGAAACCAGGATAAATTATCACACCTAAAGCATCACAAGTATGCATGCTGATACTTGTGGATATAGGGAACTGTGTAAAAGGTATTTAAGAGAAAAAGCAAAAAATCCTTCAGGCATCACTCTGTGGCCAGTAAAAGGAATAGTAACAAGCAATAGATACAAATCGTGAAGAAACAATACATTGTGAATAAAATTTTACTGAAGAGGACACCAGGCTCCACCTGCCAAAAACCAAATGACTACTGTTTTATCAACCTTCCAAAAGCATTTAAGTTATTTGAAATGCATCCTAAGAGCCACTCACTGTGGAAACTGAGTTAGAGAAGTTCAGTAGCTGAGGTAGGGCTGTCTCCATGTCCTGTTTGTAACTGGTTTTCCACTAGGATTTCTCAATTGCTTGTAACAGCAGTGCTTACATATACTGCTCATGGGTTTTATCACTTATGATATATAATTGTTTCAGTAACAACATGGTGCATCTTGTCACAGTCATCACAAGGACTGCTTCTAAAATCTGAGGTAGTTTTATATCCAGTCATAGAGTTTGCAAAGGAAAGAGGTTGCTAGGATCTGCTCCTATTCCTGACTGCAAGACAGTCATGCTATATAAGCCACTGTCTTGTACCTCTTTCTTTACAAAGATATTTCTTATCTAAATTGATGGCTGGCTATGAAAACTTACTTCATAGAGTAGAAAGTACTTAGTGTCACAGATACAATTAAATAGCAACAGTCTAACTCTGTTTTGCCTTGAGACAGGGGCTACCTATGTTTGCACACAGGAACTTGTGATGTGTAACAGGTGCCTATCACAGTGGGATTCTGGTACTTGAAAGAGATTTCCAGGTGCTATCACAATCCAAATGATAATGTGGTCGATTTAAGGTTATATTGTTCTTATCTGTCCCAATGTCAGGTTTTTTTTTCAAGTGCTTTTTTTTTTGTTTAAAAAGACAGATGTAGTTACATGGTTATCCTGGTTTCCTGTACTGTCCCCTAATTTGCTTTTCATGTACACAGAAATTTACTAGCTTTTCTGTGAAGTAAAACACGTGTGTTTTCATGTAGAAATGACTGTCCTGTGTATCCCAGTTCAGCTTGGGAGAGTCTTAAAATTGTGGCATGTGAGTGGTTCTGCTTTATTCCTCTTTCATTAGGCGTTTCTTCCTAAGTTGTGATGCCAGTTGAAAAGACCGATATTCATGCAGGAGTGTATGTACAAGATCTTCTGAGAATGTCATTTTTGCAGAAATCTGACCTACATCAGAGCTGAGCATTTGCTAATGAGCAGCCTGGCAATGCCCCATAAGGACATTGGGCATCTGGCCAGAACCTGCAAGAGATGTTTAAGAGATAGCTTAGGAGAGATGTTTTTGGAGATGAAAGGTAAAGGTGGACAGTTTCGTGTCGTGTGTAAAACCTTGTACCTCAGGGAGAAGGCTTGAGTGAAACCTGGGCTGAGCCAAGAGTCGCTGCTTGGTAGGGTTGTCCGGGGATCCTGCCCACTTGGGTTTGCAGGCAGATAACACATGTTATTGTGGCTGTGGTAAAACACTGCTGTGGAAGCACATGCTGGGAATTGATGCATTTCTGCAGGCCAGGCACAAGGTGCAGGGAGCACTTAATCCCTGCTGTAGAAAGGTTTCAGCTATTTCCAATAACAAGTTCTTTAAATAGGAGCACTGGCATGCAATCAGCAAATGAGTGTCCTTGCTGAGGACTGGAAAGACATGTTTACTGGGTGAAGTTCAGCCACTGGGTGTTTCCAAGTTTTGAACTGCTGGAGCAGACTGCTGGGAACTCAAATAGAGTGTAACTGTGAGTGTGGAGGTGGAGGGCACAGTGTCACAGCTGGCACGTTCAGGCTCTGAGCACTTTGAGCTCCCACTGAGAGCTGTAGAGGGCTTTTTGCTATGGTTGTTTGGTCTGTTCAGCTCCTGTGCCCACAGCCATTGTTAAAACCCACAGAGCTCCTTTTGCCAAGGTTGCCCTGACATTGTTTCTCGCTATGGCTGGTGCTGCCAGACTACCTGCTTCACACAGCTCTGTGTTTACCTACTCGCTGTGAAAGTTCAGCATTGCACTTTTGCCAACATAAAGAGCCTGCCTGGGTAAACTTCTGCCTGCCACTTAACGCTTAAGCAAGGTTTTCTCTGAACCTAAGGACAATATAAATGTTTAGACATATTGCTGTGTTTTTGAAAGATATTTTGGTTCAGAAGAAGACTTGGCAGACATAGAAGTTAACATCGCTGCTTGGCTATGAACAAGAAAATGAGGTGGGTACTGTTCAACAGCTAAGGTAAACATGGAGGTGCAGCAACCTGTATTTTGTATTTTAAACAATATAAGTGTTGCAGAGGATGTGAGTCCAATTTCAGGCTGCTCACCTGCTGGAAAGGGGCTCTTTTTACTCCTTCCTTCTTAGTCCTTCTCCCAATAGGTGTTTTTTGTGCTGAGATGATGATAATTCCTTCCCTTTCTGCCTTAATTTTTGCTTTTTTAATACTTAGGTTCTATCTGCTGTTTCTTGCTGTGAGACACCTAAGGTGGTTTGTGTTTTTTTACCTCCTGGTTTGTGTTTCATATGTTATATTTGATGGGAAGTGGGATTTTTGAAGGCTGCAAGAAAAACATTCTAAAGGGTTGGCACTCTCTTAAGTTCCTTTGGTGAAGAAGTTACGTGGCTTGTAGTGATTGCCGAGTGCTGCCTTCTCCCTTGCTGATTGGAACTTCATGCTAGTTCGCCAAAATCCTACTGAACTAAATGGAAACAGCAGAGAAACTTTTTGGTGGTCATTAGAGAGTATGTGACTAAACTCCAGCACCTGATGTGTGTTACCTCCTCTAAAGGGAGATCTGCAGTGGACATGCAACATGGGGCAGATCCAGCCTCAGGAGGGAGTGGAGGGGATGGTCTCTACAATTTTCACCACACAGTTCAGTACCAAAAGCACTGAGCATTTTCTGTTTGCATTTACTTTTTTTCCCCCGTTGCTCAGCAACTCTGAAGAAAATGCCTAGAGCATTTTTCAACATACCTTATATCTAACAGAATATAGAAAAGACCAGGGTCCCTGGGGACCTCTTTCCAAATAGATTCCTGATCAGCCTTCTTCTTATTGCTCTATTGCCTGTTTTCCTGCTCCTGGAAGTGTTAACAGTAATTAGTATGGAGTCTTCATGGAGCACTTTTATTTCAAGTAGCATCTCACAGCAGATGTTTATGGAAGCAGCAGTGTTTTGATGTGCAGTTTTAATTATTTGTCAGTTCAGCTTGATTTTATTTGAGCCTGTGTACCTATAAAGGCTGAACAGAGATCTGTCTGTGTTCACAAGATAGGTAAACCTAGAGAGTAAAAAATGTGCAAATGTAAGGGTGATAGCAACAGTACCAGTAGTCAGGGTAGGTTTTTTTCAGTAGAGATGCTTTGACTCACTGCTTTGGATGGCGAGTGTACAATGTAAAATTTTTTTGCTTATGACTGCACAACATCTAGTCCCTGAAATAATTACCTTGACATACTTCACTGCAGATTTTTTTTAGGTGCACACCAGAGATTATGACATTTTATTAAACATGGAAAGGGCCCTAAATTACAGTTCTGATGCTATAATTTAACCTGATACTTTTATCCTGTTATTTCTCTTGGTATGTCTTTTCCATTAATTTCCTACCCCTTCTCTCTGAAATCTCGTTTTTTGAGAATTTGGGGTATTTGGTTGAGGATTCATGGATGCCCATTCATGCATTGTCCTTCCATGTGCAGTAAATTTAGTGTGTTCCAGCTGTTTTGGAATTTATTGTGCAAGGCCCTGACCCAAAATGAGGTCCTGAAAACCTCAGACAGACAAATAGCCTCTGAGTTGGTGATGATTGTGTGATTACAAAAGCTCTAACCTGCCAGACTTGTGCTTTGGTGTGTGCAGTGCAGCCACCATCAGGTCCCCTCTCCATCCAAGGGCAGGACAGCTGGGAGATGGGGTCTCTGGGGATAGAAGCACCACTGTCCACCTCCAAAGTGTGGAGAAGGGGTACTGCAGAGGCACAAGTTGTGGGGATGAGGAGAGAGAAGAAAAGTGGGTATTAGATGCCAGTCATAACCTTCCCTCTACAAACTGGAGTATAAAGCATTAGTATGTTGATGTCTTAAGAGGTCCACCCATGTTTCAGGTGCTCACCCTTTTGTAAGTGTTGATTACAGGCTGGAGAAACAAGGAAGAAAAAAAGAACAAATCATTAAACATCCAACACTATTAAGCAAGGCTTTCATTTGTAGCAGTGGCTTCTATTCCTGTTATTCCTGTGCCTTCAGCAGCTAAAAACTTTAAAAAGAAACCTAATTCATGACATCTGCATCTGACAGTGATACTGAAGGTGAGCCCATTGCTGTGCAGAAGGAATGCCATAATACAGAGCTTGTTTCTGGTGACTGCAGTGCCACCTCAATGGCAAATACCCAAAAGGGGGAAGAAAAATAATAAAATGGAGGGGAGAAAAGCAGTTTGTGTCTGGTGATGCCTGACTTGCAGCTTCAGTGGCAGAGAGAGGCAGGAAGTGCAGTCCTGCCAGAAAGGCTCAGGCTGGCTGAGCAGGGAGGCCAGGCTATCCCAGCCATGCTGCAGTTGTGCTGCAAAAGCCGCAACCTTGGCAAGCTACACCACGCAGAAGCAGAAGGTAGAAGAAATAGAAGAAGGTAGCAAAGTCATAGGAGGATGGGTGCTGGGCTGCTGGGAAAGTTTCCAGCAGCCCAGCATTACATCCCAGGCAAAGCTTTCAAGTTGTTTGCCTCCCAGGCTATGACAAATCCCTTGTGTTGGGTCACAAGCTTCAGAAAAAAGCATCAGCTGTGCTGGATCATAAGATGAGGGAGTGACCATGGCTCAAGGCTGTGGCTGGTGGGGAGGAACCAGGACCAAGCAGAGTTCCTTTTGGGGCAGACATGCCCTTTGGCTTTTGGCTACAGACACACCCTCTCCCCTCCACAGTGGGAGGAAACTCTTGGTCTTCTCAGATGGTGTGAGCTACAGCCTGGACTACTGGAGGATGTGGAGCAAGGGCTGGGAGTTGCACTTGCTGTCTGGAAGCTGCTGGGTCTGCATGGGTGCACAGCCACAATGGGGAAAGGTAAAGACCACTGGGCCATGAGACCTCATAAAGCCCCTTGATTCCTGATGTGGGCATGGCTCTACAATGACAAAGCTTGGCTGTTTCACTCCACTTGCTCTCCTGGCATCAGGGTCAAATTAGGGATGTGTAGAGCTGGGTGATGGTTGTAACAGCCCATCCTCTCTTATATTTGTGTTCCTAAACTAATCCCCATTTCTAGCATGTTGGCTTTGGGTAACTGATTTCTGGTCTGTCCCATCTCTTACTTTTCAGTCAACCTTAATTGCCGGGACTGTATTAGCTGGTCATTTAGTTTGAACTAACCCAATAATTTTTTTTCTGCTGACCTTAAAATCTCTTGTAGAGCAGGGTGAGTTTAGACTACTCTCTGTTCAGTCAGTTTATAGTACAGGCTTCAGAGCAGATCATTAATCTTAACTTGGAGTGTTTGGATAACTTATTTAATATTAGGGAAGGTATCAATATCTACCTATGACCTGTAAGTTAACTGTGAGTTTTTTTGATAGCTCACTATTTATGGCCTCCCTAAGAATATGAATTCAGGTTGTGTTTGGAACAGGGAAAGTAATAAGTTATTCAAAACCCAGGACATTTACAGGGTTGACAACAGAAGCTAGATCATTCTTCCATGGCACTATGAAGATGGCATGTACTATGTATTTCTTCTGCAGAACTTTCTTCAATAGTCAGCAGTGACACAGATAAGTCAACAGCAACAATGAAATGCAGAAATTTTCTGAGGAAAAGTAGTCTATTCTTTTTAAAATAAAAACAGAAAAACAACAAACAAAAGAAAGTATGTAATGACCACCCCCACTCCCATGTCCCAGCACAAAAGACATACACATACAATAAACCTATTCGAAAGAGTCTGGTTGTAACTGCTATGGGGGTAAAGTGCAAGATTGTTCACTGAACTATGAATCCATTTCCTCTTCACTAAGGAGAAGAAACCCACACATCAACATGTAACAAGAAAAATCTCAGTGGAAATGCTATACCTTTTGTCTCATTTTCCTTGCCACAATAGCACATTTTTATTTTGTTGAAGAAGCAGGATAATTTGTGGAGTATCAGCTCATTATCAGTAGGCAACTTCTCAGACTTAATTATAAGAGAACAGCACTTAGAAGCAATCTCTCATTTGGAGGTGTATATCCCTGTGAGAGTGGCTGCAGCTGTGGCTCCGCAGTCTCCTTTGGCCATGAGGTATGTTATGGGATCAATTCTGTTTTGAGGGGTATGCAGTCCTTACTACTGATTGTAAATGGAAATAGTAATTTGAGTGATACTGGTCATTCTGTCTTAGTGTATGTAAATGTGGTGTTTCAAATGGGCAAGAGAAAGCAAGCAACTAAATGATGTCTGTGTGTTTCTGTCTGACAGTCTTCCACTTCAGTTCTGGGGGTGCCTCTCCTGAATTTTCTCACTCGATTTTTGTTTTAAGTGTCTTTATTCCAGTGGCACAAACAAAAGGTCTTGGATCTTCTTGTTCTGGGAGTGAAATCTGTTGCTTGTTCTCTGCAATAGGGATTCTCTTGTGAATTTAAAAAGAAAACCAAAAAACTCCCCAAACCAAATGTAAAAAACCTACCTCTCCAAAAATGTGCCTGAAATCTCTGGCTTTTTTTTTTAAACTGTGAATCCTGCTGTACAGATGCCTGCTGCTCCTGAATGTTGGAGCTAAAATGAAACATACCTTGTGCTCTCTCTTTGATTGAGTTCAGCACATGTGAAGGGAATCAGAGGGGCAGTATTTTGGCACAGGCACCCCAAACCCTAATACATGCACACACACTGCCTGATGTTTCATTTCAGGTTATAAACTGGATTACAACATGCCTTCACCCTGTGGGCATTGTCCAGGGAAACCAGGCTGGATCTGCCTGATGCATAAAATGATCTGACTAAATGATTTCCAAATGGAAAGTAAAGCATGTATGAAGAATTTATATTCTTTACAGGAATTTAAATTACATTTCAGTCACACTAAACAACTAATAATACTATTTAGCTCATCAATTCAAGAATCAAATAAATATTATATTCTGGAAACTATGCTTAAAGAGCTTTGGACAACATTTTAAACTTCTAAAATAACTATATCTGTCCTAATTAAGTCAGGATAGCAAAGAGAGTATTTAAGCCCCACGTGTTACTTTCTTGATGCAAATGGAGCTTTGTGTTCTTTTATTTGTGGGAAGCTTTGTTAGCCTCAGTTAGCTGAAATACTTGCATACGATTTGTTTTTTTCAAAAGAAAAGATACACTGTATTTAGAGATGCAAATACTACCTTGTCTGTAAAACCCACCAGCTGTTATACTGGAAGACAAAGCTAATTCTATGTTGCTTTACTTCGCTGGTGTCTGTGTATTCACAAGCATCTTTTTAACAACCTTCTCTGCACAGCTGAAAAATAGCAGGCACGAAATTTCTTTTTGATTTCTTTGGTAACAGCCTAGTAAAATCAGAGTTGATCTGTGAATTTAAAAAAAATTAAGCACGTAAATAGATTAACTGTGATAATATACCTTTGCATTAATATATGTAGAAAAGTTGAACAGTCAGTTAGCCTTGATTCTCAAAGTCCTTGAATATGAGTTTACTAATTGCTGCCTTGAATATTTGACTTGAGGCTGAGTCAGGTCAAATATACAGCTCTGTAGTAGGAAAAGCTGTTGGTGGTTTGTGTGTCAGTAGCACAGTTTTCTGGGGAGGCTCTTTGCTTCTGATTTAAACATCTGGAGAGAGACAAAGAGCATTTGTGGGGTCTTTTGTTGCTTCTGAAAGTTGAAGCAGCAAAGAATTATGTTCCAAGAAATACCCTGAATCCTGGAAAAATCAGAGTGGAATCATTAAGTGTTAAACTTTATCTTCTTTGTAAACGAAAGTGCTTTCGTTTTATCTCTGGCAACTGTCCTGATAATGGATGTTACGTAATATTTACTCTCTCTTTCGGAGTTAAATCCTTTTTCCGATTTGTGAATAGTATTTGCATATGTATTTCTTAGCTGCATTGACATGCCAGATGCACAGTGGTAGCTGTCTCCGCCTGCTAATCCTGTAATAACATTCTGGTGACCAAATTCAATGGCCCTGCGCGGAGCCTCAGAACAGCTGATTGCTGAGTAGGGAGGAAAAAAAAATAACCCAGCGAATCTGGTTGCAGCTCTCTGCTGCATCCCCATCCCACAATCCCTTGCACCATTTGCTGCAGTCTTTCTACACAGGCTGAGTGAGAAAAAGATGTACTAAATAAAGATTGATTGGTTTGAATCCTGAAGGGGTCTCCCACTTGTAAATGACCCAGGGAGAAAAAAAAATTCATGACGACTTCACTGGGCCTCCTCTTATTCTTCCATTTTTCTTTCCACCTGTCCTCTTCATGGACAGGAGCGTCATTCCTTAGAGCACAAAATCTCTTGTGCATCTAATAATGACTGTGCTGTGGTAGGGATTCCTTAACAGTTTTATGCGTGAGGCTTGAAATATTAACAGATGATGGTTTGTTCGTTTGGATTACTGCGGAACTGCAGCTCCGTCCCTGCAAGGATTTTATCCTCAGCACTGCACTGATTAAGCTATTTTTCTACAAAGATGGGTAGGTCTGAAATGCTCAAGTTTGCTCAGTGTTATTCCTGGTGGCTGCTGCTGGGTTGTTCCTGTTTTGCCCCCGATCGTTCATTACATTTCTGCATGCTGTAAGAATGAAGAGAGTTGCTGTGTTTTAAACAAGGCACTAAGCTGATTGCAAGAGTGGGAGAGAAAGGAATGCAAATTTAGCTTATCAAGTCTTTTACACAAGTGGACTGTGTGGCAGTTCTGATTATTAATTTGCTCAGTGTGTTCTGTATTGCCTGATCTGGGGGCTGCTGCTAGAAATGGCTTGAATCTGTTCTTTATTCCTACAGACTGTGGACAGGTGATCTATCTGTGTTAAGGACTTTTAAGCCTTAGCTCCCCCAGTCCTTGAAGCAACATTATTGAGGTTCCCCACCCTTTCTTACGGCTCTGGAGGCCTAACTGTTCCTTTGGAAACGTTGCCATTGGAAACCTATTCATTCATAGTACATGAATAGACCCTCTAGGTTGTAAATACCATTGATAAGAGGATGAACAAGATGCAAGCTATTTGTTCTCCTCAGGCTGTACTTTGAGTCTAGTTGCAGCTCTGTCTGGGTGGATTTCAGAGACAGTAGTGTGTCAGGAGCACAGAATTCTACTCTTTTAGAAATAAAATCCTGTGAAGTTACTTGATTCCTCAATGTCTTTTCTTGGCTGGGAAACTAATAGAGAATTTTCAGGAATTCCAGAGCTCATTTGAGAATACCTGTAGAAAGGGTGCATTTTTCTATTACATGTCTCTATTTACCTGAAACAACTCTTCTGGAACTGTTATTTGCTATACCTGATGTTATTTTTTTTCTTTTCCCCCTTTTCCAGTGCTGTAGGAAGTTCCTTTCATATGGGTGGGGCTGCACGCTGGCTTTCCTGAAGGCATGCATGCATAGCGGGGCAAAGCTTTCCACTAGCTTAGAGAGCCATTGTTTTCTCCTTTCTTTGCTGTCTAGTATATTTTAAATGAAAATCGTATCTCCAAGCAGAAGGAAAAAGAGTAATGCTGCTTCTGGGGTGGCTGGGAAGATAGCGATCCTTGAGCCTCAAAACGGGGACAAAGAGAGTACATTTCAGAACCCTTTACTGCACTTGGTTTAGCGAACCCGAACTTGGTTTTGAGTGTGTGTGTGTGTTATAGATAAATGGGTGGGGGGGTTATGTCTTGTTTGGTGCAATGTTTCCTAGTCCTTTGGCTTTGCATGTTTAAATTACGGAGTGTAACTATATGAAGTGATTACCCTGTTTTTGAAGCTCGTGCTTCAGCTGCTCTTTTTTGATTGTAAGACATAGTGGAAAATGCTCTGAAAAGCACTCTGGCTGTTTTTGAGCTCAGAAGATGCTACTAAAAAAAGAATTTTTCTTGTAAAAGTAGTGTTATTTGCAAAATCTCCCACTGCTAATACATTTAAAAGTTATGTTGCTGCAAGCATAGCAGTAAATCAGAAAAAATATGGTGTGGTGAAATTCAGAAACATTGTCGAAAATCTCCAGATTTTCTTCAAAGAGTCTTTGATTGTACAGTTGCTTTCATTGAGTAAATGGGCAAAATCATCCTTCTCATAGCTACATCACATTCATCAAAATTACATCAAAGGTGGAGTTGCTTTAGAGAAGCTGCAGAATCCTGCAAATCCCATACTCAAGATTTTTTTTAGAGGGACCATTTGTGTAAGAAGTTGTTGTACCAGATAGTGGCCAAAGTACAGGTGAAATTCTGTTTCCAGGTACATGTTTTAAATCTGATTGATGTGAGCACAGGGGACAAATGACAGTCATGGCCTGCTGCATTTCAGACAAAACATAGAATATTAAAAGCACTTATTTCTGAATCTTTAATAGTTTCTTTCACTGACAAAGCTTAAAGCATGAGCATTTGAAAAATAAAGTTGTTGGCCTGAGATTTATGTATGAAATGCTAAGAATTACTTGATTTTGCATTGACACTGGGGGAATGTGAAAAACTAAGATGAAAACCAGATTAAATCAGTATTGTTTTTTCAGGCAGCAGGAGATTTTCTTGTGGTAGCACTATTTGCTGGTGTAGTTCTACTTGCTAAGGGAAAGATGAAATACAGAAAATACCTGGTTGCTAGAGAACTTTCTTCTGTTAAATGATAGGCAGCATTCACTGGAGACCTATTCTTTGATATCTTAAGTACAGCTTTTTTCAATAGTTTGTGCTCAGTCTATAACAAAAAAGAATATACTGTTTGTGTGTCCAATTTAAAAACCATGGTTTTGATAAGAAATCCTCCTGCTTCTGATTATCTTCCCTGTTTTGTTTGGGTCCCTGCCCCTAACATTTGGGGAGGGAGAGTGGGAGGCAAACACAGCTGTGTAGGTGGTGAAATGAATTTTCCTTTTGAAACATGTAGCTGATTTTCTGCATGTTATGCTGCCAGATGTATGAATATGTTAATGGGTCTTTGATTGTCTGGTCTTTCTACTCTGTTTTGTAAGAGGCAGATATTTTGGTTCCACTTCTTGTAAAGCCACCTTTAACTCAAGCTTTTTAAAAGTAACACAGTTTGCTAATTTATCTCCTCAGGTTTATTCTGTGTGATTTATGGCATTTAAACAGGAAAAAATAATTTTGTGTTTATGTAATACATTTTATCTTACTACAGGAAAATAATTTTTTAAAAAATATTTTAAAAATATGAAAAAGACATGCAAATATTATCAATCTTGAAATCGTACATTTTTCGGTCATGAACAAACATGATATTTTATGAGTATTAGAGCAATTTTTATCATTGCAGTTTCCCCTTCCTTGGAAAAAAAGGAAACAAAAGGGCCTGCCATAAGTGTTTTCCATGGAATTAAATGTCAGTTACTGCTGTTGGGTATTTGAACTGTGAATAACTTTATGCTGCTGTATTTGCTAACACAGAGGCAATGCCCCGGGAACCTGTTATCAGGGAAACCAGCACAGCTGACTTATGATCCATAATCACTGTCATTATCCTAGAAATAGGCCCTTGCTCAGTGTAATAAGTAAAACATACCGATATGGCTAAATACACAGCTGAGGGAGAACAGCATGGGTTCAGCTCTGACAGATTAGTGTGCCATTCATTCAAGCACAGGAAGAAGACCTAACGTAATGCAAGCAACAAAATGCTACACAGGTCACGCAAATCATTCTGGAATTGAGTGACCTTTGAGCATGATCAGCAGAGAGCTTGTTGTTTCTGTCTTGAAAAGCCTGAACTGCCCTCAAGCTAGATCTCAAATTGTCTGAAATGGGTGACTAAAAGGGGGTAGAAATTGTTTAGGAAGAAGTTAGAGCCCTCAGGAGTGTACCTGCAGAGAAGCAGCCCAGCTGGGCTTGCAGCTCACAGAGAAGAGGAGCTGGGTTCAGCTGTGGGTGCGGGAGGTGTGGCAGGACTCGGTGCTGCGACAGTTGCGGCTGCGCCTCTGGCACTTCGGCCTGCTAGAAATGCTGATGGAGAGGAGTTCTTGCTGGGCCACCCTGCCGAGGACTCTGCTTGCCAGGTTTTCCTCAACTATTTTAGCAGGCTTTTTCCTATGGTTGCCTCCTTCCTTTTCCTCCCGTCTTCTCTTTTCACATATTAATTCTGTTGGCTATAATCTGTGTCTCCAGCTGAAAAGAACCTACATTTTTCTCTCCTGTTCCAGGACAGGAGGTGTTCCAAGCCTGCTGCCATCCCTTTAATCTGCGATTTTAATTCTAACAGTTAGTAGACTTTTTTCTTAGCCTTTTATTTCATGCTTTATATGCCAGATTGTGAAGAATCCTCAGTCCTAGATACATGATTCTTACTACTAGTTGGGCCAAGAATGACATTTTTCTTGCATTTATTATTTGGATGCGCTTCATGTATCCTGATTGCTGATTCTCAGTGGTTATCAGTTGCATCTTCTTTGCTCTGTTTCTTTTATCGTGAGGATTTTCATTTTGCCTACCTCATCCCTATTGGTGATGCAGAATTTGAGCATTCCCTTCCCAGGGGCTGGCTGGTTCTGGGGCTTCCTGGAGTCAAAATCTACCATATTTTTGGCAATACCAGCACCGACGGGGAAAAAAATTGTTAGGTGAACCATTTTCAAACCCTGTCTGTGATGCAGCCATTTGACTGGCTGGTGCAGTTCCAGTTTGAGCATTTTGCCAGCGGTACTGTAGATGTTTGGTAGCACTGGCTGAACCTACTGGCACAAGAACGTTTTTATCATGGGTTTTCTTTAAAACCAGACAGCCCCGTAACTCTTTCAGTCCAGAGGCAGCATGCCATTCCAGAATGCTCAGACAGAGGTGTTGTAGATGTTGCTGACTGTTTCCCTGGCTCTCATCAATGATAAGCCATTTTAGAAGTTTAATTTTTTCCTGTTTTGTTTTATATGGAAATATGAATTCCTGCATAGGGATGAAACATGAATGGATTAGTCAATGATTTTGTTATTTCATGGAGTTTATAAGCTGTTTTTCTTTTTTTCTTCTTTTCCCCACCCCACTCCAGCAGTGTGCAGGGTAGAAGGGAACAGGACCCATATGTCAGTGGTCTAGGATGGCCAGTGAAGGCTCCAACATCCCAAGTCCTGTGGTCCGTCAGATTGACAAGCAGTTTCTGATTTGCAGCATATGCCTGGACCGTTACAAGAATCCCAAAGTACTTCCCTGCCTGCACACTTTCTGTGAGAGGTAAGTCCTTTCCTCATGCTGGTAACTCAATGTTTGTGTCATGCAGCAAGTACAGGACAAGGCATCCTTTAGTGGACAGGGACTTTTCCCTTTACTTGTAAATATCGTCTTAAGGCATGATAAAATCTGGGAAGGCTGGAGAGGCAGAGATGTAGAAAAACACATTTGTGGCAGGCAAGAAGAAGAGACAGCAGTGGCGTGTTTGGAATACATTCCCTTTATGCAAGAGTAAACAAAAAGTAAATCTAATTAAACTAATGAATACAGTTACAACAGTGTGAAAGGTGATGATGGTCAGAATTTGGACCTCAAATTAATGGTCTCAAAATTATTCTGATTATCATATAATTGGAAACAATTAAAAAAATTCCTTGTAGATTTACTAAGCCAATAAGTAATTATCCCATCCTTTAATGTCCAAGGGTTAGACATGATATATACATTATTAATAATCTGTGATTAAATGTCTTCATTATTCTGCAGTTTGGTTGACTGAAGTGGGAAAACTCTCTGGAAAGAGATGTGGTAAACCAGCAACCTGCCTTTTACTGTATTCAGCTGAATGAACTGAATATGCATAATGATACTTTAATGTTGCATTATCCATCAAACTGTGGAAAAAATACAGCATCTGCAGAAAAGTTATCTGAAGAATTAGTGGTTAGAGTTCTTCCTCTGATGATGGGATGCAACTCTGGGTTGTATATTGAATGGCAGGAGAATTTTTATAAATGATATGTGGCGTAAACACTTATTTAATTTTGGAGGTTTCTACCTCTTAGCTAGAATTGTGAAGTGACTCTAACTTTGCACAGGGTGAAAGAAAAATTGTGGATCTCTGATTGTGTCAGATGAACTGGTCTTTTGTAGGAGAATAGGAAATCCCAGCGTTAAAAAAGGCAGCACTGAAACTCTTACTGAAGTCATTGAGACAAGATTTTCACCACCATGTGTTAAGTTTCCTGACTTCTGTCCATGTGTAAAACCTAAGATCAGCTTCTGGTTTTCACTGCAATCCTCTTAGGCTGATCTGGTTATGGAGAGAGGCTGGAAGAAGTCTTCCCGTGTAGTGCTGATGTGCAAAGCCTAAGCTCTCCTTTCACGGAGCCCTTCCTGGGGGGTCAGGAGGAGGGCTGCCAGGGAAGATGAAGAGTGATGCAACCAAAGCCCTTGGAAAAGGATAAGAGCTGTGGAGCTGTGTGATGTCACACTTTCTCAGTTGGCATCTCATGAGGGATTTGGTGTAGCACTGCACTCTGTAAGAACTGCATTCTGCAAAGCTGCTTCTGCTTATAGGACCCTACTGAATATAGTATATTGCATGCAACTATATGTTCACTTCATTTTCAAGGCCAAAAAAAGTGGCCTTAAGTCTCACCTAGGCCAGCCTGCTGCATATTGTTGATTGCCGAACTTTTGTGTCAGATTTATACTCTGTGAAATTTATTTTTTCCTGATAAACCCGAACATTGCCCTTCCAATCAAACACAAATAAAAATTTCCTCCAAAACTCCCCTTAACATAAACTGTGATAACCTAGCAGGTAGTTCCCTATGTCATAAAGAAAGCTCTATTGATTTTGGCTAGCTGCCAAATAACTTTCCTAATTCAAATAAATGAAAAAAATTTTCTTTGGTTTCATCAGGACCATGTTTTACCTCTGAAACGCTAAACCCACAAATACAAGTTATTAAAGGAGATTCTGTTGGAAAGACAAGGGTCAAGCACCAGTTACTTAGTTAAAGGCATAGGCTCAAATACTTAATGCAACTTCATGTCTGTCAGGCTTTATCTGATAGTTTATTATTTTCACTGTCCTGTGAGCAGGATGCAGGTGTCTGGAAGCATGATCAACTGCACGAATATATCCAAAAAAGGCATATAACTCTTTTAATGATGCCTGCTTATTGAATCTTTCTTTTCATGTGGCAGACTAAAAAAGGTTTAAAAGAAAAAAAATATTCCCCAGAACCACTTTTACTTCAGAAGCCTGTTTGATGTACTTTTCCTTTAATAAGAAGGGGTAGCACTATTTCAAACTAGCTCTTTAACTGATGAAAGGGGTTTTTTTTCCCCTCTTTGATGATACTTTTCCTTTCTTTCTCCTTCCACCT
The DNA here is from genome assembly GCA_034509425.1 of Eopsaltria australis. NCBI lineage: Eukaryota > Metazoa > Chordata > Aves > Passeriformes > Petroicidae > Eopsaltria > Eopsaltria australis. Next base: position 4,204,371 of record JAVTVJ010000036.1, read on the forward strand.
TCCTTCCCCATAGGTGTTTACAGAATTACATTCCAGCCCATAGCTTAACCCTTTCTTGCCCCGTGTGCCGCCAGACCTCCATTCTGCCAGAGAAAGGGGTTTCTGCACTCCAGAACAACTTCTTTATTACCAACCTGATGGATGTCCTGCAGCGAACGCCAGACAACAGCATTGAGGAGTCCTCCATCTTGGAGACTGTCACTGCTGTTGCTGCAGGCAAACCACTCTCCTGCCCCAATCATGATGGAAATGTAAGTGAGACTGCCTCCTGTGCTATGTACAGGTACTGATATGTGCTGATTTGTCTGGGTTTCATAGATGTCTTTTTCTAAAGAGATAGCAGGGGAAGTGGAATCACACTGTTTCTTTGATTTATAATATATCAGCAAAAGACAAATGATTCTTCAAATTAACTCAAATGCTCTTAGTGGAGCATCTTGAAGTAGTCAGGATATTATTTCATTTTACCAGTCATCCGGGATGATACTGTCTTTTGACACCTTTGGTCAGAATTATTCTCTTGCAAGTACTGAACCTTGTGCCTTTATTTCTTTGGGTTGGGTTTCCTGAGCCCTCGTGCTTGTAGCATCAAGTGTTGCTGGGAGTACCTGTGTGTTTGTCTGGCAATATGTGACAAGGACCTTATGAGTTTAACTGACCTGCACACTGGGGCAGTACCAAAAGGTATGGGAACATATTAACGCAGAGCCAAATAAAAGTGAGTCCTAGTGGATCAGGACAGGCTAGAAATAGAGATCTTCTGTTTATCTGCAGTGTTTTGTGGATCTCTTTTATCAGTTCTTAGAGGCTGCTTTTTTTTTCCCTCCACCTACTCTGTTGACCTAGTGTGTCCTCACATACATCCTCAAATCATATCAGTGTTTTCATTGGCAAGTACCCCCAGCTGAGTAAATATTCACAGATTACTGCAAGAAAGCTCTGACTCTGCTCACTTCACAATTTTCAGTGTTAGCTTGTGTAACTTCATGGTAGGCATATGAGCTCCTGACTGATAGCAAAGCTTATGCAAACATGTAAGTAAAGACTGTCTTGCAAAACTCAGTGATGCTGTGTTGTAAACTGAATATTGTGCTTCTATGCAAGCCAAGAAATATGTGTCAGTTTTATTTGTTACCCAGTATAGGTACATTGGTTGTATAGGAGCAATTCAGCTGATAGATAATGATTACTGTAACAGAGGAATAGCTCAGTTCCTTCTCAGAATTAGGTGGACTTGTAGAACTGCTGTTGGACTCTGATTAATGAATAACTGGTGTAACTTTTTTTAATGTGTACTATACCTATGTGTGTGTAGTGGTTACTGATTAACGCTTTCCTGGTTTTTGTTTGCATTTTATTTGCTTTCTTTAAAATGAATCATAGTTGTTTTCTGACGTAGTCATTCTGATGGGAGCCATTTGATTGTGAAATGCAGAAAAAACTCAAAATTAAGGTGTTACTTGTTTTATATTTTAAATTATCAGCTGATTATTCTTTGGATATGTTTAAAAAACCCTGGCTAGTCTACAATCAAAAATATGCCACTTTATACCTCTCTGAGAACTCCTTTATAGGGAAAGGTGCATTTGTAAGTTCTCTAAACTTACTTGGCTTGCCTTGAAATATAGCCTGCCATTTAGGATGCTGAGTAGTGTGTGATGGGAACATCCTCTCGCTTCAGTAAGTATCTGGGAGGCTTGGGGATAGCCTGAGGATGACTCCAATTTAAAGCTTTGTGAAGCTAAGAAATGAAAAGCTAAGTGCACACATTAGTCCTTGTGATGGGAGGAGCTGAGGTAAGACTTGGAGAGAGCTGCTTGAGGCTGGCCACGTGGGTCTGGCAGCAAGGTGCACAGGGCAAGGTGCTGGGCACCTTAGGCCTCACTGAGGAAATGGGATTGTGCAGGCTTCATATGTTCAGGACACAAGAGCACTGTGTGGTAAGTAGGTTAGATTATTAGGAAATATCTAAAAAATCTTCACCCAGAATGTCTTTCCTGGTATGTGCTCCCCAGGGAAGCGGTCACAACACCAAGCCTGGTAGAGTTCAAACAGCATTTGGACATTGCTTTCAGGCACATGGTGTGACTCTTGGGGTGGTCCTGGGCAGGGCCAGGAGCTGGACTTCGATGATCCTTGTCCCTTCCAGCTCAGAGTATTCTATGATTCTAAGTGCCTGGCTGCTAGTAACTTTACTGGGGGCTTCAGGAAGTGAAAAAGGATTGAGCTTGCAGCTGGGGGAGAATGCCTTTACAGAACCAGCAGTCATTCTGCACTAAATCCACCCTCCTTTAATTTTTACATGTTGCTTGGGATAGAGTCAGACCCATTGTATTTTTACTATTTGCATAAAACATATTTCTTATAAATATTACCACTTTTTCTTCACATTATCTTGGAAATAAGTTTCTGTTTAAACAAGTTTTTTCAATAATTTCAGCCTTCCTGGATTTAAACCTCTCTTATTAAAATGAAGTAGAAAGTGATGCAGAGATACTTTCTCTTTTGCTTGCCTGTCTACTTCTAACTTAGCCTTCCTCAGGCCATGTAGATGAGATACTTTCCCTTCCCAGTTGGTCCCCTATTCCAGTCACTCATATTTTCCATATGTGTGTATGTTTACTTTATTCTTCATGTGCACATCCTCCTGTCCTCTGTTGTGGCATCTTTGTTCTGTGTTCTTATGAAAAATGAAACTTAGCTTGTAATATCTAAATACAAAAGATGATTACCTGTGCCTGAACTATAAAAAATGCTTTGTCATTTTGACCCAACACGGAGCACAAATGTATGTTCTTGTTAAATGAGGGTAATAGGGCACATATGGAACTTCTGAACCTAGTAGAAGGTTCTTATCTTCTACCTACACATTAAAATAAGATTGGCTTTATTCTCAGCTGCAAGACACCTGCAGCTCTTGTGTATAAAAGCATTCTAGATTGGAAACATTGATCTAGAATCATTTAGGGACAGGTACAGCAGCCAGGGCAGAGAAGGCTATGAAATTCTAACTCCATTACTCCATAGTATGTAATGAGTGGTATAGCCTTTTTGCAGTCACCCATTCTGAAATGATTTTACTTGGGTTTTATTTGAACTGAAAACCAGCTCAGAGTCGAGGATCCATGCTTTTACAATGTAGAAGGTGGGGTATGTATTTTCTGCCTCTAGAGTGTAACAAGAGAGGATACACGGTATTAAATTAAACACTTTTAACAAGAGGGAATGCCTTATCTCTGACTCGCTTTTTCTCAAAAGATCATAGCACAGTTTGACAGGCATAAGATCTTGCTTACAAAAACATTTCCTGAACTTGTGGAGGTGTTGCTTACTGCCTGTATGTTTCTCTTAGAAAAATAAAAAATCCTCTGTCCTTGGTACTCTGATGAAGTGACTTCATATCTTACCTTTTAAACTGTTATTTTTTCTCCCCATATTTGTATTTCCCACCATGTCACTTACTCATGTATTCCATAGAAGTGTAATCTGTGAGTAAGGCAAAAGCTGTGACCAGGGAGGAAATAAACCTACATTCTAAATTTTATCAGGTATCTCAGAGGTGCCCTCAGGTAACTAAAACTTACATTCTTCTGAAACCCAAAACATACAAAGCTAAGGTACACACTAGCCCTGGGACCGAGGAATTAAGCATGTGTCTGTGACATGAGGAAGGTGGGTGGCAAAGAGCTGACTCATCCTTTTGCTGTAGATTGCTCTTTTAATTCAAACATATAGAAAGCAGAGGATAAGCAATGGGATTTTACAAATGTGATTTTAGAGAAGAGGGGCTTGTGATTGTTGAGAGCTTTTTCCTCAAGATCTGAAATTTGAAGGGCTGGAATTAGTGTATCTTGGCTTTGTGAAATCTGGTTCAGAAGTACTTGCATCCTTGATTATACAATTTTAAAAGTCTCTGTAAATTCAATTGAATTACAGTAGTGAAGATGTGCATGGGTCTCCAGTTACATCATAGTGCTGAAATATACTGGTCTGGTTTAAGGTGGGAATTAGTGAATGGGATTTCAGAACCAGTGGGTTTTGAAATTCACATTTCGTTACAGCTGATGGGAATGTTCTTGTTGAATTCGGTGGAATATATATATATACATAATATATAGTATTCCTGCCAAGAACTCTTTTGAGTTTGGAAAGGAAAGGCAAATGTCATTTTCTGAGATGTTTTGTAAGGCAAACTTATCATAATGAAAAATTTTCTGGGAGTGTCACAAAATATGATGCCCACATTGGGCATGGAGAGGAGAGATGAAAAGCCAGTAATACATGTCTGTCTGTCGTTAGAAATTAATCTTGCCTGATTAAGAGATTCTAGAAAAAAAATCTTAGGAAATCAGCCTATCTCGACAGTTGAAGCATGAATTGTATTAATATTAGGTTTTCCTTCTCCTTCATCTATGCACAATACAAAAATTATAGCGGGAAATGAAAGCTGCTTCTCTCAAAACATTTTGAATTGGAAGCAAAGGTAACTATTTCTATGCAGAGATAGACATTAGGTCCTTGTGATCTGTTTGCTGTTGTCATTTGAGGTTATGTGTTTCTCTGATACTTGAATAAAGAGTGAGAAAGTAGTTTAGGCTAAGCTTCAATATGCCAATGGGATGCTTCCTTTCTTATATATGTGGCTGCAAATATAGTGATGTTTATTATGGGGTGTTCAATAGAAAACAGAAATACTAAATTAATCTAATCACTGTATCCAAAGATAAAAATGTTGACTAAATAAAGGGCTTGTAGAAATATCTTGAACCTAAACATTAAATTATTGAGAGGCAGAAAGATGAATTTTGGGCACTCATTCAAAACAAATGAATTTTTTTCTTGGCCATATAAGAGGATTTCATAGTTTCCTTACAAAATATTCTTCCTTTTGGCTGTTTCTGATTGCAGACTTTTGAAGCCTTTGAAAAGATCATTAAATCCTGAACTCTGCTTAACCAATTTCCTCTATGCGCTGTAAGAATGCATCACATCACAGTGCCTACCAAAGTAACTATCAGGCCTCGGAGGATCTACCACAATGACACTGCTGAATTCACAGTGACTACAGCAATAGTGTTCATGAGGGCTGAATTTGTTTAGAAGATCTACTTTTTTTCCCCTTGCTGATCTATTTGATGTTACACAGGTTATTTGGAGCAACTTTTAAATTTTCTCTGAAGTGGCTTACATGAGTGGCCGACAAATGACTAAACCCTCATTGCATGTGAATCCCATATCTTGTGAATTGAGATAAGAGGGAAGAATGGGAATAAGATGGAAAGGAGCTTATCAAAGGAAAATCCCTCTTAATGCTAATTGCCACGTGCAAATCATGGTTCTTGCTTCCCCCTCCTTAATTCTCAAGATGCCTCAGAGCAGCCAGCTATTTTGCACTGGTGCTGTTACAAATCCCTCTTCTCACCTCAAAACAGCTGGTTCTACACAATCATCTCATCAACCAACAGCTCCAGCATAACCATCTTTGTGCAAGATGTCTGAGTGCCAGAAGCATCAGCTGAATTATTCAAGATTCTGATGCTATGCTCTGAATGCAAAAGAGCTGCCAATGTCTTGCTTTGAAGCATATACTACAAACTTCCTTATATCCTTTTTAGTAAGCCTAAAATGCTTTGTGCCCAAGGACTTCCTAGCTGTAAAAGAAAGTCTTACGCCAAATTTGCATATATGTGCATTATTTTGACTAACATATGATTTTGGGCACAGCACTTCTCTGTTTTTTTCCCTTCATGAATATATGCAGAATTTGGGATATCTATTACATGTAAAGATCTATTTTTATCTCTGAAGAGCATCTTGCTGGGTACTTAACAGGTTGAAACAATCTCTTCCTCTTTCAAGTGTAGATCAGCACTCCTATTACAATCTCATATCTGAGGTTTTAATGGTTTTAAGGGATTAGTAATGGGATATGGAGATTTTTCCCTGCAGCATATTGGTTCATTTAGGGTGCTCTCCTCTAGCAAATAAGCTTGCTGTTTGGTGACTTCTGTTGCATTTGTGTTTCAAGTGTGGCCCTGTTAGGAAAAACAGCCTAAGTTTACACTTTCTTTACCAGACCTATGGGAAGACTAAGTATCAAGTTAGTGAGGGTAGTTGAATGCCTACTTTTTTGAGTTGTTTCACAGAGTACATAAGAGAGACACCAAAACTTACTGTTACACAGTATAAAGATGATGTTAGGACCAGCAATGAAGTCCAGCATTGTTCACAGGCTGCTGTTCTGACACTTTATGATTGAATAAAATGCTTTTAAAGGAGCATGTTGATATAAAATATGTAAGAATAACAACCATCTTTTAGGCAGTAAATTACTGGTGCCTAAGAAAACAGAAGCTTTGTCTCAGAGCTTGGCTAATAAATGAGTTCAAGACTCTGTAAGATGTGCTTTGAGTTATGTTCCTGCTGCCATGTTTGAATGTGGAGTTATGCACTTTTCCAGGTGATGGAGTTTTACTGCCAGTCCTGTGAGACAGCCATGTGCCGGGAGTGCACAGAGGGAGAACATGCAGAGCATCCCACGGTACCACTCAAGGATGTGGTGGAGCAACACAAGGCTTCCCTCCAAGTCCAGCTGGATGCTGTTAACAAAAGGTGTGGAGACTCCACTGACTGTATTCCATTTTCAGTGTTATCACTGGCTTTCTATGCTAACTGGTGTAGATATTTTAATGTGTTGGTGCCATGGGTATTTACCTTGGAAACAGGGATAGTGAGGCTAGCATAAGGACAAAAAATCCTCTGAGTGGGATGTACTAAGATATTAGTGAAAAGAGCAAAAGACTCCTATCTGTCTTTCACAAAACAGAGGCCATTATAAATGCAAATGTCCTCCAAAGAAAGGGCATAAAATGCTAAGGAGGAAACTACTATCCAGTCATTAATTTAATGATGCCTAAATAAATAAATAATACTGAGTGTTAAAAAGACTGGTACAAATGCTATGGTGGCAAAAAGTCTTAAAAAAAAAAAGCAAATATGGGGTAGATCAAGTTATATCTTCTCGAGTAGATAAACAGCACAAAAGACAGAGGATCCAAGGCCTCATTGCTGGTGATGCCTAAAGTCTGATGGATTTGCACAGGGGAGGACTGTGGCTTAGCCTTGTTTTATCAGACCAGACCCACTGTGTGGTTATAAAAGGAATGAACTTGCTTCTGGGAAATGACCAAATTTAAAGACAGCCTGCTGGTGAGAGGGTTTAATCAAAAGACACCAGGGCAAGGGCCAATGTTTAATGACTTTCGAAACAGCAATCTTTGTAATTTAATTCCTCCCTCAGGCTTCCAGAGATTGACTCAGCACTTCATTTTATATCTGAAATCATACACCAGTTAACCAACCAAAAGGCTAGCATCGTAGATGACATTCATTCCACTTTTGATGAACTCCAGAAGACTTTAAATGTGCGAAAGAGCGTGCTGCTCATGGAACTGGAAGTGAATTATGGCCTTAAACACAAAGTAAGATGCATGTTTTGTTTCAGTGAAAAGCTGTTAATTTAATCAGCCAGTATTTACAAATGATGCAGGACGCCAGTTTGACAAATTGTGTCTGAGATCCAGAGAACCTTGTTTTCCTGAAATCAAGTGCTGCAGAGCCTCGCTTGTGGGTGCCAAGCCTTATAAGATGAGCATGAAGATACAGGCCAAACAATTTGTCCTGAAGAACTGAGTAAGGCTGCCTGTTTTGCTTCAAAGCACTTTTCCTTTCCGGTGCTTGGTAACATATTTCATGTTAGATGTCACCTGTTGGAATACAAAGAGATTGGAGGGACACCTCACTTAGGGGAATGAAGAGAGTAACAGATTGCAGAGCTATATTCACTCTTTTACTTCCTATCTGGATGACTGAATCTGTGAGTTTCCCCCCTTTATATTTAGACTAAACTTCAGAGGAAGAAAACAGAAACCTGTACTTCTACAAAGCAAAGCCTGTATCCTGGTGGGTAGAGATTTTGTTGAGGATTATTAGGTCTTAATCAGGAACATGAAAGAATTTAGTCCTTATTTTCCTGGGCATCAGTTCTCCTCTTTATAAAGAAAGATTTTTCCCTGAAAGTAGCCTTTAAAAGAAAATATCATCAACAACTGGAGTTTCAAGAGTGAGCAGCTGAGCATCTCCAGATGGCTGAAGTAGAGGAATGCTGCATTCCTGGATCTGGAATAGGCTTGAAAACATCATTAGAAAGGTGCTGAACTGCTGAGCCTGTGGAAATGGAGGAATTCTAACATGTGCATAGGATACATACTTTTAGGAACATAGGGAGTTCAAAACCATTGGGGCACAGAATTCAGTCATCTCCAGAGCTAAGCAACAGCTTAGAGAAGTTTGAGCATCAATAATGTGGATTTAGATCCCAGGTTCATGTAAATGTATTCACAATGTCACAATGAATTCAAGATGTCACACTTACTTCCACAGCAAGCAAATATACTCCATGTGTGTACAAAGTCTACACAGACTAGAATATGATGTTAAATTATCTTATTATTGTCTAAAGAGATTTAAAATTATTTAATAACTATTTTGAGCATTAGAGAATCAAATTTTTTTTAAGTTACACATAAGCAGTGAAAGAGGCAGCTACCTTGTTTGTATAAAAAAACCTCCACTGAAACTGGATTTTATTTTTGAATGCATAGTAGTCCTGCAAAATGCGTCAAACCCAAATAATCAATCATTCTGATCATATGCTTCTAAAAAATTTAAAAATAAAAGGGCTACACTTTACTAAAAAAACGTTGGTAATTCAGTTTGTTGTCCAATGGAGTTCAAGAGTGTAAGGTGTAGACTACTCTATGCATGTTAAATATTATTTGATTAATTAATATGTTAGGATTTAATATTTTCCTTTTTTGTAATGAAAGGAAACTGTCTTAAGATAGTATTGATTTTAAAACAGAGCTGCAAAAAGTCTTTTCCTTTGTGGCCTGTTATCTGAAGCATATGGGGTTTTGTTTTCCTGGGACCTTATTGGCTGTGCTCTGTCTTTAACTACTTATGTCTTTGAATAAAGACCAAATGGATCAGAAATGCCTTGTATTGCATCCTGAGAAGTTTCTCTATGCCTAGAAAAGAAATTACTTGAAATTTCAGTGTAGTCTTGAAGTTTGTTCATTCTGTTTTGATTGCAAAATATTTTGTGTTGTTATCACTTTCCCACAGCAGTGACACATGAACCTGGATTTTCTCCAGTGGATGAAAAGCTTAAAGCTTTGGAAAATTCAGGAAAAAATGCCTTTAGAATCCAATGTCACTACATAGTGTGTCTCAGCAAGGGAAGAATACTTCATAGCAATAAATATATCCAGTCTCTGAGCTTACTTTACATCAACTGAAATGTTTCAAAAATATTTACTTTACAGTGATGGTCAACAAAACAACTTTTCTAATCCACAGTCATGTCTGTGCCCTAGTTCTTCTCTGTAGGAAAAACATACCAAGTGTGTGACTGGGGACCTTCATTTGGGGATTTTATCAGTGGAGAGTGTGGGGGGCAGCTGCAATGTTTTCTTGACTATCATGAGTGTCTCTGCTAGGTTGTTATAATTCAGGGATCCTTTTTCCAATTTGTTGCAGAATTGTTTTTTTTAAAAAAAAGAGCCCTGTTCCCAGCCCACACTTTACAGTTTTGAGGTCGGTACTGTTTTAAGGATTTTAGACTGAGGGCCAGAACTGACTCTGTAATAGAAGCTCTTTCATGATCTTAAATATGAAGTGGCTACTTGCTGCCCACCAAAATTTCAGGCTACTCAATATCCACAACCCATTCTGTATGTTTTGCTTTCCTGTCTGCTGAAAGTGAGGAATCAATTTGCCCTCTGCCAGGGAGATTTTTCCTTTGTTCACTTATTTGGATTAGGAATCCCACTTTTCCTGAGGATGGATGTGCATCCAAGTCTTGAGGCCTTCTTCTCCATCCCCAAAGAGGAGTAACCCACAGACTCCCATGGCTCTGAAGAAACAGTGTCAAGAAGTTTCTCTCTTATTAATGGGCCTCATGACTCCAAAATATCTCTGCATCTGTGAACACAGCTCAGTTCCAGTAACTGTCTCATTAACTGGGACTGCTGAGAGTTAGATGGACAGAGTTCAAGCTTCTACATTTGTTGCTGGGTTTTTGCTCAAAAAGAAAACAAAACAAAAAGACCCAAAAAACCCCACAAGACAGGTGAGGCAATAATTCTGTGTCATGTGACAGTGGGTCTGTAAAGTCTTGAATTCCCAAGCCAGGGTAATTATTATAAATTTGGTTCCTACAGAGACCTTTAGATGCTACATTTTCCTAGGATAGGCCTTGTAACACAATGCTAATCTGGTGTTTGGTAATGCACACAGGTCCTCCAGACACAGCTGGATACCTTACTGGAAGGACAGGAAAGCATTAAAAGCTGCAGCAACTTTACAGCTCAAGCCCTCAACCATGGCACCGAAACTGAAGTGCTGCTAGTGAAGAAGCAGATGAGTGACAAGCTGAACGAACTGGCTGAGCGTGAGTTCCCGCTGCAGCCCCGTGAAAACGATCAGTTGGACTTTATAGTGGAAACAGAAGGCCTGAAGAAGTCCATTCACAACCTGGGGACTATTTTAACCACAAACGCTGTGGCCTCTGAAACAGTTGCCACTGGTGAGGGACTGAGGCAGACAGTGATTGGACAGCCCATGTCTGTTACCATCACAACCAAGGACAAAGATGGAGAGCTCTGTAAATCTGGGAATGCTTACCTCACTGCTGAACTGAGCACGCCTGATGGGAGTGTGGCAGATGGAGAAATACTTGACAACAAAAACGGCACTTACGAATTTTTGTATACTGTTCAGAAAGAAGGGGACTTCACTTTGTCACTGAGACTTTACGATCAACATATCAAGGGTAGCCCATTCAAACTTAAGGTGGTCAGGTCAGCAGATGTGTCCCCTACCACTGAAGGGGTTAAGAGACGTGTTAAATCTCCAGGCAGTGGTCATGTGAAGCAGAAGGCTGTGAAAAGACCTGCGAGCATGTACAGCACTGGCAAAAGAAAAGAGAATCCTATTGAAGATGATTTGATCTTCAGAATAGGTAGGTGATGTGGCTGCCTGTTGACATACTGAAAAATAGTTCAGAAAAATTTAATGAAAAAGTTTAGTTATTGTAAAACTAAAGCTGTAAGTAGAGCTGCCTGATAATACCATTAGGCCTCATGACTTTTGTTTATACGTAAATTTTGGAAGTACACACTTCAAAAGCAGTTTGCAGCAAATATTTAATTGGGATTTCAGTTGAGAAATTGATACATTTGATTTGGGATATTTTAAAAATTGTTAATATTCTTATTACAAAGCTTTTGGTATGGATTAAAGTAATTTCAGCTTGTAATTTCCACTTCTGTATCCCTTGCTTCTAGTGAACAGTTTCTGGCTTGAGTACCAAGAAGTGGTATGGTTCTGGTTTGGCTTTTGTCGGTAGTGGTATTGTTTGTTAGGTTTTTTTTAAACTATTCTTTCCAACACACCATAAACTCTAGAAGTCTTAAATGTTTGCCCAGAAGTGAAGAGCCTTTTAGTTCTGTTGTGATGACCATGTGCTTTATTTTTAAGTTCTACCTTGCTCCCTTCCTCACCATTCAAAAAACAGAAGATGTATTTCATTAGAACAAGAAAGAGCTATGCATGTCTCAGAGCTTTTGCTCCATGAGTGCTCTTGGAGTGTCCACATTTGAGATATATGGATCACTATTTTATAGTGGAGAGTAATATTTCATGTTCAGTTTTCAGCCACTCATTTGACAGAAAGACCCTATATAGAGATGTTCCTCTGGGCTTCTGTGGGCTTATGTATGCATTGTCTGAAAGGTCACAGCTGCAATGCTCTAGGGTTTGACACTCTTCCAAAATATGCAAAATTATTGGGACAGGTGAAACTTCTGACACTTTCACAGGAACTGCTTTCATGGAGTTTATTTACTTCCAGTTTCAGCTCACTTAAAAAAGTTAAGATTTGATTAATTTGTTGATGAGGTAATGTAAACTTTTTCACTGTTCTCCAACGCAACTGTGTATCTCTGTTTTGAACCCATTGTTGAATTCCTCTGATGGCCCTGGCCAAATCTGGATCTGTATTTTAAACTGGGCAAGATAAATCTTCTATTTGGCTTGCCAGAAGCTCGTACAGCTGTGTTGGAGAATCACACTGTAATATTCCTCTGGGCATCCAAATCTATGGAGTGTGCTATTGTATGTATGCTGATGTACGGGCTTTTATGCACAGCTAAATTGATCAGCTGCTAGCAGGGGATTGTTCTCCTGCTATTATTAACAAGAGTTAGCATTAATACAACATTAGTGCATTTTGTTCAGGGGGACGTGTGCGTTGTATCTTCTGCCAATTCTGTGTTATTTGTGGCTTTTAAAATGGCATGTGGTTCTCTTCAGACATTTCAAGGTCAAATTATTGACTACACATTCATACATCCGTGTAATTCATTTTTTTTTATTTACAAGAGCAGAGTATTTCTTGCATCCTCTTTTTCTCTCTCAATAATTTATATTCTTAGAGTACTATTTTTTTTTAAACAGGTGTAATCTCTAAGTGTGTCTATGCAATATCTGCATAGCATGTCCTTAGTCAAACAAGAATGTTCTTATGATATCTAGAAAATAATTGTTGCCCAATGGTTCTGCTACCTCTACAACTGGTAGGAAGCACTAAAGTGAGAGGGAAGTCTTTCTTTCATTACCCTGCTTTTGTGCCTTAGACCTGTGCTGAGCAGAGGTGAGGGATGTTCACAGTGTCAGCCACTTCCACCTTCCCTGGTAAATCTCTTCCATGTCCTCCAAAGAAGGGTTAAGAGACGTGGCTGTCATCAGCTGCTCCATCCAGGACCCCATCTTCTGTTCTAGCTCTGCCATGCTGTGCTGTGTGCCTTGGTATTTTTTCTCTTCTGACACTTCTCATGACTGGGTTCTTTGACACCATTTGGCAGTAGTGGTGCTACTTCCCACTTTAACTGCTTTCTTCTCTTCATTTATTTATATTTGGAATTGGCATCAGATACAGCCAGATGGAGAGTTGGCCCTCTGCAAGAAAGTTCAATTTTCCAATTTTCCTTTTCCTCAGACTGTTTAGTTGTCTGTTCAATCATGTAACTGAGCATCTAAGTTTAGTTGGTACATTAATGTGTAAAAAAAAAAAATTGTCTTTAACAGAACTTCTGTCAGCCTCCTTACTAGGTGTGAATGTCATCTTCTGGTCTGCTATCAGTGCTGAAAGCAAATAGGAGCCTTACTGTGAATTTACTCCACATAAGAACTTACAAACAAGGCCTATGTAGTAATAGTTCTAGTGCAGTTTAAAAAGCAGGCTGAGAGGAAGCAAAGAGATTCTTGATTGGGTGTGTTTCACAGAATCACAAAAGAAATAAGGTTGGAAGGGACCACAGTGGGTCATCTGATCCAGCCTCCCTGCTGTAGAAATAGGAATGCCTAGTAATGGGAAAATAGAATTTCCTTTTCCAGTTTATTAGCTCAAATCCCTCTCATGCTCATCATGGACTCTATCGGTTTGTGATGGTCACTTTGGAATTTTGCCAGGCCTACATTGCACTGCATTGCAGTCATACTTGTATTGGACAGGGAGGGAAGAACTCTTGATATCACACTGCTGGCAAAGTCCCCAGTGCAGTTCTGATGTGCTGTCGACAGAGACCTGGCCTGGGTTTGACTCTTGTTACTCCAGGTTTGATTGCTGTGCCAATTTGCGCCTACCCCTAGGTGTGCACACCTGTCTGTGGTGACAGGGGCTCTGCTGCACAAGCAGGGCTCGGGGGTGCTCTTGGCCAAGCTTTAAGGGGCAGATGCTGTGTAAAGCAAATTAACACAAATCAGTCCATCTTCACTACCAACAGTGTGTGGGCATATCTGCCAGAGTACCTACTGAATTATTCATTCCTCTTTAAAGGGTACAAACAGTGTGCCTTCAACCAACAGACTGACTGATTTTAAAACTTAGAGTTATGTGGGAACTTGGATTAGAAAGACTGACATTTCTTTTACAGAAGGCACAGAGGGTTAACAATTCAGTGCAGTTTTGCTTTTGTGCTCAGCCTGCATTATGAGAGGGGGTATCACATTCTTATAATGTGTAAGATTTTACTAAATGTCTTTTGGCACTTTAAGGAAAAAAGAAAGAAAGCTGGGAACAAGAAAACTCCTTGATGCCTGTCTGTGCACTATGTGCACACCTTTCCACATGTTTAGTTTTACCTTTTATTTCAGTACCACATAGGAAAGAATCTTTATTTGGAGTGCTGTAGGCAGGAAAGAAATGGTACTTACACGGGAGGTTATGGCCACTTACAACCTCTTAAGTCTTCCCAATAATCCATAGTATTTCTGCAGTTTGATTTTGTCTTTCTGAATCTATTCCCTTCCTGCTGGAGGCACTGACATGTTTTTTCTTTGTGTTTTAGGAAGCTGGGGAATGTAGGTTAGCCAACAAGGGGGTTGTTATTATTCATATTATTAAAACTTAGAAAGCAAAACACACTCTTACTATGAGCATCAAAATGATACATTTTACAAGTTTGCTCAAATTCACAGGACTTAAAGAGCAGATTCTTATTACAGTTACATGATGTAATTTTTAACATCTCCTGTGATTATTAATGGGCTTTTAGATTATTTTTTCCTTCTTTTTGGTGAGACTGAGTATAGCTCTATTGCTCAAGAGTAAAAGATTGAAATTATGAAGCATTTTAAGTGTGCTAGAATCATCTTGAGCAGAAAATGCACACTTTCTTTGTTGAAAGCTAAATTAATTGGTTTGTGCGGGCCATACTTAGTAATACCAGAAGGAATTAGATAGGGCTAAAACAAATCTAGTCATTATCTCTATACAAAAATGGTATAAAAGGAGATATTCCATAGGCCACAGATCTGCTTTCCAATAACTCTATTTAGCCTTCCCCTTTTGAAATCTCTCTATTTTCTCCCAATCCCCAGCAGCTTGCAGTAATATGTCTGTGTTTTCCTCCTTTGTGCCCTGCAGTAGCTCAGAGCAGGAGGGAGATAAAGCTGGGCAATGAAGGGCACAAAAGATGCAGGCTTTCATCTCTTAACCAGACTGCTTGGGAAACACTGGAATGAGGCTCCTACTGCTTCCAGCCCTGTGCAATTAAAATGTTGGTGCCTCCCTAGGCTAAGGAGAGATGGGCGACTGCCCATGATGGAGAGAAGACAAAAAATGAAGTGACTTGATTCAGAGGGGTCATACCTTGCAGTAAAGGATTTGCTGAAGACTCTCTCTTAGGCAGGTATGTTCATAAGGAAGGAATTTCTGCTTACAGAGGGGAGCTATCATCCTTTGGTATTGCAGAGTCAGTAGCAAAAACCTGCTTTTCCAGAGGCTGACATGCTTTCCTACAGGCGTTCCTCTCATCATCTGAAGTGCCTGTGCTTGGCTTCAGATCTTTGCTGGCTTAGTGAATTATTCAAAATGGAAAGTTAAAAGTTATCTGATTTCCTCTTGAACATACATTAGGAAGTAAGCTTTCTTCTGCAGAGGAATTTCTGCCATTGCAGGGGGACTGTATAAAGGCCTGTATGCAAATTAGGACCTAGGTGATAGGTTTAATAGCAGCAAAGTGCTATGTACACAGACATTGCATGGAGCTTAATTTCATCTACACACTGTGCTAATAAATTGCTATTTCTTAAGCTTACTGTGAAACGTTGACTATGGCACTCCTGGGTAGTTTCTTTGGTTTTTCCTTTGATGTATATTTACAAGGTTCCACTGAAGAATACTCTGAGTAACTTTTTATATAGGGCTCTCTTATCTTTAAAAACGAAACTCCTTGACTTTCAAGAACATTTTTCTAAAGCTAAAGAGCATACATTCCATAAAGTTTGTGCTAGTTGGTTCCAGATGCTCTAGCTTATGCCTCCTCTTTTCTAACAAATGTTTTCCCTTTACTCTCAGTAGTAAAAGGAATGTTTCTCTCTTTTCATCCATTCTCTTTGGCTAAGAAGCAAAAAGGAAACTTACCATTAGCATATGGTGGAAAAAAATTGCTGCATGCATCCCTCAGGCACTGCTTATTAAAAGAATAAACAGAAATGGCTCAAATATGGGTAATGTAATTGGTATGTAACTCACTATTCCCTGAACATGTACTTCTCTCTTGCAGTACAAAAACTGAGAAGCATTTGCCTTGTTTAGAGGATGAAGCAGATGGAGTTGAAGAAAATAAGTCTTGAAACAAAGGGATATTCTTGCAGCACTGAGTGCAGAGAAATTGAATGTTACTTGTTAGCCAGTGACAGGAAATATGCATCCCACAGCCATCACCACAGAAGAAGGAAGGGTTGTTACCAGCATGCACATCCCTGATGAAAGTTAAATACAAATTAGAGCTGATATGCATGTCTTATATTAGGCATCACAGTCAGAACAGTTTTAATCACTGAGCTCCAGGATATTTTGGAGTGAATAAAATGATATACAAGTTTTTCAGCTAAAGCCATATTTTGGAACCAATTAATGTCAGATACACAGCCAGTGAATGCTTGTAAAAATATTTCACCAGGAAAAACAGCACTGCATCCATGTCTTGGAAAGGACAGCTTACAGAGTTGGTGGTTGGTTGGTGGGCTTTTTTTGTTTTGTTTCAGAATTCCTTCATTTATTATGAATAACCTTGGAGTCCAAGATCATAACTGCCGTCTTTTCTAAAGATCCCTGAGCCTCCTTTACAAACAAATCAGGAATTTGGATCCTGTTCCTGTGTTCCAGGTGTAATTTGGGCCAGACACTCTGGGGCTGGTCTTTTAAAGACATCAGTTTCCTCTGTGATGCCCCTTGGAACATCTCAGAACAAACATCTAAGTAATAAGCCACCTAAACTTAATGAACTTTTGTGAAAAATTGACATTTTACAACTCCAATTAAGCCAGTGGGTAAAAGACTTACAGTTCTATGTAACTCATGAGTGCCTTTATCCTGGGTTAAAATGAGACGTCTGTGTGTGGACACAGCTTTATTAAAACAATACAAGGTCTTTCCAGAAGCATTCAGTCTCCAGGTGTTGGTCTTCATTGGCCCACAAGTCCCATTCATTCAAAGCTAGTTCTTCATCTGAATTTCCCTGCTAAGGGAATTTTTGAAGCCTGTGATGGAAAACTGTATATGAGGGAATAGGAAACTTCCCTGCCATGAAATGGCCCCATTCAAAGTGATATGTTTTATCCTAACTTTGTGATTTCACTGAGGAGACTTAGCTAATGACACTAAAACCATGTCATCTGTCCAAGTTCTTATCTTAGCCCCTCTCTGTATGTTCTCATGTACTGCCCATTTAATTGCCTTTTGAGTAGAATAAAAATCTGCAGTTTAAAAAAGTCCATTGCTTATGTAAAAACCTTTTACTACTTCCCTCATGCAGGAGGCAATTTGTGAACACTGATTTAGGAAGGCTGAAGAGGCAATTAACGTTGATGGGAGCTTGGGTGACACACATGCTGAAGTGAGAACAGTCCCTTGAACAATCCTTTCTTGTAGGTGGAATTGTGTGTCTGTTACTGATGGTTCTCTGAAGTTGTAGCAGTGAGAAGAACTCTTCAAAATAGAAATCCTTTGATCAGAAATGTAATAATTGCATGTGTTGGCATTTGGCTCCTAACTGATTAGTCCTGTCTAACCTGATTTCTCATGTGCTTTGTGTTCAATTTTAGGCACCAAAGGAAGAAACAAAGGGGAATTTACAAATCTTCAAGGTGTAGCTGCATCTACAAATGGAAAAATATTAATAGCAGACAGTAACAACCAGTGTGTTCAGGTATGAGGACATGCCACTTTCAGTGTTTTTCTCCTTGCCCCCACACCTCTGCCTTTTTTATAGTCTCAGAACAATACATTTTGTACAATTCAGGCAGATACAGAAAATACAAGGGAAGCTTAATTTATCATCCATTAACACTCCATCTTCATGACCTGCAGCTGACTTCTACAGATCTATACTATATCTAGTAATAATCAGAGTTTATTTCCATTCCTTATGATATTTGGCAATGAATGAAAAAAATAAGTTGTGCAATAATCTGGGAAAGTTCCTTTTTGTAAATATAATTTTACATTGTAAATTTTATGACTCATGTTTTCAAATATAAATCTAGAGCAAGGTGCCACAAATATAATTCTTTTAGGAAGTACAAATAGAAAAAGAAACATGTAGGTGTCATTTTCAAGTGGTTTTTAGTCTATGTAACTGACTTCTCTTTCTGATATAATGATCAAACCTTTTCTAAGGTAGCACCCCTGACACCCATAATTTCTTGGCTTTTGTAACCTGTGTGAAAATTAAGCTGTATTTTTTTTCCTTTGCTTGCCATGATCCTTTTTACCATTAACAATTTGTCATCACTCTCCAGACTGCCCATGTGATAGCAATGAACACGGCAGCAGCACGTGGCTTGTTCTTGTATGTGAGAACCAGCAAGCCACATGCCATGCAAACTCATTTCCAGGCCTTTTCAAAGAGACAGAGTCAAATATTCATCAGCACCCTCGTGCTTTGTAATTTGCAGCCACTTCAGAGGAACTTCAGTGTCTAGTTACCTGGCTTGGGGACACAACCACTGGACAGATTCCTATATTTTCTACAGAATTAGTGTTTGTCTGTGGCCAAGTCATTCAGTGCCTCAGTTTCCTCATTTCTAGTAAGAGAATAATACCATTCCCTCCCACCTGAGAGAGATACTGTGAAGCTAATTCACTAATGTTTGTGAAGTACTTTGAGATCACTGAAGAAACAGTGCAATGAGAATTTAATTTTTTTTAAAATTAGGGTCCAGATGGAAGCTTCTTCTTAAATTAGATATATCACTTTCAAATATGGACTGTGTAAAAGTGTTTCATGTTCCCAGCTCTCTCTTCCTGACTCCAGTGTTCATTAGTGACTTGCTAGAATCTAAGCTTCAAGAAATAGGTTATGGTCATACGTGGACATAATTTTAAAATTTCTGTTTTCTATTACAGATATTTTCCAATGATGGTCAGTTCAAGAGCCGTTTTGGCATACGAGGAAGGTCTCCTGGCCAGCTGCAGCGGCCAACAGGAGTGGCTGTGCATCCCAGTGGTGACATCATTATTGCAGACTATGATAACAAATGGGTTAGCATATTCTCATCAGATGGAAAATTTAAGGTACAAGTTACGATGTTAACTCTCCTGAGCTTTCTCTGTCTTACAAAGAAATGCAAAGTAACATTGTTTTTCAAGAAACAACATAGATTGGCTGTAACTTAGTTTAAATTCCATTGTTGTGACGTGGAAACCCCTGACCCAGCACCATGGTATAATTAATAGGAGATCACAGCAGTAATGCTGATGTTATACTGAGCAGAGACTTGTGTTCTGTACTGCATGCTTAGGTGCCTTTCTATAACTTATGGCAAAGGATAGCAAGTGCCAGCAAGGCTAGCTGGACTAGCTCAACAACCTTAATATCATTAGTACTCTGATTGTACAGAAGGGCGTGTGCAGATATATGTATGCACACAGACAAACACAAAATCTTACAAGGAGTATATGAAGCTCTTCAGTGACATACGGAGGAGAAAAAGAATGTAGCAGACTGATGATGGCTTTCTCTTTTATTCCATACTTCTCAGCAAATAAAGTGTATAATTCATGTAATCCTGTTGGTAATAAAATCAGGGAAAGGTAACCCAGGGTGTTGTTCCAGTGCTAGAGCACAGACAGGAGTGTTTTAGGTGGTGTGTTGTGCACTAAAAAACTGAAAGACAGTATTGAGGCTGTATGTTTCAGCAATCAGAAGTTCTAAGGAAAGCACACCTCATATTTTCATAGCAACTCTGACCCCTTTAATAGAAGTAAAATAAGACAATGACTACTACACTACATTGATGATTTCCAACCTGCAGTATTTATTTTGCATGGGTTCATGTGCAGCTCCAGAGAGAATGAAAGGTTTCCTCCATTTGGTGCTGTTCTCTGAATGCATGCTACAAAGTCTGGTGATGCCCACTAGAGAGCCACCTCTGGCAGGGGTTAGCAGTACTCGCTGGTCATTAGGATAATGATCTGCAGGGAAATTTCTACCATAGGTACTTAGTTTTGGAATCCTGCACTGGAGAGAAATGACTGGCCAATTTTATGGCAGCCTAATGACCAAAAAGCTCAGGGTCTGAGCTGCTCGTGTGTGCACCAAGAAATGGCCTTCTTCTGAATAGTCTTTGCAAAGTGACAAATGCAAATAGGCGATTGTGCTTGCACAGTCCTCAGTGACCTCCATCTGAGAAACAGGTGTGTATGCTTTTAAAAATACCCAGATCATGTATAGACTTCAAGTTAAAATAAAACAGTGCTAAAATGTAATGCAAGTGTTAAAAAAATACAAATTACTTGCATTTGCAGAGAGAATGTGATTTTACTTGTCAAGTAATTTTGAAAACATGCAGCTGCACAGGAAAACCTTGGTTTTAGCTGAAATTAAATGAAAACACAAAAACAAACCCAAAGAAATATGTGATTTAGTTAAGAATACAAATACTCTGAGTTTCCTAAGTGTGTTTTAAATAATTATTAACATGTTTATTGTGAACTGGCTTGATCTGAACCCAGAGCATGGAGGGCTTGTTTTCCTGCTTTCTTAAGATATGCTGTAAATCAGCATTTTGGAGGGTGCCAGCTCTGGAGGAAAAAGCTCTAGAAAATCCAGGACCCTATGTGTGATATAGGGAGACATGTATTGAAAAAAATGAATTATTAATGTAGTTCCTCTGATGTGAAGCCTAGCTTTTTTTCAGTCAATGGTTTGTTGGATTGCAAAAGCTGTGTAATGTTGGCAATGTTTGTGTGATTAATACAAATGAATGCATAAGACTTCATAGTTCTTGGGACTAGACTGATTAAACAAGGGATGAAACATCAATGATATAAAATACTACTTTTAGATTGAATGCAATAAGCCGTATTTATGAGAAGAAAAACAAATGTTTCTAGAAGTTTTTTATACAGAGGGTAGGCATAAGCATATAAGTGCAGGAGCTGGGTGCAGGACAGGTGGCAGAGCATGTATATGGGGAGAGCAGGAGCAGGGCAGGGGGGAGCACTGGAATGGAGACAGGGATGGGCACTGGGCACAGGGCCACACTGAGGAGCTGTAAGGGGAGTAGGGGGTCCTATATTGGTGCAGCAGTGGTTTGGGGGATCCCTGTACTGCACAGTGCAGCTGGAGAGCTGTGCTGGGCAGGAGGGGGGCAGGTGAGGGGAACACATGGTGTGGGGGGACACACACAGGATTGGGAGGTCATGTCCACTGAGGGTGAGGCTGTGATGTGGAGGACAGTCAGTGCCATGAAGGGATGGGGCTTGTACTGGGCATGATGGTGTAGGACCAGGAATTGGACTCGATGATCCTTGTGGGTCCGTTCCAGTTCAGGATATTATTCTATGATGGGGTTAAATAAAATATATTGGAAGCACAGAACACAGATACAACAGATCTAGCCTGTGGGAATCTGGGCAAAGCCTTGTAATTTCTTGTGTGTTGGCAGTGGTAACTTTTACAGGGGCCTTGTCAGATTAAATTGGGCAGTGCTTGCTAAGATAACAGAGAGAGAGAAAGGGATAATGGCATTTGCCTTCAAAGCACTGTGCCTGCAAGTCATTGTGTAAGCCCTCTGATGCAGGTGGCCTGCTAGTTGTTAACTCAGCAATATCAGGGGGCTGTTTTGAGCTTAATCTAACTATTTTTGATGTTGTCCCCTTCCTTCTGTATTTACTTACACTTACTCTCCCTTAGCAGAGTTTTTATAGTCATGTGAGCCATAAAGGCAAATTTCCCTGGAGCCAGGCCCAAGCATCTCCCTGATTACAGCACTGGACTGAGTCCCTTTGGCAACCTCAACTACCAGGCAGAAAAGTGTCACCTTCCTCAGTTCTGTCAGCAACAAAGAGCTGTGTTTTCTCATGTCTGTAAAACTTACTAATGCAGAGCAGACAAAGTCTAATCTAAGGTTGCACCAAAACACGAGCTTCTTCAAACGAAAGGCTCTATCATCCTGTGAATGACAAAGACTCAGATGGGGTCGTATGATTCGGGAATTCTGTTTCTGACTATGCCACAAATCTAATGGGTGACTAGTGATCTTCCATTTCACTTTCTAGTGCTTTAATTTCTTCATCTGTAAAAGACAGATAATGGTGCTGGCTTTCTCTGCCAAGTACTCTGAAATTGCTTACGAAAGCTGTTGCAGCAGACAGAGCGCTAGGCTAAGGAGAGAGGGCATGGTGAAGCAGCTGTACCAGCTCCTCACCAGTGTGGTGTTCAAACCCAGTGAAGGAACTGGACAACAGAGAGAGCCAAGAGAATGGTTCCTGTTCCTCCGAGTACTCTTTTCTTTCTGATCTTGAAGAGTTGTATATAAGATGATAAGCTTGTTATCAACCAAACAGGGCTGCAAGTTAAGATCAAGTTTAGATAAGTGGAAAAAGATGAAAGGGAACATTTTATATGTCAGACTTCTTTTTCCTTGTCTCACTAGAAGAATTAAGGAAAGAGCTTTCTGAAGCTGGTTGCATGTTCAGATAGGAATAGATAGTGTGGTTAAGTGATCACAGTTTAATTTTGACAGTCACATGAATGATAAATCCACTTATTGTGTGGAATTGCAATGTGTGACAAAGCTGTATCTCCTTATTAGAGAAGTTCTCAAACAGGAAAAGATGGTATGTTGAAAGTTTCTAATTAATTCCTGACAATCTTGAACTTTCAGACAGCAACAAGATTGGTAAAGTTAAACATAGCCCTGACACACTTCTACAGTGGAAAAGTCTTCATAAATTTTTATATAGGCTAGCCGATTTTTTTTTTTTTTTTACCTTTAGGAATATCCCACAGTAGAATATTTTCCAACCTGGTAGGGTGACTTCATAAACATGTTTGAAAACCAGGCTGAATTCCTAAGAGCCTATAAAATAAGGGACATAATGTCCTTGACTGAATTCAATTAAACACATTATTTCTATTAAGGGTTTACATGATTCATTATACTGTATTCATTTCTAATGGAAAAAAATCCTGAAAATACTTCCATTCATACACTTAAGAGGCGTGACTGGGTTTTATAATGTTCTGTTCTAAATAATCAAACCTATAATTCTAAGAAACTTTCTGAAATAAAAATATACAAAGAATATGTTCAGCTGGATTCAGTAATGTGTCATCAGCATATTTTGATCTAAACTGGAAACAGATTTTTAGTAAAAAGCATTGCAAACTCTAGCTGGGCATACTTTATTGCTGCTTGCAAATTATATTTTAAACCTGGCCCAAGAATAGTGATTTTTATTACTCTTCTCAGCACTGACTGCCCATTAATGTAGTATGTGATTTATTAGTTATATTTTTCCATATGTGTTTATATGGGCAGGAAGACACTGTATTCATGAGTCTGAGTCATTTTCCATAGGAATCCTGGAAAGATGGGTAAGGAGGTGGTGCAATGCTGAAGCAGACAACCACATGGGCATCCCAAAGGAAAGAGGGGAATATTATTTAATCAGCCCAAAGGAAATACATCTGCAGATTTGCATTTGATTTATGGTTTTACTGCTTTGTTGTTACACAAACCTGAATACATTTTGTAGGTTTGCTGATATCTTTCCCCTGGTGAAGACAAAATAATTTTTAATAGTTTTTCCTGGGAATATTTTAGCATGATTCAATTAGGTAGACTTTGCCTAAATATTTTGCAATTTATAACAGTATATGTACATGAACATAAAACTGACACACAATCATTGCATGCTGGCTAAGCGTAGTCTTGAAGCTGCAGTTTTTGCTCCCTGGAATTTTCTTAATTGGAGACTGAAAAAGGTTGTGTAGTGGCTTGGTAGCAGCCATCCTCAGGGAATCCAGGTGGCTTTATTTTAGGATCCTTCCTATTTTCACCTGCAGCCCCACCTATGAGAATATACCATGGAATAGCAGCATGGGGATTACTAACGGTAGGAGAGCTCCTTCTGTTTGCTTTGGAAACATCAGGGACATGAGAGAAATGAAATTAGGCAATGGATTTTCTCAGTGCCTTGTAATCTGTCCCAGTGCTACTCACCAATTGCAGGAGGGAAGGGAGAGGGGCAGAGAAGTCAGAAGTAGATGTGGTAGCTGGGGACATGGTTTAATGGTAAACATGACAATGTTAGGTTACTGCTTGGACTCAATCTTAGAGGTCTTTTACAACCTAAATATACTGTGATTCTGAGCATTGCTTGTTCTAGTGGGTGATCCATCTCACTCTGCAGAGGCAGTGAAGTGAAAGATGGCCTTGTTTCATAAATAAGATTAATATCTTATTATCTATTTCATTTACATTCCAATGCAAAAATAAGAGTGTGCTCTTCACCAAGATACAGATTTGAGTTTGTAGAATGCATCTCTCACAAATTACTATGGAATCTGAAAGTTCTGGAATCGATAATTTCAACACAGCCTGTTTGATGGATTGTCTGTCCAGTACGGACTTCTGAAACCAGCCTGGATAAGTACTTTCAAATCTGTCCATCAATTTAAAAAAATAGCTAAAAGTGGGATGCAAGTTGCTCCATTCCAATGCAAACAATTAGGTATTTGCAACCTTTTTTAACTGAACGGTCACAACTCAATGATTTTATGTAGATTAAAACAGTGCTAGAATCTCTGCCTGAAAAAGAGCAGAATGGTGAAAAATGTGGAATGGATTGTGAGGTGATTCTAGAGTCTTCTTGGGTATATACCTAGATAGCTCATGGATTCTTTGAAGGCTGGGTCTCAATTTCTGCTTGCTCTGTTGCTTAGAGCCTCTTTTTTAAACCCACTAAAGAATGCTTCTGACATTTCCGGATTTGACAGCTCTCTAGCCTTTCCAAATAATTTACTGTTGTGAGATCCATCTCATCTCCACTGAACGTTTTTCCATTGAAATATTGTATATAATTCCCCTCCTGTTGCTGATTATACTGGCAAATGGTTTTGGTAGTCACAAGGCCTGTTTAAAATGATTGGAATAATTGTATTTACCTAAGACAGGAACAAGCTTTGATTTGTTTTGTGTTTCAAAGACTGCTTCATTTGCTGTTTGGCAACATGATCCTCTCCCCTTTGCAGTTTTCAGCTGACACTTCATGTGTCTAAGCAGCAGGTGAAGCAATTTCCTGTGGAATCTGGTGGAAGATATAGAGAGGGTAGCCTGAGCTTTAGCTCTGCTCAAATTTTTTCCAAGGCCACTCAGAAGGTGCCGATGTCTTACTAACCCTAGAAAGGCAACAGAGGACATCACAGCCTACATCCCACCCAGCCCTGATGCTCCAAGAACTCTGACTTCTTTGCAGGCAGTGATAAAGATGTTTCCCTGTCCATCATGGTGGTTGTTGGACTCAGGAGCAGCATTCAGTAGGAGATAAAACTCCTTTCTGCTTGTCTGCCTGTCCTGCTGCTACCCTAATGCTGGATATACAGACATTTCTGACAGGTTTATCAAGTCACACAAATCTGATGGTTGTATTTCTTATGAGTTGTATATTTGGACTCAGTTGCTGAGATGGTAGATTTTTCAGTCTAGAAAAGACTAACAGAAAGCAGACTTCGTTTTCAGCTGAAGAAAAAATTAGGAAGTACATGGTAAGAGCTCACAAAGACAATCGCAATTTTTTGATTAAAGAAGTGCCTCTCCGTTCTGCTGTGTTCTTGTAATACAGTCTTTAAACTGTACAAATTTCTGTCATGCGAACATATTTTCCTGTTTTGTGTTTCCCTTTTAGGCTAAAATTGGGTCTGGAAAGCTCATGGGCCCTAAAGGTGTTTCGGTGGATCGTAATGGACACATCATTGTGGTGGACAATAAAGCATGCTGTGTCTTCATATTCCAGCCAAATGGGAAGATAGTCACCAGGTTCGGTAGTCGAGGAAATGGTGACAAGCAGTTTGCAGGTACACTTGATGGTAATATGTAAATCCCCTTTTCTTGCCTCTTCTGCTCACATTTGCATGATGTTTGAGCATGTTGAAGATGCTGTATCTACTCCTTTATCCTCCGGGGCAGAGGTTCTGCTAGACGTACAGCTCCTATTCACTTCACCATTTGCTTGATTGGTCAGGCAGACTGCAACATCTGTTCTGCAAATGTAACTATAACCATATTGTTTCAGCTACCTCCCTGTGCCTGGAAGCATTTCAGATCAGTCACCCAAGAAAGACTGACCTTAACTAGCATTTTATAAGTGCTTTGTAATTGCCGCACAAAACTGTTCATCATAATCAACTCAAACGCTGTGCTTTGTATTTCCAGTCATCAGATACACAAAACCCAATACCCTAAGCGGTATCTGTTAGAAAATGAGTGTAGTGGGGTAGTGTTAAGATTGAGATCAGGAAGGCAGAGTAGTGGAATGGCCAATGTAAGTTTGGGGAAATTGCCATTTGTACTCAACTGACTGCTTGCACATGCTGTCTTTCAAGTAGAACATGCAGATTAATTTAAAAACCAGAACAACCCCACTGACATTTAAGTGAATAGCTGTTCTTTCAAAATTTGAAACGAAGATGCCAAATTAGGTATGCAGGTCCTTTTACAGGTGTTGGGTCATTTTTAGTATGGAGTTTCATTGGTTCACAGTGAAGGAGAGTAATAGCATCAATGTGTTTTTATCCTGAGATCTCTTGCAATGTCTTGTGGCATAATAGATATAATTTATGAGAGCTTGGACTCTAATACGCTTAAATTTTTTGGGTATTTCTATTTATTTTCATTTGACAATTTGCAAAAACACCTCCTGAAAATAAGTAGGCAAATACTTCCTAACAGTGCATTTGAGAAATGTATCACCTCTTCTTGTTGATAGACTACAGAAAACAGGTAAATTGTCAATACTTAAATGTTTTCAATGTAAAATTTTTCACGTTTTTTATAGTTTACTGTGATATACTGTGAATATTGAAACTGAGTTCTGTTCTATTTAATAACTCAAAATAGCACCAAGTGTTTTAATATGGTACTTGCCTGTTTTCAAGCTACCATTTTTTTTACTCAAATTTGCACACATATTTCAATACACAATGAAAAAAATGCCTTTTTTCCCTGACAGTGGTCTTCTAAGTAACTTTTTTATTTATCTTAAAACTTGTTAGCTCAAATGCTTGTAAGATGTGAGCACAGAAAACAAAATATTTCAATTAAGAATTTACAGAAACATTTTTGATAACAATTTTCAGTGTATACACAACTCTATGTTGTTAAGGACAACATGTTTGGCTTGTTAATAAGCCCATAAATCTCTGTATAGTCATATGTATACAAGAGAGGGAGAAATGAACAATGCTTATTGGTAATAATAGATTGAAAAATTATTTGTGCTTACAAAAAGCATGCTGAGTTTTTAAAAAAAACCATGAAGTAAAATTACTCTTAATTTGAAACTGGTATTCCTATTTTGACTACTATTGCGCAGAAGCCAAATGTAATATTCTGGCAGGCTGAATTTTTTTTTTTTTTTAATTTAACCATACTTTTTATTTTAATGGTATTACTATTTTTTTCTTCTTCTGCATTGCAGGTCCTCATTTTGCAGCTGTAAACAGCAACAATGAAATTATCATTACAGATTTTCATAACCATTCCGTCAAGGTACTGTCAATTAATGGCACCTTGGAAAGTTGCCATTTTAATTTTATCATTATACTTTCTTGAGGAGAATAAGGTATTGTTAAAACCAAAGAGATCACACTCCATATGTATGAGCTCTGCTATAAGGACAGCACTTTGAGAGAGCTTTACATGCAGCGTGTTGCTTAGTGAAGATATAGTCTATTGCCTTTGGTGTCACTATAATGGTCTCTAATTCAATTGCTTAAATATAAGTTGTACCTGAGAAAAATAATTTCAACTTACTTGTTTTTATCAGCCCTCTGCCAAACCTGTTATTGACCCTGTGTTCTGTCTTCTTTTAAAAGTCTGGCTTTTGAATTTCCCAGTAAAAGCTTTCCACGTTTCTAGTTGAATAAAATTATAACAAAGTAAAGATACATGACAGTCTTTAAATTCCATACCTATAAGCTTTTACTGGGTCCATTTTACAACCTGATTCTCTTAAAACCCATGTAACTTTTGGCTTTCACTCAGTACCTCCTGTACTGGGCAGAACTGGCCACTAGTCCTTACACCCATGGGAAGTCCTGACTCACACCCTGTTAAAGTCATGGTATGGTAAGAAGTTTATTTATAAACCAAGGAAACATGCTGAGATGTGTTGGCAAATGTCTATGAAGGAGATACAGATTCAGAAATGCCTCACCTATGTGTGTTTGTTCTCAGACATTCCCTTTCATACACTTCATGCACGTGCTCTTGTGCCCTCCCTCTACAGGAGGCAGCAACAGGAGGACACAGGCAGGATGCTATTCTACCTGGGCTCCCAGGACATGTGTGTCAGTCCCACACACCAACAAAATCCCTGGCATTTCACCTAATGCCTATTTTGACTAAACACAGAGATGAACCCTCAGTCTAGTTCTTCACTGTTTTTGATTGAAAAAATAAATTTTATATATTCACCTGAAATAGGAAGCTGCTGCCTTAGCATAGACACCTTTGTGTCCCGAGTGCTGAATCACCTAGGTTTGGAATAGCAACCTTGCTGGTGTATCCTTTTGGAATTTGTGAGGAAGTAGCAGTTCATGGTTTGGATTCCAACACAGAAACCAAGACTGCTGCAGGAGCCATAAAGCAGCAGGAGGCCTATGACTCCATAAATTACCTCTCCACAAGCAAAGTTTGCCTGGTAACAAGAATGCCTGGAGAGGCTTAACAGCAAGGGCAAACTGAAATGAAAAAAAAGCAAGTGAAGAGATGTAAGAAGTGTGGCATCCTAGAGGCTTTATCATTATTACATTTCTAATGAGAACAGAGTGTCCCATCTGTCCCTGGTGTGACTCAATGGGATACAAATGTTACTTGTTACAATTTGGTACTAACTGGAAAAGATTCTTATTTGTATACTGTTGTCTAAATTGGTACATGTAATGTTGACACTCTGGAGAGTTTCTAATCTGAGAGCAGAGAGTACATCTTCTTTTAAATAATAAATTAGTTTATAAATAACTAAATAAATTAATTCTACTCTTATGAGTCCCAAAGCTGCTTCCTGTCACCAGTGTCTTGAATTAAACAAGCTCACTCAGCAACATTTTTCTCCCACCCCCATTAACCTTCAAGGATGTTCCTTCCCTCAGGCATTGTCTGTGGAAAATCCTGTGCAGCGTAGGCTTCTCTCTCATTTGGTCGCTTTAGCACAGGGAGAGAGCAATCTACATTTGCCTGTTTTTTTCATTAGTTGGCTGCCTTTTTAAAAAAAAAATTTTTAATCATCTGAGGCACTAAGCTGGTACTTCATTAATTTCCTTCCCCAAATGGTTTTTCTCTGTTCACTATGGGTGTTTGAGAACAGAATGATTTCCTGACATCTTCCACCTTATCGGCACTTCAGTGTGCACTTCGTACTTACCAGGTCTTTGCATTTTCTTGTGCAAGCCACAGTCTCTAAGAACACTGTTGGACCTTGTACTGTACCTGGGTCCCAGATGGACCAAAATATTTTAGAGATGGCTGTGGTACTATGTAAATTATACATTTTGTATCTCATTTGGTCCCATTGGTGCATCCAGGTCACTGACAGAATAGTCATTGATCAGCTCCATCTTTCTGCTGTCTAAGCCTGTTACCATCACAGAGAATTCAGTTGCTGAACTGTCTATACAGAGAGCAGCATGCCACCATTTCCAGTGTGTTAGATTATGGAAGCAGAGAAGAGAGCCTCTGCTCCCTTGTGTTTTAGTTTCACAGAAACAAAGAACCCAGTGCTGTATCTGCATTCAGCTCTTTTTTGTTCAAGATGCACAAGCTGCAGAAGGGTTCTGGGGCCCTTTGCCTCCGTGTCTGAGATGAATCAGATCTTAAGTGAGAAGGGAGACACTGTATGGTGTCATGGAGTGGAGGGAGAGGTAGGCACCTTTTCTTCCATTGCGTGTGTGTGTGTTGGGGCTGTGTGTTCCTGGGAACTCTTCAATTCCTCCTTTAATTAGCAGGTGAACTGGTTGTACTAGATTACTAATATTTGATACTATGCCGTATTTACTTGGTTTTTTTTTTTTAACCCATACAGGTATTTAACCAGGAGGGAGAATTCATGCTGAAGTTTGGATCAAATGGAGAAGGAAATGGGCAATTTAATGCACCAACTGGAGTGGCTGTAGATTCTAATGGAAATATTATCGTAGCAGATTGGGGAAACAGCCGAATACAGGTAGGAATTTCTCTATTTCAAAGGTGCTTGATTAAAAAACTAATGGGTTGGTAACTCCAAACTTCAGACTACCCAAGAAACAGCATCAGCATTAAAGTGATGTGGTTTCTCACAGCATCTTTATATGCCTCATTGCAGGCCTGTCCACTTTTAGACCTGGTGGTGTCAGATTGTCGGCTTTTCAGTGTGGCTGCTGGCAGCTCTGATGGCCACTGTGACCAAGGATTTTGGTGCCAAGTAGTTCCCCAAAAGTTATCTGATGACTTATGAGATTTGCAAGATTGCTGAGATTATAGTTATTTAAAATCACTATAACAGAAGATTAGAGACATAGTGGAAAATATTAAAAAGCAAATGACCTGAAGTGAATGCAGCAGATTTTTATCATCTTTTTTAAATGCTGAGAAATTATTCTGCTTTCAAGTTATGAGAGTTGCACTGTTTTTATGTTTTAAGTGCTAATCACAAGGTCTTCTTGTTTGCTAAAGAACACCTAATAAATAATTGTATGTATTATTTCCACTGAATATAAAACTGAGGGAGCTGCCTATGAGTTGTTCTCAGGAAGCACTGTCAACAGGGTAAACAAATTCCTGGTTTTCTTTGTGTGGGAGCCTAAGAATCAGGCTAGCCACAACAGTAAAATTTGTTAGGAAAAGAAGGTGTTGGTTGAGCTCCTGATTAAGTTTGATTTATTGTAGTTGACTATTTTTAGAACAAGGAACAGCCAAAGTTTTTATTTTTTATTATTATTGTTTCATTGTGTGTTAATTCTTGCCAAAGATCCTGACAGCTTTAATTGGTTCTTTTTAATAAGAACATACATTTGTATGTTGCATATTATGAGATAAGAGAACAGATTTTGCCCTTGTTTATTCTATTGTATGTCAACAGTTTCAGAAATGAGTAGTGTAACAGCATAACTGAGAGCAGACTTGCATCTGCTACTTTTTTTTATTTGTAACACTTATTCTGTGCTTTCTCACCCTCAAAGGTTTTTGATGGAAGCGGATCATTTTTGTCCTACATTAACACCTCTGCTGACCCACTTTATGGTCCCCAAGGTCTGGCTCTTACTTCAGATGGCCACGTTGTAGTCGCAGACTCTGGGAATCACTGCTTCAAGGTCTATCGATACTTACAGTAGCAATGAGCTCTGGAGCTGGATAATCACCCACCCTTAAGAAAAGACTCGTCCTAGAGATCCAGTGCAGGATATCTCCTACTTTGTGTTCATTTTTAATAACAAAGGGGTCTCTTACGGACTTCTTGTGATAATTTCCAAACTTACCTTGTTTACACAGGACTCGCACCTCTTATGTTTCTCACTGAACTTTTTGTTGTAAGTGTTAATAAAAAAAATCCTCTGTAACTGAATCATAAAGACAATGTGACATTAAACACAAACTGCAACCTATGAAACTGGAATTAACTAATAAGGCAAAAATGAGAAAAGTTTGGGAAAAGTCCCCAAAGCTTTTTGATGACTGCAAAGGATAGCTCCTGCTCAGAGCTTCCAAATTTAAAGAAGTATCATTCTTACATGTTATTTAACCCAGAGGTGATCCTGGGAATCTTCTAGATCTCATTATCATGGTAGGTATTACACTTTTAACATTCTTCAGTCTTACTATGTATAACAAGTAGGTCCTTTTAGTATAAGGTTAAGTCTCACAAAATCTGTCTAGCTCTGTCAGACCTAACACAGCTCAGTGTTTAGCACTATGAGAATCAATGCAAATTCCCTACTCATGTGGAAATAATGAAGGATTGTTTCGTGCGGCCGTTTTTCACTCTTCCTCTTGGTCAATGTGCAGGAAGGACTTTGCAGAGACCTGACATTTCTATAGCTCTGGAAAAACTTAATTGTAGCGATATGTTAGTGGGAGCGGAATTTCTGCATAACCACAGACCTTTTGACACCAAACTAGTTCATTAGGATCAGGGTTATTACAATGTCAACTCAATTAACCTCATGTGTGCCACTCTTTCGTACGTGTTCATTGCCATGTCTCCTTACGGCAACTCATTGTATTAACCTATAAAATAAAATAAAATGCAGCTTCACACAGGACAGAAAGCCAGAGAAGTACCCCTGTGGAGGACTTACATTATACAACCAAAGGAACTGTGGTAAACAGAGGTTGTATAGGAAAGCCAAGGGTTACCAAAGCTATTTGTTTTTATGTGAGAAAAAATACGTTACAAATAAAAATGAATTTGAACTAATTCCTGAAGTCATTCATCAAAGGGAATTTTGTTAGAGGACAAAACAAGGACTGTGAGATTTGTTCCAATTTGTTTGTATGTATGTATGTATGTATGTATGACTGATTGACATAAAAATTTAAAAAAAAGTAAATGTGGGTTATTTCATTAAACTGGAATGTATGTATGATATTTGACAATGGCAGTACTCCGAAAAATGACCCTTCTTCCTCTGCGAGATCTCTCTACTGTGTTCTTTGTTGAAGTATTAATTTAACTGGAAATGCTTACAGGCATGGTTCTGTTTTTAATGTTTGGTTTGTTGGGTTTTTTTTAGCTATGAACTTGTCCTTTCTAAAGTAGCATTGGCTTTATTCTTATTTCTATATCCAGTGGTCAAAGGTTGAATTGCTACTGTAGCCTGATGTAGATAGAGTGGTGCTCCCTTTTAAGCGTTGTTTGAGGAGCTGGTGAGCTTGCTGCCAATGCCTAGGGAGTGCTGTCTTTCTTTTCTCGTTTTTAGGGCCTTGAAACATAAGGGCATTGGGTCAGAAACAAGGGAGTATTTTAAGCATGTTTGCAAAATGGAAAGAAATCTTTGGTAACATTTATTGTTATAAGTATTTGTCTTATTTCTAAAAGGTTAAGGTGGTTGTTTCAATGAATTTGAGAAAAACTAATGGTTTTTTTGTAAAGTTGCATTTGACTGTAAAAATGCAAACCCTGAGGTTCTTAAATGGGGGGTTTGTCTGGTTTTTAATTACTGTTTCCTAAAGACATTTCTTCTTCTTTCCTTTGTTTATTTTTTGCACATAGAGCCAATTTACAATTCCTAGTGCAAATATAAGTTTCGTTATTTCATTGGAATAAGTATTTTGTGCATGAAGCTTAAGGTTGGACTGTATAATGCAGCTAAGAAACTGGTGGTAACATTTATGAAATATTAAAACTCAAGTTTGTTATTACTAAGAGAACAGAATATCCTCTGCTTTAACTGAGTTTGTCCTAAAATTCTGAAGATGGTATCTCAGTCATTACAAATAAACTGTCCTATCAAAATTTAATGAAGTTGTAGATCAGATTTTCATTCTAAGTGTCCTTATAACATTTTCTGACATTGGCAGGCCCTTAAATGGCACATTTATCAATAAAGAAAAGGTGCGTAGCATTTGAACTGTATTTATTAATAAAGACAAGGGGTTGCACAGATTTAGATTAGAACTTTAAAAAAATGTGATGTGGCTGTCAGTTATCATATTTAGTTCCAGATATGGATTTTTAGAATACAGTTTTACTAAGCTTGCATGTTTACCCCTCAGAAAATATTGCCAAATCCTCTGTTGTCAGGAACTTTGAGAAGCATGGAAATCAGATCCCAACCTATGTATCAAAGCAGATACTTAATATTGTGCTATTTCATGTATACACTTTTCCTTAGAAGCTTTTCAGTCCCTTTGGTCCAGCATTGTTTACCAGGATTTTAGATAACTCTTGTGAATCCAGAGCATCCTGATGAAACAGTAAATTCTGCATATAACCCCCTCACAA
This sequence comes from Eopsaltria australis, assembly GCA_034509425.1. NCBI lineage: Eukaryota > Metazoa > Chordata > Aves > Passeriformes > Petroicidae > Eopsaltria > Eopsaltria australis. The sequence goes on from JAVTVJ010000036.1 coordinate 4,238,488, forward strand.
CCCAGCTCAAAGCTATTAGGGGCTTTGTGGGTTTTTTTCTTAAAACTGAGTAGTCTTTTGGATTTTCAGACATTATCAGCAGAGCAGTACCTAAAAAATGTCACTAATTTGAAGTTCCTTCTGATAGCAAATGCTGTCAACTGCAATTTCAAATTTAGTGGCATGGGGCATTCCCATCCAAGGTCTGACCTTATCTGCCTGGCACTGGGAAACTGAGAAACACATTGCTTTTATGGTGTGCTTCTGAAGCCAACTTCGCTAAAATGCTTGGCTTACAAACCTTGCAAAGAGCAACCAAAGCAGAAATTCTGCACTTAAAAACTGGCAGACTATTTTCTCATCCAATTAAGGGAAGGTCAGAATTGCACTACGTGATTTGCTGAGTTGTTAGCATTTATTAAAGGCTTTATAGGCACGCTGCTGCCAGATTTCAGGTATAACCAAATGTCCCCTTGACTTCCCTGGAATGCTAATTGACTAGCAGCACAGCATGGATGGTGAAAGTATGTGCTTCATTTAACTAATCTTCAACTCAAAAGTAACTCAAAAGGTTATTAGATCTTGTGTCATACGGAGCATTTTAGGACAAACTAGCCAACTGTATTTTCATTGTTTTGTGAATAGAATAAAAAGATCTGTTCAGATAAATCCAATATAAACAATAGGAGAGTTTTACATAGGCTAAACCAGTACTAATGTATTGAAAAGGAAAATGGTTTATGCATGCATTTGTGTCATGAGGATGGAGAGTTATTTACTAGTAAATGTTCATCTGTTCTGTAAAAGCTAGAGGGCTTTTGATTTTATGTCAATATTTTCTATAACTAAGGATCTAGTGTTGCCATAATGAGAACTACAAGTGCCCACTATGTTGCGTTTGTTACAAAGAAATAACTTTCAGTTGTGGGAGACAGCTCGTTATAAAATCATGATGTATGATCAAAATTTTCTTAAAGAATTGTGAGCAGTGATTATTTGACCTGCTTGTGGAAAGGGTGCAAAAGGTATTTGTGCTATGGAGTGGGAAGGTTCCTAACAGGTCATTTTATTTCTGACGAATGTACAGCACTTCAGTTGATGTTTATGAGCAACACAGCCTTAACCCTGACACTTTTCCTTGGGCTTTATGACATGGGAATGTTCCCTAAGTTGCATAGTGTATGGCAGCAGCCCCTGATAGAAATCTCTACCAGTTGATGTGCTGCAGCTTTTCAGTTCTAGGAGTGTTTCCAGTTCTTTTTTTCATGTTTTTTTAAAGTTTTTGTACATTCCATCTTTGTAAGTCAATATATGTTTTGTGTATATGTAAGCCTTGCACTCTCTTGACACTCATAATGAAATATTCCTCTCACTTGTTTTTTTGTTGTTGATGATGTTTTTGTTTGTTTTTTTAAAATCCCTATGAGGCTAAATACAGACTTTTTCTCCTTAAGGTCAAGGATGAAAGATGCACATCAAAGTGTTTGTGTGTGTGTGTGCGTGCGTGTGTGTGTGTGTAGTTTTAGCTTCCTGTGTGCCATGGTATTCATAATGCTTTAGCTGACAAAAAAAATTACTCTGTCTTGGAAATGTAGGAAAACCGGAGTCAAATGTGTACCTTTACCACGCACAAAAATTTCAAATAATAAAATAAAGCTTGTTTCCTCTGTTATTTTCATGGTTGAGGATTTATTTTTCATATGTCTCATACTCACTGTCCCTAAAAGTAACCCCATAATGCAGGAAGACAGGTAATTTTTTCCGAATTTCTTCCCTGACACAACAGGTCACAAGCCAAGGAAACTGATTTTTCCACAGGTGTTAAACTTTTATGCAGACACAGTGGAAAGAGGGACTTGAGTTGTTCTTGGGAAGAACGTGCAGAGTTGGGAACTTCCTTGTTCCTCTCTTCCTTCTTCAGTCCAGGAATCAAAATTAATATTTTCATTGGTGGCAGTAAGATTAAGAGCTGTAAGCTTTTCTGCTTGCATCACAGAGGTACACAGCACTTTTTTAGCTCAGGTTTGCTATAATTTTTCAAGGGTCTGTTGCAGAAAACCAAATTAAATTCTTTTAGAGAACAGAAAATTTCCCTTAGGAGTTCAGTCTGATTCTGTTCCTGTAAGAACAAATTTCCAGCTTGTATTAACTTTAATTTTACATAGTACCTGTGTCTTCTTGGTCACTGGCGAACTCTCCAAACCTGAACCATTTGAGAACTCAGTGTGACTGGGAACTTGCTCACAAAGTAAGACAGAATCTTCAGATGCATCATTTGGCTTGGATGCAACCTCAGTGGAGGGGCCTAGCAGGGTCAGTGAAACCCCAGTGATGAGTGTTTGCTCAGTGGCAGGAGAGTCAGAAATGAGACAGCTGAAATACTGAGCAGCTCTCCTTTTTTTGTGGATCTTTCCCCCAAACCCTCTAGACGAATATGGGTTTTATTCTTTCTTGCAAGTCATAGGGAGTGTCAGCAGCCACGTTTTAAGGCCTCATTTTTCTCCTAAAGACAAACATAATACAACATAATGGACCAGTTTTGGTTTTCTGTCAGTCTCCAGATGAATCCACATTCAGCAAATAGACTCTTGGTGCTGAATGTTGTTGCCCATCTGCCCTGAAGTTCAGATACTTACAAAAGGCTTTATTTGGCTGCCAGCTAAAAGAACATCACATCTTGAAGCTGAGCAGTGTTGGTTTGACATTCAGAGTTGCAGAGCACTTGTTCCTTCCCACATGAAAAAACATCACAAAGGAAAACAGAAGCAATAGCACAGGATATCGTGAAGCCACTGGGCTTAGTAGGTATAACTCTTGTTATATTCCCAATCTTTTCTTATTGATAGGCTAGAAATGTTTTCTGTCCCCTGGATTATTAGAGCAGAAGCTCTTCACCACTGAGCAAAATCAGACAGGCTGAACATTAATACTGGGGAATACTCATTTACCAGAAAAAATCTGCAGTAAATGGCCAAATTCCTCCTTGACCCTCTTGTGGTACTCATTTAAATACCTAAACGAGGCAGCAGAATCTTTTAAAAGTTCTGTAAATAGGACTAGAGAATCCAGTTTCACCAACGAGGTTTTGCTGACAGCTCAGGTGAATGCACCCTAATTTGGACCAGACTGAACTATGTCAGTGGAGTGGAATATTCAATGTTACTTCTGTGGACAGGTGCTCTCCCTAGGCAGGCCCCAGCTGTGCTGGTGGAGGAGATACCCAGCACTTGGTGCTCATTGCTACGTGCAGCTGAAGGCTGCTGCACCTCAGCTCTATTCTGAGCTAGGCCTTGATCCTTCAGAGAAATGCCTCCTGACCAAATCCTAGTGTGTAGGCTACTCACCTCAAGGATAACTGCAATGCTCACTTCAGCAGCTCTGCCTAGCAAAGCTCTGGAAACAGTAGGTTTTGGGGGAGAGCCAGCTAGCATTTCTCATGCAAGGGTTAAATGTTTGTAAGGAGAACATCTGCTTACAGTCCAAAAGCTCATTCAAGGATGAAATGAGGCAGCAGATGCTGCAGAGACTAGCCTGTATGGGATACTCATGGATCATATTGCTTCCTGATATGTGGCCACAGCCCATGACAGACTGCTTGGATCCCAAAGTTGGTATCACCCACTATGGGTGAGCATCTCCTCAAATTCTCCTTGTCCTCCCTGCTTAAGCCCTACTGCTGTCAGTCATACAGGTGCTGTGGGAGGCACCCAAAGCACTGGAAAGACTTGCTCTTACGCTTTTAGAAATAAACTGTTCTGCTATTAGACTTGAATTCTTCCCTTCTGAAAAAATAGCTCATGTAATTAAGACTGTGCTATGGCACATATGTATGAAAGGGACAAAATTAAAGTAGGACAATTTTCATACTCTGCTGGCTAAGACTTCTAAATTGTCACTTTATTTTCCTTTCAAAACAGAATTTCTGATTGTAGTTCAGCTACAGTCAATTGTAAGAGCAAAATTAAGGAGAGTACAAAATTCATCTTATCCAAGCATAATATAACACTGACAAAGCACTGTATTTTCTCTAACTCAGGAACAGTGAAAAACTATTTTGACTGGTACTTAAAAATCTCAGTCAGACTCCTAGAATAGAAAATGTATCCCAAATCGTTAAAGCTTAAGAAAATCACAGGAAAATGAGAACAATCTTCTAAGAGAAAGACACAGTTGTGAGTCTCGCTTCCACTGTATTTCCATCCATTGTCTTGTTCTTAGAATCATAGCATATGACTAGCAGTTTTGTGAAATACCATGTTTAGATATTCTGAAGCCCATTAAAAATGCCAGGCCCTTATGTATTTTGGGTCATTCTTTCCACTTTCTGCAGTAATGGAAAACCACCCCTCAAATGACAAAGCATGAGATACACAGTGTGTTCCCCTTTTGTTTGGGACCTCTTTCACCCCATGGTCTTTCAACTAACTAGTTTAGATAGATGCTGCAAAATGTGGGAGGTGTTAGGGAACCTCCTATTACAGAGGAAATTGGACCCGGTGATGTGGCCCTGGAGAGGAAAGCTAATGTCTTTACAAACAATTTGATGGGTGAAGGTGTGGGTGTTAATGCCTTTGAAATGGGTCTTAATGTCTCTACTAACTTTGGGCAGCAGGTTTGCTGCAGAGCCCAGACAGCTCTGGCTTCTGAAACAGACAAGGGTCTGCACAAGCCTGAGTTTCTGAGCTTTGGGGTAAATAGTAGGTTCAAGGGGGGAATATGTGGTAGGAGGTTTGGGAAGGTTGTACCTTCCTGGACCTCAGCTAATGGGGAAATGGAGAGGGCAACATGGGGCTGGGAGTTTAGGGTAAAGGGAGGCTGTGCCCTCTGAAACCTTGAGAGAGAAAACCCTGCGGGCAGGTGCCCCAGGGCACTCTCCCTTTATTCGAATGAAGTTGCAGGACTCCTCTGTCTCCTTTATGGACATAAACTTCTGGTGTTTGTGGATTTTCCTGACACTGTGAAAGGGCTTCGGGGCTGCCAGGACACTTGGGGCAGCTGAGCCTGGCTGTCCCCAGGGGCCATGGGCAGAGAAAACCTGCTGAGCCACCTGCCCCACCATTGCCCGAGAGCGTGGCCTAGTGTTTCGGAGGTGGATGGGCTGTCTGGGTTTCTGTGATCATGCTAAACCGCTGAAATAAGGAACGCCTTCCAGCCGTGGTTTCAGGTGTGTGCTCCAGCCGTGTGCTGGCTCTGTCTGGGGGTGACACCTGGGTGTTTGCTGCCACTCTACTTTTCACGTGTAATGGGTAGATGAAACACTGCCGCCTCATGGGTACTGAGTGGAAGATACGAGGCACGTGCCTCAAACCCACTTCAGAGCGAGTGTCCCTCTGAAAACCCTTCCTCCCTCTCTTCTTTCTCCACTGCAGGCAGCCTGTTCAGCTCTGACACCCATCCTGCCACTCACACGTGTCGCTCGGAGAAAACCCACACTGCAATGGGGACTTTGCAAACGCTGCAGCATCCATTTGCTTGGCAGCAGTAAAAAACCAGCAGAGCTCAGTTTTGTTTCAGGCAGTGTAGGAGCAGGAAAGGGCCCACACCCTTGGACTGCAGAGGTGAATGTGACAGGAGGAAAAGAACTGTCACAGGGAGCCTGGGGACAGAGTCACTTTGAGGGCTGGCCAAAGGAAGTGGAAGGTGGGGAGACAGAATATGAGCCCTCACAGCAGATGAGGGGGTGTACCAACAGATTTCATCCCGAGTTGGCAAGTTGAAAATGCAATGCATGTGAGAAAGAACAAAAAGCTATGTATTAAAAATGTCTTTTCTAATTTGCATTTAATTTTTAGTAGTACACTGGTGTGCACAATGAGGAATGGGATCGTGGCCTGCACAAAAAAGAGCCCCAGGTTTCAGGGAAGGGGTCACCTTGCAAAAGGCATCGAAAGTCCTCACAGGAACTGCCCGAGCATCTCAGTTTGCACGTTCTCATTTGCTTGAATTTAAACTCTAGATTTACTATGGCAGATATGAACCCACTGCTGGTGTAAAGCGATTTCCCAGAACTGCTGCAGCTGAAGGAAAGTGATTTACAACACAAATAATAATTAAAACAAGCTGTTAGTAATTAAAGCTGCTAGAACAATCATCACAATGAGCAGCTGTTTCAAGCAGCACCAGATGTTACCAGGCCCTTTCCTTCCACGGGCAGCGAGGGCGTTATTTCTCCAGGTCCCGCGGCTCCTGTGACAGGCCAGCCGTACAATACGCGGCGTGTGACACCACACCTAACACGGCGTTCTTTTGGTCCCCTCACTTTTATTCTACGCCACCATTCGGCTGGTAAAAAAACCCACAAAACCCCAACAACAAAAAAAAAACCAAACCCAAAACAAACAAACAACAAACAAACAAAGAAACAAGCAAAAAACACGCCAGCGTTGGCGGCGTCCGAAACCGCCCTGTGTCCCGCGGCCGCCGGCGCCGTGAGGGCTGTGCAGGCCCTGAGGGCTGCGGAGGGGGGCGGGCAGCAGGCGGCGCTGCGCACGCGGCCTCTTCCCGCCCGGTGGCGCCGGAATCAAACCGCGCCGCCCGCCCGCGCCATGGTAAGCGGGGCCGCCCGCCCTCCGCCTCCTCCCGCTCTCCTTCCCGGGCGCCCGCTGAGGCTGCGGGGCTACAGGGGGAGCCGCGACCACGGTGATGGCGGGTGACGGCCGCCCGCGCCTCGCTGTCCCTCCGCCCCGGCGGCTCTAAGGGGAGCGGGGCTCCCGCGCCGGGGAGGCCGCACGGTGCCGGTTGTGGGTGGGGGTGCGGCGTCAGCACGGCGTGGGCCGTGCCTTTGGGTTGTGGAAGAGCGATGTAAACGAGCGGGCACGTGGAGGAGTAGCAATAGCCCCGTAGCTGTGGCTCGAGGTGGGCACGGTGCCCAGGTGCGGCCAGGCCGAGGCTCTGGCTGCAGTTGTGGGGAGGTGGGAGCAGGCAGAGCGGATCGCAGGTGTGCCCCAGTGCGCTCACGGCACCGCGTTCTTCGTCTGCCTGCGGCAGCGGAATGGATGCTCCTGGTGTGGTTAATATTTGTGGTGGGGAACGCCTGCCAGTGAGGTAGGAGGGAGAAATTAACGTGAAAGTTAATAACCTTAATCGAGAGAAGCTCTCGGCTTCGCTGTTTTGCTGTGTTTGTTGAAGTGGCGGTGTGAAACTTGGCGCCCGAGGGGCGTAGCTACAAGACGAGCACATGCTTCTAGAAACGCCGCTTACCCTTCCACGCCGTGCGCCTGCGGGGTTTGTTCCCCTTGCTGCTGATGGTGTCAGGGCTCTTGGGGAAGGCAGGCAGGTGGAAGTGAGATCCGTCTACTCTCCTTCATGCTCCTGCTTGGATGTTCGTGGCAGCTCCAGGTTTTAATCCTGCAATGTACTGATGTCGTGGAGACAGCAGTGCTGGCCTGGGGTATCGCTGGGAAAGAGAGGAGAGAGGGGACCTAAAAAAATAGTAATGGAGCTTTTTGTTAAATATAGTACTAAATTGCTTCTGCTCCTGTCTCTGTGTTACTGTAGCTGCATAAGCTAGCTTTTACGTTTGTTTTTTAAAATTAAATCAATCTGGCCATTTTGCTTCTGGTATATGTTTTAAGTGTGATGTGCTGCTCGATCGTGCTCTTCCTTTAAGGAGGAAACAGCTGTTAAAAACTAAAAACGGTGTTGACTCCTTTCCGTCATAAACTTGGAAATGGAACCAGGTCTTTCTCAAAGTATCTTGTTATTAGACTGCCCACTTCCACTGTCTTAAGGGGAACAATATGCCTTGTTTTTTTTTATGAGACGTTTTTCTGCCAGCACTCTATTTTGCCCTTTCTATCCCCCTTTCCCTTTTTTGTAGCTGCACACTGTGTGAATCAGGGAATGGGGCAAGGGGAATCTTTTCAGATTCACATTGTGGCTGCTGCTTTTGTGTTGTTGAGGAGTATGCTAAATGCTATTAATAAAACTTCAGTTCTCTCTGCAATATTTTATATCCTAATTTTATGAGAGGCATATCAAAAATAGCATCTCTGAAAGTGGTCAGAGGAGACTGTTTCTCAGTTTTGTATTACTGATAGCAGTTTGTGAATAGCCATTTCTGCCTTTTGCTTGTAGTTCAACCCAAGTTTTTTAATGCTTGGTCACACAACCAGAGGGAAAAGAAATAAAAGCAGCATGGTTTTTAAAATGTGATCTTGAAGTTATAAAGTTGGTTAGGACCTTTGAAGAAAGACATACCTCAAAATGCTCTCTATCTCCTTAGAAATCCTGAATGACTTAAAACTCACATTACTGTCTGTATATCACAAGATAGAAAGCAACTCTTAAAAAAAAAACCAAAAACCAAAAAACAAACAGAAGGTACTCTTTATCCTTTTAAAGGCTATTAAATGTTTGTGTGAGTTTGGTCTACATACGTATTTTGGGATTGGTATGTGTCAAGAAATATTAAGGCTGGAGCGGGGTTGGGTTTTATGAAAGTCTGGCTCCCAACTTCAAGGTAGGTTCCTCCATTTAATAGATGAGCTTGGTGTAGCGGTTATTTGCAAAGAAGGAGTTCACCTGAAAGTCTGAGCTTAGTGTGGTAAGGTCTTTTAAAGGATGGGAAATACAATTTACAGGTAAATAGATTTGGATTCTGAGCAGATGGCTGAATGTCTTGGTTGGTTTTTTTTCTTTTTTCCCCTTTTCTAGTCCAAGAAAAAAGGTCTGAGCTTTGAGGAGAAGAGGGCCCGCATGATGGAGATCTTTTTTGAAACTGTAAGTAACTTGTAATTGTCCTGCATTTACATTGGTGGGGAGCCAGGTCATAAAAGGAGCTTAACTGTAGATATAGCTGAACTCTGTATCCTGGCATGCATTTCACTGATGCCCTGTGACATCAGGGTGCAAATTACAGGGGCAAACCTTCATTCATTTAACCTCTGATCAGGTGGTTCATCCCCACAGTGAAGCCAAGGAATGAAGATGCACAGGTGGTGTTAAATTCTTCATGTGCTGCCTATGCACATCTACTCATTTTGAGTCTCTTACCACAAGAGGGGACAGCAGGAAATTAGGAAGTATCTCACTGCATTTTATGAGAGGAGGAAGAAATCTGAGCGTTAGAAAAACTGAGAGCAGAGTTGGAAAGGGTCCCTGGGGAAAAGAATCCTGGAGACCCAAAAGCTGAGCTACAGTTGTACTGGTGGCATGTGTAATACACCATGTTTTTCCTTTTAGAAAAAATACTGTGACACTTGAGTACTTGAGCAGTGTGGTGTATCTGTGCTTTAAGGGCTTTATAGTCTAACTTACTAAATATGATGACTTCAGATCACCAAAGGAAAGGGCAGGGCTTGTTACAATAATAGCATTTTTCTTACTATTTAATTCTCAGTATGATCCAATTCTATTGAGGGATATGCAGGCTATTTCCCTAGCAAAACCAAAACATACAGTATATTTCTTACTTGATTTTGTTGACATAGATTTAGTGTAAAAACCACACTGGCTTAGATGATGCTGTCATTTGCAACTAAAGTGTCTTTCATGTTTTGCACAGAAAGATGTCTTCCAGTTGAAGGATCTAGAGAAGATTGCTCCAAAAGAAAAAGGGATTAGTAAGTGTTTGCAAAAGTCATTTCTCTTAAGCAAGTAATCATTTTTGGGACAGGTCCTACAGTGTAAATTCTCCTGGCTACAATTTTAGGTTTGTGATTTTAATAACAGAAAATATAGCTAGGATGGGAGACTGGTCAGTGGCAGGGCTGTAGTGTTAAAAGTGACATGGGATGGGGGCTTTCTTAGGCTCTGAGCTGCCTGATTTGCAGTGATTTTAGTGTATGAAATAATTATGTGCACTCTGGTATTAAATATCTGCCTGTAAAGTCACAAATGTTTAAAATGCTAGTCCAAATCTACATGGGCAGTGTGCTGTTGAGCTTTTCCCATCCAAAAATGGAAGAGGTTTGTCTTTTCAAGAAAGGGCTTCCTGATGAGATCCATTGGTTTAGGATTAGGTCCAAGAGGATTTATCTATGCTCTTGGGTTGTTTTATATGTTCTTTATTAATTTTCCTTCTGTGCTCATAGACAAAAGGGAGGCAAAGCATAATGTTTGTGTAGTTGCTGCTGTCCTTGACTAGCATATCTTGGTGGCACTGCAAGAGTAAATGAACTTGCTGAGAGAACTGCAGATGTGAATGTCACAAAGCAGAGTTTTTCAGTTATGTCAGCAGCTAGTGGGCATTCATGGGCTTCTGAACAGATGTCGTGCTGTTCTGATTGGTTTGTCAATGCATATGTTTAATTGTAATTTGTAGTAAAGTTGAGTTTAGAGTTTTTAAAACCATTAACACCTTTGAATAGTCCAAATTCATCTTGTCTCTGCATATGAAGGCATTTAGCCACACAACCCAAGCCCCAGTTACTCTGAAAAGAAAAAATTATCGACCTGCTCCCACCCTGGCATCCAGCCTATAGCTTCCAAAAGATAGGGGATCCCCTGTAGTCTTGAAATTGAACGTCAGATACCAAAACCCATAAATTAGCTCGAAAGTCTTTATATCTGTGATGCCTGAGGACAACGTAACTACTTAGCTTTTCTGAACAGGTATCATTTTTAAAATGATGATTTATACTGCAAGTTTGAAAGGAAATTACCAGTTACATTCAGAAATGTTGGTGCTGGTGAGTGTAAACGATGTTTTGTGTTGGAAGAGAATATAATCAAAATCAGAATCCATCCTTCCGAGTGTGTAGACAGATGGCTTTAGTGCTTCTGCTGGTATGAAATACTTTGTTAAGCATTACAAACTGAAATGTAATTACACTCCCAATCAAGAAACTTAAACAAGTTCATCCAAGTGAGAATTAAGGTTGCAAGACAGCTTCTGAGGTACCTCTCATGGGTTTATGGTATTGTCGTGTAATATGCATGTATTTTGTGCAATATTCATGAGCAGTGTTTTGCGAGCATCTGGTAGCAGATGTGCAGAATAGCAGTGTTGAGGGGCAAACTACTGGTTTCAAAGAGATTCATCCCTTCGAGTGAAGATTTGGGCATGTTGTCCTTGTGAAATCTTCCAGCTGGCTGACACTGGAGGAAAATACAATGATTGTAGATGGTGGCTTCTGGTGTTCATAATTCTTCATAGTTCAGGTGCTATGTGGTTCTAATTTCATATTTTTGCTTTTCTTAGCCTCGATGTCAGTGAAAGAGATTCTGCAAAGCCTTGTTGATGATGGCATGGTGGACACTGATAGAATTGGAACTTCCAATTATTTCTGGGCTTTTCCAAGTAAGGCTCTTCATGCCAGGAAGCGTAAATTGGAGGAGTTAGAGTCTCAGGTAAATCTGTTTTATGAAAAATACTTGTTTATCTGAGTGGGTTTGCTTTTTCTTACACCCCTTTGTCATTCTTGTTTATGTCTCTCATATATACAGATGTACATGCCACACACACAGATTTTACTGTAGGAATTATCTGTCATTCATGGTAGGGCATTGTCTTTATCTTACTGTTACATCAGGAAAACTTTGGAGGTTCTTGTTGGAGCTTGAGAAATCTTTTTGTGTACTTGCTGCTGTAAGCATGTTAGTCGTGATGTAAAGCATCATTTAAGGACTCAAAATACTTAGGTAGTATGTTTTTGTGTCTTTTATATAATGTAGGCCATCATGTGGTATTAACCTAAAAGTGATGACAGCCGAAATGTATAACCTGAGCAAATGGTTTCTACTTAGGCCATTGTGTTTTCCTCTGCTTTTATCTATGGCTTAATTTGTGAGCATTGCTGTAATCCCATACTGCCCTTTTAGCAGGAAAAAAGAGCAAATTGGTCATGAATCACAGAATCAGGAATTGTTGGGGTTGGTTGAAAGGACTTCTGGACATCTAGTCTGATTCTGTGCTAAATCAGGTTCATCAGGAGCAGGTTGCACGTGATCATGTCCAGGTGGATTTGGAGTATCTCCAGAGAAGGAGAGTCAATGACCTCCTTGGGTAGCCTGTTCCAAAGCTCTGTCACCCTCACAGGAAAAAAGTTTTTTCTCTTATTTGTATGGAACTTGGTGTTTGTGCCAGTTGCCCCTTGTCTTGTTTCTGGGTACCACTGTAAAGAGTCTGGCTCCATCCTCTAGATGCCTGCCCTTAAGGTACTGGTATTTATAAGATCCCCTCTCTTCTGTGAAGTTGTCTCTTCTTCAGGCTGTACTGGCTTAGCTCCCTCAGCCTTTCCTCATAAGAGAGATGCTCCAGTGGCCTCCTCGTGTCCATAGCTCTCAGGTGGACCGTGTCCAGTAGCTGCTTTCTTGAACGAAGGAGCCCAGAACTGGGCAGAGTGCTCCTGACAAGGCCTCACCAGGCCAGAGGAGAGGGGGAGGAGAGGATCTTCTGCAGAAGAGCAGGGCATCTTTTGTTGCATCATTGCTGTTCTACTGATCTGGTTCTTTCCTGCTTTTTAGGAACTCTCTGCTTCTAATGGGAGTGGGAAAGCATCTATTCATCAGCTTATTTGCAATGGGAATATGTGATAACAAGATGAACAAACAAGCTTTATGAGACCATGTGGTGTGATTGTACCACAGCACTGCCAACTCTTTCCATGATTATTTAGCATTATGTTCTTTCATCAAAGAATCATTTGAATTAATGTAGATTTACTGGTAGCATCTGAACATTTTTACAGACATTATTTTCTTCATGCATAGCTCTGAATGATTCTCAGGCGTTGCTGTCATATGTACAGTATTGCTAACTTCAGCTGTTTCTTTATATTTATATAATTATATCAAAATAATAAAAAGAAAAATGCTTTTTTACCCCAGCTTGAATTGAAAAAGGAGTTTGATTTAGCTGACTATGGTTGTACTATTTTCAGGCATGGACTCAATTGGGCACAACTGGACTTAAATTAATTTTTGTTGACTGGAAGTAACAATGCACTGACTCTTACTCCAGTGGTGTTTCATTTGTCTGAAACAGATTATTTTAACTCTGCACTGACTTGGAGTTGAGCTTCCTAGTAAAATTACTCAACTTATTAGAGTATTCACGCAAGTTTTAGACCAGGCTACTTACTCTGCCAGCACATAAATTGCCAACTGAGCAATTGAACAAATATGTTCCAAAACTCCTGCTTTGTTCACCAAACTCCCTGGTGTCACTGTTTTGTTGAATGCAAATGATTTGCTCTTGGATTCTCTTTGTGGTTGCTCGTGCTCCATATTATAGCCAGGTAGCTGAAAGAAGGAGTTGATACTTCTTGTCCTTGCCCTTGGGCCTAGTCCCATCATTAATTTTAAACATAATTGGTCAAGCAGGTCTCTGGCATACCCTGACAAATATCTTCCTTGGAATGTCTTGCAGAATCTGCCTAATGTGCTCCACAGTAAGTGTCCAGGAATTGCCTACAAAAATATGCTGCACTGCTTTAAATGTAGTTTAACTTACATGAGCACATCTGTTATTGTGAAAGTGTAATAGGCATGTAGTTATTGGTTTGTGATGTTATTTTATGGTTATTTCTGTGTAGAAATATACAATTCTGATATGAACAATCCTGCGATATAAAACTATTCCTGTTGAAAGAAATAGTTTTATTACCAGAACCTTATTTGCAAGCCAAGCCCTGCTCCTGACATCTGGGCTTATTGGTAAGAGTGCTTTCTTTAGATGATGCTGTGAGTCTTTAAAAGTACTTCTCTTCATTACCTTGCTTTTCTGATGGAACTGGAAATGTTTTAGCATTTCAGGGAAAAGCATTTTCACTAGCTGAAAATAACTTCTCTATTGACACAGTGGAAAGGTGGCATTTTCAATTAAAAGCTTTCTGAACATTTTTACAAGATGATAACAGGTTCTCTCTGTGAGTTCAAATTAGCTCTTTTAGTGTTGTATTCTTCTTGATGTGCACACACAGAGATTTTGTTTAGGGCTTCTAAATCTAGTCACTGGCTATCACAAAACTTCTTGTCAGAACATACAAAGCTGAGGAAAAAGTCAGCTATTGTACCATTTCTGTTGCATGTTGCTTGTCTTTGATCATTCCCATGTAGAGCTTGTGGCATGCTGAGAGATGTGTTTTCTGTCTGTGTCTTGTCCAGATTGATTGTTAACTACATGAGTCGGTCTCTTTGTTCAGCAGTTAAAAGCCAGAATCAGGCTGCCTTATTTAAAGCAGGTTTAAAAATCCAGCAGTTCAGTTCATGCGGCAATTAAGGCTTTTTACCAGGAGGCATGTTTCCTGAGGGCATGGGTAAATAGCCAAGGAAAAGGAGTGATCCCAAATGCTGAACTGTCATTTGAAAATAATGTGGAGGAACAGAACAAGCTTCTTCATGATGCAAATTCCCTTATTAATTCCCAGCATTGAGGCTTATGTTTGACAGGGCCTGCTACAGGACCTTTTGCCTGCATACATTGGTACTTCAGAATGTTATAGCCAGTTTGCTGATAGCATTCTGCATCTTACAGAACTTGTGATTGTGGGAGGCTGTTCTAGGAGCTGCTCTTGAAGCAATTTTTGTGTATCAGATTTTTTAGTGATTATTAAGCCACACCCCATCTTAGGGATCCAGAAACAAAGAAGTCAGACTCATAACAAAGATCAAGCCAGTTTTGTCCGGATGTTTAAAGCTGCACTTCACAGGGGTTCTGTATATCCTAGACTTTTTTCAGGAAGGATTTATTACATCATCAGTGTGCAGAGATACCGCAATTAAAAACAATGCTAAGGTTTCTTTTGACAGCTTCCCTGCCTGACCCCATCTTTTGGCTTGCTTTTGTGGAGGCAGGTGTTTGGAGAGGGGCACTAATCCCTGACTTATGTATATGGCAGATTTTGTGCTTATCTAATTAGGATCTTGGTGGTGCCCTCTAACCCCGAGTTAATGCTTGGGCCTCTTCCTGTTTTTCTGAAAAGCAAGGACAGCAAATATCTTTAGTTTGTTGTAGCATCTGCTGGCTCTGTTTCCTCCAATAGCTCGCAGAGTGAGAATTGCTAAGCAGGTCCCTTTGGATTTTGTATATATTTGTTTTGCAGTGGCATGGCTAAAGGTTTATGCCTTCTGTCTGTTGCTTATTCTTCACCTCTTGGTTATGCTTCTGCATCTGTGAAGAGGACTACTGAAAAAGTGAAATATGTTGGCAGCTGCATATTGTTTAGCTCAGTTTATACACACATTTGGTTTGTTTGCATGTGGGGGTCGCATTTGGTTTGACTGGGTACAGGTATGAGATGGTGAAACTAGAGTGAGGGTGTGGACTGAGAAATAATGTTTTAAAAATGTTTATAAATGGAGAAATTTTTAATGCGACCTCCCCTGTCAAGAGAACTTTGGATGCTTTACTGATGGGATATTTAGGTCCTGGTTTTCATCCTTCCCTAAGAAAAGGTGAAATGATGTGACACTATTCTTTATCAATATTTTCCTGTCTGTTGGATTCAGAAGCCTTGAATTGCCTATCATCAGTTACAGTTTGACAAAACAAGATATTTATTTTTGGTATAGCAGTTGTGAGTGAGGAAAAGAGAAATCTTTCTGATGTAGTTCTTAGTATAAACAGATTCAGCTTAGATTTTCTTTCATTTTTTCATCTGTGTCTTGAGCAAAACACTTGCATCTGTGATGAGAGAGACCTGAAATACTAAGCACTTCAAAGATTTTGTGGTTGTTAGTGTAACTATTGACAGTACTATGAGCACTGTAGTCCAGTATCTTGGGTAAACAACCTGTTTGTTTCCTTTCCTCAGTGTGGTGTTGTTCGTTTCACTGTTCAGTTTAAAACAGTTCATTGCACTGTGTTACTTGTCTCATTTCTCATGGTGTTGCTTTCTTGTGGGTTAATCTTTTCTGTTCTGAGGCTTTGCAAGGGAAAGTTTAACAGGCAAAGGTATTAGAGCCACTGTTCCAACTGAGAGCAAAATGGTGTCACCTTGTGCTACAACAAAGGTTGGACAGAAACTTTTTAGAGCAGGATGCAGGGTGGACATTTTATGCTGTTCCCTGTGCTTCCTTCAACATACTCGTGACCAAGAGACTTAAGAGTTTCTGGCAATTTTTTTCTCCCACTAAGCATTGCATTGGGCCAGTGTTAGTTAAGATAGAAAGGATTAGTTGATGTTTCATTCCTTAAATCCTTGCCCTAGGGTTGGTAAGAGGAGGGATTTTCACTTCCCATGACTTGTATATTGAACCAAGGGGAGAATTCCAAGCGGGTACATCCTGGCTGTCATTTGGAAGCGGATACATCCGGGCTCACATTTGGTAGCTAGTTTAAAAATAAACAAACAAACAAACAAAAACCCCAAGAACATAACTCCCCCTGACTCTCCCCCCAGCACCCCCAGGAATGAACTTGTCAAAGTCAAGTGACTTCATATGCATTAAATTGTTTGTACTAATGAGCATTGAAATACGAGAAATAAAAGAATTTATTTTAGTAAAAAAGCAATGAAGGGAATGCTGTATTAGGATATACTTATGTTAGGAATGCACATTGTTTGAAAATAGTTAATGGAACAAAAAATTCATATTGTGAGTAATCTGGTTTGAATCCTCCTGAAGACATCTGACAACATAACTAAAAAGAGACCCTTCTTTGTTTAGCATTCACACAAAACAATTTTGAGTTTTAACCATCAGAAAGTTCTTTCAAGACACAGCTTGGTTTATTTCTATCCTTTTAGGTACATTTTTCTTCCTTAAATACTGTGACTGGAAAGCTGCTGGATAAAGTCTGCTTGAGGCCACTGACTGTAGCTTAGGAAACTTCTGCTGTCCCCATTGTTCCAGTGGGGACTTCAGCCAGTTGACTCACTCAATTGTTGGTATATTTCAGTGCAGTTTGGAAGTTGATTCTGAACTGCACTTAAGATACAAATGCTCAGCAGTAGCTGGGTAAAAGTAGCTAATCCTGAACTGAGGTACAAATCCATGGAGGTGACAGACATGCAGTGAGAGGTAGCAGGCCTGATGGTGCTTGGAGTCGGGTGATGTTGCAGAAGATACTGGACAAGTCTTGTGCCCTGGCTGGAGCTTTGCATCAGCAGGGAGAGCAGGATCTAGTTCCGTGGAGCAAGCTGTTTGCATTGCTTTGTAGAACTGTCCTCAGCAGATGGCACAGCATCAGCTCTTAGCAGAGCTCCTTACACACCTCAGGTTTCTATTGCACTTTCCAGCCTCTGGTGGTTCTGAATGCAGGGTCTCACTGTTCTGAGTTTTTTGGAATCACAGCAGTGATGAGCTATTCCTAGAGGTACATGTGCAACACCTTTGGAATCCATGGCCTAATGCTTTCGATGGAACAGTTAATTTTTGGGGTGTAATATTTTTGCATTATGATCCATTGAGAAGTTGTATTCAGTGTTTTCAAAAATTCTTTGTCTATTTATCGAACAAAAAAAGGACTTACAGGCATAAAATGTCTTAAGGTTTATCATTATCTTAGGCTTTCCTGTAATATGTTTGGAAAGCTTAGCACTATCATTTTCATGTATATTTTATTAATATTAGGGAGTAAATATCATGGTTAAAGAATTGTCCTCTAAACCAGAGAAGTACATCAGAACATTTGCAGCTGGTGCGTGTGACTTGCATTAAGAATTACTTATTTAGACATTTTTCTCATTCATTAATTTAGACATATATATGCTTACAATTTAATTTTATTAGGTTGCAGAAAATGCAATAAATTGTTCCTTTCCAGGAAAAATACATTCTGATTGCGGAAGAGGTCTTTCTTTCAGTGCCCATTATGAGGCCTTCAGCAACGTGGTCTAGTGGGACATGTCCCTGCCCATGGCAGAGGGAGTTGGGACTGGATGGTCTTTAAAATCCCTTACAACCCTTAACATTCTATGAATCAGTGATACATAGGCAGAATCCCAATGTGTTGACTAAGCTGTAGCAGTAAGTGCAAGAAGCTTAGAATTCTCAGCATCTAAACATTGTGAATATGTTGATTGTATCTATGCCTGTTTGTTTGTTGATCCTGTAAGACTTATTCCCTCTGTTAGTCTCCTGGAATGTGCTAATAAAATTTTACTTGGATGGTCCTTGGTTTTTGTTACCTCTACATCTTGCTCTTGAAAAATGTGGTATCTTAAAATGATTCTGCATTTAGTAAGTCCTAAAATGTCCGGTAGAGAAGACTCTTTGCTGTAACTTATTAGAGCCTTCTGGAATTACATTTTATGGCATGCTGCAAAGCCCTAGAGAGTATGCTTAGTTATTGCTGTCATGGCAGACTTCTAAAAATACAGTGCTCTGGAGGCTTCTGTTGGAATTAAGCAACTTTGTAATTTGGTGTTCATTAGCTGAATTTCATGCTTTTCCTTTGACTTGCTGTTAATATGTAACTAGCTTAATGGCAATTGTGAAGTGTAGGTTTTCCTTTCCTTCCTTCTTGATGAGCATAAGGTAAAATTGGCATGATTTAACAGCAGTTTTTAAAAAAACCTGTCTCTTAATAACTGTGAAGATTCTAATGTAGGTATGAAGGAAGATTCCTACTATAATAAAAAGGATATGTCGTTACCGTCCCTCAGGAGTTTATATTATATATTCATTCTGAGATAATGCAGGAAGGCCACTAGGTTTTTCAAGCAGGGTTGTCTGTGACACTGCATTTTTTAGGTAATACCATCACACTGTTTAGCTTCTTGAAGAGCTTTGCATTCTGGCTGCTGACTCCAGTCCTGGAATTGCAGTGAAATTGTTAATCTGAAATGAAAAGAAACTGGGAGTAAAAACAGGACTCGCTGCAGAAGCGCAGTCAGGTCTGGCAGAGGCACAGCCCTGCACATCTCCCTGTGCCCCACAGCTGGCATGGCAGGTGGGAGTGATAGTTCAGCAGATCAGCAGAAATGCACTATCTCAAGAAACTAAAGCCTTGGATGTTCTGTGCTGTCTGGAAGTTTGCCTGTACTGTAAGGCCAGGAGCTACCAGCCTGGTGATATGGCAGAGGCAATACTACTTTCCAAGCTGGATTTGATGGAGACAATGAGTTGTAATCCTACTTCATTTGAACTTTAACTTTCACCTTAAAATCATGTAATTCAATTAATGTAGCATATTTTATTTTAGAAAATTAGCATGCATGCAGAAATAAACTACCAGCAAGCAATTGTAAGAGTCTCACTTCATAGGATTTTCCTCTTCTGAAAGGAATAAAATTAAAAAAAAAAAACCCAAAAAAAAACCCCAAAGAAAAAAAAACCAACAAAACAAAAAACCACCACCAACAAAAAAATCTACACCCAAAAAACCCAGATTATAAAATCAAAATGAGTTATTTTGATGCAGGGAGACTTTACAGGAAAAGGTCTTTCTTGTCACAGCCAAACAGCTCATTATTTTTGAACACATGGTGGTTCCATCCAAGACTTCTTTGTATCAGGAATTGGAGGTGACTTGGTGATCTGTCTAAGCGTTACTCAAAAATGACAAAATTGGCATAAAGAGTGAATATGTAAGACTGCTGTCAAAACTCTGAAATTTGATAGATGTATTTTACTGAGGTTTTTTACTTTACTGAAATATCTCAGTGTAGAATTTGGGCATTTCTAAAAGTCTGTGGAATAAAATTTAATTTGGTTTTTAAAGTCTTTAAGCAGAATGTGAGCTCAGGGAATAGTGGATGAATACTGTGTTTTAACTTGTGCCTGTCTCTACTTAGTCCCTGAAGGCATTGTCAGTATATGGCCCATCTACTTAGGACAGCAATCTTTAAACACCCTTTGGGGAAGAATTAAAACTTTTCTTCCTTTTCTTCCTTTCTTTCCAAGGGAGAATATCTTTCTGTGTTCTTCCTACTGTGAACATACCTGTTAACTACCACCTTAGACTTTGTAGGTTTATTAAATACCCTAATATGCAGTAACAACATATCCTTCATGTCCAGGTATAAAAATTTTCTGTAGTTCTGTCAGTCATGTGAATGTCTAATCTTTCCTTATTATATTGCTTGTATTTGTGAAACAGTGTTGAATGAGGTGTTTCAGCTGGTTTTTTGTTGGTTTGGGGTTTTTTTTAGGTTGATTGGGGTGTACTTGGTATTTGTATTTGAGTAGGCAGCCATCTGTCCCTCAGGTCGTGCCAATTACGCCAACTCTGAGAGCGGACACAGAAATGCAGTTCTTTCATTGAGCCTGCACAACTGTTTCTTTCACCTTTTGTCTTTTAAGGAGGTTGGCCTCGAGCAGTTATTTTTTGTTGCGTAACCACTACTTATCGAATGGTGTTGCAAATAAATGAAGCAAAAACAAAAGCTCTTGGCAAGACAGTTTCTCTAAATTAACTTAATTATTATGGCATATCTAAAAAGATGGATAATAATTGAATTTAATTACTTCTAATGTAGAGGGATTTTCTGTATAGTAATATCTTTAAAATAATTGTGGCTAACAACATCAGGCTTGTATGTGGATGGGGGAAGGTTCCTGTGGGGTGGGGATTTCTCATTTGTTTCTTCTGAATACCCCACATGCTTTATTTTATTTGCCAAAACAGAAAAGGACTCATCTAATATTCACCGTGGCCTGAGAACACAGCCATGTGTAATTTACTATATGATATTTCATCTCGCTCTCATCTGTTAGCATGTTAAGTAAATCAGGATTATAGGCCTAAATTTAATCTTGAAATGCAAAATGAATTGTGTTTGTGGGAGAGGCAAGTAAATCAGTATTACCCACATGAATATTCCAGCAAAACATAAATACTGCTTATGAGTGCAGAGATCTAACTTAAAAATTACTAGTTTTTGAGTCTTTGTAGTGCTTTGTCAAACAGTTGTGTGGAGACTCAGATATTTTTTCAATTTAGTTTCCTGAAAAAACCTTCACTTAACGTAAGTGTCTGATACTTTTTTTTAACCACTGATATATTACAGTGTTAAACTAAAAAATATCCCCTTGTTATCTCTTTGATATCTCTTAAAAAAGACAGAACGTGCACATTGGCAGGAATAGTAGTATGATGTTTTGGAGCGAGTGTTACTTGCTTAAAATAATCAATGCACCATCCTTTCATTCTGAATAGCAAATACAGTGTGTTATGGGGGAAGGGAATGTATTCAGCTCTGTCTTGATGGGCATTATGAGCAAGTCAGGTGCTTATGGGTCCAGATAAAAGGGCAGAGTAGAAAGAGTGCCACTGTTGTGGGTATGTGCTACAGGCTGCCTGATCAAGAGGAGGAAAGGGATGAGGCCTTCTACAGGCAACTAAAAGCAAGTCTCAAAGTCAGCAGGCCCTGGTTCTTTTGAGGGACTTTTAAGTACCCTGACATCTGCTGGAGAAGTTATACAGCAATGCACAAGCAGTCCAGGAGGTTCCTGGAAAGCATTGACGATAGCTTCCTGTCACAGGTCATAGAGGATTCCACAAGGAATAGTGTGTTGCTTGACCTCACACTAACCAACAAGGAAGTCTTGTTGGGGATGTGAAGTTTGGGGGCGGCTTTGGCTGTAGTGACCACTAGATTGTAGAATTCAGTGTTGCATGAAGAGGTAGCAGGACAGCAAGCAAGTTGATGACCATGGACTTCAGGTGAGCTGACTTTAGCCTCTTTAAGGATATTCTTGGAAGGATCCCATGGGAGCCAGGCTCTGCAGGGAAGAGGGGTCCAGGGGAGTTGGTCGATGACCAAGGCTCACTTCTTCCAGGCTCAAGAGTGATGCACCCCAAAGAGAAAGAAGTTGGGCCAAAGGCACAAGAAATCTCCATAGATGAATAAAGATGCTTTTACATTACTCAAGTAAAAGCAAAAAGTTCACAGGAGACAGAAGCAAGGTCGGGCCACTTGGAGTGAGTATTGAGAGGTGGTCAGGAGAAGTAGAAATGAGACTTGAAAGGCCAAGGCTGATCTAAAATTGCATCTGGCCAAGGATGACAGAAAGAGATATTTCAAATATGTAAATAACAGGGGGAAAAAAGGGATAATGTGGGCCCATTAATAAATGAAGGGGGACTCTGGAACAGGATGTGGAGAAGGCAGAATTATTGAATGCCTTCTTTGCATCAGTCTTCACAGGTAAGACCAGCCCTCAGGGGTCTCTGACCCAGAAGATTGGGGTAAATGTATGTAAGGAGGAAGACCTTCCCTTGATCAAGGAGGATTTGGTCAGAGAACACCTAAACAATTTGACATCCACAAATCATTCGGCCCTGATGGGATGCATCTATGAGTGCCGAGAGAGCTGGCAGACACCATAGCTGGCTGCTCATGATCATCTTTTAGAGGTCACAGAGATCAAGGGAGGTACCTGAGGACTGGAAGAAAGCAAATGTCACTCCAGTCTTCAAAAGAGGCAAGAAGGAGGACCCAGGGAGCGATCAGCCAGTCAGCCCCACCTCAGTCTCTGAAAAGGTGATGGAGTGCCTCATTCTGGAGGCCATTCCTGTGCACGTGGGAGACAAGAAGGTGATCAGGATTGACATAAGTTCACTAAAGCAATGTTTGACCAACCTCATTGCCTTCCACAATGAAACAGCTACCTGGAAGGATGAAGAGAGAGCAGTGGATATTGTCTACCTGGACTTCAGCAAGGCTTTTGACATGGTCGCTCATGAAATCCACATAGGCAAGCTCAGAAATTGTGGGTTGGTTGAGTGGATGTGGGATAGATCTGGCTAAATGCCAGATCCCAGGGGGTTGTAATCAATAATACAAAGTCTAGTTGGAGGTCTGTCACTTGTGGCTTCCCCCAGGGTTCTCTTCTGGCCCCAGTGTTGTTTAACTTGTTTATCAATGATTTGGATGAAGGGATAGAGGCCTCTTCAGCATTGATGATAAAAAACTGGGAGAAGTGGCTGATATTTCAGAGGGCTGTGTGGCCCTTCAGAGGGACCTTGATAGGTAGGAGAAATGGGCAGAGAAGAACCTTCTGAAAATCAACAAGGGCAAATGCAGGGTCCTGCACTTGGGAAGGAATAACCCCATGCACCAGCACAGGCTGGGGGCTGATCTGCTGGAAGGCAGCTCTACAGAGAAGGACCCAGGGAACTTGGTGGACAGCATACTGTCCCTGAGCCAGCAGTGTGCCCTAGTGGTCAAGAAGACCAGTGGTATCCTGCGGGAGCATTAGAAAGAGCAGGTTGAGGGAGGTGATCCTGCCCCTCTGCTCAGTCCTGGTGAGGCCACATTTGAAGTCCTGTGTCCAGTTCTGCATTCCACACTTCAAGAGAGACATGGAGAGCCTGGAGTGGGTTCAGTGAAGAGCTACTGAGTTGGTCAGGGGTCTGGAGAATCTCTCTTATGAGGAAAGGCTGTGGAAGCTAGGCTTTTTCAGCCTCCTGAAGAGGTGACTGAGGGGGAACCTCCTTTATGTGTATAAATATCTAAAGGGTGGCTGTCAAGAGGATGGATCCAGGCTCCTTTTGGTGGTGCCAGGCAATAGGACAAGAGGCAGTGGGCAGAAACTGATGCACAGGAAGCTCTACCAGAAATGAGGAAGAGCTTCACTGTGCAGGTGACCAAGCATCTGCACAGGTTTCCCAGAGAGGTTGTGGAGTCTCCCTCACTGGAGATATTCAAGAACCCTCTGGACACAATCCTTTGCCATGTGCTGTAGGACAACCCTGCTTGAGCAGGGAGGTTGGACCAGATGATCCACTGTGATCCCTTCCCACCTGACCAATTCTGTGATCTTTTTGTCCAGAAAATCAAGTTTATTCCCCATCTTCTCCCAAGTTTTTGCATTGACTCTTTCAAGGATTGCATTAAAAATATTTTTATGGTAAAATTTATATCATGCATAAAGAGAAGAGAGTTCTTGGATTTAACATTTTTTCAGTATACCTATATTGCAGCATTTAAAAAAAAATTCTTACAAATACAGAAATATGGTTGGCCCTAACGCTTCCATTTTCTTTTTCTACAGTCCGTTTTCCTTCCATTTTATGGTGTTCTCTTGCTGAAAAAAATAGTTTATTCTTCAGTTTATGGGTTAAAAATTCTTACTCTATCTTGCTTTGATCTGTACTCTTGTTCTTACCTGTATTTCCTGAACCATTGCAGTCTCCAAGTTGCTCCTTCTAAGTCCCATCAAACACAAATCCCTACTTCATATTGCTGAAATTATTTAGGGTGACTCAGGGTAAGACCTTGCATGCTGCTTTCTCTTCCTTTCGCAAATGTTAAAAGATTAAAAAAATAGATCTTAATTGTATTTATGTAGTGAGTATATGTTTGCTGTTTGTGCCTCACTAAGAGTTTATCACATCCCTGACTCAAGTCCTGGTGGACCTGATGGCTGCTCCTGCTGTTGTTCAGTTCACTGGGTGGGTTATATGGAGAAATGGCATTTCATGAGTGATACGTGACATCCTGAGATCAGAGCAGAAGCCACAGTACTGCAGGTCACAGGAGTGCTTTCCATGCTGCTGTGACTGTAATTAGATGTCTGCAGAGTTTGCTTATGTGTATTTGGAAACCCTGGAGAAGTATGGATTTGTGGCTGTGTATGCAAAAGAAGTAGCTGTGTGCTTGCTTAATGTAGTACTTTAGGAAGCAGTTCTGCACTTCACTGTGCTGTCCTTTAGGATTTTTCTTCCTCTTTAAGTTTTAGTCAACAGCAGTTGTTAGATGGTTTCTTTTAGTAATGTTCAGTGCCTTTCTTTTAACACAAAGGTCTGTTTTCAGTATTTTCAGTTTGTCCTTTGGCTGTTGATCTTTGCATTTTTCCTTTCTATATATTATTAGTCTGTTTTTAGCTTAAATTTTTGTTATCTTTCTTTAAAATCTGAAGGAATGCTTTGAAGTACTTTCTCTTCATGCCTTCTGTCAATTCTGCTTAAGTTTTTCAGTAGTGATTTAGTTTTCATATAGAAAAGAAATACACCTATCTACTGCAAAGGTTACCCTAAACCTCTTGAACTGCTTTTGTTTAAGCCAAAAGCAAACTAGCCTTGCCTTTAGCCTGAAACAAAGTACAGTGAGCTTCAAACCCTAAGCAAATAACTTTCCAAGTCACGAATAATTAAAAAATGGATGTCTTTAATTCTTCTGTAGTCCCACAGTGAGTGGTGCTCACAAGAGCAGTAGTTTTTAATACCATTTTTGGTTGACTGTTTGGCTGAAAGAAAACCAAACGATTGATATTTTTCTTTCAGGCCATAATGACAGTGGGCTAACAGCTGTGAGCACTCTTGGTGGTTAGCATGTGAGACCTTGGCTTGATTCTTGCCCAGTGAACATACTCAGGGGCTGGGTTTGCATGGCTTACACTGGGTTTGGAGATATTTTAATATGTTGGTGAGACAAGCTACATGTTTGGTGGGATACTGGTGGTTAGAGTGGTTAAACACCGGGAACCAGAAGGCATAGGACCAACAAAAACTTTCGCTGGAGAAAAAAAAGTAATTTTTTATTCTAGAATAAAAGTCTCTCAGGCAAGTTTTGAGAAGGAATGGAACTGAAACTTGCTGCTGCTGTTGTTCATTGGGGGTTAAATGTTCTTCTTCCAAATGTACATCAGTGGCTTGCTGAAGTGGAGCCCTGGTATTAATGTGTTCATACTGGATTATAAATTATGTGTGTACATCTAATCTGTGTCCTGTTATACAAACCAGACCCCAAGTTCTGTGATGGAACCGATGGTTATCATCAGCACATAGCACTTTGCACACCTAAACTGCAGCACAAAAGAATAGCTAAACATTGTGAGACCTTTGCAGAGTAGGAAAAATCATCCCTTTGGGGAACTTTAGATTGAATTAATATCTGATGTTAGTGGTCATTTAATTGATCACACTGGTCTGTAAAATTAAAGAAATTGTTCCCCAACTCTCCTGCTTTATAGATGCTAGTTACTTTCTTCATTAAACTGTCTTCTTGCAGGCTCCCACTGTGTTTGGAAAACACGAAAACGCTCTTGTGGAGAACAGTTCTAACTTAATTTTGAATTATTTAGTCTCCTCTCCTTCTTTCCCCTAGATTATAATTTTGCTGATTTTTTGCATCTTGCTTGATTGTGTGCTGATTCAGAGCAGTCAGATTGGAGACATGAAACTTTGTAATTAATGGAGTAGAATTGCTCCTTTCTTCTTTTCCACACCTGGTCGGTTACACTTGTGGTAGAAAGTTGTTCTGTCAGCCCAGACATCTCTCAAAAAACAGAGAGGGGAGATGGTAGCTTTTCCTCTGGGTCAGTCTCACTGCTCTTGGCAGGAGTCAGATTTCTCTGAGAGTGGTTAATGTTCCTTGAGACACTGTTGGCCAGTTCCCCTGAAAAATGTCCCCAAAGTTGCTCCAGGGATTGAAATACACCATCTGCTACTGTGCTTCTTTGCAATCAGGCTTTTCTACAGCTGGTGAGTGGGAAAGTAAGTCATTGTACTTGTCCAGATGTGATCCTCTGCTATCATACATACACAATGTTTGCAAATTCTGCCCTTTTTTTCTTTTAATGCCCTATCACCTGTCATTTACCATTTGCACTTACCTTTCAATTAAGTATTGTATCATGTGTATCCATCCTTCCTCTGACTCCCTTATCCTTGCTGACTGTCTTTCCTTCTTTCATTATAGTTATTTTCAGCTGTGTTCCCACCTCTCTATGCAAGCTTTTCTGCTTCTCCCGTAGTCATAGATTCCTTGCACAGACCCTGGCCATCTGTTCCTCACCCTTTGAATCCTTGTCCTATGTTAGGGCTTTTTCAATATCTTGCCTCCTTCTGCTATTCCTTTCCTTATCCTCATCTTTTATTTGTTGTCATGGGGACAACCACTGTGACTTATAAATAATATACAAAGAACTGAGGTGTCATTTCATAAATTTTCTTGTGTGAATAATTTAAAAGTCCTAAAATACCCAAGAAATTTAAATCTTTGAGAGAAGAAAGCAGTATCTTAAATAAGATTGCCTAAAAGCAAAGATGATTTTTACACAAAGGAAGGTCTTCTTACCTCGTGGCACAGCGACCTTGCATGTCAGGACAGAATCTAAGAAATGTCTTTATCTCCCACAGTTTGTCATTAGTGTCTCTTTCGTTAATAAATGATGTGGAATATAGAGGATCAAGAAAATTATAAGATGCCTTGTTGGGTGCTTCCAAGCTGGAAACCAGCTTTTTTGATTTGCACTTCCTTGAGAGCTCCTTCTGTATATCCATTTTAGAGAAAGCAGAAACATTCCTTAAGAACTTAATGAGTATGAAAAAAACAGAGAAAGTGACACCTTTTATGACCTCTCTTGCAGAGAGCGTTGACTTCTTTGCACTTGCATTATAAGGGTCTAGATAAGCTCCTCGGCTTCTCCACCTCCTCTGTGGGTTTTGTTCCAGAAAAATCCTGTGTCCAGAGATGCCAAATGACGTGCTCTGTGGTTTGTCTTCCCTGGACTTTGTGAACTGCAAACTGCACCTAAGTACCTATCCTCTTCTGAACTGCATACCTCTGTTTAGTATGACATCATGTGGGGACTAACACACCTCCTTTTTAAAGAACTTTGTGGAAAGCCCAGAAGGAGTACTCTTTGACTGTGCTCCAAAATTAAGATGTTGTACTTCAAACCACTCAGTGAAACCTACACTGCCCCTGTGGTTACTCACACTGAGAGCAGCAAGTAAACAACTGGACATATTTTTCCTCAGATTATGTTTTACCATTAGTATAATTCCAATATAAATAGAACAAAAAGAAAATATTCTTTTAGAAAGGAGACTTTCTTGTCTGTATACATGCTCACACATACATGAACACAGATTGATTATTTTTAAAAATCAAGCTGTGAAAGGAACCACTAGGCATAGTGAGCTGCAGTTGGGGTGTATCCTAATCTTTACAGACCACCAGTATGGAGTTACTTTTTGCTGTTATGGCTGATCTCCAAGACTTGGCAGTAAGGCTCTGCCTGATATTTACATTTAATATGTATTTCTGAAAATATGGACCAAATGTTAGTTTAAATAGAAATTGAGAAGTGATATAGCTCCAAAGGAGTTCAGTTTGTGTTCTATGAATGTGTTTCTGTCGGCTGCACGATATAAACAATATGGTTAAATTATTGAGGCTGGGGATTGCAAGAAATATGTGGGAATGCTTTTGCACTCAGTGGGATCCTCAGTGAGAAAGGGAATGTAGAAGTGAAGGCTTCATGTGGGGGATTTTGGGGTAGGGCAGAGTAAAACCTGAGCTCTGACAGCTGTGCTTTTCACAGTTAGTCTGATATACTGATGTACTAATTGGTGTTCAGAGCATTTTAAAACTAAAACAAAGGGTGCTTAGAAACCATGCTGTTGTTTATTTTTCTTTCTTCTTTTTTTTTTTTTTCTTTTGTCTTGATTTCAAAGCAGTAACTGGTTTTCAAACTATATTTTATTAGATATTTTTTCATTCTCATTTGTCTCATGTAATATTTCAAGCTTTGTCTGATGCTGAGTATGGTGTCCCTGAGCGTTTAGTCATATTCCTGCTCAGCTTAAGGGTTTCCAAAGTATCTCTGGAAAACTGCCAACTGAACTGGAAAGGCCTGGTTCAAGATGGGTGGCAGGTTAATGGAGAGAGATTTCTCTTGGCAAATTATTTCTCCTGATGTAACGGAAAAATGGAAGGAATATTCACACCAGCCCTGTGAGATTCCTCTGCCTCAGGCCTGAAGGAAGGGAGCTCTGTGAGGTCTAGCAGTGCAAGGGCCATACAGTGAAAGGGGGCCACAGCTCTACATGCCTTTGAACAGAGGCTTCTGTTCATCAGCATGTAAAAGGGATTGGGGCCATGCCAGTGGCATACCAGACTTTGGGAACACCAGTATCCAAAGCTGAGCAGGTGGACCTGCTACAGCTTTTGTCACTGCCTCCATTGAATAGGGACAGCTGGAAAAGGACCAAAGGAAATTGTTAAATCCAAAGCCTCCATGTTATGGAGTCCTTTGCATAGAGATGCCAGATCATGGTATGAAGTAGGATTTTAGTCCCATGCTGAACATGCAGTATATAACAAGATTATATGCCACGGGAATGAAAATTTCCTAGACTTGAAGTTCCTTCCTGTAATTCTTCTCTGTGGTTCAGAACCTCAGATTTATATTTAGGTACTTTTGTATTTATTTTGTCTTTATTTTTATTAGATAAGTTCTAAATACATATATAATTTTAAAAGATCCACTTGTTTATTTAAATACATTAATATGTATGCACATTTTATAGCTATGTTTAATATGTTACTGGAAAAGTTTGATTTTGTTCTTTGTTTTCTTTATCAGTTTGCTGAAAGCAGTCAAAAAAAAGAGACTTTACAGAAAAGCATTGAGAAATCAAAAATTGGACGTGAAGATACTGTAAGTTGCTTTGGGGGGAGGTAATCCTACAAGGAAATAGTGCTACAAGTATGTACTTCTTGTAAATACTTATGTAGTACTTCTAGGTATTTTCAGATTTAAAAATATCTTAAAACTTGATCTTCCCAGAGGCGTGTACCAAAGTTGCCAATGGTTGCTGAACTGCCAAATCTAGCAACTACAAATCTGTTCTGGTTTGGGTATTTTTCAACTTATTTGTAATATAGATTCCTAAATTACTGTTCTGAGCAGCCGTGTAAGCCCAGTGTTCTTAGCATGCTGAAGCTGTTAACATTGCAAAAAAAATATCTAGGCTTCGTGTTTATCAAAACCAACATACTAGTTGGAAATACTTCATATTGTATTCCAATTTGCTGATTTGTATTGAGGTGCTCAGTCCAAAGTGGTTTAAACCTCCAATAAGAAAGGGACAGCCAGAAGCTTTCAGGAGGAGTTGAATTTTATAGGAAAGTGCCAAATCTTCAAATCCAAACTGTTTTGTAGAAACACTCTAGGTTTTTCCTATGTATATTTCATTTATCTGGTAAGGAATAGAGTGAACCTTACCATCAAACTCTGTTAAAGCTGCACTTCCACAAATTCAGTTAAAACCTACTTTTTGCCAGTATCTTTAATGGGGATTCTTTATTCATTAATTCACAATGGACTGTAATCAGGAATCACAGGCAGGTTTCTCACATAGTTGTGCTTGTTGTGTTGCCAGACGGTTTCAGCCTCGGGCTTCTCCAGCATGTGGCCTGCCCTACAGAAAGCTATTGGTCTGGAAATCCTGTTCTGGCTGATGTTTACAACATTTTGGTTCCTGATTTTAGGAAGAAGTCTTAAAAAATTTAGATCACAGTGCAGGTCTCCAAGCATCTCACCTCTATACCTCAGCATCTGGAAACTTTTGATTTCCATTCTGCATTTTCAGAACATGCTGAATCCAAACTGTTGGCAAAAGCACTGGGAATATGGGAGTTTGGGGGGTGGAAACCAACAACCTTAAACAGCACCACAAATCCACAAACATCTCAGGC
Source organism: Eopsaltria australis (assembly GCA_034509425.1). Taxonomy (NCBI): domain Eukaryota; kingdom Metazoa; phylum Chordata; class Aves; order Passeriformes; family Petroicidae; genus Eopsaltria; species Eopsaltria australis. Next base: position 4,268,733 of record JAVTVJ010000036.1, read on the forward strand.
CGCTGGGTTACCAAGGAGATTGCCATTGGTAAAATCCTAATGATTTACAAACTCATGCTGTGTGGCTCTTCTAGGCTACCCTAGCTTGAGTTATTTGAATATCAGCCAGTTCCAGTGTTTGTCTGTAACTACAGACTGAATTAAAAGTATGTGCTGAGCTGGCTGTGGGAGAGTTCATGTTGAGTCAGTGTCTGCAGATTCTTATAGATCGATAGAATCTTTGAGGTCAATATTGGGTACAATCCCAGCAGAGACTACCACATCATAAATATCTGAATTTATTTTTGAGACCATTGCTCTTAAATGGTGTGGAAAAAGAAAGAAGACAAGTAAATTCAGAGGGTGTTCATGCACAGCATCTCAGTTTGTAGAAGGGTGGATGGTAGGCTTTTCTGTAATGCCATCTTTAATTACAAGACTAGCACTCCTAAATACTGCTTAACCTTTAAGCCCAATAATTAAGAGATCTCTTCAGAGTTTGTTAAACCATGGTTCAAAGGTTGAAGAAAATTGTTCTTTTGTTGATCCATTTTGGTCTTAATTTTTTTTCCTTCCAGTTTGTATTTGGTATAATTTAGTGTCACTGAGAATTCTGTGTAATGAAATAAAGTGCTCAAGTGGTTCATAGACAAAAAGCAGTAGTGAAAGCAGCTTTTAAATTTATATGTTTTTATTTTTTAAAAAAATTTTTGTGATAATTACTGTTGTTAATGGGTTTTTTTTGTCTCTCCCAACATCTTTTGAATCCTCAGGCGGAACGTACAGCTCTCCTGAAGGAACTTGCTGCCCTTCGGCAGAAAAAAGAGCAGCTAAAGACAGAAATAGATAAATACAGAGAATGTGATCCAGACGTGGTTGAAGAGATGCGTAAGTTGTGTATTGTTTAAAGTGGTCTTTTTTTTGCCTGAAAAGGTCTTAGCTTGAAAAAAAAAGCCTTAAGCTTCTTTAGCTTAAAATCTGGTATTCAGAGGTTAGTCAAAGAATAACTGCTGTTCTTTTTAAAGCTTAGTAATACAAAGCAGGTACACTGGCCATTTTTTTCATGTTCTGTTCTATTATATATGAGAAGGTTTATTGCTATTTACTCTGCCAGCACCTGAGCAATTAAGAAACAATCCTATAATTAAAACACTCTAATGCTTTAGAATCAACATCAGGTTCATCCTTTCCAGAGCTATATTAATTCTATAACTTGTGCTGATCCCTAGAATGTGTGTAGGAAGAGGAGTCTCTGGCTCCTGTTTACCTTCAGTTCCATGCTGTTAAGACAGGTATCTTTCCGCTTACTTTGTCTTGCCTATTTAAAACATAAGCATTTCATTAGAGACACTTAATTGTCACTTACACAAAAGTGTATTGTCACACTCTTGACTGACTGTACTGTCTCTGACATGCTGGGTTTTGGTTGGAGTTTCTAATTCTAATGGAATACAAGGATTGATGAGTGACTTAAATACACAATTTGGCGCTGAAATGTACTTAATATTCTGATCCTTAGTATGAGAAATGAAAAGCATGCATGAAATTTTATTGAATTTTCTCTACTGCAGATTTCATGTTTTATTTATTAGGCCGCTTCATTGCTACCCAAGCACCACTGCATATTCAGTTTGCTATAATGCCAAAATGCTGTTACAGAATGACGAGAAACAGGCACGGAACTTTTTTTGAAAAGAGATGTGGCTAAATCTTTCTCTTTCCTTATTCTACTAACAAAGTCCACAGCTTTAGAACTGTTCTGAGAGAAAGCCAGGAACATAAACAGAGTTGGCAGCACTCACCAGATTCGAACAGATATTATTTATTTTGAGGTGCTGTGACACTTTTTGTCAGCTGTGTTATCTTTCCCCAAAGATGTAGTGGTATGCCAGGGAATAAGCAAACTTGAGACCTGAGGTTAGTTACTGTGCTGTAAATCCCTTGCTGCCTGCTCTCCTGAGGAGAAGACGCATTCCAGCTGTAAAAATGAATGAGGTTAGGCAGATACCGGCAGCAGAGGGATGGGTAGTGTCAGGTATTTTAATTACTGAGGTACCCTCACAGCAAGCATTGCACTGAATTCTTTGAGAGCCTCTCTTTTGAAACAGTCACGGTGAGCACATTCTGAAATACAGCATGAGGGAGCAAATCACAGCTGGAATGCCAGGGCAAGCTGCATTGGCTGGCAACATGGAGACTAGTATCCTGGAAAGAAAGAGAGAAAGGGAAGGAAATGTAGTACTTAGCTACTTCAGTCATCCCCTTGTCTTCTGTTTGTATGTTGTGGGTTTGAGTTTTTCTGTCCAAACGTATGGAAGCTCCATGTGAATTTCTGTGATGGAGGGATGAGCCTTTAAGAGACTTGTGAGGTTAGCACTGTTGAGCTACCTGTAGGATTCCCACGGCAATATGCAGTAGTGTTTCAAAATAACTTGTCCTTGCTCTTTATTTTAAAAGTTTCTGCTTCATTGTATGTTTTGCCAGTCATTGTTGCACTGGCAGTGTGCATTGTTGCTGGCAATGTATGAGTGAATAAATGGCGGTGTCAGTTTTGAGGAGTTAATGTCTTTGTCAAAGCTGAATGGAAGTTGACAGGATTTATGGAGAAGAGAGAGTGGGGGAAAAAAAGGTTGGGGGGGCATTTCTCGTGGGTCCAGAGTGCAGAAAAGTGCAAAGGCAGAAGTAAGAAGGTAATAAAGAATCTCAGGCAATGGAATGCATTCAGCTAGACATAAAAGTTACTGCTGCTGTTTCAGAGAAAAAAAACTTCTATTATAAGTTACTCATTCACAGATTTTCAAACTGCGCATGGATGATACGATTTTCTATTTCTGTACAATTTAGATAACATGACCCTTGGAATTATTTTCAGTTAAATCAACTGAGCAGATTTCTAACTACCTTCTTTTAGAGTCAGTGATGGCTGTTATTGTTATGTAATCACACTCTTTTTAACTGTTGTTAATTGTTCAGTAAAATACACTGTGTAACAGGCAGTTGTCACCTTCTACCTTTGAGTTTTCCCTTTTCCTCCTTAATGACTTCAGCCTGTGAGGAAATCTTTCTGATGTTCAGTGTAAAATTTCAGCCTGTTAATTTCTCATCCCATGTCACAGAGAGCTGCCTAGTTTCTTCTTGTGGTATTTTAGGGCTATATCAAATTGTTGTCTGTTTTCAGTGGCCTTCAAATTTGGTGCGTGCTTTGCCGTGTGTTTTTAGTTGCCCTCTGCCTCAGTGGAGTTTTGCAGAAACAAACCAATTGCACAGCAGTGAGCCTCATTAAAACATGCACGCACACACAAACATATATCATTTTCAGGGTCAAAACGAAAGTTTGAATGATTCATAGCAAGTATCTGAAGACTCAGCTGAAAACTGAACATCTGTCTTTGCTTCCTGAATCTCGTGGTGGGAAAGTGAAGCTCGACCATGTAACTAAATATTATAATGCATATTCACAAGGGGGCAAATGGGAAAACTGAAAAAATAACTCTGTATTTTGCTGACTTCACTGTTTGTCCTTTTAGTGTCACTAACACATGTTTCGCTCTATGCTTTGGCTTAGTTTCCTTGGCTTTTGTATTAGAAGTATGTTGCAGTAGAAATTTTAATGCCTTCTCGAATTTACAGCATTTGAACACAGAATCTGTGTAACAAGTAACTAGAGTAAATAGCAGAAGCAACAAGATTTAGGGACTGACCACTAGAGGAAGCTACGTAATAGTCTGGTCTTGTGGATATATTCAGATAATTCCATTTTACAGATATGGTATTGTAAAAGTATACCTAAACCAGCAAAATATATGGATTTTTTTTTCTAACGACCGCTGCATTTCAGAAGCTTGTCTTTTCCGCTTGGTAATGTTGTTGAAGATATCTTTTTGAGTTAGGATTGAGTAATAAATTATTTCTCAAAGGCAGTAAAACTGACAACAGTCATTTGAAGTGAAAAAACCCCAAACAAATAGTAGGATTTTATATGTTTCTATTAAACTTGTGATCCTGCTTCAGATGGTGCAGGACAGGATCATTGTTAGCTTTGAGGCATATCTGTGTAGGCTGGAATATATTCTCATGGGAGAGCAGCCATTGTAGAGAGGTTTGTCTCTCATGTGACATTGTATGCATGCATGTATGCAGAGTTGGATACATGTGATGCTGCTAGATTCTCTAAAGGTTAAGGTAGAGGACAAAGCCATGGAGAATGCAAGCTTACAATAGTTCATAGTTTATGCAGGCTTTCATAAAGTCAACAGAAAAAGCTCCACCTAACATCAAGATTAACCTGAGTTAAGTTTAATTCTTTCTGCCCACCAGAGAGAGGTGTTACAGAGCTAATAAAATTTTTCTCATAATTCATTTTATAGAAAAGTTTGTGTGGTAACATAAGTGTATAAACGATAGGGACTTTACTCTGAGTTGCTGCTCAGCTTGTAATTGGAAACAGCTAAACATTTTCAGTGCTCACTGTAAAATAAACATTTCTAGAATTTCAAACTTCTTGTGCTTTCACTGCAATAAGAGGAATGTTAGTTTATGCTTTAATGAAACATTGCTGGGCCTCTGCTTTTTTTTTTTCCTTAATAACCATGTTTTGTTACTGTGTGCCTTTGGATAGGGCAGCTCTCTCAGAAATAGTTACATTCTGACTGCAGTGACTTCTGTGTGGTATGATTGCTAATATTTATGGAGCCTGGGATCTTGCCTGTCAGCATTCCTTTTTTATTTAGCATGTTTTTAGAATGTCTGGTTAGTGATAACTTTTATGTTTTAGGCTTTTACTTTTAAAACAATGATCTGAACATGTCTAGACAAACTGTTTTCTCAAAAATAAACAAACTACCAGATACAACACATGTAGCAATTTTGGTGTCAACCGTTTTGCTTTTAATTCTCTCTATTTAAGGACATGATTTCAAACAAATATCCACATAGTTATTCTTTTGAGTCTCTGAATGTGTGATCTCAGAGGCATCACTGCCAGTCCAGTTCAGGGTTAGATTATTTTCTCAAACTAATTCTTATATGATTCTGTGAAAATAAATTTTGGTAAGACATCCAGACTTTACTGAATACCATGAAAATGTCATGTTGTATGTAATACGTACTTGAAAATGTCTTTTTTTCCTTTTAGGTCCTTCAAAAATTTCTAATCCTGATGTTTCTAAACACTGAAAATTTCAGCTTGACAAACTGTTGCGAGGAATTGTCAGGGTATACAGACAGTACGAGAAAATAGTTCTGGATTGTTTAGTTTTTTCATTCATTTTAATATCTGAAGGGTGAATGCTGAAAAGTTAATGTTGATTTAGCTACTGGGTTTTTTGGGGTGCACAGTTTGGGGATTGGTTTTTTGAGGGTGTTTTTTTTGTTGATACACCCAGCTATTCTCTTATGTTCAAATCAATTTGAAAATATGTTACATATGCAGATGTACAAAAACTTCAGTACCAAGTGTTAGATTCTTCAGGGGATTCTTACTAATGCTGGGAATAGTTCTGTTCCCAGAAGGGAAACAGTAGTGAAGAAATGAAATGAAGATTGGACTATCCTGGCTAATGGAGAGACTTTAAAATGAATTGCATCAGTTTTACTCAAAATGCGTCAGAATGCAAATAATTTCCAAAAGGGTTTAATGGATTGTTGCTCAGAAATCGTATCAGAAAGGTGGTTTAAACTAAAAAGCCTTGTCAGCAATATCAGTTAGTGAACTATTAAGTGTCTGTTTTTAAGAATTTCATGTTTCACTTGGAAAAATGAATGTCTGCAAATAATTATAAGCCTGATCTAGGTGCCACCAAGATCAATAGTGTACAGATGAAGCCTGTAGAGAAAATGTTTTTTTAATCACCTTTAGATGCAGTATGTTCAGTTTGCAATTAAAAGGATGTTTCCTAGCTACTGACCATGAAATATACACCTGGCATCTGAGAGACAAGCTGTGCTTTTTACAGTTTACGCAGCAATGCCATTAACAAAGGTCTGCAGTTACAAATTAGTCATTCTGCTGATGTTAGACTTGTGTCTTCACTCACACTTATATTAGTCTTAGTGGGTTAAACTAAGCTTTCTTTGGAGTGAACCAGACACTTGCTTAAAAGTACATAGAAAACAGTTTTAAAAGCAAGTGCTTCTTTTTTTACTTCGTCTCATCTTACAGAGTATTGTATATTTAATATATTCATCTCCAGAGGATCTGGATGAGGATATGACAGGAAATAGACAATGGATGTTCATGTATGTAACTTGCAGGCTATCTGCTACTAATCAAAACAGAGCTACACAGCTCACACACACACCCCTTTTTTTCTCCTTCATCATGGAGTACCAGAATACATATAGATGTGCACCAGTAATGAAAGGACACGTTTACTAGTTCTCAACTAATTGCATCAAACTAGTAATTTTGTTTTGTTTCCCCTGCTCCCTATACTGTTCTTGGAATGCCTTGTTATTCATTTGGAAGGTTGACAAATTAAATTACCTGCTCAAAAACTACATTGAAATATAACTTAAACTTAATTTCTGGGAAGAATGAGGAATAATAATATGTAAACATAGTTATATATAGTAATAGTAAAATTTTAGCTGTTAAGGAACAGGGTACTTAATGAATGGAGTTACAAATGTATACTTGGATCACTGATCCAAACTCCTTTGGTAATCATAGGAAACTGGATGGAATTGCAAGTTTAAGCACTGTATCTGCTCCTTTATTTTTGGCCCTTCTAATTTTTTTTATCTAGAAAATCAAAGGAGGCATGTTTGAAAAGACTGGTCCTTTGACAAAGGAAACACTTGGTAAGCAGAATCTGGCTGTGATTACCAGAGGCTCTAATGTGGTGGTTTAAGGACCCTCCCTGACAAAAGCAAGTTAAAGAGTTCTCACCTTGGCCCTTCATTCCAGTGCTGAACTTCACCAGTGATAAAAGCAAGTTGTCAGCTCCTGTTAGGAACTGGCAGTGTAAATGCCTCTGTCTTGTGATGGACTCTCCTGAGGTCTTTGAAATCTCTCTTTCCACCCAGCAAATCTACCTGATGAAATCTTTCACTGCCTTCTTCATACATACGGTCATTTGTCATGTGATAGTTGCCCTGAAGAGCAACCAGGGATCTTCTGACCAACTAGGAACAGGTGACAAGTTTTCATAAAGGCATTTTCATGAACTGTGCAATAAGTTGAACTCTTAGAAAATGGATTTGAGAAAAACTGAATGAGGAAGCAACAGGACTATGTAAATGGGTGAGCAGCTTTTGGCACTTGGAAAGAAAGGAGAATATAACAGCCATGAAGAGTAATGAGTGAAGAGGCAGCAGGACAAACTGACAGCTTAAGAAGTGCCTGTACAGACATACCTGAAGCACAGAGCTTAAAGTGAAATGTGGGGCTTTTGGCTGAAGCTGGAAAGCTTAAGTCCAGAAGGGTCATTTGGCTTTCAGCAAAAGGTCCTTATTGTCTGCATTTCAGAGAATTCCTCTATCTCTGTGTTTGGTCTTCTGCAGTGAAAATCTGTCCTACGTATTTAGACACATGCATACTTGTGTTTTATACCTCAAACACATTCTAGCAAGACTATTCTTAGGAAGTGTCAGCTTAAGCCAACTTGCTTTGAAATGAAGCTGCATTTTAGCTAGTTAAGCAAAAAGCTGTGTTTTGTCAGTGGGGCTTTTCTTGGACATCAGAAAGGATGCAGTTGAAGCACCAAATCTTTAGATAATATATATAACAAACACCCTGCTTAAATAAATTTGCCACTCTAGCAAGTTACCTTTTCTTGAAATCAAGTGAGAACGCTCTCAAGACCTGTTTTTGTTCTTTTTCTTTATTTTGTGTCTTATTTGTTTATACTGGAGTGACTGAAAAAATACGTAGAGTAAGAGGCTTATGGGTGAAGTATATGGGAATGGCTTTATTGTCTGAGTCAGTAAATCCTTATGGCAAAAGCTGTTCAGCTGCTTAGGAATGGTAGACACTTGATAAAATTTGTGATGCAGAAAATGGCTACTTACGACTACATTTATGATACTCTCTGATTTAGGAACAAATTGGTAGCAATCCATTTGACCATGTTTTAAAGCCCTGATGAAAGCATCAAATGGAATTAATCTATAGATGCATTTATATATCAAACAAAAAGGCTTTTGTGGAGTGAGTATTTTGCTTCTGTCTCACAGTGTTTGACCTGCTAGGTTAGTTGTGTACAGTAGCACTCATTCAGACTATTTTGATAAAGTTAAGCTAATACTGGTGGTATTGGTCTATATCTTTTCATGACTTTCACATGCAAAATTAGGTCAGGAAAGGTATTGTATTTAGTGCTAAAACACAGGACTGTCAAATTAAGGTCTTCCCTGGCCTTGTTTAAAAAAATATATTGCTAATCTCATATATTGTCTCCCATATTTTATGGGATGGTATGTTATGTTTTCATTATGCGTTTATCTGGATGATGACTGTATATTCCTTATATAGATGCCTTGTTCTATGCTATTTAACTGCAGTTTTTGCAGGGCAGGTTATATAAATGCAAGAACAATGTTGGCACATTTGACTGAATTTCCAAGGGTTTTCTTCTCTTCTCATATGAGCATCATATGAGCTAGAAAAAAGCAGGATACCAGGGAAAAATTCAGAACAGAAAACCAATTTGGAAACAGCTAGAATACACAGAGGTTTTCTCTCTGCCACTGTAAGACACCTTTGTAGATTGGGGGAAGTTTGTCTTTTGGTGTTTTGACTCAGTTTTGCATGATACTGTTTTAAGGAAAGTAGGGAAATACAATCCCGATGAAACAGCAGTAGTGTGAATCTCAAACTACTTTATAATTTGTGAGCAATTCAGTATCAGAAAGGGAGGTGGAATTGATGAAGCTCTGTGATACAGTCTGTCATGTATGTGGATCTGCTCAGTGTTTATATTAATGAGCTGGGTAACACAATAGATGTTCTTTTGTTACATTTGCAGATGATGAAACTAGGAGAGACTGTACGGACAAAGGACAAAGTGGGATTTCAAAATGATCATGACAAATTGCAAAGATTGGTCTAAAAAACACTGGATAGCATTCAGTAGTGGCAATTGCAAGGGTGTTACATGTATTCAAGGATATTGTGCTACACAAATGATCTGAGGCAGTTGGGTAAGTGGGGAGGATTTGAAAAAAAGATGTCAGAGTTACAGTAGTTTACAGGTTGAATACAATAATTAAGATACAAAAGCAGAAGTATAACCAACAATGAATGAAATAATGTTTCTGCTCAAGGCCAAAAGGGTGGCACTAAAGGCTTTAGCATGGCTTCAGCTGTAACACTGTGTCAGTGTTGGATATCCTACCTGATGTACAGATACACCTGATTTATTTCAGAACATTCGTATCTTCATGTAACTCAATGTTCAGAGTAGAGCAAAAGGACATTGAGCAATCACATTCTAAGGGACAAAAAAATTTACAAAAATCTTCAAAAGAAGGTTGTTCCTAGTGGGTTTTGCATATCTCTATCTCCTCAAGAAAAGAAAAAGAATAGCCTTTTACTCAGGTTTGTGGAGAAGTTGGCTAAAAGTAATAGCCTTAAATTGTAGGGCCAGAAAAAGTTAAGTGAAAAACTAATGATAGCAATAATCAAACACAAAATTAAACTGTCCGGGAAGGCTGTAAAAGCTTAATACTGGAAACTTTAAAAACAGGCAACAGATATCTCAGAAATGACATAGGTAAAGTTGAACTTGCCTTGAGTTGTGGTTACAGAGACCAGAGAACCTCTTGTGATGCCTTCCAGACTCTTCTCTGCAACGTCTGCAACACATGAGGTGACAGCAGACTGCAGTCCACAACTGGCCAAAAACCCTGGCCTGATGGGCCTCCTTGCAAAATACAGTTCAGCAGCTCAGAAGTGTGCAAATTTCTTTAGCTGTGCTGAAGGTGTGCAGTCTGTTAGTGAATGAAGTGGGGAAGGAGGAGTTGTCCACTGCAAGAAAAACAGAATGGTGTCAGGGAGCCCTGAATCAGCCCTGAATCAAGTTGGTGTGCTTGTTTCTGTTTTGCAAGCACTTTGCTTCTCTCTGCTCTTTGAGCAGAGAGATGAAAATTGATGTAATTTAGTTATGCAACTAAGATTTCAGTATGGGTTTTCAAGTACAACAGTTGAAAGGTAAATGGTCTTTTTCTGGAGGTACATGAATATAGTAAACTTAAGTGCAAGAGCATGTCTTGCATAAAGGAATTTTTTGGTAGCAATTCTGACAAATTCTGTTGGACATTTTTCAAGGAGACCCTGTGTACATCCTGATGAAATTTGACAGTGTGACCTTTTCATATGGGACATAGGGAGTTTTTTGCTGATGAGACTTGACACTTTTTTCAAACACACTGACAAAGATCACAGACCCTTTAAAAGCATATTCTCAGCAAAGTGGATCAGCTTCTTAGTAGCTTTACTGTGCACTATGTCTCACCAGATAGACAAGACTGGCACTGTGGTATCTGTTTTGTTCAGGTTTATTTTCAAGCATATATACAGGTGTTGCAGCAGAAATGCTGATTTAATTAATTCATGTATCAGTATTCTTGAGTATTTTTCTATCACAAATAGCTTATATTGGGTTCTATGCTTTTCCAAATAGTTGTAGATCAGTAGGTAGCATTCATAATTGTCAGTGTTTTTTCTTGTAGTGCTGAAACTTTATTCAGATTTTAAAGTAAGTCAGTATAAAAAGTTCCATTGAGTTTGTGGTGCCATTTAAATGAGAAATCCTACTTACACATTGACTTGAATTTAGTCATGAATTCTGAAGCATTGTGACCTGTTGATTAATATCATGAGGAAAAGTGTTGTGTGGGATACTGGAGTATGGGGGAAGAGTGATGTGTTATTTTGGATTGAAAGGAGTTGGCAGAATTCTGATGTGCTATCACTTTTCTACGCAGCAGCTCTTTATTCTGTTTATAAGCGGAAATGCCTCACTGGGAAGCATGGGGGAGGATAAAGATTTCCAACAGTGTGGAGATATCTGCCTAATACAGAGTTACAAAACATTCTTGTAAAGCTCCTCTTGCCACATTTTAATTCACCCTGCTGACAGTGTTGTAGATTACTTATTCTCAAGGATACTCAAATATGGACCTTAAGAAGCCACTTCATCACATCCTTGCCATAAATAGTCTCCAATGGCAAGCCACAGGCTCTGTGGTGTCAGTTTGTGAATGGACATGTGGATAGGAATTACTAGGCAATAACCTTTTGTACTTCCTGTGGCTGACAGGTGTGTAATTTCTATGCTCACCTTCTACCCTGGCCTTTGGAGGTGGGATCTTTATTTGCATGAGATGTTTTCATTAGTGGGAGAAATTTTGGAAATTGCGTCACAGGATATTATAGTGATGCTGCCCCAGGAGAAGTAGGGAGACAAAGTCACTGTGATGATGGCAAGCTAATGTTTCTGGAAAGTAAGGGCAACCTATGTGCAGGAGAATGGATAACTCTTTGCAGAAGGCAGTGGATAATCAGAGTCATGGGAGGTTCAAATTCACATACAGTTCCTATGGTAGTTGCCATTTTTCATCTTTGAATTCAGTCTAAGTGAATGCATATGTATTACAGGAATTCAGATCCACTTAATGCACGTAATTTACCCTGACCAATTTCATGAGAGAGATTGTGAATCTTTGGGTTACTAATCCTCCCTGGTTCCTGAGAACAGTTGCAGCTGTTCCCTGCATTTCATGTAGAGGAATTGCAATCCATGCTGTAAAATTACTCCCTCGCCCACATGGTGAAGACTGCAGTTGTATTTTGCTTGTATCTGCTAACACCCCACAGGCTGATGGGTGACTCTCTTCTTGGTAAGGTGCTAATTCCCTCTGCAGTCATGTGCCTTTTAAGTGAGGAAGTCCATACAATTTTCTTGTGGTAGGTCAAAACTGTCACCAATGTGTGTAAGCTTCATAAATACAATTAGCTTTTGTTGTTCTAGGGAAGTAGAGGTTCCTGGACCTAGAAGTCCTTAAAGTTATCCAGAAAATGCCAGAGTAGGATCTAGGGGATCAAAGAAAAGCTCTTTGTTCATTTCTACCAGCTCAGGTGGTTGTGAGCTGGTTCTGGCTGTTGGTTTGTTGTTGTTTTGTTTCTTTTACTATAGCTACTGGAACTATAATATATTGTCTTTACAGTCTGAATTTGAGTACTATTCTATGACTGTATCCTTACTGTTCCCTTAATATGTTTGAGACTTAAAAAGGTTTCTAGGAAGAACCTCAAGTAGGTTTGGAAAATGTTTGTGAGGAGATGGTGGTGGTTGTTGCTATCACAATTGTTTTTTGTCCTGTGGAAATATAAGAGACTTACATAGCTTTTGGCCATTCAGTTTTGGAATGCAAGCAGACCTTCTAATTCCAGCCATTTTCCACTTCCAGTGAAAAGTGAGAGAATCTGGGGGAAGAAGGAAAGAAGAAAGAAAAGAGGAGGCTGTAGTTCTGCAGTATGCTGAGAATGACTCTACGGGCTTCCTGAGTCAGATTGGAAACATTGTGGCCTTACAGTGATTTGAGTCAATATATAATACCTGTTGAGATTTGTTAGAACTGCTGTGCTCATGTTCTCTGCTGCTGGCCTTGACTCCTGACCAGGTGTTGTCCATTTGCTTTAGAAGTTTAGTGCACCTCTGACAGCAGCCCATGTGCCCTTTTGTCACCTCTGTCTCCTGGCCTGTTCCAAAATACCTGCAGGTCGCTGGTAGAATGCCACTTACCTGCATTGAAAAACATGTTTCCAAGCCATCCTCACCTTCTTTTTAGACATTTACTGCAGCTGGACCTTCCTTTCCATACCTTTGCTTTCCTCTGTGGGGATACAGGGGATTTTCCCTGTGATGACGATAATCACAGATGCTTGGGATAATGGTTCAGCTCCCAGAATCTGGGCTGCGTTCCCTGCAGTTCTCTGGAGATACCTGGGGTTGAGGGAAAAAGAGGCTTTCATAAGGACTGGTCAAAATAACTCTGTGCCCTTTAGCCTTTCACTGTTTAGGGCATATTTCCAGCTATGTTTTGCTGATATAACAGACCAGCGCTTCAAGTCTCTGCTCCTGGGCCTTGCATTGCTGTACATACAGTGATTACTTTTGTTCAGTTTTGGAGACAAAAATGCAAGCTTCCATTTTCTTTCTTAGAAAATGCCAAATGTGCCTGAAATTAGTCAGCAGAGGATACAAGTATGTGCCTCAGCCAAATAAATGACTTGTATCCTGCAGACATGGGAGTGGGTAAGTCTATTGATGCATTGTCACACGAATAGGTGAAATAAATGGGTAATGTCTAGAAGAAATGGATTGTTTTGCTGCTTCCAGACAGCAATTACATATATTGTCAGCCTAAGTGCAGATGTATAGATGCAGACTGTAACTAGAGTCTAATGGTAATGAGAACATCTGGGAAATGTTGCCTCCTCTATTGCTCACCTCTACTGCATCTTTGGCCTTTCATTGTCTTGTGCGGAGCACTATTTAGTAGCTGCCAAAAATTGAGTCAGTTAGAGCAGCTCTGGTGAGCAGGAGGATCAGAAGGACTCCAGCCAAGTTTGGAACTCAGTGGTTGTGGTGGTTTTGGCAATTAGCCAGCAGCCCTTAGTGCTGTGTTTGAGTTTCTCCTTTTTACAGTTGGTGTCTTGATCCTGATTTGGAGTGCATATTTTTGAATTGCCATGCTATTGCTGTCTTTAGATCTTGAGCTTTCTTTTTCGGTGCAGTCTAAAAACCAACCTGGCCATGTGATCCCCTGGAGCTAGAGAACAGGCAGTCAGAAGAAGCATGACTTAGAGTTAGTTACTTAAGTAGGTGTGTCTGGGGGGTGTCTGCTTTACTACTGCTTTCCCTCATCCTCCATGCATATGTACATACAGATGATGCAACCAATGAAAGTCCTGACAAGCAACTATTAAAAGAGTTCCAGAAAGTAGTGAAGGTGCAGATTTCTTCATTTCTGTCAGTTCTTGTGATGGAAGTCTCTGGAAGATGCTGGCAAAGATGCAGATGTGGCTGGTGTCTTCAGGAGATGAAGGTCCATAACTATCAAAGCCTGTCTTTTGTTCCTCTTCCAGGCATGGTGTTTGTTGCAGCAGACACACAAGATCCTGCAGTGGAATCATAGGCAAGACTTAAGACTGATCCCAAGGGGCTTAAATCTTGCCTTCAGATAGCTAAATGTTCACCTGTAGCCATGAGACGCTGTGAGGATTATGTGTCTGTCTATTGAGATGTATCTATACATATGTTTGGGATTTCCCCATTACAGCTTCCTGCTCTCACTACCATGCTTTCATTTCTAGCCACAGCTTGGTTATAGGCAGTGACTGCCATTCTAACTTGTTGCCCAGCCTGTGTCTGTCATCACCTCAGCCTTTTCTTTGACAGGGGTGTGAAGACACATTTTCAGAACACATGATCACATATGTATATTTTAACACACATGAGCGGTGTTTCAGGGTGTCAGTGCACCATACTGCCACTGTTGAGCTGGTCAGCTGCTTCAAGCAAAGCTGAGCTTTCTGCTGAGACCTTGCAGGTGCTGTGGAAGAGGTTGGTTCACCCACCACCAGGATGCTGTCACCTCACAGCTCTGGATCCATGGAGTTTAATGCCATCCCACTGTCCCCCACTTCATTTCAAACTTCATTACTTGGAGTCAAATACAGCTGTCAAGTTTTACTGTAGAATTTCAGAAAAATGCTGGGTATTGTAGTTCACACATTTAAAGTCTTGAACAGTGAAGTTCTTACTCTGCAGACTTGCTTTAGGTAGGGCTAGGTTAGGTACTGTTCCAAATGCCATTAGCTGGAAGTATGTTGTCAGTGCTGCCACTCGTGGAACTGAACAAGTGGGGATGGCAGCAAGCACCCAGCAAAGGAAAGAAGGAGTATCTCTCTCAGGCTAGGAACAACTTGAATTTCTGATGCATGCAAGCAAGCAAAAATGCCATTTTCTCCCACTCGCTTTTTTGCTCATCTTTTTTTGCTTTTCTTTATGCTGTGCCCAGACTTTCTAATCGTAGGCCATTTTTAGAAACTATACTGGTTTTGAAATAGCATATTACTCCAATGTAAACAATTTTGATATCAGTTACTGGAGTATTAAGGTTGGAATAATGAGTGCTTCCCTTCCTGTGTGCTAGCAGATGATTTTTCAACATAATTTAATTTTGCTTAAAGTGTAATGTGTATAACAATGGATACCTGATCATATATTCACATCTCAGTACCCTGGAGACAAGTTCCATGCTGACCATTCAAATGAGTATTATCATGCAAGTGCTAACAAGACTGACTGGGAATAACTGAGTTACATGTAGGCGTGAGAACCAGAATGGTTCTGATAAATTCCCACGTTCCAACCTGACCTGCTTGATTCAATTCAGTACTTGCTTTAATGGAAGCAAGGTGATCTAAGAGGAATTCTTCTTGATTGTTTCACCTCATGGAAACTGTACAAAACCTGTTTGAAGGAATGGTAATTTACTATTATGTATTTAGTTCTGGAATGGTGTTAAGGGACATAAGCCAAGTTTAATAGCCAGAAACATTATTTTGTCTTAATTTCATTGAGGGGGTTCTCAAAGCCTGGGAGACATTCCAGAGCTATATGATAAACTTTTGGATTGATATGATAGACTGCTGCCTTGTCATTTTCCTTATCTATATAGACTCATGCATACTGATGTGATGGTTTACTTATGTATAGAGAGGATTATGAAATAGTTTCCATCTCCGTTGCCTCTGTTATCTTCAGGCGATGTATCTAGTTCCAATCTTGGTGAAGACAATTAAGCCCCTAGGCAAGTCAAACTGGGGTTATTGTATTTTAAAATACACTTTAAAAACTTAGAGTTGTTCATATGGTATCTTTTATGCTCTTTGCTCCTCTTTTTCTTTAACATAGCTTTGTGCTTGCTGTAACCTTAAAACTGTAAAACGAGTGTTTGGAAGCAGTTATATTGTGTGGTTCTCTAAAAATTACATCAATAAAAATTTTAGTCTCTGTGCCTTGAAACTATGTGATGATTTTACTGTGATGTATGCTTTTATTGTTGTTGGTGTTTTTCTCTGTTTCAGGCCAAACAAACCAAGTGGCCAAGGAGGCAGCCAACAGATGGACTGGTGTGTATTGCAGTGAAACAGCTTCACACTAGAGCAGTTTCAGAAAAAGACTTACTCAGTGTCAAGAATTTTAAATTTGATTAGGAGTTGATGTAGGATGGTCCTCACTTATAAAAACATAGAGAAATGTATTTTACTTATAAAACTATTATTATTCAACAAAAAGAATACATCTTGTCAGTTTAGTTACTGAATGTACTTCATATGCCATAACAGATTTGTCCTTCTGGTGCTCTCTTGTACACTGTGTTAAGTCCTGCAGCTTGTTTTCTTGGTTGAGTTAAGATCTCTTAAGATCAGGAAAGCAAGAGAGACTGAAAATTGTGATGGCCAGGTGTTCAGGAAGTTTAATTCTATTCTGAATGCTCATTTCTTTCTAAAAAGTAGAATGTTTTGTGGAATCTTATTGCTGCTACCATGTGATGGATGCTGATACAAAGTAGGTATTTGTCAAACTAATTGATCCGTTTTGACACGTAAAATGATGCATGGTTTTAGGAACTGTTACTGTGATGACATTCATGTGGAAGTTTATCTCAATTTTCTGGTGTTGCTTAGCTTTGCTGTACTCATCCCCATTTTGCAGGGCAAGCAATTTATATGTTCTTACTGTTTTTTAAATTATTTAGAATATTGTTTATATTTTTTTGTCTAGAAGAGATCTACTGATGGACTGCTTGCTATCATTGGTTATGCCAAGTGCAGCAGGATATCATGGTCTTAGTCTATCATGGACTATTATTTTATACCTGGGCTGTTTACTGCATATGGGAAAATTATGAATTTGAAAATAACTTCTGGGAGTTGTCAGGGCTTTCTGCTGTTGATGACAGGCTGTTCTCAAGGCCTCAAGTGAGGTAAAGGAACTGTGCCTCAGCCTGTAGAAAGTACTTTGCTATTTAATTAGACAATTTGGTTATATGTTGCAGCATATTTTTCTTTGGAAGAGACAGTTTTAAAATCAAATGTGTGATGGTTAAAGGAAAGAAAAATACCTCCAAGCTGTGCAGAGACAGAGAACACTTCCTCTCTTAAGGAATGCTGCAATTTATAGGTGTTAAAAATGACATAATGAGTTTCAGTAAATGCTGCAGTGAAAAATTATGTTAAATTGAACAAAATGTATATGTTAAAATAATGTGATGCTAAAAGAGAAGTGCTGACTAAAATAAAGCTTCTTGAATGTCTTTTTTAACTTTCAAAAAATATACAGTGTCTGAACAAACACGCAGGACTAGAAAGAACCTTACAGTTAATTTAAATCTAAATTTTGTAGCTGTAGACAGTCACATAGTAGGTGTCTAGTTGAAGAAGGACCTATAAAATACTCACTATGCATATTCATACTTACCTCATCACTATAGCAGGCTTACACTGTAGTTGTAGCTTTCAGTCTCCTTGTAAAAGAGGAGCAAGAAAATATAACATATTTTTACTCAGTGTAAAAGTAAATTGTTTCCTCCTTTTTGGAGGTTATTAACAAAAGCCTCGTGTTTTCTGTTCTAAATCTACTTAATAATGATGTTTCCCACACAAGAGATACTGCTGATGGAAGGATTTTGTTGTAGTCAAGACTGTAATTCATGCTTTCCTAGATACTCAAAATGGATGTTTTTAATTCTATTTACAGATAACATCTTTTCAATAAAGTCCTGGGCCAAGCGTAAATTTGGATTTGAAGAGAGCAGAATTGATAAAGGTTTTGGAATTCCAGAAGATTTGGATTACATTGATTAGTGTTCAGTTGATGACTGACATGGTTGTAAATAGTTTGTTATATATTCACAGCTGCCATTTAAATGTGGATCCTCTCCAAACAGGTGACCACCCTTTAATTTGCTGGTTTTGTTAAGGTTAATAAAATTCTAAAAATATGTGTTGCAGTTTTTTTTCTTGTACTCCATAGATAGTAAATCTCTTGGTTTCTTCTGTAAGACAGACCTAGAATGGACAGAGAACTATTACAGAGTCTTGAGACTGGATTTAACTCTTCCTTTTCTTAACTGGGAGTAGTAAGGACTAAGAGCTAGAAGCTCCAGGGATTTAAATTTAAACATGTTGAAGGCTTTGGAGTGGGAATAACAGAGAGTAATATGGAATAGGATGAATTTTTCCCTCGTCTTACCAATGAAATAGAAAAGAGACATAATCCGTTAATGGAAAACAGTGAGACAGTAAGGAGGTGAGTAGAAAGGATTTCAGGTCATTTTTTATTGTGTTGCTAGAACTTATAAGTTTAGTGACAAAATTTTATTTGTTGTTAGAAAATACTAGTTCAACAGAGCTGAATCTGTTCCAGAAAATATATTGGATTTGATGCTGGGAAACACTCCCGACAGAGCAGTTATCTGCATAGAAGTGGGAGCAAAGAGGACCCATCCATTATACCATGATGACCAAGATTTAGGATGTTCATCTGGGATGTGAGAGACTGAATTCAATTTGCTGTTCAGAACTGAGCATTTTTGGGTTTATGCACTTTTTTCAATTTTAGGCTAAAAGCACAGCCAGCTGAAATAATAACAGATTTCTGAGTGCCTCATTTTTGTTTGGTGAAATTTCCAAAGCACCTCACTTTGTATCAGCTTCTGGTTTCGAGTTCTGATCAGTGCATGGCTACAGCAAGAGAGGTGGACAGTGGAGACTGGTGTTCACCTTCCACAGCTGTGGATTGCAAGACGGCATATCTGCTGTACAGCTCTGGAAGATTTAAGGGCCTGCTGCAAGCTATCACTGAAAAGTGTCTGTCTGCCTTTTATGTAGCATCTGATGAGAGCGTTGCTGAAAAGGTGGCATTTAGCTGGGGATGTGCCCAGAAATCTGTCTCCTGTGACCTTCCCAATTAAAAAGTTTCCTAGCAGTTCAGTGCATGTTAAAATCCAAGGATTTCAGGTATGCCCCTGGCTGTTGTCATCTCATGTCTATGAAGACAGCAAAGTTATTGGGAAGATAGCGGGTGGAAGATTTTCCTCTCACAGAAATAGTGTAGCAAGCTATCCGTTGCCTAAGGAAAATGTATGGAATGCCTGGCACATAGGAAGAGGTTACTATGCTTAAAATTGCGATGGAGATGTTTCCTTTTATTGTGTTTGGAAGGATTTTATTCCTAATATGTCCAATATTGAACACTGAGTACAACTGCTGACTGGTAAAGGCATAAGGCGAGTGGGTGGCACTGAGTTGAGTGCAGTGTTGGAGTGTTCCTTACCAGGCCTGGCTTTTGCCCCAGGAAGGGGGTGCTTTGCAGCAAAGCTGGTGCTAAACCAAACTACAGATGCACCTGTAGCTTGGGTGGTTGGATTGGTCTTGGATTTTGTGCTGTGAAACAGTAAAGAGACAAGCTTTTTTTGTTCTTTGGTTTTGATGTAGGACATCTCTCTCAAGTGGGTCTTTTCTTGGTTTTGCTAAATGTTTGGGTTTTTCTGTGACTATTCTGTACCACAGAACAGGTGTGAGAAGCTCCTTGACACATCTGTGTTCAAGAGCACATAACTGCCATACAGTAGAGATGATGATGATGATGACTCAAAAGGCTTGTTTGTATGAAGGAACATTGAGCACATGAACTTACTGATGTTTTTTGTCTGTTAGAATCACTTTCATGTGGCTGACCTTCTCCTTGTGAAGGAGCCTCAGGTAATTTACGGTCTGTAGCAGCTTGTGCTCCAAGACCTCCTCTGGTACCTTTGGGGATGAGGGTTTCTCACTGACTTTACTGACTTTGGCTGCTTTCCAAATTCAAGAGGGAAATGAAGATGACCAGCTATGTAAGTTTTGCTGCAATATTGTGGCTTCCTGTCTATAGAGTAAAAGCATTGTTGACTGTAATAAAACCTTTAAATATGATAAATACCATCCAAATAACTGTACTTGAGGTAGATTTGCCCAGAGATACTACAGTCAGCCAGCATGAGCTGGCTTTAAAAATATCAAACACAGCCATTGTGCTTTGGACACAAAACTTAAGTAGTTCAAGGAATTTCTAGCAATATATTTTTCTCTAGAGTTTTGGGTTTGTTTTACAGGTACAGAACAGACATAGATGTACAATTGTACTTTATTTTCTGTTCTGCCTCCTGGTGTTGGTTATCAAACCTGGAGGGAGAATATGTCTGCTTCTGTAAGGACACAATTTTAGAATACTCAGAACAGAAATTTCTCAGCTAAAGAGAGGAACAGAAGAGGTGATGTGTTACCAGAAACTGATTCTTAGTCCTCTAGTGGAATAGTTGTATTTTGTGCTTTTGTGATTCTGGATTTTTAGCGTAGTTGAATTTCAGCAGGAAAAGCAAAGCCTTTCTGAGAGAAAAAGAGACACTTTGTGTATCTTGTATATTCCAAGATACTTTGAAACTGCTCTATCTGCTCGCTCTTGGAAGCTTTTCTTCTTAAAAAGATAAGCATCAGACTGCTAAATCCCACAGTATGAAACCATGTAGGATTGTGTGGTTTGAGATGTGTGTTCACCAGTTTTTAGGAGAAGCTGGGACTTTTGTCTTCTGCTGAATTAAAAGTCAGTAACAGTTAAAATTATTTTCCTTCTGAGAAATTTTTTGCTGTTAGACTATAGCAAAAATGAAAACACTTGAGCTGATTTTGTGTCCAAATTTGTATTTTCAGAGTTTTCTTGAGATATAATCTGAAATATTTCTAAAGAATCTAACAAGGAAACAATGGAGTTTAAGGGCTTCTACTGTTATTCTTGTGGTTATGTCACAGCTATTTTATGTATATGTCTTCCTCTTTTCTCTTTTTTCTTGTGCCCTGTAGGTTTTTTGCCCATGTAAGGTAACTGTTTTCAACTGTTCCAGCTAAGTCAGGAGGTCAGACCCTTACTACAATTCAGGTTTATAATTAAAGCACTTACTAGTGCAGTGGGTGAAAATCAAAGCTGTTTTTAGCAGAGTCTGTAGCTCTGAACAGTATCAGGTCCAGCTTTTCAAAATCTCATGAGGAGTTTATCATTACAGTACTAGGCTGAGTTGTTGGGTAAGCCTGCTCTTTGGGACTGATGTTGATGGGCCATTGTGAAGCAATATAGATACAGGAGAAAATATTTATTTCTATCTGATCTGCTAGGAAACCTTACTCATTTAGAGAAAGTTGCAGATTGTATCTGCCCTGAAACATCCCATTCTTCCTTGTCTTTTAACTTGGCATCCACATGCTCTGTACAACACCAGGTATCAACTCCAGAACTCCCTTTATGGTACTTCTAGAGTGTTGAATGTTAACAGTCACAAAGGTTTAGGTTTTGACACAAATCAGGTGCTAAGCCTTTCATTGATGCATCATGTAAAATGTCATTGCTGTTTGGGGGTATTTTAAAAGGGAAAATCCAGGCACTGACGCAAAGGGCACAGTGATGCTGTAATCACATGACAAAGGTGGAACTGAAATTTCTTGGGAGAATGAGGGGAAAAGAAACCCAGTTTGTGATGGTGACTAAGAACTTCGATGCAAAGAGTCCTTCTGTCACCTAGGTGTATTTCCACCAGTCAGGTGATCTGGTTGGTACTTCACCTTGTTTCTTGTGAGGTTTGTACGACTGTATTTTTCTGTCATTTATCTTCTCCTTTTCCCTCCCAGTGTTCTTAAATTACCCAGTGATTTCAGCTAAGTTTATTCAGAGGGGCTGTGGTACAAGCTTGCGATTTATCTGTTATGTTTGGCTGCCTGCCTGATAAATACAGGCTTTCCCTTTTCCACCTACCACTTCAGGGACCTGAGAAGGGGTAGAGTATGCTGGGGGTAGGGGGAGGAAGGAAAGAAGTCAAAGATGGTGATGGAATATTATGTGAGGGTCTGGCAGCATTGCTGGGGCTGAGATGGAATTGTGTGTGCATCCTTTCAGTGGGAAGGAAGAGGTGACTTCAACAAGTGAAGTCCTTGACTAGTCCCCGGTGTCACATACGTGACACGTGGGTTCTTCAATGGTGGGTGCAGTTAGCTGCCATCTAGACACTGTAACTACTTCTGTTCCTGCGTAAATATTCTTGTGCATAAGGAGTCTGCGTGCAGCAAGGATAGCCTTTCTCTTCAGCTTTTTCTCCTTGTCCCGTTTGCGTTTTCCACCCCTCCACTGTCATTTCCCTTTTAGATCTGTTTGTAGAAACTACGTAGGCTGAACAAGTGGAGCACTGCAGTCTGTACAGATGGCTGTCTGTCTTACTCCTCCTCCTGCTGACACTGCTGTCAGCACACACACCTTCCAGTGCACAGGCATACGGGAAGGGAAGCATCTATCTCTGTGTTAGACTTGTCTCTTTAAACTGTATGCACAGAAGGTTGCATGTCAAGAAGACCAGGGGGCAAAAAGATCTGTGAACACCACCACAAGCAGCACTGAACTTCTCAGCGTCACTTCAGACTCTTTTATAACACCTCACAAATGAATGAACAGTTTTTATGCTATGTGGTGGTCATACCTAACCTAGTTAGAAAAATTTTCCTCACGAAAAAAGTTCCTGCTGAAGTATTTATAAAGAATAATTTTCAAGCAAAACCTGCTAGGCAATTCTCCATTTCCAGTATTTGATGAAAACCCCCAAGTTATTCTGAGAAAAGATGAACCTTTCCATATGAAAAACTTAATTTTAAAATATACTCCATCCTTTTGTTTCAAAAAAACCTTACTGATCTGGAAACCAGTGCTAAATTAAATCCTGTAACCCATCCAAGGGGCACCGTGTTTCAGGTGAGATGATGAACTTCAGCTGTGCTGCTGCTGAAGCTCAAAAGGAAAAGCTGTTTAAAATTATGGCTTCTAGAGAAAACCAGTGGTGCAAGCAGTTTGAATTGAAAAGGGCCTGAGTTACCATCTGCATGCTGAAGCTGTGTCTTACAGGGATACCCCTCTTTCCCTGGACACCTTTGATCATTTAACTTTCCTCAGGCTGCACCTCACTGGCATTCTGGAGATGGGATTTTTATGTTCAGATGCAAAAACAATATTTCTCATTTTTGCAGTCTACAGCGGGAAAAATGATCATGTTTTCTCTTTCTCTTCCTGCTAAAAAAAAAGGAGAGTAAAAAAGTCAATCACATCATGCTTTCTTGCATTGTCATTACTATCCGTGCAAAATAATGCCTCTGGCTGATCCTAGCATTCTGGAGGATTTTTGAAGGAAGATAAAAGTCAAATTTTCATACTTTGTTTTCAGTTTCTCAGAAAAATTAATTATCTGTTGAACTAGATTTTTTTCCTTGTTATGCTGTACTTTGTCAGAGACATACTCCAGTGGCAGAAATGCTTTTTGGTTAATTTTTTTTGCATGGATGTCAATTAATCATCATAATAAACTCTATTCTTCTGTGGCCTTTTTTTTCCTCCTGAAATATATTGTAGGCAATATGCTGTTTCCTACGTTTTTAAAAGTCAGTCAGCTCCTGAGATCAGTGATTGACAGATTTACCCTAACAAATCCTTATCTTGGCAAGCGAGTTGTGAATAGTCATATTCTAGTATAGGTGCTTTTACATCATATGCAAGAGTGTAAGCAATAATTCACAATTAAATGAAAAAATTCAGAGGACCGGGCTTGCACGTGTATTATGGAATTACTGAAAGAAACTCTTTGATGTCAAGCTGCCTACTTTATCATGTAATTTTTTTAAGGTAACGTATTTCAGAGGCTTTAGTTTCATATACCATGCCAGTGGTAATTGCACAGTTCTGTCACCCCTTGTACGAACAACAGCAGTGATAGTGGGACACGTGGCCTTAGCTTTTACCAAAATTAAAGAAGTTTTGCCAAGAAACCAGCGGAGGATGATTCTGCTCAGAGGGTTCTGTCTTCTTGAAAAACAAACATTTCTGCAATTAAGTCCTTACAGCTTGCTTGATTTCTGAGTACTTCAAAAAGCATCTAGATCTGATGAAGTGAATGCATTTTCACATCAAGCCTGGGGTTTGCCTCTTGTCTCTGCTCCACCTGACAGGTGTCATCTTATCTTGGGTTTGAGCCGTTAGAGGCTGGCCTGGGGGTCGGGGCAGTGAGGTTGTTCTCCAGTGCTGCAGGTGGCTGCAAGCAGAGATACTGCTCCTTGGCTGCCTGTGTGCAGAGAATTGCCTCCTATCTGGGAAGCTGGAAAGCTTGTGATAGCCTTGCATGAAAAATATTTGTGGCAGTGCCAGTAGAACATTATTCCCTTTATTTTAGAGCTCATGTTTGTGTATTTCTCTTTTCAAGCCTGTGGCCAGTCTCCCATCCCTCAGCCTTCATAGTGCAAGGAGAAGCAATAAAAAGAAAATACAAAGTAAATGCAAAGCAGACCAAAGACTGAAGATGAGTGGAAGAAAAAAGCCTCACGACTTCTGCTCTGAAGTCAACATTTTAACACAGTGTTGAGAGAGATCCTAAGGGTCCCTCCTACCTCCACTGCCTTGGGTAGCTGGCATTTCTCAGTTTCCCGTCTGTGTGGCAGCCACAGGAATAAGCAAAATCTGTGATGATAATGGCACCAGGAGTGCTGCCCTCCTAGATTCAGCCAGTCCTGTGTGCCCTTGCATTTGACAACTGAATTTTCAGTCTGCTAGGGGAAAAAAACACCTCTTTCATGTAGCAGAGCTGAATGACAGATTAAAATGACAGCCTGCATGAACTAACTTGAGCAGAGGTGCTCAGCTGTCTCTGGCTTTCACATACTGAGAGATGTGGTGCCACTCAGCCTGGCTAAAGCTCTGTCCTGGGAGAAACTTTTGAGCCCCATATCCATAGCTTTGAAGGTCATAAAAGCACAGCAATAGGAAGCTGTGACCATTCCATTTAGCACTGCCATTCCATGCCACTTTAAAATGTGTTGTTTCAGTTTTGGGGTCATCTGGTCAGGTTATCAGTTCAGTTAGGGGAATAGGATGCTGATGGTTCACCATCCTTTAAAATAAGCTCTGTACCATAAATGCTTTCTTGTTATTCTCAAAATTGGTTTCCATGGTAACTATATCACTGGAACAATCTTTCTGTCGATGAAAAGGAGGAAAGTAATTTCCTTTTTAGGCATCCTCTGCTCAGCCTAGTAAAATTCCCTTTTTGCTTGAACCCTGTTTGCCTCTAGGGAATTGGGATTCTTATCTCCATTCACCTCCACCAAGTGTGCTGAAGGTTTCACCCCTAAAATTTCCTTCTTCCACTCCTTTCTGCCTTTTGAGTTTAAATCATTACTTTTTGCTTCAGGGATAAAAATCTGTGACGTTTGTGCTCCAGAATTCCTTGGCATGTGGCTTCCATCTTAACCTTCTGGCTAAAGCTTCTTAATTGCACCTGCTTTTTATGAAAACAGAATAACTTTGCTGGAGTGCTCTCTACAGCATGTCTGGGAGGCTGTGTAATGCAGGATGCTGCTGGATATCGAGCTTCTCACCTTTCCCTTTTTATTACTGCGTTGTTTTTACAGCTCATCCCCAGAATGCCTTTCAGACAGAGCCCAGTGATCTGTGGTACAGTGTGGAGCTTCTCCTGAGGAAAACTTGTGATTGCTGAGAGATCAGTCATGCAGAGACTCTGCAAAAAAGTCTTGAACTCTGTTGTAATGTCTTGCTGCAGAAACAGCTGTCGGTGTCAAAACGAGACATGAGAGGCAGCTTTAGCTCACTGTGGGGAAAAGTAGCCTCTCTGCAGCATCAGGTGGCTTCAAGAATGAAGGCTTCGAGGCTTCTACATTTGTGGAAATGGGCTTTTGTGGGTAAAGTGGCTTCAAATGCCACTTAAAGTACAGTTGCATTGTAGCCTGGCCTATGGAAGCTTTCCATGAGCACCATAAATAAGTCTTGCTAATTTTTTTTTCTTGAAATTGCTTACATTTTACTTACACCTCTGTCTTACCTGCAAACGTAGACAAAGATCTTACCCTACAGTGCAGTTTCTCAACTGAAGTTTTCCTGGCATGCTTTAAGCACAATACAGCATCTTCTGCTCCTGGTCCCCAGGTAGGTTATTGAGCATTTTTAACATCTGCCTGGACATCCCTGGGGGTTCAGAGTACAACTGTGCTAAATGCCATGCAAGGCATTTGGGCATCTGTGTCTCTTCAGAGCTTTTCAGGAGATCAAGTTCTACTGAAATCACAGGGAGCCTAAAAATCTGTGTAAGTTAGTCTCAGGTCCCTTCCCTACAAGATGGATTAAAATAGATAAGGGAGATTTTGTGAGGGTTTTTTTTTCCATTATGCTGTTGTTAAAGACAGCAGAATTATATCATCCTTTACTGCAGGAGCAGTTGAGCCTGGTTCTGAATACAGCAGCAATATGCAAACTAGATGAATGTCATTTTGCTTACCACTGTTTCTAGAGCCCAAAGTACATTGGATAGGATTTGAGGTCTCAACAGAGATCAGCAGTAAATTATTTTTTTCAGAATAACTTTTTTTGGAGTTGACAGTAGTCTCGTGTCCTTTTCCACTTTGAGACTCAGTCTCATCCACATTTAATGGTTTTGAAAGATGAATGCATAACCTTCAACTGCTTAAAGGAGAAATTGAGACAAACTAGGTTTCATGTTTAATCCATTATGCTTTTTCCTATGTTTTCTTTATTGGAATGGGAGTGTTTCCCAGGAGACTTTGAGGCAACTTTCTCAAGGAAAAGAGTGCAAACTCACCTCTAGCATCCTCTGTTTTCACACGCTTGTCATGCTAAGTATAATAAACAAAATATTTTTAATTTTTCCTAAATTAGTGGAATTGGATGCTTAGATTTGGATAAAGCTAAGGAAGGTAGCCTAGCTCTCCAACTGAAGACTGATGAGTTGGTATAAAACCTACATGAGTCCTTTTGTGGGTTGAGTTAGAGTATGTCCATGCAAACTCCTAACCTCTGGTTCTTGGTACTATGAATCGTGGGGAATATAAGATTCTGGCTTTTTACTTCATGTTTTTCTGGTTACTTGCACCAAAAAATTGACCTTTTAGAAATATCAGCCTGTCGTCCTTGCTATTGTATGTCATATTAAAATATAAATATATAAATAATTTCAGAATATTTTCTCCTATGACTTTTTTTTGGTGGGGTTTTTTTTCTGTGCTAAGGTGATTACTTAGTAAGTGCGTTTAATTTATTTTGATCATCCATGATTGTGTGGCCACAGACAAATCCAAGCAGTGAGGCACCAAATCAGAAGTCTTCATGGAGTAGTGATCTGTTTCTTTATATGCTCAATTAAGAGCAAATAAAATATACCAACAGACAGTGTAATTCCTTTAAGCAGTATTTCTAGCTTTAGTGGTAACATGCTTTTCCATCTATATGATTTACTATCCCTCTCTGTCTGTGTAATCCTCTAGTTCATGCTCTTTACACATGGCAATTACCAGACCACAAACATATTTTCAGACTGAACCTTTCACCCTTTTTTGCTGTAGGAAGAACAGTTGCATCCCTCCTTTTGGTGTTTCAGGGAATCACAATAGCGATTAAATTGTCTCTTGAGATTCCTATACTGCCAGTTTCTAGCATATCTGTGAAAGAATATTCTTAGCATCAGTTCTACTTAATTATTCAAAGTCTTTAACCTAACTGTGAACCAGAAAAAAAAAGTCACTTGGGTTTTTATTGTACTGATGTGTGTATACATATGTGCTCCTGCACCTCAAGAGCTTGGAGACTGAGAATGATGTACTGGGGTTACTCCATGTGTTTGCAGTACCTTGACCTGGGAATGTCGGGTTGATGAAGCACCCAAAGGGAAAACATGGGCAGATGTTGGCAATGTGGCATTTGATCTTCTCCTCATGTCAGATACAGGGCTCTGGGCAGCTGCGTGGTGGTACAGGCTGCTGGAGCAGTGCTGGATGAAGCCTGTGGCGAGTCAAACCATCCAATGGGGTTCTATCCTGGTTTTATTCTGGGACCTAGATGAAACTGCTAAACCAAACCATATTACTGGTGGGCAAGGAAATTCCCTGTCGCACAGGCTCCAGCACACAGCTCTAACAAGGCTGCACTGTGTTTTTGGCTGTATTTGTTTTAAATTTGCTGTTTAATTTTAATGACTGAATAGATCTCAAAGTTGGAACAAATCTGCGAGTGACAGGGCTCTCAAGATGCCCCAGAGCTCCAGCAGCAGTGCTCATCCATGGCCTCTCACTTGCCAGCCAGCTCCCACATGGCCCAGGGCAGAGGGGGGACATGGCACCCACCAGCAGGGACTGGGACCCTCTGGGACCTGCAGCAGGAGCGTGTGCCGTGCATTGGCAGGGCAGGAGTGCACACAGCTGCAGGAAGCTGGCCCATCACCAGACAGCCTCCATATGTACATCTTTCTTCTACTTCTCCAAAAATTAATACACTCAAAAGTAGTTTAGCTGCAGGGATGCACTGTAAATTTCCTAAGTTTAAATGAGCTGGTGCAGGGACTATTTCCCCAGCTGGGGTTACACACAGCATGTATTGTTACCTGCCTTTTTACATTTGGGAATAAGCTAGTAGCTTGTTAACAGTACCTAGCAAGTGGGAGAAGAAAAGTGGCCTTAAACCTGACTCTGGCAAGGAGAAAAATCAAATGGAAAATATGCATTTTTAATACACCACTGGGTAAGTATATAATAGCAGAACAACATTCGTTGTAACCTGATATCCCTCAGGAATGAGGGAAAAGCTGACTGCTTGCTCCACTGAGCCAAAAAATAAGAAAACATGTAAGTGCAAGTGTGCAGTCAGCAGCATAAGGAATAATGCTTCAGAAAGCGGAGAGCAAAGCTGGAGTTCTGAATGTTAAAAGGCTAACAGTTTTACACAGAAACACAACTTATTATTTGTAACCTCTTTGTAGGGCTGTCTTCAGTATCCTAAAGAAAGTCCATATCCTTTTGCATTTTTCCAGCCACCAGATAGCTGTTATGGCAAAATCTAGGAAATACTTCATGTTAGCCATCTTCTGATTTCTTGCTGGAAACAAAACAGATTTTGGATGTAAAAATGTAATGCATTACAATAAGCAAAATGTTATTTCCTATGGCAGATGTGTTGTTTTCAGAGGTCTGATGTTTTACTAAGGCCTGTAGAGGAGCACCATAGTTGCATTTCATTTGAATGTCACTCAGCACATACAATAGGTTTGGAAAACCAACCCTGCATGGCCTTCAGGCACCTGGCAGAGAACATTTTTGGCACAGCAGGCAGAGAATAAGGCATCCAGCTCCTGTGGCTGATGGTGTGCACAGCTTCTCATCCAGACTGTGCTGGAGCTGTACTGCTTCCTGTCCAGCTGTGAGTGCCATGCCACTGGGAATAGCTGGTGAGCAAAGGGCCACAGCCCTTGGGATGTCAGCACACCAGCTGAATTCTTGCACATCCCTGGGGAAAGAGCAGAGGTGCTGTGAGGTGAAGAGCTGTGCTTTGAAAAAATGCTCCCCTAATGAACAGAAAGTTCCCACAATCATTTGGAAGGAGGCTGTACAAGTGTCATTTTCAAAAGACAATGATAGCAAGTACAGTTGCAGGGAATTGCAGATGTTCTGTGAAAAGAAACGAACAAGCCTAAAATTGCTCTCTGGGAAATAAAATAAGTCTTCAAAATGTCCAGATCACCTGATTTTTCTGCAGCGCTGTTCTAGGCAGCATTTGAAAGTAGATTAGAAAGTTGTAAATATCTAGGCTGATTCCTGGCTATAGGAATAAGTGCAAAAAATTGCTCTTTCAGCTCTTCCCAGGATAGCTTGGGCCTCCTTGCTCCCCAAGGTGCTCTGGGATCTGCCACATGACAAGGGCTTCTGCAGAGACTCCTTCAGCAACCAGACCATTCCAGATGAGGGAGGGTCATGTGGCTTCTGTCCCAGGCCAAGGCATTGCCTCCCCACCCTTGGCTGAGCAGTCTGTAGGTACCACTCAGTTCCAGGTCAGCAGGGTGGGGGTTCACATATGTTTTGAATCTTGGAGGAAAGCTTGTTTGTAACTGGGTACCCATACCTGCCACCCTTGAAGAAGCGACCGGCATTCACACATGATCTTTGACTTCAATGGTGATGGAGCTGGGCCCCTGGAGAGGACTTCAGTACCCTGTATTGCAGAACTGCCATGAGATACTCAACTCCTGCCTAGGATTTTACTGCTCTGTGGTGTGGGTATCCAGAAAGGACTGTTCATGCTGTGGCTTGTGTATGGGAACCATCAGTTTTCTCCTCCCCATGTTGTTTGAGTTGTACTGCTCTGAGTATCCTGACACCCACGCCACTGCTGCCCATGCAGCCTGGGTGCAAGGCTCTGCTTCTCTTCATCCCACATCAAAACCAGACCTGAGTGCTGTTAAATGCCAATGCTTTGGGGTGGTCAGGAAGGCTTTGTAGTAACACCCCTTGTCCTCAGGGAGTGATTTATTTTCTCCTTTGTTACACTGTGGCTTTTCTTTTCCCTTAAGGAGGAAAGAGCTAGATATAGGGGGTGGGCACTTGGTGAGAAACTGGTGGCTGCAGCCACACAAGTTATCTGCAGATAGGTGAGCTGAGAAGTTGGGCCATGCCCAGAGGTGATCCCTCCTCACGGCAACTCTCACACAGCAGGCAGGGAACCTGGCTCCAGTTGGAGAGTCTGACCTGTGTGTGCATCATGATGCCCTGGCACTGAGCTGGGCAGCAACCAGACCCCTGGGTTCTTTGGACAGTGTAAAAAAAGATGTGGCCTTAGGGCTGTGGCATGAAAAATCCCTGGTACTTCACAGACTGTGCACATTACGTTGTTCTGGGTTACCTAAATTTCCCTCTCAGTTTTGGATGGAAGTGAAACTCTTATGTGCTGTCAAAACTGGCATGGAGGTGGCGGAGGGAGGAGGATAATTTTGCACAGCAACGTCTTTTTTTCAAACAGATTATTCAGTAAAGTAACTACAACTCACAGGTTTCCAATTGCTCCCCTAACTGCCCTCTGGCCGGTACCATGAAAGAAATAAACACATTCAACTTCTTTTTTGTAAAAGGAGAACATCTGTGACCCATTAACATTGGATCCTGGGCTGCACAGCCGGTTTTGGAAGCACAGCTCTGGCAAATTTGCCATTCACTTCTCCAGGAGTTCGGCATTGCTGTTCTCTTATATTTCATCAGCATGTTTATTTTTGTTATAGTAACACTTCAGGACTTAAAAAAAGAGCTACAGCAATATTTTACTGTGTTTTAGGAAGCTTCTAACAGTAGTGTTTCCAATTTGGGTGTATTTTGAAACGTGTTTTACTTTCATGCTATGTTTTTTCAGTGTCATCAGTGCATCTTCCTCAAGCGCATCTGCACACATGTGGAAGTGCTGCATTCTCGACAGCTATGCTTTTTTTCTGACATACTGTGGTACTAAACTGATTCTGGTTGCTTTATACTTTGACCAAGCTTCAACCCTTTGAGCTCAAATTTCCCATGCCCGTTATCTGCCTCCAGCTAGTTTATGTTCATTATTTTCAGTTGCAGTGAAAAACGGCTCCACTGGGCTGAGCACAGGTTAAATAAGACTACATCTTACCGCCATTAAAACCTCTACAGCTATTGAAATTGAAAATTAAGCACATGGTAACTCTGCCATGTCCTTTTCCAGCCCATTGAGCTCTGCCTGCAACTGTGTCCCAATGAAATACTGTGGTCTTACAAATGAGATGCAGCCTGCGAGACATGACATGGCACTCTGAGTGCTGCTGAGGTGTGCCCAGCTTTTACTGAGCAGCATTTGTCATGCTGTGAACTCCTGTTTTACTGTTTTATTTCTAAACCTGCTCAGGCACCATGGCTTTTTTACAAAGCTGGTATTTATTACACCTGTTTGCTACAGACTGTCCTTTCAATCTGCTTGCGGGCATCCTGTACCTGACTTGATCTACAAGGTGCTGTTTTTACATGGATCATTTTGTGTGGGTCTCCCTCTCCTCATCATTTTCCCTGGTGATCAAGAGCACTGGGGGTTTTGCCAGGGAAACCTGACAAGGCAGGAACAGGGACTTCATGCCACTGCAGCCCAGGAATACCTGTAACCTTCACCACCTGAGTGAGGTGGCATGGGTAGGGTGGATGCTTATTTTTGGGACTCAAGAGGATCTTTTCCTCTCGCCTTGAGATGTTACCAATGCAGTTTCTCACTGTGGTTATATAAATTGCATGCCCTTGCCTAGAAATGGTGACAAGCAGCATTATAAATTGAAAAATTAATGCCTGTTTGGGAAACCACAGTTTTACTGATGCCTGTTTTACTGTTGTTTCCCTTAGCTTGTAGGTAGCTCTGCATTAAATGCTGCCTTTTGCACAGTCCAGGGATGTGCAAACCACTTAGACCAAAAGCTGAACATCTCGTGGAGGCATGGCTGCTGCATCCTCCCTTGTTTTTATTGTGTGCGCTCCAGCTGTTGTCTTCTTTTATTCATAACAGCTTAGAAACACACACAGCAATGGCTTAGAAATCATCCCAGAACGAGAGAATAAATATGCATAGGTACAAATCTCAAAGGCAGAAAAAATTTAGAATGCTTTTCTTCCCCTTGGTCCAGGTGTGACCTTAAGTGGTAGAAACTCAATGTGGCCCCAGATTTTCTGTTCCCCCCCCCCCCTCTTTTGTGCCTAGGTACTGCCAGGCTCTCAGAACAGCGTGTCATGTTTTCAACATGATGCCATCACTTCAAACCGTGCAGTGAACTCATGGGTTTAGGGAGTCCAGCGTCATTGTCTCTGAAGCTTTCAAAGCTTCGCTTTAGTTTTAAATGCCTCTTTAAGCACAGACAATGCTCCAACAGGCTTGCTGAAACTAAATGAAGCTTATAAAGCTTTGAACGCTATTGTAACATGGTGGGTCCCGCAGGAGACTGCAAAATCCTGCTGTGTGCAAGGATCCACCGCGCTTTCAAGTGGATGCACTGTATGTGCTAAAAAATGTAGGCAGAGCAGGGCAAGGAAAGGACAGAGCACGTCAGCATATTTTTTTAATTACCTAGCATTTGATTGATACCACAATAGTAACATTGCTTTTAAAAATGAAAATATTTACTATCCTTTCTTCTTCAATACACAGAGGAGTTTGGGAGATATATATATGTATACTTGGGATTCCAGAGCAAGCAGCTTTTTTTAATAGATCACTTAACCATGCTACTTCTCGTGTCAATATTTCAGAAGTTGCACCATTAAAATAACTTAATGTTGTCCTATGTTCATCAAGCCTTTCATGTGATCATATAGATGCTTATTTTACTGTGCAGATTTTTTCAATCAAAAATGCATGAGAAGAGGGAAAATGAAAAAAAGTAGGCCAGGTAAGCACCCTATTTTTCTGTCTGTGTTTAATCATAGCCCAGAAAGTCAAAGCGAGCTGGCAAAAATTCTGCTTAGAAACAAGATGTTTGTTATCCGCAGTAATGAGTACGGTGTCATTAACAGCTTATTGGGGCAGTGCCGCTGCCTGTTCGCTTTCCCGTCCTCAAAGAGGCGATGGATGGATGGGCTGCTGACCCAGATCGGGCGCGTAAGACGAGAGCGATTCCTCCCTGACAAGCCCCAGCAGTGACAACTGGACATTAATTGTAAAAATTCTGCCAGCATGTGGTTTTAGAAACAATTTGTACTTCTTTAATTACGCTGTCAGAGCAGGCTTTGTCCCAAACACTCTTATCAGGCTGAATTAGTCTTTAAAAGAATTAGGCTCAGCCCAGACCGAGCTGCACTCACCATCTTCGCTAAGAATCTTTGCTAGGAACAGGGGGGCGGGGGGGAGCGTGCAGTGGTGGAGCGCATGACAGTAATTGTCACCAGAAGGAAGAGAGAAACTCTTGTTCCCGCACTGCTTTATTATTCTAATGATGCAGAGGGGCCCCGGCGGAGATCGCAGCCCCGCTCTGCTGGGAGTTACACAAACATTGAGATGGAGGGAGAGTGCCTGCTCCCAGAACGCCGGCTGGCTGAGCGCGGCAGAGGGGCGAATGCCAGGGAGAAAAGGGAGGGCTGCTTATCTTCAGCTGTCACGCGGGCAGCCGAGCACACATTAATGGCTGTGCCCTGCCAGGTCCTCTGTCACTAATTTTTTTTCCCCCTCCCTGTGCATTCACCCGTGAGCTGGTCTTTGGGGAGTACACAATTCTACGGTACAGGTTCGAAGGACCCGGCTTCCCTTGTGTGAACTGTCCGGTCACCCAGCAGCGGGTGTTTGGGGAAGGGCTGCCCCTTTGGCGAGGGTTGAGCTGGCTGGGCGAGGAGATGACCCAAGCCAAGGCGTTATCACCTCTCAATCTCTCTTTGGGATTTGTAGCCTTATCAGGGGGGACTGCCCACTGCTGCACTTGCTGATAGGGCTGGCCCTGGGCACGTGGAGTGGGTGTGGGGATGTGCAGCCACGGGGCTGATAAAGAGGAACTTGGCAAGGTTGGGAGGCCACTGGGGAGGGTGAGGAGAGGCCCTGAGCTCCACTGGAGTCTGACACAGACCCCAGGACGGGCGTATTTCAGCTCATGCCAGCCGGGCTTGTCACTGCCGACTTCCTGGCTGGGGATGGCAAGGTGAAGGTGACACTCCAAAGTGAGCTGACCACTTTCCTGGGGCTTTTAAAAGAAAATGATGTCACCTTTAGTGCATATTGTCTCTCAAACTGCACCTAATGGAAATACCTAAATATGCTCAACTTATGTTAAGCATTGACTGCATATGGTGCAATACATGGCTGCAAATGATATGATTGCATACTTCAACTATAAAGACTTCTGCTGGGCTCAGTTCCCCCAGAAATTCATTTTGCCTAGTGTTTCTGTAAAGTCTCACGTCTTTTTTGAAAGGCAAGTAGCTATTCCCATGCTGCAAGGAATGGGGATTTGTAATGGCACTTAGGGCTGGATTAATTTCTGTGTGCTTTATGATTTGCAGAATTTACAGCAATATCTCCAGACTGCTGTAGGTAAAATGCAGCTCCTTTTCCTTGTAGTTCAAGGGCAAGGCAAACAGTAAAAATAAATATTTCAGCAGCACATCCTACGACTGAAAAAACAAGTCAAAGATTTTAAAGTATGACAGCGCAGGGATTTGTTTTGCATGAATAGTAAGTATGCCTACAGCCTCAAAAAATCTTCTCAGGCTGGAAAACAGCATCATCAATAGGTCTGTGAGCTTTGGAGAGCATGGTCACATTTGCAGATAGCAGGGGCTGCTGCACCACCACACCAGGTTCACAAGTGGGACCATGCCCTCCCAGTGCATCGCCGAACAAGTTCCTCATCCAAATATTTTAGCTGTTGTTTGCTTTGCCGGGTGGGTGGGGTGAACCTATTCTCTCCAGATTAGTCAGTAATTTCTGAGGAACAGGAAAGTACCATGGATGCCCATCAAAGAGGGCCGGCAGGGACTTGCCGGCAGCCTTTGTTTCCCCTTTCACACCGAGCTCCTTCTCACCGATGGGTCTGCAGTCAGACTAGAGGAGCAAGGTTGGTCTAAATAAAACGGAGCTGTGGCAGCGAGAAGGTGGCAAATGTAGGTCGGATGCAGCTGGAAAGCTGCTAGTGGCGGCGCTGATGTGCACACAGCCAGACGTGAGGGATGTGGTGCTAGGGATGCCCAAGCTGCCTAGGGAGCAGGATTGCGTGTCACATGCCCGCTCACTGCGGGCAGCGCTGCGGGCGAGGAGGAGCAGCGTAGCCCCGCCAGGCTGCGAGCGAGGCAAACCCTCCCTGGGCGAGCTGGAGCCGGCACCCGCCAAGCTGCCGAGAGAAGAAGGGGCAAGGGGTGCTGTGAGACACGGGGCTCTCAGGTATCCCGCTGAGCAACCGAGGCCAAGAGATGCCGGTGGTTCAGGCTGGAGGAGGCCAAATATCCCTTCTCATGATTACGTAAGTCACTTGGAGCTTTACCTGGGAGGAAAAGCTTCGCCCTCTGCTTCCCTCCAGCTGCCCACCCACCCTGCCCGGTCCTCCCCTGTGGTCTCAGTGGTCGGCGGCATTCCCAGGGCTGCCTGAGGAGCATCTCCATGTACACGGCATCACGTACGTATCATCTCATATCATACATGAGGAGCAGTCCCAGGCATATTTTGCTGGTAGAGGGATGCACAGAGAGACAAGAGCAGGAATGTGATGAGGTTGCCTGTTCCCACCTGATGTCTGTTACACAACATGTATCTCCCCGTGCGATCGCAACATCTGCGCCGTGGCCCTGATTTCCGACCAGTCCTGCCCACTGCATCTGAAAAAGCCTCCAGAAAGCAAAGTGATCAGCTGTGCCGTTTGGTTGGAGTGGCTCTACCACGGCTGTAGAAAGCCTCACTTCCCCTCCTCCCCAGCCCTTTCCAAAGCTGCAAACGTGCCCCTTGCTTAACATGCATGAAGGGGGAAGGATTTCCTGAGTGAGTCTGGTCACAGCCTGGACTGCAGTTCAGGCCAGCTCTCTCACCTAACATTTTTAAACCTGCTTAGCTAAACCAAGATGGTCTAGGAGTTTCCCTCTAAGCCCCTACCTGTGTCCAGCCAGATCTCTTCCAGCAGTTGACTTACAGACAGGCAAAAAATCATCAGCTCATGTTGGCATGGTGTTTTAAAACTCACCAAGAAAAACCTAAGAAGTTAAAATAATGTTAGTCTACAGCTCTAACTGGTACTCCAGCTGGAACCAGTTGCAGAAGTAACAGGAGCTGTTCCCTAGTGAATGCACAGCATGTTCATGGTGCCATGCAGCCCCCAGGTCGGGCTGTCACATAAAGTTTGTGCCATTGTAACTCTTTTTCTCTAAAGCAGGTATTCAGGCACCTGTCCAAGCATAGACACACGTTTGCCGACAGGGAAACACCCAGTCATTCCTATTTTTGAAAGGCTGTGTTTCTCTGCATGCCCTGCAGTGCTCTGGGGGCACAGGTGGAGAGGTGCCATGGTGTTCCTCTGCCCATGTGTGGGAAAGCCCATGCAATAATCTAAAGACACAGGGGGATGCCATGGAAAATGGAAGGCCCATCTAACCATTAGGGAGCTGGAAAAAGAGGGAAGAGAAGAAAGAAAGAAAGAAAGAGGAGGATGTGGGCAGGAGACAAGGCTGCATTCCCAGCTATACTTTGGCTGTTGTGCAACATCAAATGCCAAAACCTTCTCCTTTAGGAAGGGAGTCAGCCCTTCTTTTGTGGAGACCCATATGCACCTCCAGTCAAACCTGAATGACCTCTGGGTGGGAAAAGCTTTTCCAAGCGCTGAGCAGAAAGGGCATTGTGCAGGTGACCCACTGCTGTTGAGGACCAAGGTCCCAAATGTCCTCATGTGTTGTCTCAGTTCAGGGTTAAAATGGTTTTTGTAATTTCTTTGGCTTTATTTATGAGCCTTTGCTGACCAAGTCCCATGTTGCCAGTGTTTGTGTGAGTTACTATGTGCGATTGGTAAGGAGAGAACCAGATGCAATTTGGGGGCTGTGCAAACCTTGTTAGCAGAGTATTTGCCTTATTTTTCTCCTTGTGGTTTGCAGAACTAGTTTAACAACTGTTTTTTCATGTAATTTAAGCATTTGAGGGTTTTTTGTTGGGCATTTTTTGTTTATCTGCTTATAGTGTGTTTTTGTTTAAGCAAAAGAGACTTTTTTAAAAAGCACTTCAAAATGCATGTGAGATGCATGTTAAAACCGTGTGACCATCACAACTATCTCTGGGCTCTGTTCTACACTTCTGTATTACAAACACCGTGTAATTCCCTGAGAGATCCAACAGGCACCAGAATAGTTGATGAAGGCTGAAACGGTTCTGAACAGCAGCAACCCTCAACATATAGCACTGCCCAGCAGTCAAGGAATACTGAGGCAAATTAACCTTATTGGTGGCAGAGCACTGGAAGAGGCTGCTCAGGGAGATCGGGGAGTCCCCCTCTCTGGAGGCCTTCAAAGCCCATCTGGAGAAGTTCTGCGTCACCTCCTCTAGATGACCCTGCCTTGGCAGGGAGGTTGGACTCGATGATGTCCAGAGGTCCCTTCCGGCCCTAACGATTCTGTATGATGAGCAACAGGACCACCAGATGGGGGAATTTTGGTTGCCTGCCTGCCTCCCTCCCTACCGCCCGCCCCCGCCTTCCTCGCTGCGCTCTCCCCTCCTCCTTCGCGCCGCACCCCCGTTTCCTCCCTTCGCACTTCTCATGCTTTTTTGTTTCTAAAAATCACCGGGGAGCCCCGGGCCTCAGGGCGCTAACATCCCGTAACATCCCGTAAGGGCGGGCGGGGGGTAGGGCAGCTCGCGGTCCGAAAGCACAGCCGAGGAAACAAAACCCATTCGGCTTTTCCCCAATGCCTCCCGCGCCTCCCTCTTGCTTTGCGGAGACTTGGCCGGGGCACCTCCGGTAGCAGCAGCGCTGCTGCCCTGCCATGTGCGCGGCGGGCGGGTCGGGGCGGGGCGGGGCGGGCGCAGCCGCGCTGCGGGCGGGGCGGTGCCGGTGCCCGCGGAGCCGCCCCCGCCGCCGCCCGCCCCGCCCCGCCCCAGCCGCAGCTCGGCGCGGCGCGGCTCGGCATGGCGGGGCTGCGCTTCCCGCAGCACGGCGGCTACTGCCGCGCGGCCGCGGCCATGAACCTCCTGCTCGGCGTCTTCCACGTCCTGCTGCCCTGCTTTCGCCCCGGGGAGGCGCAGGGACAAGGTGAGGGCACCGGTGGGGCGAGGCGGGGCGGGGGTGCCGGCACTGCCCGCTCCGGGCAGGAGAGCGGAGCCGCCGCCCCCGCCGCCGTCCCTCGGGCGGCTGCCGCGGTGGCAGCCCGGGGACACAAAGGGAGCCGGGACGCGGCTCACCTCTCCCCCCTATTCCCATTCCCTTCCTCCCGGCCCCGCAGTACCCGCCGGGCCACGCGTCTGTGCCGGCCCGCCCCGGCGCGGGGAGCCCCGGGCCGCCGCCGGGCTCCGGCCGCCCGCCCCCTGCCCATCCGCGCTTTCTCTCTCTCTGCCCCCGCAGCCATCGAGCCCATCCCCGGCGTGGTGGAGCTGTGGCAAGCCGAGGAGGGGGAGCTCCTGCTGCCCGCCCAGGTGAGGGGGCGCGGGGGGTGGGGGCGGCGGAGGGGCCGGGGCCGGGGCCGTGGCGGGGTGTGCGGGTGTGCTGGGGCCCGGGGGCGGGCGCGGGGCTGGCGGGGCGGGGGCGGCCTCGCCCGCTGCTGTCACGGCGCAGCCCCATCCCCGCGGCGCCCCCAGCCTGCGCCAGCGGCGGGCTTGGTTCGGCTTCATTTATTTTCTGTTTGGGTTTTTTTTTGTCCCCCTCTGTTTTTTGGGATTTTTTTTTTTGTTTTTTTGTTTTTTTTTTACGAGTGCATTTGTGCTCGGAACGCACTGGACTTGCTTATCGTGAATATGCATATATTTATATCTCAGGCCTGCTCAGGTGAAGCCATTTTCCCCCCCTCAAATGACACATCATTTATGGTGCCGTTCCTCTCGTTCTAGCGCATTTTTTTGTCTTGTTCAGCCGCTTTTGTTGGGCGCTAACAAGATTAGATAGATTCTGTGTTGGCGAGAGGAGCCAATATGGTAAAATGCCCCGCGGGGCTGGTGAGCGAGGAGGGGCGCTGGAAGCGGGGTCTGGAGTTTATGGCATTTGAGGCAGTCATTTAACTCTCACTGACGGACTCTGCCATATGTTGAGCTGGGTCTTCTAGACTTCAAGGCACCAGGCTCATAAACGGGAAGAAGCAGTCCTTAGGGACATCATCTTACATGAGGGGCAAAAGTGGGTAATTTATTTGTCTTAAGCCTATATATCATTCTCTGTTTAGTGCTCAGCCATTGACTTCCATTAATGTACAGAAAAATAGCAGAAGTGATTTTTCTTAGCTAAGTTAACAATTGATGCTGCTTACCAGGACCCAGCATTTTGTACTGTGGTGTTATGAAAGTACTATCTATTGGATGTCCAAATGATTTTATAAGATACGTTTATTGTGCTATTGAGATTTTGCCTGTTGCAAATGTGGTAGCAGCTAAGGGAAGGTGTAGAGTTGCTGTGCAGAAATGCTTGAGGAGCTCAGCCTTTTGTGTCTGCATTCTTTACATTGAAGATATTAAGATGCATTGGATGTAGAACTGTGTAATGTAGTCGTTTATAGTTGCTTCTCATAGCGAAGCTGCAATTGAGTGATGATGACGTGATGTTTACTTCCTGAGGAGATTAGGTCCTCTTGGAAAATGCTTTGTTGTTGAGCATCCTCATAAAAATAAGCTTTAGCTTGGCTAAAGAAAAACCAGGCATGAATGACCCATGCATGGCATAGTTGAGCATATGGTCTTGCTCAGTCCTTGCAGCAGTGAAGAGGAAGCTGAGGCTGCTGCTCCTCCATCATTTCTTGTAGAGGCTACGTTAGGTGTGCAGGAGAGAAACAAATCTTCTGGATTCAGTTGTGACAGAGTGAGAAGTAAGTTGCAATAGGCTTGCTGATTTAGGAGGCTAAAAGTCAGATGAGCCAGTCTCTGAGTACTAGTGGTGCATTGACTGGTTTGCATGGTTTTCCCCTCTGAGCTTGAGCACCACAGCAGCATCTGATGCATCAGTGACTACTCAAGCTGAACAGAAGGGCCTGGGTTCCTCAAACAGGTTGTGAGACCAAAATTTGGTTAGGGGCCTGACCCTGATGTTTGATCTTCTGTTTCCATGTGGACTTGGGCTTTACCCAACCCCTGTTGGGATTGTGCCCTGTGGCCATATTTGAAACCTCCTTTTCCAGCTGTTGTGGTGAGGAGAAAAGGAGACTTTCCTTAGTTCCTGCAGATGTGGTACGGGACCCTTTCAACACCTCTTTTATGGAGTGGTGGCTCTGGTCTGCAGTGGCTGGTCATGGCTCTTCCCTGGATGCCTGAGGAGTCCAGGGTTGCCCATTCAGCCACAATCCCCTGCCGTGTCTGTGAGGTCCTGAAGGCATTTCAGCAATGTTGCCCTCCTGGGTGACTGCTGGGTTGGTGAGGCGCATCAGTGGAGAAGCCAGCATCTGTTCCTGAATTCTGGAATATTGCTACATCTGTTAACATCTGACTGCCCTTTGTTAGAGAGGTGCTTAAGCTTGCAAGAGGTTTATTGCTTGTTGATCACATTTCACTTTAAATAAATGGTCTGACCTACTGCTGCTACAAGGAGGTTTTCCACATTCTCTTTCTTTCAAGAATAGACTTTCTCGGTTAAACCCTTGATGAGGGCTGTTGCCAAGTGTTCGTGTATAACAGCAGTGGTGATGTGATGGTGAGGGTGTAGAAACAGGAAGAACTTCCTTGCTTTTGAGTGGATAAAAAAACATTGGTAGACAATATCCAAGAGTTGCTTCATTCCAGTGTTTGAAGATGGGTCTCAATAAAGACTTTGGGAATAGGATTGTTCTGGCCCCTTGATTTTGTTTTTCCTGCTTCTTTTTGGAGGGAGTGTGGCACCAAAGAGGATGTCACCTGCAGAAGTGAAAAATCCAGGGAAGGAACTGTGCATATTCATCTCTGCCAAAGCACCTCCCTCCCACTGCTCTCAGCAGGAAAATGGATTAGGTTGCCCTGTCTGCCAGCCCTTTAGCCTGTTTCTGGCGGGATACCAATGCTGTCTGATGAATGTTTTTTTCTTTCTGTCATGGCTTTACACTATTATCTTATTTTCCATGCATCATCAGCTGCCTGCCTGTGACAGAGCAGTTTTGAGCATTCCTTGCTGCTTGCAGAATTTGAGGATGAAAGTTGGATGGATTGGTAACCCATTCAGCCATCCGGTTGCCTGCACATGCTTTGTTCCAGGAGCATGTAGCGAATAAAGACATCGCGTTAAGGGGTGCGGGAGGGGAAACAAAGCGTTTTAATATTTGTAGTTGCTTTCTAGGCCTTTCACAGCATCGCTTTGTCTACGTGAACTGCATGAATTTGCATGCTGGAGCGCAGCCGCCCAGGGCCCCCGCGCCTCCACCCCACTTGGTTGTTCTACCTTCTGTTTCCTCTTGCTTCCCTTTCATTGTTTGTGCTTCTCGTGTGCCCCCTCCCAGCTTCCCTCTTATACATACTTGTGCTTTTCCTTTTTTCCCCTCCCCTAGTGCTTGTGGGCTTTTGATTTCGGCTTCCTCTGAAGCCTGCAGAGCTATT
The DNA here is from genome assembly GCA_034509425.1 of Eopsaltria australis. Classification (NCBI taxonomy): domain Eukaryota; kingdom Metazoa; phylum Chordata; class Aves; order Passeriformes; family Petroicidae; genus Eopsaltria; species Eopsaltria australis. The sequence goes on from JAVTVJ010000036.1 coordinate 4,310,825, forward strand.
TGGAGATGGCTCACCTACTGCTCTTGTTCGGCAGCCGAGCCCGAAGGGTGCCCAGAGCACTGCAGTTGGTGAGGGTGTGCGTGGGCTCCTGCACCGGGGGAGCTGGCTGTATCTAGCCTGCTGACTGTCTTCCACTGGTCTGCTGCTTCCTCCAGCATTTTAGTGTTTCTTCCTGGATTCCCTTTTTAGCTCTGAGACCAGCTGGTCTTCCCAGTCGGATGTGGTGGCTGTATTCCCATGTGCCTGTTTCTTCTTTCTTGTTGAAGGTGGGGTAACCGCAGAGCGCACACTGACCTTGCTCTCCTTCTCCTTGCCCTTAACCTTCCTTCCATAGCAGACCTTCCCTTCCATGTCCCTGTGATGAGCAGCTGATTTTTCTTTGAAAACCAGTGGGATTTTGACATGGAAAATCTCGAGTGTGAGAGACCTGATTAGAGCAGTTGTGGTTTTTATTCAGACCCCTTATAATTTTGTGGTTTTACATGTTTGTTTGTAACTTGTTAATACTTACTTAAGTAAAATGCTTGCGAGAAAAGCTCCTTTATGTAAGGCTTGACACCCAAGCCATTCATCACTAAAAGCTGAAAAAGCTCCAAATATTAACATTCAAGTTGTAGCCCTTCAGTGCAAAGCTGAAAAGCAGTTAGTTATGTTTCGATTGCTGAAAAGGAAAGAGGACAAGTAAAAGCACAGTAAGGGTATCAGGACAGCTTTTTCCACGAGTGTATGAAAGAAGCACAAATGACAATTGTTGTTCATGGCCTACACCACTTAAAAGAGGTATCAGAGAGCCATAGTTACTTTTTCTGTCTGTCAGAAACCATGTAGGTGGTTACTGGGAGCATCTGAAGGCAGGGGCAGAGCTGGGTGCCTGCCGAGCGCTTTCCCTTCAGCCCCTTCAGTTTGGAGGGAGGAACTACCTTAAAATGACATAATGAAGGTTAAGTTGTAGTTCTTGTCACAATTGAAAATGACAGTAAATCATCAAAAGCAGTGTATACCAAACTTTGTTTTGGTGGCAGTGCTGTGTTTCATGTGATGGGTTTTTTACTGTTCCTGTGTGTTGTATGTAGGAGATGAGTTTCATTGGAGGAACACCTTGTGAATGTTTCAGTTTGCTTGTAGATACTATGGAGATTACAATGACTTCTTGTTTCACTTTATTGTGACAGTGTTTCAGGTGGTTGAATTTTAGAGAAAGATACTGCAATGTTTACTTTATCATGGTTGTTATAGACATTGGACAAATACAGAGCTGCTGCCTGCATTTTCGGTTACAAGGCTTTGCTTGGGTCTGAAAGATTTTTTTTTTCCTTCTCTCAAATAGTAGCAGCTTGTCTTCAGTTTCAGTTCTTCAGTGCAGCTCAGGGGCTAATAAGGTTAATTGTTCTACTGGTTTCGAAAGCTGATGAAGACCTTGATCTTACATATATTCATCAGAGATACGTGGCACTGCAGTGTGTCATTAACGATCCCATCAGCTGTGCACAAATTAAACATACAGAGTCGCCTACTTCAAAGCAGGGTTTGTCTGAAGACACACAATTTGTATGAAAGTCTGTGACAGACTTGGGATGGGAATTGTGTTCCTCTTTGGGCTGTTAAAAGGCTCCTCCAGACTCCCAGCTGAGCTTCTGGATGGTGCTGATAGGACTTGGGGCTGGTTGGCCATGCAGATTATGCAGTAGCTGTCAGCCCAGGCTCTTGAGACTTGTGTGACACAAGAGGGGCGCTTTCAAGGGCTTTCCAACACAAGATAAGCACCTGCCCTGTATTCAGGATAAGGTTTGGAGGAAGGGGATTTTTTTCTTTTCATAGATAGACTGCTGGGACCTGCATTTTAACTTTCAGGAGGTGTTCCCTTCCTTCCCCCAATAGTCCTGTAGTTTGAGAATGCTAGTTTTTTCTTTTCTTTTTTTTTTTTTTTTTTTTTTTAAATCCTCAGTGTAAGCCTACATGTCCATGTAGGCACATAGAGGAGTGAAGATAGGAGAAAGCTGGACATGGGGGTCTGTGTGGGATCAGAGCTGAGGGTGATTTTTCAATGTTTTTTCCTTGCACAGTTGAGATGTGCTGTGGCTGCGCTGTAGATTGGGAAGTTTCCTTCATTGTTGCTTGGGGAAAAGTGGAGAGATGGTAAGGTGGCTGGTGTTAAGGGTGAGCGCAGTATAACTACACAGACCCAGGTTTCTGATGCCTGGCAGATGCTAAGCCATTTAAAGGAGGAACTAAGCCATTTAAAATGAGGATGGCTTGCTAGCTGGCTGTGGCAGAGGAGCTGTTTCTGGAGAAGGTGGATAATGAGTCCTCTAGTTCTGCTTGGCATTGTACTGACGTCCTAGAAGTACAAAAGAAGCTAGGAGAAGCTTGAAAACATTGATGGGTTTGTGTCATGCCATCGTGGTGGAGTCTAACAGCAAGGCTTAGCAAGGCCTCTAGAGGAGATTCCTGGGTCTTCATGGGGACCAGGTGCTGAGACCTCTGGGTAGATCTGTGCTGAAGAGCTTTGTGGTGTATTACAGATCCTGGACAATTAGCATGGTGCCTCCAACCTCTGGGCAGGTGTACAGAAAGATTGTCAGTCCTCAAATTAACTTGTACTTCCCTGTCAGTCTCGTTCCAGATTTGGTTATGTTATGGTGGAGGCTGTGCTGCCTCTCTTGTATGAGCTGCTTCTGAGAAAAGATGGAAGTTCAGATGCATTTGGTAGCTTTTGGCAAGATCTGTATTAATATTAGCCATAAGGTCATTATTTTAGGCACAATAATGTTAATTATTAGTATGAATGTTAACATTAACCATATTTGTTTCCATAGTGTGTTTGTAACTTTTTCCTTGCTTCATGAAGCTCAGGTCTTCAGAAATCCTGCTATATGTCCCATTCAGTAGGCAGGTAGGGCTGCCTGATCTGCTTAAGCATCTGAAGCCTGTAGAAAGATGTTTAGTGTTTACAGGTGATTTTTTTTTCCCAGTATGTAATGAAAATAGGAGCTAAAGTCAAAGCTGGTGGCTTGGGGCCTGTTCCGTGATATGCTTACGTGAGAAACATGTAGGAGGGGTGGTGGAAAGTACAGTCTTTTAATTTTAAAAGAATTTTTCCCCCTACCTTTTCATTGTTAAGATTTGTGGTTCATGTGCTGTAGAACCATCACCTGCAGAAGCAGAAGCTGGGAAAACTCACCAGCTGTTCCTGGCAGGATAACTGTGACCTCTTCCTGAAAAATGTTAATCTCCCTAAAGTTGTCCCTGGTTTCATCAGCAGGGGTTGAGTGGCTGTAGCATACTTCATTTTGAGTTGTACCTAAAGCTTTCCTGGAGCTCTTGGCCAGTTAAGAGTAGCTACCTCCTTGTTTTAAATGGATTTCCTGCAGGCAGCTCATTGAACCAACACTTGAGTTCATTTCTGTAGACAGCTCAAAGTGGTTTGTGGTGAACTGCAAGCTGACACAGTTCAGCTGCATGTCTTGAAAATTACCTGAGTCCTGCAACTGAGCTAAGATAATGTGTTCAGAGCTTCTGCTCTCACTGCTTTCTGTACGTGCTGTTAATCAGTGATAAGATCTGGGTTTGGGACCTCACCCTGCCAGTTGGAATGTGGTGCTTGGCCTTTGCTTTTGGCATTGAAAGGTGATCTGCATTTCAAGGCATTCTGCATCCTATTTCCTCAGGTACTGGCTATTGAAATTTATTGATGGGGACAGATAATTTGAAAGTGGAGGAAATAGTCTTCCTGCAGTTTGAGGGCCATTGATGGCTTTAGATTCAAACGCTGTGTGTGAGTGGATTTTGTATAGATGCATTTGCATAAATGGAAAATGAGTCTGTTCAGTCAGCATTTGGGAAAAGCAGCAGGAGTAGCTACCTTAAGTCACCACTTATCTTTGTAAGATGAGCTGAAACCTCATAAAGGAGTTGTAGGAATTTTAGATTTCTGAATTTGTTTTGCAAACAAGTCACATGAGATTCCATCTGGGATGGAGTTAAAAGTGGTACATCTGTCCAGTGTAGCATGTTGCATTTCTGAGATTCTTACACGGTATTTTCTCTGTTTGTCAGGCTGATTCAGAGGAGGATGTGGAAAAGCATCTGCAAGAGCAAAGGTAAGCTAAACTCAAACAAGAGTATTGAAATTCATCTTGGTTTTTGCTTTAGGAAAGACCAAAGTGTAATTGGGCAGACTACTAAAAAATTACTTTTTTCTCCTGCATGTTAAATAGTTTTTTATTACTTGTGACTTACTTAATTTTCTCAACTTAATGTTAATATTGATTTATTAGCAAAACCAAAAAACCTGTGTTTAGTGTATGCAAGCACAAAATACCTTCTTGCATCTCTTTCTCCTAATTCTGTCTCTAAGATGAATTTGCTTCTCATTGCTTTCACACAAAAAAATTAATCTGTTTATTAATTGTGTTGTATATTTTGTAATTAATTTCTTTAAGGCAGGGGACAGTTTTCCGTTACGAAATTTGTAAATGTAAGCAGTCTTAGAGTGTTAATTTATACCAAGGTGAGGAAGGAGGTAAAGGAGATTTAAAACGAAAGGTTTATTAATGTGTTGTTGTGGAACAATAAATATTCTGCCCTTATGTCTTGAAATCAGATAAATAATAAGGCTCTTCAGAACTGTAACCTCAACTCTGCTGTTTCTGTTAATATCAGGCCTTCTGTGTTTTGAAGGGTTGGGTGAATAGCATCACAGATTATTTTTTAAATACACATTTTGTTTCCTCTGAGCGTCCAGGTTAAAATACTTGGACATCTACCAGTGAAACACTTCCTTCCTTTGGTATGTGTTAATGTGGTTACAGCTTTCAGTGCCATGCCAGCCAGAAAGATCACAAGACTTAAAATAAACATGTGTAATAGCACCGTTTTCTGATGGCAGCAGTTAGCCACGAATGCTTTTCTCATTTATCTCCAGTCTTTGCCCTTAGCTTAGGTTTGAGAGCAAATAGATCTGATAAGACACAAGCCTTGCTGGGAGCTGGCAGAAGGAGTGAGCGTGGGGGTGGGAACAGGATGGTTATGATGGGTCTGTCCTGCACTGCAATGCTTCTTCACATGGCTTTTCCCCTTTCTGCCCCACTGGGAGCCTTCTCATCTGAACCCAGCCTCACTTTGAGGCCCCTGGGCCTCATCTCGGTGGGAATTACAAAGATGGTATGGAAACAGGATGTGAGAATTACTGCGGCTGCTGACAGCTGGTGCTGAGTACTCGTGCTTGCCTAAGTGCCCCAGTTCCTACCTGGAGAGGGGATTTTTTTTTTTCTGCCTCCTCTTGTGAAAAGAGGGGTAAACTACTGAAAGCTGCATTTCCTTGTAAAAATACAGAAGTTTCTGATTTTTTTAATCTGGAAGCTATAATGTTTTGTATGTGGAATTTTTACTGTGTAACTTTATTACCTGCATACTTTCTTTATTGAGAGGTAGTCAGAAGGCAGCAGTCTCTAATGCTTGTTTCTGGTTGTTTCCTTAGTAGGCAGAGAGATGTAATTCAGGTGGAAAAAAACTCTACTGGTCTATTTTTCTCTGGAGGTGGATGGGGTAATTGGCTACTATGGCAATAATAAAAATATTATTGAAAAATAATTAGTTCTTGAGACTCGGAGAGGAAAAAGTGATTTGATTGGGGTTTTTTTTTTGGTCATTCAGGTGCTTAAATTTTTTTCTAGTAATTATTAATTTTCAAAAACGAACTTGCTTTTTGGGAGTAAAGTTTGTAAAGGTTCACTTGCATGGTGGAAACATCCTTCTATTGTCATACTGAAATGCTTCAGGAAACTTGCCTAAACAGATCCTGGCTTGTGTGCATCTTCTAAACTGTTCTGGTTTGCTGATTTATGTAAACACATACATAGACCTGTGTGTGCTCTATATACTGAAGGAATGTTACAGTGTAGATTTCATGAAGAAGACCCATCAAAGGTACATTGGAAAGACTAGAATTTATTAGTTTATTTCCGGATTAATTTTCATTCCCTTGGCTTACACTACTATATGGTGAAATCACGGGGATTTCCTTTTCCTGTAGCAGCAAAACTTGAAGCTTGCAGCATCTTCATCTCATTGTCTGACTGCATGCCCTGGGGAAATCAACTGAAGCTACTGTAATTTGATGTGAAGCCCCTGGAAGCAAAGCACCTTAATGTAGGGGTATAAGCAGAAGTTAAAGGAGACAGAGAAATCAGAAATTTCCTCAGAGATGAGGGAAGTATAGAGAGTTCATAAAGGGGCATAAAGGAGAAAGTCTCTTTCCAAAACATTGTTTTATTCAGTTTTTAATTCTGGGTTAGTGGGCTCCCCTGGGAGCTTGCTAGCCTACTTAAAAAAAACCAAACACAACAAAAGCAATAAAGTATTAACAGTCTTTTAACAGACTTCCTGTGCATGTGCATCATAAGATCTTCCTTTTGGGGTGGTCGTCTTGGTTTGCTGTTCTTGCGGCAAGTGCACAAGGGAGATGGATGTGATCTCATCATTTCTGCCTTAGGTTTAGCTTTAACAAATAGAGAAATTTGCATGGAGGTAAAAGACATTGTCAAAATAGCAATTTTTGTGAAGAGCAATTTCAGAGGTGAATGAGAAGTGGTTGGTTTGTAGGTCTGTGGGTTTGCAGCTGCCCTGAGTGAGGAGAAAATCATTATCAACTCCTTGATTTCCACCCTGTGATTTCTGCTATTCTGATTGCTTGGATGCTTCCACAGATTGCTTCATGTTGTTTTGTGTCTCTCTGGATCAGATTTTGAAATAAGAAATGCAGTACAGGAGACATTTTAGTACTGCTTAAGGCCACAGACTTTGACAGAATTGGCTAATTTCATAGACAATCATTGTCTCAAACTGAGACAGTGATGCACAGTGATTGTCTATGAGAAGGGAAATCCATAAAATACTAGAAGTATGGGATGAAATTAGCCAGGAAGAGGACATTTTCCACCCTTTGCCTATGGTGGGGCGTATTTTGCTTTGAGTAGGTAGGTATCAAATGCTAGGAAAATTCCGAGTGTGATGCAGTTGGCTCAGTCAGGCATTTCTGTTGAACCTTTGCCTTTGATCACTGGAGAGCGTTTGACCCTGTGGACTGGAGCTGCTTGGGGCAGTAGATGGTATCGGCTCCTGGTGGGCTCCTGCTCGGGTGTCACGGTGGCCTGGGAGCGACAGCTGATGCCCAGCACTTTGACCTCTCCTGATTGCTTGGTGGAATTACTCCTAATCCTGTTGTTTTTGCTGTGTCTGTGAAATAGTGCTCCAGTTGTGGAGGAGAAATTGAAGGTAGAGGCAGCAAGGGAGTAGCTTAGTAGTTGCCTGAGAGAGAGCAAAGCAGTTGAGGTGCACAGACTGCAGAATTATGGGAGGGTTTGGGGAACACTTGAGAGATGTAGTTACAGTGTTTGCTTCGGGAAGAATCCAGAGTGGCAGTGGGACAATGAACCTGCTTCATGTTGCGGGGCTGTACGGTGTAATTTCTCCCTGGCCACAACTTGGTCTCTAGTCGAGAGGCACAAATGAGGTCTGGCGCTGTGGATGGAGTATTAAGACACTTCAGAGGTGACTCATCCTTCCAAAAAGCCTGTGGTCTTAGTGCCATAATTTTTGACAATCTAGTTCTTGGAAAGTACTGGCATGGGACTAGTGGTAAGCCTGTGTACCAGATAACTAGCTTGGGTTGTGGCTAAGGCAGGAAAACAGAGATTGAAAAATAGGTTAGGATCAACCAGATTTTCTTTTTCCTTATGCTTTTTCTTATTTGAAATGAATAAAAATTGATTTTGTGCCAGCAGAAATGTCTGAATATTAAAAAAAAGGTTCATGTTGTATTTCTTTTTAAATACCTTTTATTAAAATCAAAATGAGTATCCATTGAGAAAGTGTTTCAAAATGAAAAGCTGAAAAGTAGTTCTGAGAGTGTCAGTGAGTGCTTAAGCTGTCTGAAAGGAACCATCTTAATATTTTCCACCTAAGCTTGTATAGAGTATCACTGATCATTTAGACTGTCATTAAACTTACCCCAAAAGTAAGTATAACTACATGAAGACTTTTCCTACAATATATGCTTGGTCTTAACTTGTAATAGTGAAAGTTGCTTTTATTAAGTTTTTAATGTTTTTTAAATTTTTTCTTTTATAAAAGAAACAAAAATCCATGCGTGTATTAAAAAAGAAAAAGCTGAGTTTCTGCGGAAAAAGCTTTTTAGTCCCATTACTGTACTTGCATACGGTATCAATTTCTACACTATGCACAGAATGTATGTTTTTAGTGGTTAGCACTAAAACCTTCTTCAGTAATGGCTAACTTTTGTTTTAAATTGATAAGTCATGGCTGTTGCGCCCCACTTCCACTTTGTCTAGATCACCAAGGGACTTCTAATTTTTAATGGATGCCTAAAGAAATTAAATTTACTTTTCATGATCCTTAGAAGTAAAGGAGAATTGAGATGCACACACCCCCCTGTAACACTTGGGTGAAAATCCCTAAGGAAGCACCTGTAGGGAGCGCAGGATATTGTGAAACTGGACTAAAAGCAGCTTACTGAAAAGAATTGCAAGAGGTCAATGAAATTGGAGGTTCTCTTGTAGATGAAGAAACAGTTAGTTCCTTCCAAAATAATCAGTGTTACTCTTCCTCTTGTTCCTTATGCTTCTGCCAGGCACAGCTAGGGTGGCAGGCTGAACTCCTGCTGTTTTAATTGTTTATCTCTGTTATATGTAGCAGTTGATTCACTGATGAACTTTGCCTTTCTGAACTTTGTACTAGATGCTGTTAGGGACACCTCTTCCCATATGTGCATTGCTTCTTCCAAAATACCGGTCCTTTTACAAAATTATGTTACTTGCCTGCTGATAGAGGGGGTAAAAAATGTGTTTTGTTTTTTTCCCTGGGACATTGCATGGCGGTCACCTGCATATGCTAACAAATGTTTCAACTATCATTTGTTTCTTTATTTCTAAATTGTTCTAAGACGTTTCATAAATGAGAGCAGTTGCCCAGGCCAGCTGTACAGTGTGTCACACCAAACTGAGGAGGTGACTCTGTGGCTTTCTGTGATCATGAGATAATGGCAAATGACAGTCTTGCACTTATTTGCAAAGAGCTGTCAAACTTCTGTCCTCAGTGTAGGTCCTACTTGACCTTGATGAAAATATTTTAAAGGTGATGTGTGGCCATATTTAATTGCTCTTGGATTTGCTGTTGCGGTCCCACTCACCATCAAAATACTGTCTTTTTGCATTCAATAAACCCTTCTGGAATCTCTCACTTTTGTGAGCCCTCTTGGGCTGGAGGATGTTCATGGTTGGACCAGAGACTCTTTGATCTGTGTCAGCTCATATACTACCTAAAATGGACTTTCTTATCTGTGGATGACAACTTGACTTTGAGAAATGAAGGCAGTCTTGCTGTGGTAGGTGCAAATTGGCACTTTTGCATTCATGTGGCTCATGGTGCCTTGAAAAGCCACACAGACTTCTATGGAAACACCAGTTTCTGTACTGGTAAAAATAGCAGGCTGGGGCTGTGAGGTCATTGTTTGCACAGGGATTAGTGTGTATGAAGAAATTGTGTTTGTGGATATGTGCTACTGGAGGAGACTTTCTCACATGTAATGACCTGTTTTAAAAGGACAAATAAACTATGCTTTACATTTTGGTGCCCTTTATAGTTTTTGTTTTCCTCTGTTAATAATTTCTTCACTTTCTGTTCTGTGTATCTTCTGCAGATCTCTGGCATACTGTTCTATGGCATTTCTCCTTTTTTGTTTTTTAGTTTCTGTCTGGGCCATACCTGAAATGGTTGTAGTTAGTGTACTACCAGAGGAAGAGGATGTCTTGCACTATGTTGCTTGGTGCTGTCCCCTGCCTTGTGCTGCGCTACAAGTTTTCTGGATTAGAAGAACTTGTTTTATTGCAAGGTTAACATTTACTTGTGATCATTCTCTGATTGGTTTCCCTGTTGCTCTCTGGCAGCATCAGCTGAAAATGTGCACGGAAGCTCTCCCTCAGTGTCTACAGCCTGTTGTGTGGGATGGGTGCCCTGTGTCACCTGCAGGATGTCATCTCTCTTCTGCTTGTCTCACATTGCTCCCAGGGAGCTCTCCACTCGTGCTGGTGTGGCACCGGTCTGGACCTTGTGACATCTTTTTGCTCTTTCCTCAGTCCTTTAGACCTGCCTCTTCCTGCCCCTGCCTTTTGGCCTGCTGTGGGAGTGGGTGGTTGTGTGGTGGTATCTGTGCCTGGGCTGACTCTGCTCCCTTATCTGCAGTGCAGGAGGAGCTGGGGAGGATCCCAGCCAGATTTGCTGTTCTGCTCACTGTTGGTGAGACAGACGAGCAGGTTGGTCCTCAGAAGTGTGGGGCTGAGATGGACAGTCTTGTTGTGTGTTAGGAGAACACCTGGGGGTCTGGCTGTGGGGTAGGAGTGGGGTAAAGCATTTGCTCTGGGAGGATGGGTAGCCTGGGAGACAGCTCGTGGGTTTTGGGGGGTGGTATGGCAAATCACACAGTGGCAGCAGTGTGTGGACAGTTGAAAGCCAGTGCACACATGTGTATGTCTTTTGTTGTGCGTGGTTTTATTTTTTTTTTGGCACTTGATAAACTCCCTGCAGCCTGTGCTTTGGGAGAGAGCCCACCCAGAATGTGTGCCCTTTAGAGTTAGGACAAGCCTGATCTGAGCAGGTGGGACAAGGGCATATGGTGTCTTATTTCCCATTGTGTTTGGTTCAGTACTGGCTGCAGAGCTGTGCGAGGGCAGACACAGATCTTGTGGCACAGCCTGTTGGTGTAGTCATTCAGCAAACACATGGGCAAGGTCAGCTTTTAATGCCAGGCCAGTCGCATGCTGCCAGGGCTGTGCAAGTCTGCTTGGGAACATGGCATTTTTCTTGTGAAACTTAACCTGCCTTGTTTTGAAAAAGGGGATGTTGGGACACATTTTGTGTGTTTAGAGAAGAGGGAAAAAAAACAAACAAAAGCAAAAGTAAACAGCTGCTATGGTGTGTTTGTCCATGTCCATTTGTAAACTTTGTGTCCCCCTAGCCTGTACTTGCTGCTTCTGTAATATAAGTAGTTCAGAATAGGAACTTTCTTCTTATACTTCTACTTTTACATTTTAATACACTAGTAATGGATTTCAGATGTCTTAATCTCAGGCTAATCCTTCTCATTTGTGGGCAGGGGGCCACAAAGGATTTAGCTTCTGGTCTGTGCGTTTATTATTAATAAATTATTTTCACCTCCATAATAGCTGTTTCTTAGTTGCCCATAAGAGGGCTTAATTTGCAGTAATTCTAATTTTAATGTTAGGCAGTTAAACAATAGACATCTGGAATCGTAGACCAGTGTCAGCAGTCTGAAAATTGATACCCTGTAAGAATTCAGCTTCAGTTTTTCCTCTGTTGAAGACTGGCAAATTGTGACAAAGTAGAAAAAAGCCTAATCAACAGTTTGCTTACTTGTAGGAATCTGTGCAGAGTCTGCTTCTGAATGATCAACCAAAAAAATCAGTACTCTGATTTGATTATTATAAGCAGAGCATAAAGGATCCTGAAATCTATCTAATGCAGTGTAATAAAGAGCTATAGGCACAGCTGTAACCTGGCTCTCATCTTCATAGATACTCAAACGTGACACAAACCTAGCTTTTAATGACTCACGTATTTTTATTTGATAAGGAAATGTTCTCTAGGAAAGCTGTGCTCATGCCCTGGCAGTGGCTCTGACTGTGTGACTTGTGGGCAAGTAGGTGAAGGAGCCTTTTCTGTAGTTTTGGTGTTTGCCGTAGTAACGTAAATTAAAAGATGAACTGGAAAACAACATCAGTGCCACTTGTAGTTCAGTACTGATTATAAATTCAAGCCTGAATTAAAAAAAAATCTTAATTGCATTGTCTTAGACCTCATTCTTTATCCACGTTCTTCAATATGTGCTTTGGGAAGAGACTTTTTCTTTTTGGTGGTTATTGCAAAATGACCAACTCCCTTCTTCATCAGGACAGAAGGGCCCTGTCCACTTCAGGGAGGGGAACAGTATATGTCAAATATTTTACTTGCATGTGACCATGGTGTGTATTAACTGTTTTGCAGGGTTCTGAATACTCACTGCAAATATTTGCTTTGTATTTGTAGAAGACTTTGCTTTCATTAAATAAGCTAATCACCTGGGAGAAACATGTGATCAGTATGAGTAATTTAGGTGTCTGCTTGTTGTCTCAGGGGTCCACCATTCTGTGTTACGTCCAGGCTGCCAACTGAGATAAGGAAGATAGAGGGCAAAGCTGGTGATGTTAATTGTCACCTTATCTTCTTCTCCACCTCCTGGCCCCAAAGTGGTGTACAAATAAAGCTGAGGGTTTGTGTATGTGTGTGTGTGTGTGTGTGTGTGTGTGTGTGTGTGTGTCTTACTAACTTTGAGAAATAGCAATGGAAATAGAATTAGACAAGGATAACTCAGGGTATTTTGTGTGTGTGTACAAAACAGAACTTACTTTCCGTAGAACAATTGGGCTTTATATAAACACAGGAATTTCTTACAGACAGTGAAGAAGCTTTTTTTTTTGCTCAGAATTATGAGGAAAAGAAGAAGGAAAAAATATTTTCCGAGAGGAAGGTGAGAAGTAGGCCTCTGTTCTTATTTTTGCTGAAGTCCTCATCTTCCCATGTCTGCTTCAGCAGAGCTCTAGCTAGTTGTTTACCATCTGACCCACCTGCATACCAGAACTCTGCAGATGGCAAAATCAAGAAATTTGAAGTGCAAAATAATGCTTTTCGTTACTGCCTGATAAAAGCCAACTTCAGCTTTAAAACTTTGTGAAGACACATGAAGAAGCTGTAAAGACTTGGAAATAAAAATGAGAAAGTTAAGATGCTGTATCCTGTTCAGTGTTACCAAAAGTATGGGCTGTGCTGACGCTGGTTCACGGTTTTGATGTGTTTTGGAGTTGGATTTTATGAGAGAGAAAAAGTTCTGTTTAAAATGTTTGTTTTTAACAGCACGTTCAGTAAGGAAATATGAGAAATGCAGAAAACAATATATATTAAGCCTAAAGCAGTTTTTTTGGGCAATGTGATGGTGCCAAAAGCAGTAATGTAGGCTGCACTTGCATTGTGAAAGAAATCACTTCCTTTGGAGACACTCGTGTATCAATAGCATGATAGTTTGACACACATCAAAATGCTTGGGAAGACTTTCAGAAGACTGAATTTTAAAAATATATGTGTGTGTTTGTGTGTGTGTATGAAAGAACAGTGACCTTAAGCCCAAATTGTTCTGGCATAGGACTCTGGCTAGCTCTTTTCCATGTATAAATCATTATATATTACTTTCTAGTTTTTTAAATTGCTATTCATTATTTTAATGTTTCCCTCTGGACCCTGTTTATTTTCTTTGAGACGTGAAGCGCAGTACTGTTGTTACATACATATGCACCTCTCAAAACAAAGAGTTAACTTGGAATTAAATAGGCAGTCTCAGCTTTACAAAGTAGATAGAGATAAATGATGACTAAAATGGATAGAGATAAATGATGACTATCTGCCTTGTTGGTAGCACATTTATATTTATCTCCTGAGGAGAATTTCCCAGCTTTTTTTAATTGTGTGAATGCCGATATCTGATCTTATAGAAAGTTAATAATCTCTCTTTTTATACTGTTCTTTGTTGTACTCTGAGACCCCTGAATTCTGCCATGTTCTTACAGCCTGTTTCCCCTCCTGAATTAATGGAGGGCTTGATTGAAAAGCTTTTGCGGGTCCCAGGAGAGAATCCAAAAGGGAATTGTTACAGAGACTCAGATTTCTAGGAGCTCTAGGGACTGGCTTTGAGTCTCTGTGAGTGCTGCTGTTGACTCCTGCGTACTTCTTTCAGAGCTGACAGTGGCTGTCAAGCAGTGAATCCAAATGTTAATGCTTAACACTTTTTAAAGTTTGTTGGTGCACTGAGGTCTGACCTTCTTGTGAAGCTGCTTCAATTATTTCTGTGATTTCTGTTTATTATCAAGATCAAATTGAAAAGAAAACATCATCTGGTATCCTGCTTCCTGCTGGTACTCTTTTTCTGGTGAGCATTTCCAAAGAGTTCCTCCATGGGCAGCGTGTGGGGTTGGTGACATGAGGCAACTCTTTGCAGTCCTTCAGCTGGAGGTATTTGTTTCTTATCAGCAAGGACAGAAACAGGTTCAGCAGCCACGTGTAAGACCAAAGTTGGGCTCATACGTGTGTATGCACTTTAATGCTGTCTCCTGGCATTTGGTGGAGCGGTGTGTTGTGCTGCCGTTGGGAATACACTTGGAACAAAGTGGGACTTTGGAGACTTCTTTGACACTTAGCCAGCAGTCTCAGTACGATGTGTTTAGCACCGGAGAGAGAAAAAACAGATGCATGCTTGCTTTTTTATTATTTGTGAGGAGGATCCTTTGAATGGCTTCCAAGGTCTTGAGGTTCCTGCATGTTGTGCTGCCTTTTAACTGCATGGCTGTAGCGCGCTTGGACGAGAGGTGCAGTTTACACAAGCAATTGAAATCGCACGTGCACCGGATTTTTTAGGCTCTCGGACTTCCTCGCTGCTTGTGTCAGCGTGCCAGAGTGCTCCGTGTTCTCAAGGCTTTTCTGGGTGGGAATGTGAAAGCTGTCAATTACTCCTCTGTTCCAGGCTGGCTGTTTTATAAACAGGTGTGGTCTATGGGGACATTTCCCTCGTTTAAAACCCATCATCTTCACTTACACTTTAGTGTTAGCTGTTTTCATTGCACAACACAGCTGAATCCTGAGAGAGTTGTATGATAAAAAGCAAAGCTAGTTGAATTCTACTGAATTATCTGACAATACAGTTGTTTAATTTTCTTGGCAGATAAATCACAGTGATTCATTAATTAAAAAGTGGGTTACATGTGATAGAAAATAAAAACTGTAATTTAAAAGTTTAAATTAATTACTGTTTAATGTACATTGCATGAAATGTCAGAGTTGTAGATACTAGGTGTCATCCTGAAAGATTTGGTTGCCTTTGCAGTAGTTAATGCAGAAATTATTTTGTGATGTTTTTTTGCTCTCCTTGAAAAATAGGGACAGTCTAACAAGGATTATTAGAAGGGTTCAAAATTGAAATACAAAGGGTTTGTCCTTTTACATTAGAATTCCACCAAAGTTATTGACAAGTGACTGTCATGCACAGAGCTCATGGTTTTGGTGCAGTCAGATCGTGGCTGAAGTAATGCTATAGCAGGTCAGCTCCTGCGCCATGCAATAGCCACAAATCCCGAGCATTTTGGACTAGTGATGCTATCAGTGTAAATGAGTGCTGTCCAGTGCCATGGTTACACTGGCATCTTGATATTAAATCTCTGGGTGGAGGGGCAGTGGGGTTTTACTGTGGGATGTAGCAGGAGGAGAGGGGTGGTTTTGTTTCCCCTCATTAAGTTCCCACTGTCTGGCTGGCTGCCCGTCAGTGTTCGTCTCGCAACAAACTACGCTGTGAGGTTGCAATGAGTGCAGTTTGTTCTCCTTTTCATCCCCTCTGGGCTCATCCAGCCCTGGTCCCAGCCAGAGCCTGAGGGGCTGTGCATGTGAGGGGGGGGAAGCAAGTTAGTGACTAAGTGGGAAAACCAGTAATGTTACTGAGGCATGAGACTATTTTGCAGTATTGTAAGTATCCTACATACTCACAGTGCCATCATGGCATTTCTGCATTGCTCATCTGCTGCTTGAAGGCGAGGTGAAGGTAGGGGGTGTGGGAGTGGTCATATTGCACCAGTCATGATAAAAAAATGGATTTCAGAGCAACAGAAAAACGGTAACTATAGCAGCCAGGCAAGTTTCACCTGCACCATGGCCTGGAACTGGCCCATGATGACAGGCAGGATCCATTCCCACTGCCAGTATCTGGTCTTTTTTATGGAGAAACTCCTTCCCCATGTACCTGGGTGGTGGTGGAGGAGCAATTTCAGGGCAGAACTTTTTAGATGTTGGAAGGAAGACTGGTCACCTTCAGCTCCTTGTGCAGTGAGAAAAAGGTTTTACCAGAGGATGGTCAGGGAGTTTAATTTAATTGCTTTGAATTGCCCTTGCAAGCAGCCTGTTTTTCCCAGTCTGTGAGAGAACGGGGGAATGACAGATTTCTAATTTCAGAGCCCAGGGTAAGGGAGTGCTCACATCCCCCAATCTCTCCTGCCTCTTCTTCTTTCTGTGGTGTGTATAGCTTCCCCTTGGTGCAGGGAGTGAGGTGGCAGGTGAAGTTGTGGCAGCCTTTTCAAACCTCTGGTGTTTCTGACTTGCCTGGCTTGCCCTCTCTGCTCAGGTTTTCATGTAAGTTCAGAGACTGGAGGCACCCAGCCTCAGTGTGTGTCCTTCTGGAGCAGAGGCTGTGGCTGCACCTTGGGTCCCACTGGACTTTCTGCTGCAGAAACAAAAGGCACTCTACAATCACCAGACCTTTCTCTGGGACTGCTGCTTACAGATCACGTCTGCTTTGATGACCAGGGCTCTCCTCTTTAGACTGATGCCTCTTTACAAAGCTCAGAGCGGTGTGTTGGGTAAGGCAAAACTCAGCTAAAACAGGATACCACCATGGTTGCCTGGCTGGGGGGAGAAAGACTGGGCAGCCAGGAAGTTGCACATGGCACTGGAAACTGCTTGGATGTGATGCTGAACATGCCTGGACTAGAATTTGGCAGCAGGGGAAGGATAGGGTGTAAATGCCAGAGAGGCAAGGGCAGGGGCAGAGTATGGTAACAAGTGAAAAAATGCTTAAGAGTGTGAGCAGAAAAAAGAAAGGGGAAAAAAAACCTGTGCCCTGATAAAAACACAAAGTGAGAAAAGGTACTGGTAGGTAGGGAACAAATGAGAGCTTGCTTGTTTCAAGTGATTGGCAAAACTGATAAGGGACAACAGCAGATTTCAATCCTAACAATGAAGGGAAAGATACACAATAGCAAAAGGGAAGTGAAGTGAGAGAGAGGAGGGAGTGACTGATTCATAACTGCTTGCACCTTGTAGCCACCACCTCCGTTCACGTCAAATGATTTTAAGGGTCTGTGCAAAACAGAATGAAGTCTCTTGACTGGCTGGCAGATGCATGCAGCAGTTCTGCTGCACGCTCATCTGTGTCAGCTATTATGCAGTCAGAAAATCAGACCTCACTGGTGATATTGTAGATCACCTCTTAGATCTTGCCTACATAAATATATTTTGTGCTGAATTACATTGTCCTATTGATTGCAGTTGTGGGTTAGCATTTTAAAGTTTAGGTGTCTGCACGTCAGTAAATGTACAACAGTAAAAACCTGAACAAAGAGCTGATAAATACATTTACCATATATAACAAAAAAATGTGTAATTCCTGTTTTGTTTTGTTTTTTTAATGAAACTGGAAGAACAAGAAGCACTGCGCTGCCCTCGGCAAGTGAGCAGCTCTGTAGTATTGTAGAATAAGTTTTGCAGTTCCTTACTGTGTTGTGGATTTAACATGCCTGCTCAGTTTTTGTGCCTGCCTGCTGGTGCTGTGTGCCATGTACATCTCTGGTTTGTGTCTAAATCTTGATTCCTGGCAACTGAAAGAAGGGTAGAGAGTTGAAGGGCCTGTACTTGACCGACTCCTTGACCCGTGCTTTACGTGCTTTGTTGCTATTAACTGCCTTTCTTCAATAGCTATTGTCTGATTTCTGTCTTGGTGTGTTCTGTCTTTTATGCGAGGCCTTTGCTGCAAGCCTGCTGCCTCCAGCTCGCGAGGTGCCTGCTGCCTGCTTAGGTATTTCTGTGGCCTGTCGCTGACCCAGTTTCTGCAGCGTTTAAACTGCCCTTTTGAAAAGCAGACATTTCTGGCCTTTGTGAGCATTCTCAGTGTTGCTGGGATAATGTGGCTGATCCCGCAGATGCGGGTAGTCGCTTTAAAACAAACACACCCCCCTGCCCTGGTCCCCATGCTTTCAGTCTTGCTTGGATTTTTTTTCTCTCCTTGTAAATAAAAACAATTATTCATGCTTACTGGCCATTGAAGCGATGGGCTGTGTTTTGTAGTTCCTGGAACAATTACTGAAACGTTTGCTGTGCAGGGAGGGCAGGGCAGTGCCCAGCCATGTGGAGTGTGCGCTTCCAAATTTTAAGATGGGAACCTTTGCCTTTGTTCCCAAGCTGAGGAAGCTGGTTTGGGACTTGGAAAACTTCAGGTTGTCCCATGTCATCTGTGACTTTACCATGATGCCTGACTTGGAGGTTAAGTCGTTCTGGGTGCGCGCACTGTGTTGGGGACAATGACACTTGGTTTGAACACTCACATCTTTATTTTCTCTCTACCCACTGAAAGCTTGCAAGCTGTGGAAAGGTAAGATCAGGTGTCAAGAATGTGACTTTGTGGTAACTGCAAATCCACATTAATACCACTGACCGTGATTTGGGGCAGCACCTTGAGCTTCTTTATTCCCTTTGTGTTTTTGCCATATTCCTGCCAAAAGCCACGTCTTCTATTTTGACATGATTGAAGATCTGCCTTACAAAGCCACATCACTCCTTTTTTAGTGTAAATTATTGCCACAGAGGGACAGAAGACACCTCTTCAGAGGCTGGATGCACTTGCCAAGCTTTATGTCTTGGTCTTAGTTCAGAGGCATGTCCATCTCTGTATCCAAATGCTCCCATAAGAAGGGGCCAAGTGCTGTGTGTCAGTCCTGCTCCTCAGTCCACCACAGCTGCCCCTCTGCCTGTGAGAAGCCCTGCTGGCTTCAGTGGGACCTTTTTGTGGGTTACCCCATGCAGGACCATGGCATTAATTTACTTATGTTGAAGAGGAAGAAGTGTTGAGAGATGTATGGCCAAGATCAGTTAAATACATCCTTGGGCTACAGAGGGATCTTTGGCCTGTCTGGAGGAGCTTTTCCTCTCATGGGCAGCTTGAGAAACCCCATGTGGGACTTGCAGAAGTTAAGTGCATCCTTTATTGCAGTGGAAGCAGATGTCTGGTTTGAGGCTTGTGAAGAAACTAAAAATAGCATTAGTGATGCTTTGCCTCTGGTTTCACAGGTGAACATTTCCAGTTGGTGAGCTCTGATTAGCTTCCTAGCTTTGAAATAAAGAAGGAAATGCAAGAATCTAGGGGAGGTAGAGTTTTAATATTGTACTTGATTGCAAGTACTTTTTTTAGCGGATATAAAATAATCAAAAGCTGACTTCCTGCTGTTTTTTTCAGCCTCCTTATCCTCCTTTTCCTTTCCCCACCAGCTATCCTGCTGAAGGAAGCAAATGTTAATTTGTGGACTTTAGGTGCCCCTTGCTGGAATGCAGAGCCATAACATACCTCAGGTTTCTTTGGTGGTAGAGATTTTGTTAATAAGCCTGTGAAACAGGGTGTGTTTCATGTGGTTCTGCGTTGTATAAGAGCAGAACACTGCAGCATTTTGTACGTCAGAAGAAATTGGCTGAGAGCATGTGCTGTGCATTGGCTTCAGCAGATCCCAGATGTTTTGTAAGGACCTGGTGGTTTCTGTGATAAGTGTTGCAACTACTAATCCTAGTAATGCCTTTTTTTTTTTTTTTGTATTTTTGCCAGTTTGAATTTTCTAGTATAAATTTTTCCATATCTGTGTGTTTCCTTTAGCAATGTAAAGTAGCGAATTATAAATACACAGTAGTACTTGGGAGTAGGTCACAAACACACTGCGAGCGTGCTTGCTTTTATTAATAGCACTAACTCATGGAGCTGTCTTTCCATTTTGCACACCACAGCCCAGAGTGATGAGTGACACAAGACAGGAGAGCTCAGACAGGAGAGCTCAGCAAGCTGCACTTTTCAAAAGGGACAGCCAGGGAAATTTTGCAGGCTGCCTGCGTGGTGTCCTGTCACCTTGGGGGTTTACTGGCTTTAGGTGAAAAAGTGGAAATTATCTGACGCTGTGGAGGATTCCCCTTTCTTTTCCTGGCTGCAGGAGAGGATGTACTTTCAAGTATAACCAGAGTTTTGTATGGGAAGCTAGAAGAGAAAAGCCCTTCATTTGAGAGTAGGTTTGTATGACTGTGCTATAGAAGCATAGAGAAGAAGATGAAAATGCACAATGCTGTCAGTTAATAAAATGCCAGTGAACATTAAAAATAGTCTGCAATTTTTTTTATTGCTATTTTAAGAGGTTCTTCATAAGGTTCTGTATTTTATGTCCCATCTAAAAAAGTACCACACGTCACATATGGCATAGATTCAGTGAATTAGTGCACCAGAACAAAAAGCTTTGTCAAATGACGCTGAAACGTTTGGAGGGGGCCTAAAGAGGATGCAGTACATCCCAACTGGGAGGGGTGGAAACTGAGAGCCAGAGAGTGATGCTCCTGTGAGACAGAGGTGGTGGTTTGGGGTTGAAGCTACTTTTTCTCTGTTGGTATTTGGCTAGTGACTTCAGCTTTTCATTCTGCAGGTTGGTAGTGGCCCCTGGGGTGTGGGGGAGCAGCTTTGTTTCCCTGCTATGCGTAGGATGATTGTGTGACCGCAGCTTCCCCCTGCAGCACCACGCTTACAGTACCTTTAACAAAAGTGTAGCCTTGCTTCTTCTCCTTACATTTCATTTGCATAGTGTTTTCACATTCTTATAATACAGCTTGTGAAAATGCTTTTCAATTGCATGAAAAATTATGTATTTTTTAGAAAACTTACGTAGTTTGAATTTGTGGTAGTTTGGAGATGTCTTGTATGAAGTTCCATGTGCTAGAGGAGATAATTAAGTTTTTTAAAAGTTTGGCAATCAGTAGTGGCAATAATTTTTCTCCTTGTAAAAGTGAAACATAGCCCTGAGAAAGCTGGTCTTGGTCTGTTACTCAAGCAAATGTTTGGTAAAAGGATTTTGAAAGTGGTGCATGGTTTTAAGTTTTTAAGGGACTTCCCCAGTATCTTATCAGTTTGTAAAATAAATTACTGTCATTACAGTGAAACTGCATATTGGAGTTTGTTTTTGTTGCATTTATAGCATTTGAGGCTGTCTGTTAAAGTGCTGTGGTGATAACTTGTACAGTTTTCCATACTGAACTCATTTTGGTTGTCTGTTTTTATACACTGGCTTAAACAAAGTGTGGTATTGAATGCTCGTAGGGAAATTACTGTTCTTAAAGATTATATCTTGTTTTTAAAAATTTGGGCTGAAATTCACAAAAGAGGAAAAAACGCAAAGTCCAGATTAGTGTTTTCCACTATTGGGTATTTTTTGTAGCTTTGAGACATGATCTTAGTGACTTTTCCATAACTTCTTTTCAGGGAAACGTATCAGGTGCACTGTCCAGATCAGGGGGAATACATTAGAAGCAGAAGTTACTACTTTTTAAAGTCCTAAGTCTGGGTTTTCTTGTATTTGCTTAGTTTCCTTTTTAGTTAGCATTCTTTTTTTCTTCTCCTGGGGAGGGGCAAGGCTCAGGGGACGATAGTGGGATTTTTTAGTACTTAATGGGTTCAGTGTTTAGGTTTCCTATGGACTGCTGAGCTCCAGCAGGCAAATACATGCTGTCCTACAGGCCTGTACTCTTTCATTATAAAAAGAAATGAAAAGGCTTGGATTAATGTAGAAACAGCAAAAGGCAGCTCCCACAGGAAGATTATCATTCTTAATTACTGTAGGAAGATTATCACTCTTAATTATTAAGCAGGTCAAGCTTATCAGTGACCACAGAGCTCTTTCATGCATTTTGCTGAACTGCTGTAACTTAAAATGGTTTCTGTCAAGATAGAAATTTTTGGCTGTGCTTGGTGTAGAAAAAGGAAATGGTTGGGTGCAATGAAATTTGACAAGAATGTAACTTCCTATTGCTGCGAGCTTTGCAGCCCCACTGTGCTTCCTGTCAATGTGTCCTGCTTTTCTCGAGCTGGGAGCCAGATTCTCAGAGCTGGAGGAAAACTGGCTTCCCTGGCATGTGAAAGGGAAACACTGGAAAGAGGAAGGGTTGCTACTGACTTGCCAGAAGCTAGCCCTTTGCTCTTGAGCTTGGGGAGAGTTTTGGAGTAAAATTGGGTATGCTTGATGAAATGAATTTTTATTTTAACTTTTAAAAACAGAATTGCAGTTTGTGAGTTTAAAAAGGTGAGGTCTGTTTTCATTTGGATCTCTTCCTTCTTCACTGGAATTCTTCACAGTTGTTTTGCAGACATGCTGCAGGAACAGCAAATATGTTCATTGTTACTTTTATGGGAATTAATTTAGTTCAGGAAGGTGTGATAGAATTCGTTTCTTCTGAAATACCTGCCTCTTGTTTTGTTCAATTTGTAATTATGTTAGGACAGGACTTCTTACAAACTGCCCTTCCCACTAGAATTTTCTGCTGTCATTTTGCCATTGCAAGGACAGAAATAAGGTCTTTGCTAACAAGTAAGTAAAAACAATTGCATTTTTCCTAATTACAAGGCAGGTGGGCCTACCTTCTGACTTTTTTAAGGTTCTTTTATCCTGCCTCTTTCATGGGACTGTGCTGTGAATTTTGACTACTTTCAATAAAAGGCTTTGAAAACTGTGAGTAGGGAAGAGTCATTTAAATTTCATGGTGTTTCATCTCAGGGCTTGCATTAGTGCTTTGTTTTTAGCCAGAGAAGGCAGCATGGTGACCCTGTGGAATCCTTTTTTCTAAGTACTTCTCCATGTACCCTTTCTCTGAAGTTCATGTTTTCAAAGTGTCTGAAAAAGGCTGTGAGCAGCACATCTCACTTGAAACTGAGTCTTGTAGCTTCTCTTGTAGGGGTTTTGAGTTGTGGGGGTTGAGCACTATTCTTCAAAAAGCAGCCATTTCTGTACATGTATTAAATAGACCAGGGTGCTTCAGGTTTGACTGCCTTTCTTAATTCTACTTAATTTAATAAGATAGGCTAAAATTAACATCTCAGCAATTATTTGTGATCTTAGTGGCAGTTTTTGAAGAACAAACCTGTGTTATATTGTGGCACTTTAAATGTTCTTAGGGTTTTTTTTAAAGGTTTGGCAACTAGAGGGTAAGCAAGTTATGCAAAAAAGTGAATTTGGCTGAAAAGTTTTGAGGTTTAAAAAGAAAAAAACCCCATGAGCTGCCTTTGTGGTTTTTCGTTTTATTTTGCAAACTCATGGCCTAGAAGCAGTCTTCAAAGGGACATGAAATGCAGTATTTTCCTAAAACTCCACAAGTCCAGGACCTGGTAAAGACAAAATGTCAAGAATGCCGAGGCTCCTGATGGAGCCAAAGCTGTGTGTTTGTACTGGGCAAGTGGCTCTTTTAATTCGTCTTGGGTAGAACTTAAAAAAAAAAACAACTGTATTGTTTCTGTTATTTTAATTTTAATGGAAGATTGCTAATTTCTTTGAAAAAGATGAATTGTAAAGCTTAAAAAAGAGAAAGGCAAGCTATAGGTTTTATTTGAGAGCAGTTATCAGTTTACCTCATGAAATATTGCAGAATGAAAAGGGAGTTGTTGAGTTATATGAAGCCACAAGTAAAATGAAGGTAGGTGTTCTGCCTGGCAGGATATTTGGGATTTGCTGGCAGCAGCAGAGGTGCTTCAGAGGAAAATACGTTTGATGTGCATTTTGAACTATTGGGCCCTGTACAGTCATCCAAAACAAATAACTTAGTTACTGTCTGTCCAAAATGCCTAAAATGTACATGATCCCCCTGGAACATCTCTAGAGAGTGCTGGTTGTTGCTTGAAATTTGGGTGAGTAAAGAATTCAAGGAAGAGGTTTCAGAAAATAATTTCAAATTAATTCAAGTCATTCAAGTGAATTAATGTCTTAATTTACTACAGATTTCAGTTATTTCAGAAGTTGGGGACTGATTTATGTGAGGGAGTAATGCCATTCTGCTCTTAAACACGCTTTATTGTGCTGCTCCTGCTACTAAAATGCAAACCACAGGCGCAGCTGGGGAAGAAAGCATTTTCTTTGCACCAAGATGCTCACTATAGTGCACTTTGTCCCTCACTGATCATCATCTCCCCTAGATTTCTTTACGAGTCTTAATCTCATTTTTATTGTGGTCTGCATTTAACTTCTTTGGATGCTTTTCAAGGAGACTGTTTGGTTGTGAGGGTAGAGAGAAAAGCAAGGGTTTTTAAATCTGTGTCCTTCCATTTACATCCCATTGGAAAATGAGGCCTTAAGGGCTTTTGGGTGCGATACTCCAAGTTTGATCGTTGCACTTTTGTTGTTGTTTTGTAGTGAATAAAAAACCGAAGCACTGCTGGCTTAGGTAAATGCCATGCCAATGGTTTGTGTAAATGCTGTTGCAGAACTTGGTAGGAAAAGGGACCACAGGCAGGGATAGAAGGTTGCCCAGGAAGGCAGCCTGTGGCATTGGAAACATCAGAGCTGGAGTAATGGAGCAGAGGAGGCTGCTCAAGTTGCTGGAGGAGAGCAATGCTTGAGGGACCAAGTGGAAGTAACAGAATGGTTTGTGCTTTACACGTTGAGCTAGGCTTAGCCACCTCTTTATTTCACTGCCTTTGTAAATAAGCTATCAGCACACAATTTTGTGTGCAGATCTTAGCTATGTGTTGCTTTGCCAACTTCAGTAGCTTAGGAAATAAAAAAGAGAGAAAAGAAAAGGTTGATAGACCTGCTTTCCTCCTTAAATTATGCCATAAATTTGGGATTTGTTTTTAGAGAGTCTGTCTCATCCTTTTCACCAGTGAAAAAGGTGCCCTTGCCTATTTTCCTGTAGCCTAAACATGCAAAATAGCAGGTTTTCATGCACGTGCTAGTTGATAGGTAACAGTGTTTTGGCCTTTCCTGCTATCCCAGTATAGGATTCAGTCCTTGATGTACCTAGTGTGCTTCAGCGTAAATAAAGGCAACCATCCTTCTTCCAGAATCATAGAATGGGTCAGGAGGAACCTCAGTCTAGTTCAGATACTCCATGACAGGGACACTTCACTAGACAGGATTGCTCAGAGCCCCTGTTCACGCTGGCCTTGAACACTGCCAGGGATGGGGCATCCACAACTTCCCCTGGGCAACCTGTACCAGTGCCTCACTACCCTCACAGTGAAAACACCATTTCTTCCAGAAGCAGCACAGCTCTCTGGTAAAGCATGTAAGTGAATTCCTGATGAGGGGTTACAAATCCCAAGCATTCAGAAGCAGTGAGTCAGTCTTCCCTCACTTTCCTAAAAAATGCTGTGCTAAAAATAAGGGAGCCTTTGGACTTCTAGGTTTCCAGTGTTCAAAATTCACATATGTATTCTTTTACCTGCTGGTCATTCTGTTTCTTTAAAAAATTAAAACAATCTAGAAAGACTGAGTGGTTCATGTGTTGCCACAGGTTGGTACAGGGCTTCAGGAGAAGTCCTGTAAGTCTCTGGAGCTGAGGTGGCAAGTGTGACTGGTTTTCTCCAGGTGCCAGAGCCCCACAGGGACACACCGTGTATGGCTTGCCCGTGAGCAATGCAGGGTTATTGCAAGCTGGACAATTTCCTGGTTTCTGAGGACTCTTTCTGACTCTAGGGAGGAAGATAAGGTTACAAAAAAAATCATTATTTAAAACTGTTCCTGTTTCTGGTTTTGGCAGAGTTTTCTTGATAGTAAACTCAAGTTTTAATTTTATATTTCCTAAGAATTTAATAATCTCTTTCGAAGGCACTGTGTGTCTTTCAGGAGCTGCACTTTAATGTTTCTAATACTGGTTGGTGCTTTTACTGCCTTTAGTAGAGGGGAAGTTGAGAGAGGAGAGGGACTAGGGATGTGACAAACCAAAGCTTTGTATTAGCTCTGCGTAAGACTTTGATTCAGCTGTTTTTTCTCCTTCTATGTCTATTACCTCTTAATTACCTGCTTTCATTTGTCAAAATAATTTTTTTGCATCAGCTGCAATCAGAATGATTAAAAGTATCTGGGCTTGGTTATTTCCCTATGTGTTCCATTCTGTGTTTTCTTTATCAGGTGTAGTCTAGAGGAATGAATATAAAATTAGTCAGTAAATGAAGGGTTTTATTTCCTTTTCTCTATTTCAGTTTACATTAAAAATGTGCTTTTAATGTACAATACATACATGCTTTCGTATCTCAAAACCTCATCTTGTGGGTTCATTAACATTGCTGCACTGGTGGTGCAAAATACCAAAATGCTCAACATGAGTAAAATTTTACTTTTATAAATATACTGAAAAATAAAACAATACTGCCTAAACAGATACACTCAAAAAGGACCTCTTGTATGTTTAAGAGTCCAGTTCTTTTAGCCTGCTGCTTCCCAGAAAACCCTGCAGCCATAAAGCAAAAGATCTGACAATAAAATGCCTTTCCCTGACTTGCTTTTTCAGCATGTGTTGTGAACAAAGCTTACAAAAAGGAAGGAAGAAGAAAGGGAACCAAGTAGCATTTGTGATTATTTTCAACTACAGACGTTGCTATCTGAATCATCAGATAATATGCATGCTAAGATAGTATAAAGTAATCAATTCAAGTGAAGAAATAAAGATACAAGGAAGACTTAAAGGAGCTAGTAGAAGAAAAAGCAGCGTTGATAACCTTCCTTCCAGGAAATGTCCTTCACTTGTGGTCAGATGCAGCTTATTCTGCAGATTGTGTTTTTTATGTGTATAATCAGATGAATTAACTCAGTTTTAAAATTTCATTTAAAATAAAGGCAAAACAAACAAAAAAGCCCCAATGCAGTCTCCAACAATTTATTCAGAATAGATCTGCTCTTTTGTTTGGATTTTTCGGAGAAACGTTTCTCTTGTGATTTTGACCAGAGAAGTAGGAATAAATCTCCTGTGAAAAAAAGATCTGTTTCTGTTGGACTTCGGGGAAAATACAAGGCTCTTGCTTATATTGCATAAAAATGTTAGGGTTTGGGAGTGTAAATACTGACCTGGTTGTTTACCTGTATTTTCTTACTACATCACAGACTAAGAGAACTGAAAGAAACAAGGGCAAAACAATTTCAATGCTGGATTTAACAACGCTTTCAGCATCCCTATATTAGCATCTCCTGTCGTTATTCCCACATCAACAGGACACCAAAATGTTCTTTCCTGAGGCAGGAAATGTAAAAGGCTGGAACTTCTCCGTGTTCAAGCACCTCTGGGGCTTCTTAGTGGAGGGAATACAGTAGTTTAACATTTTACAGCTCATGCACCTTTTAAGAAACAGCAACAAAATCCCCTAAAAATTCTGCCCTAGAGTTAAGTGTTCCTCTGCTTGCACAAGTGATTAGTGGTCCTTGCGTTCCTCCATCCTGCTCTTCTCCCCTGGTGTCACCCCTCATCCTTACCCCACCATCCTTCCAGCCTGCTTTTTTCAGCTCCACATCCACCTTTCTCCCCAGTAGGCATTCCTGATGGTAGTGTGCATGCTCAGGATTTGTCTCTCTCTCTCCTGGATGTTTTCTGCAAGTGAGGGTGATGAGCTGAAGGTTTCATGGGCTCACCCCTCCCCTTTCATGCCAGAACCTGTCCCCAGATCTTCCTGGTGCTCTGGGTGAGTGTGGTGCCCTCCCCAACCTCCTCAATGTTTGAATTTTTCTTACTCTTTTTTCCTGGAAATGGATGGTTCAGGGTGGCAGGGTTTTAAATATATTGTGTGGGTGGAGAGGAGGAAGGGCATGGAATTGTTTTGCTGGGAAGTGGTAACAGCACCGTTTAAACTAGGTTTTTGATACATACTGAGTGTTAAAAGTAATTGCCAAGAATTTCCTTCCCCTCTTCTATTTATTTCTCCTGTTTCCCTTCAGTTAACTTGTGCTTAAAAATGTCCTCTGAAATCTTGAAATTGAATTGCTCTATCAAAATCTGTCATTCAGAAGATGTTGTTCAACTGGTGTGCCAAAAAAAAGAGATGCCGTGGAGTGTGGGCTCCAGCTTTGTTAGATGACATGCTTAATGGGATGTTAGCAGATTTTAAAAGCAATGAAAGAGTAGCTGGAAACCAGGCTTTTTCTGTAGTGAAGAGGCCTGTTTCTCCACATTTGTTGTTTCAAGACTTCCATTCTTAGGCAGATATTTCTGTCTTTCCCAAGCCTGTGACATTCTCATTAAAGGATCCATGTACTTTTTTGGACACGTCATCTGTAGCTAAAAGAGCAATTTTTGGCATAATTTGAGGTGAATCTATTGGTGAGATGATGTTCTTGGAGAAAAAAAAGTAGGCTTTTTTGTTAAAAGTGACTTCAAATTTTAAATGTCTCAATAAATTGCCTTGGTGTTTTTTCGTGTCAGATCCCTCACAGAGATCTGAACAGTGTTTGGAGCGTGGGGATGCGGAATGGTGTTCTGCCAGCTTCCAGCTGCCTTTTAGAGACAGTAACTGGAGAAGTACACTGCTAATGTAGATGGGCCTGTCTCTTTCTCTCTATAGTGATGCACTTTAATGTGCTTCCTACTTGTTTGAATGTCATGAGCACAGTGTTCTCCTGCCCATTCCCATTATTCCAACTTGTCATCTTTTCCCTTGAGGGAAAAAAAAACAACCCAAAGCAGTGGTAGTTCTCTTTCCACTAGTTCTGTTGTTGAAACTCAGCTCTCAGGTTGTGTTTTGGCACTGTTTTGGGGCCACTGATAAGCGGTGCTGACGCCCCTGGAGCTGGACAGTGGCCTGGGTGATGGGCACAGTGCCATAGGAATGTGACTGTTCTGCTTTCGGGGCCAGGCTGGGGCTTGAAGTGATTTGGCAGCTTTTGTGGGGTGCAGAGCAGAAGCTGGATGTCTCGTAATCACAAGACCATTCCTGGTCAAGCAGTGTGCAGGGATGCTCCAAAGTTATCTCCATGCTCAGGAGCCAGCTCGGAGCCTGCAGAGGTCTTTAACTGAGCCTTGGCTTCAGCCACACAAGGTCCAGGCTGCGTTCTCCAGAAGGAATAAATGGCACTTCTGAGATCCTCCTGCTGCTACCCTCACAGGGATTTCGCCATTGTTTGGCTGAACAGCAATACAGTGCATTTTTAAGAGACAGTACTACAGCATGGCCATGTTCACCTAGACCAAATGAAATGCAGTCTCCTACATCCACAGCTGCATTTGCACCCAGCTGGTGCATTTGGTACCTATTGCAAAGAGTGAGAACTGAGAGGAAAAGAGCTGGTGCTGCTGGAGTTCCTCAGAAGGAGGGTTAGTAAGTCTTGGAGAGTTACTGCCAATTACATGAATTGACAAAGAGAGGCACTCAGCTTCTTGCTGTTGTCAACAAAGATTTTTCTGTTAAGAAAAGGTATTTCAGCAGTACCTGTAAGATGCCAGAAACTTAAGCAGTGGTGAGGTTCAAGGTCATGCTGTAGTGCATAAACCACTGGCTTAATTCTTATTCTGCTGTTTATGTGTATGCATACAATAAAAGGATCTGAGGGCCTTTAAGAAATGTGTTTTCCTCAAATGTCTGTGGCTTTTACTATAGTAGTAATTTTAATTTGTGCGTGTTTACAACAGTACTCAGACTCACCTTCTGGGTACGTCCCTGAGGCTGATTTTTGGAAGGGGAACAAGGGGCTGGTTGCTGCAGTGTTTCTAGGAATGGAGCAAGAGCTGGCTGCTGCAGAGAAAGGTGATTGGAAGGAGACTGTCACTAGCAGCTCCTCAGGAATATATTGCATCCACCTGCTACAGTAGTGAGGGCATTTTCTCCCTTCTATGATTGTAGGTTTTCATAAAAGTTGTGGGTTTTCATAATATTAAACATTATTTTTCCTGACTGGTAATAAATTATGATGTCTGTTGCTTTGGAATATTACAGCAGGATTATGTACACACTAAGAGATATTAAAGGTGCAATGTCACAGAACTACATTTTTAAATCAGGAACCAATTGACTGTACTACCACAAATTATGCAAAACAGCTGGATAACAAATGAGGCCACAATCCACCTCTCCCTTCTTGGGCACATCCTTGCTAGGATGCTTATTAGCATCATCCAGTAAAGGTGAAACTGGTTCTGGCTGTTCAACGTGCACGCTGCTTCTGGGGAAGCTTTTAACAGAGTAGCACTGAGTATGCAGGTAAAATGAACAAGTGCTGGGCTTCTTTTTTACCACTGTGGTTGTTGGGACTTGCAGAGGACAAGTTTTAATTGAGAAAATGGTGAAGATATCGTGGTAATTCTGTGTTACAGGGTATTGAATGAATGAAATAATGTTGAAATAAGCTAAAAATGTGCTAGAACTGATGGGAATTTTATTGTGAATTTTTGTAGGACAAAGGAAAGATGATGTATGTGCTTCACAGTATTTCTTACTCTTTTTTTTTGCATAGAAGAAAGCAGCTGGCTTTTGCATTAAAGCCACAGCTGTACAAGCACTTCTTCTGATCTCTGTTTTGCCCAAGCTGCTGTTTACTCCTCTACCTCTGCATCTCTCAGGTGTACTCGTACCAGTGCTTGCATAAATGTCTTACTGGCAAGGCTGGAGATCTGCTTCATTCCTCAGGACTCTTTCCAGTTGTTTTCCCTCTGTAGTTCACTGTACAGCCCCATAAACAGGTGTGCCAGCATGACTGGGGAGACATGTGCAAGGAGGGGAGGTTCAGAATAGAAAGAGTCTGTAAGGTATCTTCCTTCCCTGCAGATTGTAGCATCATGCCCTCTAAATATTAATCATGGCTTCTTTTCCTTCCTTTTCAGCTTCTCAGCAAAGATGCCTCCAAATGGGAAGGCCTTACATTTTCACCCATCAGTTCTGCATTTTGGAATGCAGTGAGTATCTTACATTATTGTTATTTTAGTTAATAATGAAGTGTGGAGGAACAGCTATACTGGGCTCCATTTGGGTAAAAAGCATTAGCTGGGATCATGCCATCCTCTGAAAAACAGAGAAGCAGTATGTAATTGCCACAGAGCTGGAAGTGCGTTTCTTGTTTGCAATGTTTTGTAAGGTAAAATCAACATAGTTCTGAGAAGGAGGAAAAGCTAATAGGGAATATAATGCATTCTGGGTGTACATTTCAGGTGATTGTGCATGGATGTCAAATAATTGTATCATGTTGGTTGTTCATTTTTTGAAAGATTGCCTTTCTAGTGGAGGAAGAGCTTGTTGTTTCCTTTAAATTTTGATAACAAAATCCAGAGAGTCCCAAGCAAAACATACTGGTAGAATAAGTGAGATTTTTCTTAGTTCTCTTTTAAGAAAACTTAAAATATTGTTCTTAAGTGATAATCAGCCTTTGATCTATCGGTAACCAAAAAGAAACACAGTCCCCTTGTGAGTTAAAGTAATATTTCAGAGGATGCACTGGAGGAATGTGTAAGATGTTGGGGTTTAGGATGTACTAGCTAAAGCAAAAGCCTCAAGAGAATCACTGCTTTAGCTGACAAAACAAGACTTCAGTTACTTAAACCTTTTTATCCAAAACTTCGTGGTTTGTAAGGGTTATTTTTTTTTTAACTCCTAGTTATTCCAGTGAGTTTTGGCTAAGTGTACCTCATGTCCCAGTGTTGCATATTTACCTTTGTATACTAAAGGCAAAATTTGTTTGGTGTATTTCCAAATATTAATTACAGCTAGGTAGTTGTGGCAGATCAACATGTTTTAGGGTGATTTGTGTTGCTTCTTTCATGCATTGCCTGTGCTTATAAAGTGAATTATTTATTTCTCTTTTTTCCCCCCCGCTTTAGGTTACTGGGGTTACCCAGAGCTAAAATGCTGCATGCCTACAACCCTAGTAGAGACAGAGATGTTGTAGTCAATTCAGTGTTTACAGCTACTAGACAGTTTCATGTGTCTCCTGCTCATAGCCGGGTGAGTGTTGATGTTCTTTTGGAAACTATGTAATGGCCAAGTGCCAAGCCTTCGTGCTTCCTTTGGCATGAGCTCTTCACTCTATATTTTTGTACTTTTTTGTAGGACCTTCAACTCTTTTTCTGTTTTGGTAGTGGTTTTTTTGTTCGCTTCTACTTAGACTTGTTTGGGAGAAGACATCCAAAACTTACAGTAGGAAGTATGTTTGACTGTAACAGAGGAAGAGAAGAATTTTTCAATGTTAGAGAGGCTGTTTAAATCTCATTTTGCTTTAAGCAGCATTATGCAGTAATCCACAGGCATGTGGGTGTTCTACAGCCATGAATTTTCAGTCTTTTGAATGGCCTTGCATATTCGTCAGAAAAACCTGCAGTGAAATGTTTTATGTATTTTGTATTGCAATTATGAGCATAATTGCCTTTATGACCTAAGACCATTATTTTAACTCTGATTTTTTAGCAATGTATAACAATATATTGCATGTTAAGAATGAATTGCTGTGATCTCAGTTGGATGAAGCCCAGTTTTTATCCTCCGCAGTTGTGCAAAGGGATTTTCTTACGTTTTCATCTGATTTTTGCTTTTACTATAGCTGAATGGGTATTACTGTGCAGACATGAAAGTCATTGTTCTTCCAGCCAGACTACCTGGTTGCTAAGAGTGTTGCCTAAGTTCAGCTTCGACTGATTTGCCTGTGTATCACAGGGGTACTGATTCTCTTTGCAATAGCCACCTCTCTCTGTGTGGGGAAGTTT
The DNA here is from genome assembly GCA_034509425.1 of Eopsaltria australis. Classification (NCBI taxonomy): domain Eukaryota; kingdom Metazoa; phylum Chordata; class Aves; order Passeriformes; family Petroicidae; genus Eopsaltria; species Eopsaltria australis. The sequence continues at coordinate 4,343,210 of JAVTVJ010000036.1, forward strand.
TTCTGTGCACGCAGAGGCTGTCAGTGCTGCATGGTTAAGATTTTATGCTAAAAGAAGCCTTGACTGATGAGGCTCCATTCTAGCTGACAAACTCCAGCCATAGCTTGGCAAGCTGCTGTGTAATCTCAATTCTGTGTAGTACAAGCTGAGAGCTGTGCACAGATGAAACTTCTCAGCGCTGAGGTTCTGCTTAGTGCCATCTACAGACAGGGATGTACATGTGGAAATGTCCTCTGGGCCCTGTGACTGAATGGTGAGTGTATGATCACTGGCACCAAACAAGCAAGCTTCTTTGTTGTCCCTGCAGGTGATTCCAGCGATGGGGAAGATGTCTTTCAGAGTACTCTTTCTGCCAACAGAAGAAGGCAGTATTGAAAGCTCATTATTTATAAATACCTCATCTCATGGAGTACTTTCGTATCAGGTAACGCTCTTATTTTTAGCTTGGGTTTTGGATGTACTTGTGTTTTAAAAAGTGATTTTCGTAATTTTAGGGACTTTGAAAGTTCATTGAACTCCTGGATACAGATCAGATGGGGTAATGGTACCAATTCATCCCTTTTACCAGATCATGCTGGTGTCAGGATCACATACATATACATGGTTAAAATTACTACTGTTAGTGGGTAATTTTACTACTTGTGGTACTAAAACCAAGTGTATTTGTATGTGTGTACTTAAAAGATTGTGGTCTAATTGGTTTCATATATTAGTGCAATCTAGACTGCAGTGTGCTGGAATGCATTTGTTGGGAAAAACCCACTAGGAAATATTTTAGGTGCTTTTCAGCTACTCTGCAGGATTTTATCTAAATACACTGGGGATGTAGCACAGGGTGAGAGGATTAGGCCATTAAAACATGAAAGTCAGAGTAATGGTTGTGCCTTAAAACTCTGTTTTCTGACTGACTGGTGAATTCAAGCAGGTCTTCAGCTTTTAAAAAATTTTATAAGGGACACTATATACTCCAGATTCTTGGCTTTTATTATTTTGATGAAGAAAAGTCTTAACTCTGAATTTAGTGATTTAAAAAGAGTGGCAGCTTTAATCAATCATCAAGCTATGCTATTTCATTCCTATACTTCAATAGTGTCCTGGAAAACAAAGCTCCTTAAATAGAAGCTTAGGTAAATTCAATTGAAATACATGGGATTTTAATACAAATGTTGCATTTATCTAATATTTATTAGAGGTAATGCCACATTTGGCAGGAACATTTCATTGAGGATGAGAAACAAGTGCACTATAGAGTGAGTGACCTTTTCTTTTTGACATCTCTCCCCTCCCTGCGCTCACTTCTGACCCCTTCATTTATTGCCTAGTCAGCTTAGGCTTTTATCAATAAGTTGCAGGGAAGCAGTTGTCAGTGCCACCTCAAAAATTGGTTTTTCTCCTGTTGGACTGCTGCAAAAATCAGCAGCAGACTGGTTTTCATGGCCATTTTCACCAGCCACCTGAGACAGAGGAAGTAGCTGCCTGTGTTTTCAGCTTGCGTTAGGTTTAAGAGTTACAAAAGGAGGCATGACTTGAGTGTTTGATGCACAGTTACAGTGCTCATGAGACCCCCAAAGCTTTGAAACATTCGATGTTTCTAATGCATTTATGCAAGAGTTTGTACAGAAGAATCACCCAAATGGAGATGAGGTACCATTGTATTAAAATGTACTCTATAAATACCTGCATTAAAAAAAAAAGCATATTCCTTTTTTTCTCGTATTTTCTATCTGTAGTGAGAGATCTGCAGTAAACATAGAATGCATTTTGTTATTAAAAAGATGTGGATTTTTCCTATTAAGAAACAATAAGTCTTTACGTACAAATGAGAAGCCCAAAGTAATTTTAATTAACCTCTAATGATCCCCTGCCTCCTTCATCCCTCCTGGCTCCACACCCCTCAGTTAGTGTGCATCTCATTGTCATAAACTAATTTTGGTGGAGCAAAATATAAATGCAGTAGAACCATCCAAATTGCAAATCTTATATTGTTCTGAAAACTGCAGTGTTTAAAAAACAAAATAATGACAAAATATTTTACTCGATTTTTAAGACAAAGCCATTTAATTCAATATTCAGTGGGACTAGTAACAAAATTTTCTCAGAAATTACCACACTCCCAAGTGGTGATACGTAGATTGTAACGGCCTGGAGAATAGTAGGAAAATTCAGATACTTTCATTTTGAGATAACCTGATGAGGTTATCTGCTGGTGAGTGCTTTGCTTTGTCCTTGTAATAGTGCTTGAATGAGTGATGATTCTAAAGTGTCACTTATGTTTATGATTACTTTTTACATTGGAACTTTATGTTTATTGTCTTTTGAAAGACTCTTAACATGAAAAACTGGTTTGTTTCTTGGGAAGGTTGTTGATAGCAAAACATTTTGGAAGTTGCTGTTATAACAGAAATTCTAGGTGTTGATGTAATGACTTTTTTTTTTTTTTTTAATACCAGGTTTTTGGAACAGGAACTCTGATGTCTTCTCCAGAAGAACCTAAAGTGCAGCTAGCAAATGCCTACTTACTGCTTCCACACATTCAGAACATCCAGGCGTCACACACACTGGTACAGTATACATTTCAAGGGGATATCTTGAAACTGCTTAACCACAAAAGATTTTTTGACCTCACGATGTTGGGATGCAAGGAACATTAGCAAAAAATCCAAGTACCAGTGACTGCAGGAGAGAGATTGCAAGATACAGGGTTTCTGTGATCAGCTGCTTTTATGAGACAGTCTTTGGCATTTAAGCTGTTCACACTTGTTCTTCTTCATGCTCCTGTGGTGGGGTGCCCTCTAAATTGTGCTGGCAAAGCTATTTGTGAAGCCCTGCTCTGACTAAATTGGAGAATTGGTCTGTCCTAAACAAAAAAATAAACTTTATACCGTAAAATTGAGAAGGGTGCAAAGCTGTATTGGTTTGTTCTGTTTTTTACTTCTGGCCAGTTCCCCATGTGAGTTCACAGCAGGGCTGCAGCAACAGTGAGCCACAGTTAAAAAGCATGGCATGCTGCATGGGTGAGAATTGGAGCTGGGAGTCAGGCTGCAGCATCCCCTCCTGCCCCTGTCAGTGCTGAAAGATACCAGCTTTGCTTACCTCATCTTGGCAAGGAGCTCTGGAGAACACAGCAAGCTGAATTTATGAGGCATAAATATTTGAGTTGAAAGAAGCTTTAATGATTTCTGTCATTTGGTTGCAGTTGCAGGTATTTTCATTGTCTTCCAGTCCATATAGAACCTTTCAAGTGAATAACTAATTTGAAAAATGGATGTCAGATTTCCTTTGCGTTATACACAGACATTGTTTTTCCAAAAACATACTTAGAATATCTTACCATGTAACAAAACATAATACTTTATCTAAATGTAAGCTGTGTTAATTGCCTTTGTGATGCCTTCTGTTCTACCTGAGAAAAATTACCAGCACAGATTGTATTTTTCAGTCTGCTATGTGTATGTTAGGTCAGTCTTAGCTCTGTCCAAGGTTAACGCACAATTTCCTTCTCTCCCGTTCTTTTCCTCCATGCCAGTCTCTTCCCTGTAGTCACACAGTTGCGCTTGCTTGTGGACATACAAAGAGTCTTGGAAAGGAAGCAAAAATCTTCAGGTTTTGTAATTTGGGTTGCTAGAGATAGAATTGAGAAGGGTTTTTTTTCATGCTGTTTATGTGTGCATTTTCACATCTAGCTCAGTGGGTTGTTGTCAGATTGTATACATGCTTTTTCACAGTTCAGTCTTAATTCCTGAGTGGAGAAGCTTTGGGGTGCATTTGGCATTTTCCTTATTGTAGAGTGACAAACATTATCCAATGCTTTATTTGTATGGACTACAAGTTTGAAGTCATGTTTAGCAGTGCAGTATGGTACCACCTGGCACTAATTTTGTAGGACATGAGGTGGGGAGAGAGTGTTGACTCAGTTCTCCAAGCTCTGGGTTTAATTTTTCTGTGCTGTTCTGCAATTGCGGAAACACTCTTCACTGCATATTATCAATTTGGGCAGAAATGCTGCAGCAGTGGGATGGGCTCCTCAGCTGTTGAAGATGATAGACAAGATCTAAATACTGGAGAGGAGTTGATCGTTTGAGGGCTCCTTTTAGAAGAATGTTTCTCTACAGCCAGCTGTCTTTTCCAGAAGTGCCTTCTTCAATTCACCTTCCTTATATTTGATCCAGATCCCATTAAAAAAAGGGTATCATTTTGTTTTTCCCAGCTTATATTTTAAGCTCAGAAGATGTAGAAGGAAGAGATGTTGATGAGGTTTGAGTGAGTGACTACACAAGGGTAAACTGAATGATACATAACTATTACACATAGAATGGAGTCTTGTTGTGAAAAAGCATTTTAAACAAACCAATCATACTCGCTTAGCTGTGCAGATTTCTTTTCTGCTGTTTATTTTTTACTGACATTAAATACCAGGGTAAATTCGTGAGAGCATAAGCCTCATTTGCACATCCCTTTTCACCTTGGGATGATTGAGTTGTAACCTTGGGCAACACTGTCTGCTTCAATACGCTGAAGATGTCCTTACCTCTGAAGTCCATTGATACTGCTTGGAGACCTCAGACAGAGAGCTACATGTTGTGTGTCTATTTTTTGCCTCCTGTTTTAAGGATGGTTGTGTTTAAATTGTTCACTGATACTGACATCCTTGGTCAACAAGACCAGAAAAGCTTTGACATTATTACTATGTAAAGTGACTTAGTAGAATTGCTGGAGGCCTTGTTACCCCAAATGCTTACTACTTTGATGGTTGGAAAACTATACCTGTCTTCCAATTTAAATTGCTTTGTGACCATTTTAAATATTAAGATGCACATTTAATTTATGTAACTCTTCCTGTTTCTGATGCTTATACTCAGAAGCATTTGTAGGTGGCATCAGAACTTTAAACATCCACTTTGCCAAGCTGAACAATCTGTGCTCTGTAGTATCTTCAGTAATGGGCCATCTATTTCTTCACTGAATTGACCACCCCTTTTGTAGCTTCTTTAGTTTGCAAAAATTTATTTTGAAGGTCAAGGCCAGAACTGTAAATAGGGATATAGGTAGAATTGTGCCACTGTAGGTTATTTGTGTTGGAAATAAAACATTCCTGGTGATTATGGATGGAAGTTTACCTCTATCGTAGTGTTTCCATTGGAAATACAGTGTACAACAGGTGTTGTTTGAATTTTTTATGGAAAATGAACTTCCATGGATTTTGTGGGTTGTATTTATTTTTTAATGGGCAAAGCACAAAGGCCTTTATTTTTTTTTTTCTTCATTCCACCACGTTTTTAAGCAGAGACTTTTGTGCTTTATGAGAAAAGAAAAAGGCAAACTTGCCTTTCTTACTGTTGAATGTCTCCATCTTTCTGTTACCCTTTTCAAAGTTCCAGCATTTGAAGGGTTCGGGATTGGCATACTCTGCCTATGCTCCACGATCCCAGGATTCCTGGGCTTGTGGCTCACTTGTTGGGAGGAAAGGAGAGCTGTGTCCCACACTGTGAATTCGTAGTATGTCCACGTGGCCACTCAGCAGTGGCTGGTTACCGCTAAGCCATAACAGATGGTGGAGCCCATATAGGTCATCTTTGTTTACCCAGCTTCTGGATGTAGTTTTCACTGTAGTTGCCTGGTTTTTGGCATTGTTTAGTATTTGGGCAGCACTAACAGGGCAGCTACATCTCTGCCTCGCTGTGTTCAAGGTGGTGGAAATGTCAGTGGAGGAGTGGCATGCAGGGCGGAGGGTCTTATTGTAGGAGACACAGATATCACTTTGCTGACTTCCCAGAGGAGTTCAAAGTTTATGAACTGACTACTTGGGAAATACTGCAAGTGCTGGCAGGAATGTAACACTCCTTGAACTATGTTTTGCACTGGTGGGCAGAGGATCAGAGAAGCAAACATGTCCAAGTGTGGTGCTTGGGTGTGGAGAGGGAAGGAAGGAAGACAGTAGAGTTTTCTTGGTGTGCTATCCTGATAACTGCCTGCAAAGAACTGATGAAACTCTGCTGAACCATTATTACAGGGGCAGCTTATTAACACCATTCAGAGTGGAAATACCACGTTAGGGCCAGGGACTGTCCAGGACAGGAACTTTGAGGGATCAGCCTACAAGAAGAAGAGGAGGCTTGTTCAGTGTTTTTTTTTTTTTTAATGATACTGTAGCCAAACTCCAGGAAGTGATTTGAACTCTCCAGTCCTGTTAATGATGCAAGAATATATCCAAAAATCTTTTAGAGAGCCATGTGTGATTGAGACCTCATTGATGGATGAATTGTTTTCTAAAGAAATGCCTACTCTGCTGTCCCCAGCGAGAATCCTAGCCCTTTGTCAGGAGTGGGGCTCCTTGCAAACCAGATGGATGGTTTGGGTTTTTAGGGTTTTATTGAAAGAAGCCTCTATTTCTTTAAAATTTAAACCTGAGAACTTACCAAAGCTGTCAGGAATTTAATTTATGTGGCTTCTATCAGTTGTCTTTGTTCAGTTCATATAGGATTTGTGGGTACTGAGTGGTTGTGTACATTCAAGTACGTATGCCTGAGTACCTAATGCAAAACAGAGGCACCAGGTAATTAAGTGGCAATGGCTGTACTGCTTTGCAGAGCTCTTTCTGAGATTTCCCTGCTGTGCCTCTGCTTTTCAATTTGCCTCTACTACAAACATTGGCTGCATAATGCAGCTCTCTGCTCTGATTCATTAGCAGTGATATTTACAGTATAAACGGAGTGCTTGCACTGCTGGGAGATGGTCCTGGGTTTGTCTGGTTGGAAACTCTGCCTCTGAGAGTGTTTTCTTCTCAAATGCATTATCTTCTCTTTAGGGTTAAGTCAGAGCCATCCTGTCAGTGCTGTAAGACATTGGGCATGACAGTTACACATTATTGTCTGCCTTAGAGAAATGCAAGCCCTTTTCCTGTTCTGAAGATAGCTTCACAAAGAAATAAAAATTTCCCCTAGAAAACAAATCAACAAATACACTCCAGTAGCATTTTCCCCCCTTTGTACATTAGAAGCTTCAATTTTAAGATGACAGCAGTTCCTATGTTAGATCTATGCTGGATCAAGAAAGAAAAAAGCTGGAAAAATATGATGTAGATGATTTTTTTAATAAGGGTGTGGGGCCTTAAATTACTTTAAATGACAGTGTCATTAAGTAAGGGCTAATAAATCCTTATTTAGGAGCATGAAAGCAGTAGTGTTCTTTCAACAAGCATTGAGAAGGGAAGTCTAAGCGTCAAGTTTTATCTGATCAGAAAATGACCCCCAAAGTTGTAATCTTACTGCCTTGTTAAAGCTCCATGAGCAGCCATGTTTTTTTTTCTGCTCTCAGAATTTGATACAGACAAAAACATCTGTAAAAAAAGAAAGGACTTTGCAGGGGTTTGAGTCCCCCAGAAAGCTGCACTGTGGGCAGTGTTTGAGTTGCCACTACCTACCTTTGCAGGGGCTACATCGCCCTCTTGTGTGAAGCCTCAGTCATTCTGGTATGAAATCTTGTTGAACTGGGAATGTAGATATTGGCTTCCTTTTGGCAGTGCTTTTATTAAATGGAACCCTTCGAAATGCCATGTGTGTGCTAAATCGTCTCTACTCACGTGCCCCTGCCTGTTCCCTTTTTCCTATCCTAAAAAGATCTGAAATAGAATGCTAGATACCTTCAAAAGTTTCTTCACAGTTTTGCTTTTCAGCATCAAATTGTTGATATTGTTTAAAGTCAGTTTCATCAACGCCTTCAAAAACCTGAACCTGCAGATACCCTATTCAGATATTTCAGTATTGCAAACAAATAGAGGGCAGGGATTCCACAACAGACTCAAAATTAGCATGAAATTTGTCTGTAAGTAAGGCACTGACAGAGTGACAAGTCTGCCATTCTGATTCTGGCTTTTTTTTTTTTTAATTTAATTTAGAATCAAGATACAGTGGCTGTGCAGTTTGTGCGAGTAATTTGGCAGTGCAGATTTCCAGATAGCTTTCATGAACTATACTTGGCTTTGTCAGTGCTGTTGCCCCATTAGATTTATGAGTGCTTTACAAGCTGGCACAGTCAATGTCATCTTTTATGTTCTTTTCCCATTCCAGTCAATAAAAAGGCAAAACAAGTATTTTCTGTCTGTCCCTATTGGCATGGAGCCCTATGTATCAGACTATGTCCAAGAAGCATTATGTTCTTGGTCCAGATACTGTATTTCAGTATCCAATCAGCAAAGAAAATACACAGAAAACAAGGAAATAAGCTTTTATGTTGCACACAAAGGCCCTGTTGAATATAGTTTTTTGGCGTAAGAAAATTTATAAGAGTTCTCATGCTGATGCTGTATAAATATTTAATACTCACGTGTAATAATAGTTTGATAAGTAGGTAGATATTGATGGAGTACTGAGATTTGGAGATTGATTGCTGGGCTGCTGTACAGAGTAATTGTATTCATTAAAAAAATTCCTTACATTGCTGTGTTATGTATATGAGGAAGCAGTCTGGTTATCTTTATAAATTATGGTATGTGATTTGGATTTATATAAAATTTGAAACAATCTGTTTGATGTTTTCTTCACTTTTCTTTCTCACAGACAGAAACTATGAATGCCAGTCTATTACGGGTTCACCTTGAATGCAGTTTACCTAATGACACATATCAGCTAGTTAAGGTATGTTTTATTATTATTTTATATCTATGTAAGTTATTTTAAGCCAGTCTTAGAGGGACACTTTCCAGAACTCAGGAAGTCTTAGCAACAACACGATTTTTAGTGTCTCAGTTTAAAAGGGCATTGTGCTTTTATAAAACTGTATACTCTGATATAAATTTAATGTCACACATATCATATTAAAATCTTTAGCAGAGAAGGAGATGAAAAAAGATACTCACCACCCCATAAACCTCCCAGAAAACCAAACCAAAACCAGTCCAACATTCTGATGTGTAGGCGTTGTACTACTTATGTGGGGCACAAAAAGGATTTCTGTAATTTCTTTTCTCCAGAAACTTTTCAGAAGTGTCTGGTTCACAGTGAGAAGTGATCAGTGAGCTGAGAGGCTGAAGCCTGGGCTGTTTCTCGAGGGGATGTGAGGGTGGCCATGGTGCTGGGCAGAGCTGAGGAGGGGTGAGGGTGTTAGCAGAGATGCTCCTCCCAAAGCAGTGAGCCTTCAGGACAGCAGGTTATCTCCCTGTCCTGGGCAGTGCCATCAGAACCCTCTTCTGTCTCTCCTCAAGCATCCTTACAGTGTGGGTGGGTGAGCTCACTGATCAGCCCTGGGTGTGGTGCTGGGTCAGACACTGCCCCATGCTGTGGTCTGCAGCACCTCTTTCTCCAGGAGTGATGAGGCCCAGGCTCCAGAGCTGCATTCCTGTGTGCTGCACAGGGCAGCATTCCTGTGCTGCTTTGCTCCCACATTTGGTTCTTGCAGTGCACAGTGCATTGAGGTGTGTGAGGTGCTGCTGAGCATTGGGGGCTGCACGGAGTGCAGCTGGCTGCCCTTTGATTTGAGCTTGGCAAGGCCCGCCATGCCTGTGCTCCAGTCTCCATGGCAGCCTCCTCTCCTGCTCCTGGCAGCCACTGCAAGTGCTGAGGGTCTCTTTGATGCTGTGTGAGCTGTGACCTGGCATCCCATCCTCAGGCACTTCCCCACTCCTGCTGTACTTGCTTGAGCCACTTGAGATTAGCTGGAAGTGTTCTGCCACACTTCTGGGAGCACTTCATGTGCCAGTTTTCTCCTCCTCCTCTATCCTGAGCAAATCAGTCCTCCTGGTAGGACATCAGAGCCTGAGTTTAGTGACCCTTGTGGCTTGATGCAGGACCAGTTTCTGTTATTCAGTGTTGATTGTTTAGTTCTGTTTTGCTTTGTTGGCTTTAATTTCTTTTGCAAAATGGTGTCTGTGTCTTTGTAGTTGCTATGACTTAGCGGTGTTAACAGCAGCCATTACTTACAGATGGAAATAAGATCCTATTTGTATTTTTCTGAAGTTTTCTAGCCAGACAACAGTGTTTTCTATTAAGAATTGTACATGTATGTTTGTTTTTTTAAAATTACTTCAGTGAGAAATGGAGACAAAAACACAGGATTTGGAAAAATTAACTATAAACAGACCAGTGAACATGAACTGTCTTCCTACCATTAAGACACATGCATCAGTCTGTTTATGGCACATTTTATTGAAGGCAGAGGATTTAACAAAGGAAACTGTTTTGCAGTCCCTGAGGTGAGACTGACTAAGACAGTTTATAAATTTGCATTCTCTCAAGGTTCAGTGTCTTTTTTAGTTGTTTTTGTCTTTGTTTTTGCTGTGCTCTCTGTACCTGCGCTGTGTTTGGTTTCTGCTGAGATTTTAGCAAAGGTCCTAATTACTTCTGTTTTGCCAGCACTTTGGTGCTGGAAACCTTGTGTGTTAGATAATATCTTTGATTAATTTCCTCAGTGTAATGAATTTTTTTTGTTCTGTCCCCCACCACACACTCACCATATCCCTTTGTCTTGCTCCAGAGTTGCTGTTTCATGTCCAATGACCCAACGCTGCTAGAAATGAGCTTAACAGTAAGAGTGGAAAATGCCCAGCAAGATTTTGTGGACCACAGACAATACTTACTGGAGAATCTATTTATAGTTTATGTAGCAATGGAACGAAAAAAGACCTCAGGTAAGTCATAAATCCACCTGTTAAATGTAATACAACTTGGCTTTATACATAATTAGTAATTTTGTACCCTAAATTGAATTGAATTCAGTGATAGCTTAATTTCACAAGTAGGGCAAACCAAGTAAGTTCAGTTAAGCACAGCTTGCAGAGAATTTGTGTAGGGCAGAGTTGTCATAAGTAGAGTTCCCTTCATAAAGGTAACAATTGTAAAGCAGTAAATTAGATCTCTTTCATTCTTTAGTCCCCTATGCTTATGCATCTGCTTAAATAGTATGGAAAGATTACATGGTCTTTTGAATTCTGCAACCGCATTTCTGGTTTCCCATTAATTAAATTGACCATAATGGGTTTGTGAAGGCAGAATGGTTTATACAGTACTGGGGATAGTGGCAGTTATGGAAAGTAGGGTAATGAGGTAATACAGATGTGCACATGATTTGTTCTTGTAAGCTAGAATTCCACAGACAAAACAATCAACTCCTTGCAGTTTCTTTATGCTGCAAATCCTCTAAATCCAGGGGATTTTAAATTATTTATAGAGCCTTGCAGTCTATTAGAATAGGTTTTTTTAGACATTTCTGCCAGTTTTCCTTTCTGACTGGAGAAGAAGAAACTGCTTAAGAATCCAGATTAAAATAATATCTTTTAACATCCTTTTGTCTTCTGAGAAATGCATTTCAAAATCTAGTCATGAAACAATAGATACAATATACACAAAACAGTATCTGCTGTATGTACTGTTTCCCTTGTGCCTGTTCTGTGATGTGGTATTTCACAGAGCTGAAACTGAAATACCCACTGTAAACCTAGTTTACCCGCCAGTGAGATGCCAGGGCTTTGTTATGTTGAGCTGTGGATGTACATTTATTCTGATGCTGGCAGAAAATTGTTCCCATCTGTTCTGTCAGGGGTGCTCACTGTTAACACTTTTGGTGGTTAAAGTACTAGAAGTATGCTTTTAGGGCTGTTTTCTGTTAAATATAGTGCAGTTATAAGTCCTCTTTGTGCTAGAGGTTGGTTCTTTAAGCCTTTTGGATTAGTTATTGATGGGAAGTTACCTAGAGTGGGACAGCAGGTAGGCAGGGTCTGCTCAGGGGAGCTGACCATCTGGAAAGGTTGAAGAGGAGTATGTGCTTTAAACAGCTGTGAGTATATGGAGCCCATAATCAGCACCTTGAATCTTCTTTTGGAAGCTGCCACTTGCAGTCTTGCTTTCAAGCAGCTGAGCAAAGCACACACATTATTCGAAATTGTGGCTGGTCAGGTGGGAGAACGTCCTTTCATGTAAGCCTGCATGCACTGATTGAATTCAAGCATAAGCAAAGGCAAAAACTCAAGTTATTTTCCTTGTGGAAGGACCGTAGTATGATGGCCATCTCTTATTCTGTCCTGCTGCATTTTTACTTCTCTCTCAAATGTTTGCCAGCTCAATATGTGAATACTTCTTCCTTTCTACAAGGGTATCTGTCACACAAAGATTTTAGAATTTAAATTGGGATTGCTTCTCCTGTGAGTGTCTGACAAAACAAGTGTTTCTGTCCTTGGTGAACTTACCTTGGTGTTCTGTTCATTCTTTTGGACAGGTCATTCATCAGTAGATGTGTACATCATGCATTCTGGAAACAGCCTTGTGCATATACAGGTAATTGTGGGCTTCAGGAAGTCATAATTTAGGGTGTTGAATTTGAATGGGGAATTAGCTTTCTCTAATAGCAGATTGATTTTACTGGTGGCAAATGTCACGCTGCTAAATTTTTAAAGTATGCCCACATGTCTAATAGATTCTTGAGATGACATTTGTAGTTTAGCGATGGATTTTTCTTTTTAAGACATAAGAGCTGTTAACTTCAATAAAAATTCATGTGTTGATTTAGAAGATATGAGAAAATGGCAGATGGTGGCTTGCAAATTTGACAAGAAGATAGACTAATACAGGAGCTGCAACACTATTAATGGTAGTACTGCTACAAAAATCGTTTGTCTTGTCTTCATGCAGGAAATATGGCAGTTGTCACAAAAAGACTCATCACTTGTGGAGTTTGAACCAGTACTGCTATCCTCATCATCTACCAACTTCACAAAAGTTGCTTCTATTTCTTGTAAAGGTACAGGTTACATATATTTAGAGATAATATGATTAAACAGGATTTGATTGCTGAAAAAGGGTAGTTTTTTTTTCAGCAGAGACCCTGAAAGATCTCAAAATCAACTTGTCTAGACTTTATTGAGAAAGAGGATGAATTCTTTTTGCTAATAGTTTCTACCCTTTTTGTGTATATGTGGTTCCTCTTATGCTGGTCAAAGCTATACATGCTTGAAAGAGGGGAAAAAGACATTTGTTAAATTGTTAGCTGATTTTACAATGAGCATAATTATTGAATATGCTTTTTCAACATCCTTTTATAGTTTATGGGTTTTTTCTGTTTCGAGTATATTTTCTAAAAGGCTATTGTGCTTGGGTGGTCATTTTCTATGACATTTCTTGGCAGAACCATTGAAGAGGTTTGCCTGAGACCAGACATGTTTGTGGAAGAGCAGAGATTGGTATTTAAGCATTCCTGACTGCAGCCTGTTTCCTATTCTGACCACTAGACTGCAGTGTACAGACTTTAAACATTTATGAAACAGGCTGCTTTCATAAAGACATCGAGACGTATTTTTCCTAGGGAAAATATGGATGAATAAGAAGAAAGAAGGGACTATTATGTTAAATTATTCTTTTTTTCAGAGCAGTTTTTCATTTGTTAAAAGGAGGCAGTGTGCTCTGATTAGTAAGAATGCTATGCCAATGACACATGGTTAAAATTGGTTGGGTTGCTCTTCACAGCCTTATTGTGTGTGTATTTTTGAAGGTGTTTAGCATTCATGAATACTTCTTAAGGCAAGGTTTGAAACCTCTGAAAATTAGGAGTCAAACAATTTAGATGCTTTACTCACCTGTGTGAGTAAACTGCACTAGCAAAGGTTCCCCTTTTAATGTTCTTGCAAATCTTCACATGAAAGTCATTTTGGATATGCTTCTGGCTGATGATGTATTCCATGTGTCTGCTCTTTCTCAGCTGCATCCTGTGACAGTGGAAGTCTTTATTCTGACAACAACAAGAACAGTCTTTTGAAAGGCACTACAACACTCAAAGCCTGTCTTTTCTGTCCTGTGATGGAAGGGTAGGTTGACAGTGGATTTTTGTTTGTTTGTTCATGTTCGCTGGTACTATAATGAAAATACTTTACCTTACTTTTAAGAGATGAAATTAACTCCCTTTGTCACTCTGTGACTCCAAGGTCAGTGAAGGGGCTTCTTCCTGTTGTTGCTGTGTCATTTGCCAAAATGGACCTGTCACATTTCAAGCAACAGTTCTGTATTTTATCCTAAGAAGAATCTTAGGAGACAGTAAAAAGACATGCTGTAGCAGCTTATATCATATAAATGTTGCTTAGTCTCTGATAAAATTTCCAGCACCCTTGTTAATGCAACACAGAAGCTGGATAGTCTTAGAAAAAATGTGAAGTCTTTTCTTTCTTCAGTTGTCTTTTGCCAATTTCATCCAGCCTACTGTATCACAAAGCAGTAGGCAGTGTTGTACTACAGCATAACAAAGGGGTAGATACTTTGCCTGCCTCTTTTACATGATTCTTGTGAATTTTTACTCTCATATGTAATTATTCCCAAATAAATAATTTTGTTCTTCTTCGTAAAAACTTAGAAGAGCCTCATTATACAAGAATGCTATGGGATCTTCTCTTGTATGGTCCACTTGTTGTGTACTCAAGGACAATAGCAGGTGTATTTATATTTTTTCTGTATTTACTTACAGGTATTTTGATGTAGATCCTTCTGCAGCATTGTTTCATATAGAACCACATCATAATACTTCAGGATATTGGTCCATATGGTTTACAAATAATTTTTACTTCAGCATTGAATTGAATGAAGTCTTCATAGCCAGAGAAACAAAGAACATAGTAAAGGTAAGCTTTATTTCTTCTTTGTACAATGCTTTGTTTTTGATTTAAAGATATGGACCTTTGACATACAAACTAGGTTCTTTGAAGAACTCGGTGTTCTTAGAGCTGGTTGGAATCAGTTGAAAATAAAGGTTTATGTACATTTGTAACTATCAGGTTACTGTCTCAAGAGGCATTGTTTGCTGTCCAGATTACTTTTGTATTGTTTTAGTGACAACTGTTCTTTCATTTGAGTTGCAGCTACAGACGCATCAAATTACTGAGCACTGCTTGTTCTCAGAACTGTTGCACGTGTGTTTGTGCTCTCTAGGATTCAGCATTTCTTCACACTGGAAGCTTTTAGTGCATAGATGAGCTTTAAAGCCGATAATTTACTGGCACAACTGGTTGATTCAAATCAGGCAGATCTGGTTTATGAATAAGCATGTGATGTAGGCATCTAAATTGCTCTTTATGTTTTGATATTGAGGTTTGCATATGTGCACTGTATGGATCAGGTATGGGCACATATAACCATGTTGGAGCAGCTGAAACACCAAGGATGAGAAAGTTTGCATTCTTGAAGGTACCACCAGCACCAGTAAATGCTGTACCAATTCTAATTCAGCTGTCGTTTGATTCTTTTCAGATTCTGAACTTCGCTGAACCTCTGACTCTACCTCCAGGCTGCTGGAATGTATTTTCTTTGAAGCTCAGTGTGAAAGACACTGTAACGAATGTGCTCTCTAGTATTTGTTTGTCCACAAATGTGGGAGTGATGTTTGAAATACCTCTGCAGATCTATTCGACTGTGTCCAAGGTATTGTGTTCAATTGTGTGTGTTGAATTGTTGTTAGGCACTGCAAACCCAACTACTGCAGTGTCTCTCTCTGGCCAGAAATCTGTTCTTAGTCCTGAAAGAAAAGCTCTGTTAAACCATTCTGTAGCTTGAGAATTTAAGTCCCCAACAGTTGAACAGATGTAATTATAGTTCTCTCAGCACTTAACTCTCTTAATTCAAGACGTTAATTCTCTTATTTGACTCTACTGATCAAATTATTATGCACTGAGAAACTGAAATTTGGTCTCTTGTTTAGTCATATTTTTGTTTTGTTTTTCCAGCAGGGAGATCTTACTTTTGAAGCAATTGCCCACTGTGATATTCAGTGCTACTTGGGAAAGTCTGATTCAGGTAGGCTCATCTTAGGCTTTTTTGGCATCTAACAGTAGTTTTATTGTAGAAAATCCATTTTATATAGCAGGACTTGTAATGAGAATATTGAGATTGTTCACACAAGTACTTAGTTTTATGCTTTTTTAAAAACATCCACTTTTTTGGGCGTATATAAATGGCTGAGGGTACTTAGTACACAGTGCAGTATTTCAGACATTGAATTCCATAGCATGTGCTAAGCTATTGTTCTGTCTTGAACCTTTTTTTTTTTTTTTAATTTTAGTATTTAAGATTCTCCTGTAACTACTCATTGCTGATGTATTGCCCTTTTCTTTCTTCATACACATTTTGTTCAGAGATGTTGAGGTAGAATTGTAAAACTGTCCACTCAAAGGTACTAGAAAATGTGCTTAACCTGGGCCCAGATCCTGGGAATTCTTTGAAAAACAGAAAAAACCCCTGTTGACCAATATCCACCTGTATCCAGAGTTAAATTTGAAGCCCTTATCTTTATCTCCTTCTCACAGCACTAATGCCATGGATTTCTACAAAGGATGGTTTATTAGGCTTATAAAACAGCATCCTTAACACTGTATCACATGAAAACAGAAAGAAGGAGTCTCAAATTTACTGCAACTGAGGAGTCTGTCTCCAGACACAGTAGTGCTGGAAGCTATCTCACGTACCTGGCTGGCATTTACCAAAATACAACAATAGGTACTACATGGCATGATACTGCCTGAAGAATGTTGAACCTGTTGAAAGCAGATTCAGAAGAGGGTTTTTATTCTCTGTGCAGTAGACAGTTTCAGAAGGCAGCTGGTACCATAGGCTTTAAATGTTTGAGTGCTCTTCTGGAAATGTTTTCAAGATGCAGTTTCCTAAAATGTATTTCTGTGTGAGGATATGAGGAAGGCGATAGTAGTGAGTCAAATGTGAAAAGAATTGAGGTGGTATACAGAAACATGTGACTTGAACAATTACTGGTACACTTGCATGCTAAGGTCCGTATCTTAGAGCAAGTGTTTGATTTTTTGCATTTTTATTAAATCTCTATAAAGGAATATGGCTGGTCCTTGTTGACTGAATCCTTGTTGCTTACTTTGTTTTCATTCTTATAATACCCATAATGAGATCTTTACATACAGGTATTCTGCCTCCTGCTTTAGAATACTAGGATTTGTTAATGTGTAATGCATGAGCCTGAAAATACTGACCTAAAGACATTGTAGTTGGATTATTACAATAATCGCCTATCTCAATTCATTACTTTAAACATTAAGGATTGTAAAATAAAGTACATGCACTTTCAAAATAAGTAATTTTTGGTTTTTTTCCAAAGAAGTTTGCTTTTCTAACTACTTTCTGCTATGTGAAAATGCTTGAACCAATGAGTCTAACTTTCTAAAAGGCATTAATCTTTAGACTGATGTAAAGCCTTGCATTTTATCTTAACAAGAGCATGAAAATTATCAGCATCTAGAAAACAAGCTGAAATGGCAAGACCCTTTTTTGCCAAACTGTGAGAATTGTTCTGCTCCCTGCTGTGCCGTGCTACTCTATTTTTGTACCACTATGTAGTATATTATCTTGATACTTTACTACCATCACTGGAGAGTACTGTGTAGACTACTGATAACATGGTTACTCTTCAAGGGCATATATCAGAAACAGCAGCAGTAAAAAGAGCATACAAATCCTGTGCAATACTCATTCTCTTGTTTGCACACACAGTTACTTTGGTATTGCAGATGTATTTCTTCAAGCAAATCTGATACGGAAAATAATATATATACCCTTGCATATTCTCACTTTGAAGGGGAAAATGGGTTGCCTGTTTTGTTTTGGGTCTGGACACTTTGCAGATACTGATTACTCATGTTCAGAAGTAGATGGATGGAAGGAGCAAATATTATCTCTAAAATCTGCAATATCTATTATCCTTTCAGCAAATCTGCTTTGGCAGAAGAGCCTCTCTCTGGACCGTTCTGCCTGGGAAGTGGATTCCGAGCTTGCAAGTGACCTTTATGAAAGATGGCAAAAAATAAGGCGTGGGGAAGCATGCAGGTCTGTACAGAATCTGCTGATGTTCTTAATTCAGGCCAGTGCAGTGTTGTAAGAAAGAGTATTTCTGTTCTGAAGTATTCTTACTTAGAACAAAACCTTTTGGACCATTTTCTACACAAAACTAACTAAGTTTTCTGCTTTTGCCAATAAAGCAGGAGAAATATTTTAGGATCAGCTCGCTTTATTCAACAGAAGAACTCTGAAGAGGAATCCTTTGCCTTTTTCTTGCCACGATTGACTACAGAGCCTGGCCTTACACTCAACTTCAGTGCCACAGCTGTTAAAAGTAGTATGGTGAGGATGCTTTTTTCTAAGTTGATGTGTGCTTAGCTTGTTTAAATAACAAAGTCTGTGGTTAAAAGTTGGTGCTAATTAGCATTTTCATACTGCTTGTGAATTAGGGTTTTGATCTAATTTAAGATACTAAATGTATATCCCTTTGGCTCTTTGATAAGTTTTCCAGCTTCCTAGTTGTAATATTTTAGTACAAGAAGAGGAGAAAAGCAGTGTAGGTCTTAACCAACAATTTTTTGTAGCTGTTAAAACTTTCCTTGCATTCATTGTGTAAGTTACATGCTTGTGGTAAAATAATTGAATATGTTACTAAGGGGTGTATAGGGTATGTTGTCATTAGTGATGCATGTAAGGCTGTAAAGGATGGCCTTCCTCGTGCCACTGCCTCGTGTAGCAGAATTGTGTAAAACATTTATGAGAAATACAACACTTGCAGAGCAATGTATCTTCCAGCCACACTGACAGTTATTTCTTTCTTGTTTGTCAGATTTAGGTCTCTACTAACCTAGCCTAGGCCAGAACCAGTCATATGGAAATAGTTTTCATATGCACGTATTGCGAATTACATTAATATTCCATTTGTCCAATTTAATTGTTAGTCATTAACAGTAATTTTTATAACCTGCTTGCATTCAGACTTCTCTAAGAAAGGGTGGCACCTCACTAACTTCACTTTCTTCTGTGCAACAGCTTTGTTCACATCTGTCTGCATAAATCAAAATCCAAATGAAAGTGTTGTTTGGGGAGTGGGGGCGGTCTGTATTTTCATACACGTGGTTCAAAATACACTCTTAGCTGATTTTGCAAATTATGACATTGTGGTGACATGTCCTGCTGTTCTGTGCATGTATGATTATACTGCATTGAGACAGAAGCCAGATTGAAGTCCCTTGAAAATGCAGATTGTATTACCAGTGCTGAATTATTTTACCAACCACTTCTCAAATATGTAGTTTTTAACTCTTTCTTTTCCCCTCCAAACTATTTAGGTAAAATATTTCGTACTAAGAAACCCTTCATCCTTCCCAGTTACGTTGCAGCTTCTGCCTCTTTCTTACTACCCTGATCCCCAAGCTTCACTGAGCCTGCTGAACAAATGGTAATAACTATCTCAGGATACTGTTTTCCCTTTTAAAATATCTTATTTGCTATGCCTTATGATTGTTACTTATTGGGTTTTTAAAAAATTTTTAGAAGTGTAACTTAGGTGGGGGACCCATTTTGGAAGATACAGCCATGTTCAGAGCAGCTCCCTGTATGGTGCATGCCTTTGTAATGCACCTCATCATTGATAAAACACAAATTGAAAATATTTTAAGCAGGTTTGTATCTGCCAGATAGAAATTACGGTTGGTCATCATCTGGGATCTGAGGCTTAGTGCAAGCTGCCCAGGTGAGGTGAACAACTTAGAGAATTGGGGTTGTGCATCTCCTCACAGTGCTGGTTGGCATCTGTAGAGTCTGTAGACAGATCAGTGAAATGAAGGTATCTGAACCGTCCCACCAGGACAAGTTTTCTTAGACTTTTCTTAGGTAATAACCCTGGTTAAAGAGGAAATGGGAACCAGGAAGAAAAATGCAGGTCCAGAGGGAGGAACCTTAACATAAATGTTTAGGGTTAGCTGAATAAATGTTTCTGCATTGTTTTAGACTTTCTGTTTTAGAATTGAGATGATCTAATGAGAAATCTAGAGGGGAGGGTTAGATGAAGAATAAAAGGACCTGGTGAGCGAGCTGAAGTTTACCAAAATAAGCCCTGTCACACTTACCTTTGAGAAAATGTTATAGTTGGTAGGACTCTGTGGTTAGAGACAGTGGGATTACTCCTGTGCTTAGGTGTAACTTGCTTCTTTGGGGTCCCAGTCCCTGTGTAGTCGCTTCCTTAACCTCATTTCTTTATGTAGGTACATGCATGTGCATATATATATCTGTGTATATATATGCACATTAATAACTGCATCTGTTTGCATACTAAATATGATTTCCACATAGACTCTTCCTAGTAGTTTGCAATTACATTTCTCTGTATTTGCACACTTCAGTTTCTGCAGATCTTTTAAGTTCACCAGAAATCACATCCATTAACTGGTTCTCTTTAAGCTAATGTTGTAGACAGTTGTGACAAGTGAGTTTTCAGTTCAGTGGCTGGAGGTCTATTAGTCCTCTAATCTACATTTTACCTGTTGGTTTTCTTACATCAGTTTTTAATACCTTAAAGTCAAATGCTTATAATTTGCACTTAGGCAAAAAAATCAATTGCTTGAAGTGAATTCAATTCACAAATTATGTGGCAGAAAATAGGAATTTGTCCCAAACAAATCATGAGCAGAAAGAGAGATATTTGAATAAATTATATGAAATTCAATAATGATTATTTCTTAACAGTTATGCGAGCAGGAAAAGCTTTGGGGAATTTGTGTTTGTGTGGCTTAAAAATTCTATTTCTTGACTATGATCTTTTACAATATTCTACACTGACAGACCTAAAATGCCCAGCCATTCATCTGTGTTCCAAATGTGTGGAATCGACATAAAACTGATTTGCAGTGTATTCCGTTGAAATGCAGACCCACATTTTCACCGTATTTCACATCTGCCAAAATGCAATTTTAAAAGTAGTCTTTATTTAAGAATTGATGCCAGCATGTAAAAATAAGTCAATGCAGTTCTGACAGGCTGGGCTTCAAGTGCTTAACTTTGTGTTTTGGTTTATTTAGGTTCGGCATAAATGTGCAAGCTATTAATGTTACAACCACCGAATTCAGGCTAATGGATGAATGTTCTCACAGGGTAAGATGGCTAATTTTGGTAGAAGTGCTCTGACACACTAGAGAAAGTTTTTTCTAGCTATACTATTTCTGAGTTGTTCCCAAGTGCAATTTAAAGCAGTTTTACAGTGTTTTCTTGATTCTTTGTCAAGTTTGTATCTTTGCAGTTAATTATTTTCAGCATTTGATGGGACAGTTTTGGATACAGCTGTAGGGAGGAAGTGCATGTGTGTCTGCAAGTGTGTATGAATGCATTGTTGGGACTTCACCCTTGGCTTCAGGCTGACCATGAAGTGTCATGCTGTGGAGTCGGTGATGTCAGGAGATGGCTGGTTATCTTCTCAGTAGAGGGAAATAGTGTTGGGTAGTTCAAGGGAGGAGGAGGAGGAGGCAGGATTTCTGCATCAGCTTCATGCCATTGCAACTCCTGGATTCAGCTTTGGAATATAATGGTTCTCTCTGGTTCCCATTGCATAATTTTTGCATGAGTGTGGTAACACTTGACTGTGTCACACCAGTGCTGAGCTGTGCTTAAACCCTGAGGTGTTGTGACACGGATGACAGAAACAGAAAATGCTGTATCAGGGACGTTGGCATATTCTGGTGACCAGAGTACTATCCAGAAGACCCAGAGAATCTCTTCTTAAGACTTCTGGTTTGTGCAAAGGCCCAGAATTAATGTATTTTCCTTGCTGTTTGGGCGTGCTGCACCTTCATCTTTAATGTCCTGTGTAGATATATGTTTCTGCACATATGCTTTAAGATCTTAATGAAATATCTGTACCTTGTAAAAAGAAAAGAGTATGTTTGCTACGCTAATCAAAGCTGACCTTTCCTTTCTGGCAACAGTTGTAAGGGTTGTTGTAAAAGAGAGGAGACAGCAGTTCATAAATCCTAGCCTGTAGGCACACTCTGAAAAAGGGGAGGTAGCATAGGGGTAGGAGTGAGCTTCCAGAGTCCCACACACCATACTCTTGACCAAATGGAAAAATAGCTGTAGGTCTTCACATCAGTGTGTGCAATACATGTTTGTCATTAGATTTGAAGAGCTATGGGGAACATGCTTGGTTAGATAGGTTTTCAGCACATAGGAGACAGGTCTTGCCTTGTTAACGAAATCAGTAATTGTTAATATTTAAATTTTTGCATTTATCATAATTTCCCTAGTCAGTTTATGTGCAGTGAGTTGTTAGACTCATGTTTGAGTATATGCATGTCTTTGTAGGGAGTGATATGGGGAAGTTTGCAAATGCCATACATGGATTGCTTTTAATAAATACTGACTATTAAATGCAGGTTCTGATAGTTTTTGTATGCTATTTTTCATAAAATAAATTAAGAATAAAAACATTTTGAACCGAAAAAGATCAGAAAAGCTGTTAGCACAACACCCGTAAATGGAGAAACAACCAAGCGAGAGCCCATTTTGGAATGTTTATGAGTTTTTTGACTGCTATAGGTATCTGATCACCCCTTTCTAAGAGAAGATCCTCTGGAAAGAGCAACTTTTAGGGCTATTTTCATTTTTTTAAAGGCAGAAAGCATAAACAACAGTATCAAAAAAAAACCAACAAGAATTTACATTATTTCCAGACTAGGTGAACTTCTGGTAGTTCTGGTTTTCAATTAATATAGTAGAGAATTCCCTTTGGCTTTTTTCCAGTGGCTCAAATGATCAGCATATTTGCCAACAGTCCCTTTCTCACTTCAATCAAGTTGTAAGTCATAGGCTGAGGGTATAATGGTTGCCACATTTCCCTGTGCAATCAGTACCCTCTCAGTTCTTGTGTTGTGAAGTGTTTCAAAATTCCTTGAATGTGAAAGACACTATATAATTTCTTTTCCATCTGAGCAAATAAAAGCTGTTTTAAATAATGAAGTAATACATTCCTCATAATCAGTGCAGTAATATGAACTTTTGCTCAAATAAACAATATTATCTGATGTTTTATGTTGTCAAAAGAAAAGACTTTGGCATAACAACTTAGTTAGCAGTTTCTGCACCTTGCCAAAAATATCCTATGTGGTGCTAAGTAGTGATATAGGGCTTTCTTTATTGACATCTTTAAACACACATGTTTTCTGTGGGTAAGAAGTGCATTTTTTTGTTTACAGAATGCACATCAAGAGGACCTCATCAGGAAGAAATGCAGTTCTGAGATGCTTTGGTTAAGTTTACAGCCACTGGAAACCAGAAAAGTTGGTGTAATTTTTACACCTCTTGACTACAAAAGAGTAGCTTCCCTTATTTTAATCAGGTAAGCCAAGTTTTAGTTGTACGTGAGAATCAAGCAACTCAATGTAAAAATGAATTTGCAAAGTCCTGGCACAGAGACAAATGGTCAAAATTTGAAAGTCAAAATACCTCTGGTTTAATAAAAATTGCTTAAAGTATGTTTGTGCCTTATGTCTCAGTCATTAATTTTCTTGATATGTGGTCAGAGGATTATGAAGTGCATGTGACTGTACTGAGGCAGTTTTGAGTTGAGAGAGAAACACATTGCGTGGCTTTGCTATTTTCAGCCTGAGTCCAGAATGACAGGAGTTAGGGATCCAGTGAGTCTTTTGTGCAGCCAAACATTGGTTACCTTTGTAGGAAAAGAATTTATGGAAGAAGCATCTGTTTTTCCTGGGTGGCACGGTTGTTATCCAGTGGCAGTGGTCGCTAAACTTGCTCCTTCACTGTGTGAAATTCTCTAGTGGCTGGTTCCGGAGTGATCCTGTCCCTGCTTAGGGGAAACCTGTCAGGTTTGGCCACTGATTCTCTTACTGAAACACTGCTGTCTTGGGTTGGCACCTAGAGAGCAAAGCCGTGATTTTGAAAACTGAATTTGTGCTTTAGTGGCTGATAGCGTGATTTTTATTTTATGGCAGAAACAACTTAACCGTTCTGGACGTGGTCAATGTAGAAGGCTTTGGAGCCAAGGAATTGCTTAAAGTAGGTGGAAGACTCCCTGGTGCAGGAGGATCCCTTCGATTCAAGGTGCCAGAAGCTACACTAATGGACTGCAGACGACGTGAGTAAGGAGACACAGGTCTCTGCCTGTGCAGCGGGCTGCTTTGCACTGCTACTGAGACAGAACATTAATGTTGCAGAAACAGAATGGTAAAAGCTGAAGAGAGGTGTAGATTCTGGTTTTTTGAAATGCTGACCGAAAATAGTTAAAAGTTTTAGAAATACACTACTGCAAAACAGTCTGTATTAAAACTTGGTCACTTATGGGTTTTTTTAAATTCAATTGCAAGTAAAAATAGCAACTTATTAATGAACGTAAGAAAATAATTTTATGTACTGTAAAATAATTGCTCTCTTTTTTTTTCCTTTAAGAGCTGAAAGACAGCAAGCAAATTCTATCCATTACGAAGAACTTCAAAGTAGAGAACATTGGGCCTCTTCCTATAACAATTTCATCAATGAAAATCAATGGTTACAGTTGCCAAGGATATGGATTTGAAGTGTTAGACTGTCAGGAATTTTTCCTGGCTCAGAACTCATCACGAGAGATCAGCATTGTGTAAGCACTGACAAATTTGCTGACAAAATAACTGAAGTGGAAATTTGAAATAATTAATTTCAGGAACAGACACTCCAATAGCATACCACACACAAGATTTTGAATGGAAATTTAGTAAGCATTTCCCTCAGGATAGCACTAACAAATGGATAATATAATACTGGTTCTTTATATGACCCATTATTTTTAAAAAGCAACATACATGCTTTTATCAGTGCATTATGAAGTCATAAATTAAAGCAAAAGAGTTGCCACAGTTTTTTATTTGCTTGTTATTCTCTAAGCTTGTTCCAAGTAGCCTGACCACAATCTAGTCGTTTTCCCAACATTGCACATAGTCTAAAACGTGTTCTTTTTAAACTATCCTGGAGTGAAAGATACTGTGACTTAAGCAAAAGCAAAGTTAATGTTACTGTATTAAAGTAACTGTCATTTCCTATACAACAAATTTCACCTCTATTGATGGGAAAGGCAAGCAATCAAGTAGAATAATGAGATGGGTCAGGGAAGTGGAAGAAGAGACAAATGTGGTATTTATTCTGTTTCACGTGTCCTTCCAGCTTTGTACCCTAGTTCCTGGCCCTTTCTGAAATCATGCTGCCTGTATGCTGGACAGCTGTGCTTGTGTTGATTAACTTGAGTTGATCACGTGCATCTCCTTGATAAAAGGAAAATAAGTCACAGTAATAAGAGTATTGTGAAGAGTCACAATAAACCCACATATTTTGCTAATTTAAGATGACATGATGGCACCTGCACAGTTTAAGCAGATAGTGGACACTCGATTTAACTTTGCTTTAAAAGATATTATTAAGTCATATTATTTCATACTATTAAACTGTTATTATTAGGTGAATAAATTAATAATTCATCTTAATAATGGAATATTTTAGTAATTTTAAGAATACTATTAAATTATTAGTAAATGTTATTAAATTAGTTTTCATACTTGTTGTTCTTATATTATTTGTATTTTTGGTATCAGTGTGACTTCAGAAAATAAAATTCAGCCCAACATTGAAAAAGTAAAACCATCTGTGTTTTTCCTGACAGATTCACTCCTGACTTTACATCTTCGTGGGTAATTCGTGAGCTCACACTGGTGACTGCTGCTGATCTGGAGTTCCACTTCACGCTCAACGTGACTCTCCCTCACCATCTGTTACCGCTGTGTGCGGATGTGGTGCCAGGACCCAGCTGGGAGGAGTCTTTCTGGAGGCTCACTGTCCTCTTTGTAAGGTAAGGCTTTTGTCACAGCACCCCTGAGTTCCTACAAGATGTGAATGTCATGGTGATAACACTGGTGCTGATGCATTCCTAACTGAGATCCCAATACACACTGCTTGCAAGGTTTGGACACTGGAAACAGAGCACAAATCAAACAGCAGCGGTGACCACTTTGCCTGGTTCTAGATGAAACTGAAAAAGACTATAGGGATCTGAAAACTCAGGAATTTTTTATTCTGTTTTCCTAACAAAATTTACACTGCGTGATTGAGAAGGTGGTTTGATGAATTAGAAAGATTTTTGTTTCGATCCATATATGTTTGGTGCAATCAATACGCCACAGAGAGAGCGAATATTTTGCATCTACATTTTTAGTTCAGAAGTATTTGCAGCTCATTTTATGCCAGCATTTTCTCAAGGAAAAGAAAGAGACAGTATTAAATAAATACCAAAATAATGACAATGACTATTATGAATGAACAGGAGGCTAATAGGTATCATATTAGGATATTATGTAATTGTGTCATAGTGAGACTTCTAAATTATCTTCAAATCAAGTATTGTCTTTTTTAGAATGAACTTCTTCTTTGTTCAGTTTTTTTTTTCTTTATAAAGTTCATGATTAAGTTATTTTATAGAGCTAATAACTAGTAAGGGCTATAAGGAAAACATGAAAAGAAAATACTATTACAACTATCATTTTTAAAGCTGTATTTTGAGTTTCTTGTCTGTCTTTTTACTTAGAATTTACTAACAAAATATTTGAAAAGTGTATCTTGTTAGAAGCTTTTTAACTCTTTCTAAATATTCCTGAAAGTCACAGACACCAGTATCTATTGTTTTCTTTGGCAGTTTGTCCCTGCTTGGAGTGATTCTGATAGCCTTCCAGCAAGCCCAGTATATTCTAGCAGAGTTCATGAAATCAAGACAGAGGCCAAATCCTAGTGCTTCACCACAGCAGAACAGCAACTCTGTTGACGTAATCAACTCTGATTCCTACAAGTAAAAATACTTTTTTTCTTCTTTTCTACCCTGTTTATTGTGGAGTGATGCTTTCTGTCTGTATTCTGATACTGCTGTGGGCTGGTTTAAAGGAGATAGTGTAAAGCAGCCTCTTTCAGAGAACTTTCACCTCAACCCAGGAGGAATGGAGGAACTCAGGGGTTTATTAATATTGTGTATTGCCAGTAGTACAGAAGGTAAAAATTGGGTGGTGAAAATTAAAGGATACACAACATATGGCAGCCATGGGAAGAATGGAAAATCATTGATGATTCTCAGTCTGACCTTCTTGAGTGGTCAGTTAGGTACCTACTCACTGAAGCATGTAAGTGTGTTGGAAGTCTGAGCAAACACTTAGTGTCTTGCTCAACTCACACTGAAATCAGAATGTGCTTAGCTGGTATGGTAAATTAAAGACCTAAAGCAATTTCATAGCTTGTGAATATGCCCCCCTTTCTTTTCTTACAACAGTATCTCACAAAGCAATTAATGATGGCTTTGTAAAGGAAAACAGATACCAAATTACCCTTTTTTTTTTTTTTTTTCCTCCAGGGGAAGCTGCAAGACTTTTATGGATTCCTATAGTTCCTCAGATAAAGGTAAAGGGAAGGGCTTCCTGTCTGTAGGCACTTCTTCCAGCCGAAGTCAGAGTGCAGCAAAGAGAAGTCCTGCGACCTACAGCCACTCTCAGAAGAAACACAAATGTTCAGTTTACTACAGCAAGCAGAAACCAAACACAGCAGCTGGCAGTGCCATTGCAGCTGCTGATGAGAAACAGAATCAGATTGCAGAGAACCAAATCTCAGCACCAAAAGAGGACATTTGCACTGATGTTGTCAGTGAGAACTGGGTAACTCTGAAATATGCAAATGGCATAAACGTTAACAAGAATTTAACTCTTCCAGAAGACTTTCTGGGTAAAGAAGAAAGTACACTGAAAAACACAGTTCTCATTAAAAATACTTCTTCAGAGTGTGATCTGAAGGAAGATCTTCAAACATGTATGTTTCCTAAGGAAACTAACCTTAAAACTTCAGAAAATCTAGCTGAGCTCAAAGAACAGGAGTTTTGTTCTGTGAAGATGTCCAAGAAGCTACCTGAAAGTCACTTGTCCAGAAATTCACCTCAGCAACAGCCAGAACTGCAAGAAATTCCTAGGAAAATTAGTGGTAATTTTTTTTCAAATTCTATCAGCCTAAATTACTAAGTGAAATTTTCCGTTGAGTTCACTGTGATCAGGATTTTGTCTTTTGCATGGGACAAGGGGATGTGGTGTTTCTTATGTGTTCACTGCTTTGTCTGTTTACACTCCTAAGGAAGCAGCTTGCGTTTAAAGTTGTTTCATAAATCATAAATTTACTTGGTTTACAGATTTCAAGCTTGTGCCATAGCATTTTGACTGTTTAAATAATAGATGTTGTAGATCTGCTTATAAGACACAATTTGCCCTTGTCAGATATTCAGAAGGATCACAGTTTGCTGTTTTCAGGTCCACTGAAAATACGGTGCTTGAATCACCAAGCAAGCACATGGAGAAGCAGATATTCAGAACTCCTTTGATAAAACCACCCAAGATTTAAAAAAACTGACATCAGGAAAATGTGAACTTACATTTTGTAGGAATTGGCAGATCAGTGTTTCTCTTAGCAATTGCATAGCTATATTTTTTTATCTTGTTTTTCTTTTTTGAAATTGTGGGGCTGAGCTACCTGGGAAATTTTGTATCTTAGCTTCACAATTCAAAATTCTAAGAACTGCAAAAGAACACCTGAGAGAAATCAAGACCAGGATAGGAGAATATATCCTCTGGAAGCTTGGCTTTACTGAGGCACTTGGCAAAGTAATTGAATGGTGAAAACTGGCATTTGCTGTAGCTGTGGCAGAGTTTATTTAGTGAGTGAGCCATCAGAAGGGGATGTCAGGCCCTGCTGTCTTGTGTAGTTGTTACCACAGGCTCATTGCTGCCCTTTGTGTTGTTATCTGTGAGCTATAGCAGGTACGAGGGTGCACTCTCCGGTGAAGGCAAGATAGTTTCACTCATTCTTACTAGGTATTTTGAGATCCTTCGTATGCTCCTAAAATGCAGTGTTGTTTATTCTTTGCTTTGAATTAGGAGATCACTCAGTGTATTCAGTAGTAAAGCACTAAAGGTAATGTCCCTTGTTGTCTGTTAGCAGTTGTGGTTTTCTGCACTATCAGGCATGTGAGTGTTTTTGTATTTCAAGATGTCTAGTAGGAAATATAAAGTGTAAAAGTACCATGTTGCAGTATTTGATTATGTATCTTGATTATAGTTACGTACCTGGTTTTGTGTCAAGCTGGGAGTTCAAGACCTCAGGTACTCACATGCTTGTGCGCTGGAGAGCAACAGAGTGTTCTTTATGCTCTGGCTGTCTCCCTTGCCTGGTGTTTTATTCCCATGTGCTCCTTTTGCAGTCCTCAGGGCTGCCTGCTCCAGAGGGGAGACAGTGTCTGACTCAGAGCTGGGATGTTGTAGTTGGTTGGTAGGAAGCTGTAAAAATGTTTGGGCGTGCCTTTCCCAGTTGAGAAGGCCAGTTCAGTTCAGTAAGTGATGACATTTCTCGTGCAGAGCAGCTGAGATCCTCGGTAGCAGATCACTGTGAATGGATTGCAGATCTCTGAGATACCTGGAACCAATCAGGGCTGAAGTTAATTCTGTCCTGTCCTGGCAGAGCCCAGGCAGAGGAATATGACTCAGCTGAGCAGCTCAGCTAGTTGTTGGGGCAGGCTTCCTCTTGAAGCTTTCGTCTTTTGGACTACTAGATCAAAATAATTCTTCTTCATCACAAGCTTCTCAAGTAAAAGAACTTCTAATGTGGAATCCATGCTGTAGAAAGGATGACTTCCCTTGGTCTTCATAGTGAATGCAGAGGACACTTCAGAGGTATAAAGGCTGTCCTTTTTCCCCACTCAGCTTGCAGGGGTTTTTTCTCCAGCTTCAGACTCTACCATACAGACCCATGGCTGAGCCCCAAGTAGCTCAAGTTCAGATGAGATGAGTAGGATTTGGGTAATCTATGCATGCACTAGGAATGGTGTGCTCATAAGCATGAACCAACACAAACCTGCTTTTTGTAACTGCTGTAAGAATTTTTACACAGCATTAGCTTTTGAAATTTTCAGTATCATCAGCCTAGAGGTTAGCCTCCTAAGTGTTTTGGAAAGCAACACGAGTCTGTTTTTAAAGGAAGGTATGTGGTTTTCATTGGGAGCACCTTCTCTTCCCAAGCTAACTGTTGTTGCTG
Source organism: Eopsaltria australis (assembly GCA_034509425.1). Taxonomy (NCBI): domain Eukaryota; kingdom Metazoa; phylum Chordata; class Aves; order Passeriformes; family Petroicidae; genus Eopsaltria; species Eopsaltria australis. The sequence continues at coordinate 4,373,089 of JAVTVJ010000036.1, forward strand.
TTTAATTGTAGGGAATAGCCAGCAAGTGCCTCTCAGGAATGAAACAGAAAACTGCGAGACTTTAAAAAAGCAGATAAACTTAAAGCCTTCCACAGAGAAAAAGATTAATAAGGGACCTAAGGAAGAGCCTCCATGCTGTGCAAAAGAGGAGATTACTTCTTCTGAGGTTTGTATTGTGATGTTTCTGCTTTTCAAAGTTAAAATTGTCTTTATAGTTTATGTATGTATATATGCACATATAGGTATGTATGTGTACGTAGGGACTATTATGTAGAGGCACAGATCTGAACTATTGTAAATCAGATGGATGAGGAAGTGTGCAGATGTGCTGTCCCACATCCATTGTGTATTAATGCTGCTTTATGGAATGAGGAACAGTTTGGGTAAAAATCAAAACAGCCATATCACAGTCAGAGATTGTTACTGTCAGAGCAGGCACAAGCATACTGGAACCCAGTACCAGCTGTCAGCCACACTAAAGAGGTGGGAACAGTGTCTGGAGGGGAGGTGGGTAGATCAGCCTTCATTTGCAGACCTGATCTCCAAACCCAGGGCTGTGCATCAGAAACTTGCATTTGAGAGTACAGCAGACAGAAGCCCCGTAGCAGACTGAAGTTGTTGAGAAGGATCATTCTTCACCCCTGGTTTTCTGAGTCTGATAAACACATCAGACTGTACCTTTGTTGCAGGCAGCATAAAACACTAAAAGAACTTAATCAGGCAATTAGTAAACCTGAGAATTTAGATTATGATTGCATTCTGTCTACTGGATAAAAATCCCATGGCAAAACGGTGTAAGGAAGAATTGCTTACTTTGCTTGGGGAATATGTCAGAAAGACACAGTCTGCTCTTGCTTTGGGAACTGTTGTTACAAACTTCTTTCCATGTGCAGCTGATGGTACTCAGGTTGTTTCTTGCATTTTTTGAAATTACTAGTATTTGTTGGTAACTTGCTCCATAATTTCCTCAGCTGTAATTCAAATGAATGCCTTCCCCCACCCCCCCAGCTGCTGAGGAAAGGGAGGATTTATTGCTGCTGAACTTGCACACAAGCTGATCATAAATCTGGCAGATGTTTTTTGTTTTTAGCACATTGGGAATTTTATTGACTGCTTTACTTTTTCTCCCTCAATTTTTTTATTTCCCTGTAAGTCAGAGCTAGATGCTGTGAGAGGGGAAAATGCTAAGTTTGGGAATTCAAAAATTTCTGTCTCATCATCTCTTGCTGTCTTGATAGACAGAGTCTTGGAAAGGTTGGTTAAATTGATGGTGCTGGAAAGACCATGTGCTGTGGAAAGCCACTAAATCATGAAGTAACTATGCATTTGGGTCGGGTCATTTTGTCCAGAGAAATTTAGCTAGAAAAATCCAATAGAGTTCATTGACTAAGTTGAGTTCACTTTATAATGTACATATTGTCTCTGCTTGTATTTTTACCTTTAGCAAGAAGATGCGTATAGGAAGAAGAAACCTCAGGAGAAAAAGGAAGGGAATGTACCAAATATGACTTGGAATAGAAATAGAACATCAAGAAAAAATAAGAAGAAGAATGTAAATATATCTACAAGGTATGTATTGCCTCACCAAATCATGAAGAAACCCAGAGTTGCAATAATGTTTCTGCAGGTTTTGCATAGTCCATTAGGCAGGATTGCTTTATCTATTTAAATAAACACACTTCAATCCTAGCCGGAACTTTTATTTTTAGGAATGCGCAGTACTAAGTATCACCAGCCAAAAAAAAAAATCTACAGTATTCCATTTGTAAATCTGCATGCATATAGATGCAGCCCATTCGGCATAGCAGTGGTAGCTCTCTGTTAGACTCTGGAATGTGCTGTCTCTGAAATTTGGATGGTTAGCTTCCTTCCCATTGTGTATTGTGTGGAGAAGTTCCAGTCGGGTTTTCTGTTCTGTGAAAAAAGGAAAATAAAATTGTTGAAATGATTCCACCTTCAGGAGAGTAATCTGCTCTATTGAGTAAGTGGGGGAATGTTGTCCTCTACCAATTTTGGAAGAGAAATGTCTAGAAATGAGACAGTGGCTTGCATTTTTGCTGTAATGATTAAACAGACTAGAGCAGCACTGGGTTCTAAAGAATACTGAGTGAGCACTGTGGAAAGTTACTTTTTTTCCCCTGAGGATTGTTTTAATTAATTTTAAAGTCAGTTGTAAATTACTTTTAAATATTTTTAAAATATATTTTAAATTTAAATTCTTTGGATTAATAAAAAACACTAGTTATAAACTGTTGCTACAATAGAAACACTTCTGAGGAGAAAATCCTGCTCCTTCCCCTCCCCCAGCCCTTTGAATTAAGGTCACAATCCTAGAAAGCCTTCACAGACTTAATTTTTATTGCAAGTGCTTCTATTGAGGTCAGTGGACTTTAAAAGGAAATTGTAAATCTGAAAGGGCTGTTATAACTCATCGTACACAAATTTCTGTTCATTTTGTGGGAAGTCAGTACATGTGTAAATCTTTACTGGATGCACACCTTTGTAGGTAGGAAGGATAAAAAACAAGCAGAGAAATACTGAAGTTCAGCGTCTGCTCCCTGAACCTCTGCAGCAGTTGCTACTCTTTGAGCTAAGATGGAACCGTTCCCTTTCTGCAGAAATTTGACAGCTGACTTTTAATCATTTTTTCCTTAATACTCTCTGATTATGATACTGGATGCAGACATTTCATTTCAGTTTTACTAGCAAAAATTTAAGATTGCTTCAGATTGTGATTTTACTCTAGTTATAATTCTGCCAGTGAAATTAACAGGGCACTTTTTTCTTTGTATACTGCTAGACTCTGCTTATCACTGCAACATCTGATTGCCTTCTGCGGGTGCATTATAGAATGGAGTTAAATATGCACGTCATTTTACCTCTCCCTGTGAGAAGTAGTAGTCTGGGTGGTAGGATATTGCATTTTGGGAAAGGTTTTTTAGGTTTCTGTATAGTTGAGGAATAAGACTCCCAAACCTATTGCTTCCCCTGCACTTTGCCTTGATAGCTATGTGAGTTGCAGTGTTCAATGCTTGAAAAGGAAAAATGCAGATGAAATGTAAAATGCAAATGTGTTTTTTTGGGTGTGGTTCTGTTAGGGTCCCTGAGCAGAGTGAGTTGAAGCATATGTGCAGTGAATTTGAAAGGCCGGATCTGAGAGCGAATATTGGAATAAGAGCCTGGTGTCCTCAGAGTAACGGGGAAAATTGCAAAGCAGACCAGAAAGCTGGGAGCTTGTCCATGCAGGGAGAAACAGGTATGCAATCTTCATTGTCTTAAACGGGGAGAGACACACAATGTGGATTTTGTGGTGGTAGCGCTGTACTCCTTACTTGAGAGACCTGTGCTTTTCTCCCTTTTGAACCCTGATGTGGAGATGACAGGACTGGCATGATGCAGTGCCTGAAATAATACCTGCTCACTTCTGAAGGGCTTTGCGTGCTTCTCCATGGGGTTGGTTGGTACAAACCAGAAAATGAATCAGTCTGAAGCAGTGATACAACAGTTCTTGGTGAAGGAAAGACAGACTGACAGTCTGCTTTTGTGTTCAAAAGAAAGCCAATATTAACTGAAGCAATTGTATAACTTTCAAAAAACACCACTAGCTTGGGTGCCTGCTTCCTGCCTTTCCATCAGGATTCTAATCCTCTATTTTCCCTGACTTCAGGGAAGAGGAGATCTGAAGAAGGATATCAATTTCTATAGGATTGTCCTTTGCATCTCTGATGAGATGAAAAGAGAATCTATCACTTATGAATTCATTACTTACAACATTTTGTCATTGCTCGTAGTATGCATGTTCCTACAGCCAGGATATGTTTCATGTTTGAAGTATTGTTTATTTCAAAGGACAGTATGCGCTTCCTCTTTCAACCTGTTGCCTGTAGCTGCACTGTATCCTCACCTGCATTCATTTTGTTGTAGGTCAGAAGCTCCTTGGGTTAGGGTCTAGTTACTGAAGATACCAGTAAATACTATTTTCTCTCTCAGCAGTAAATTCAGAGAATCCATACAAATTCATGTTTCAGATGACTTTTCCCTCACAAGACTTTCTTACATGTTGCTCCAGTTTTTTGATTGGGTTTTTTTTTTCCATTTTCTTTAGAAAACTTCTATCAGCGGTCCAAAAAGAAGTGTTTGGAGAAGTTCTGTTCTGATTCAAGCTCAGATTGTGGAAGTTCATCAGGAAGTGTTCGTGCAAGTCGTGGGAGCTGGGGTAGCTGGAGCAGTACCAGCAGTTCAGATGGAGATAAAAAGCCAATGATTACCACCAGGCATTTTCTTCCATCCAGTAAGTTTTGCAAACAGCACCTCTTCACGGAAGTGGGGCAGAGTTTTAGCCTTCCTGCTGAATGGAAAGGCCTACCACAGCATGGGGCACATAACTTGTCTTTTGTAGAGCACCTCTTAGCCACACAAGAAGAAATTTAAAGAACTTTGTACTTGACAAGAATTACCACACATTTCATAGAGATGAAGGTGACTGTCAGGCTCCTCACTGAGGAATATGCACAATTAGTTGTCATGGAAAGATGGGAGAACTGAGCGTCACGAGCCAAAGCAATTTCTGCCTTTGTTTCATCGCATGAATTTTTTTTAAACATTAAAACTATTTAAGTAATGCACAAATGAGCAATGTGTGAAAGCAGTTCAGGTCTGAGGATGCTGGGTTTGGATTGGTGTATTTGAGGCATAAGTAGCCAGGAGACCTGAGGCACTTGACTAGTATGAGAAATGGGAGCTGTGGTTCATTACTGCAATTCTTGAATGCCTGAGTATCGTTAAAGTAGTTGAAAGTCACCATCATAATTATCCAGGGTGATGCAGCACTAGAAGTAAATTTTGAAGTGCTGAAGTGACAGCAGCAAACCCAGCTTTGGGTACCTGCAAAAAGATGGTTTGAATTATTTTAAAATGTGCCGAAACTTTCATGTGTATTTGTGTATGTATAAAACTTAACATTACTAAATGATAGTGGGTGATGTATCTGAACCTGTGCTCTAATAGATGACAAACCCTGTGTATATGACTTTCCTGTTTGTTCAATTATAATGCCTCTTAAAAAAAAGAAAATAAGTAATTCTAAATTCAGACTTAATTTGATAGTGACAAGGAACCTCTCCATTAAGACTGTGGTAATCACTTCTAAATCATAAAATACATGTTAAGACTATGGACCTAGGTAGCATACTTTGAAATTGATGCAGTTAGTGATAATCCAGTGTGAGAGAGAACTTGATTAACACTGTTGATGTTTCTGTTTGTGTGTATGTATATTCTGTGCATACTTCTTGTTTTTAGGATCTTTGATTTTCACAGTCATTCTTTTCTTTAGGAGAGAATATTTCACAAAATGATTTTCCATCTGAAACTCCTATCACTCTAAATCTGTCTCATAACATCTGCAATACCAGGTAAAAAATTGAATCTACACCTGTAAGGCATTAAAGAAACAACACTAACTTGAAGTCTTGTCTCAGTTTGATAAATAATACCTACCTGTTATCTTGTAATTTTAATGATCATCTGATTTACTTACTGGTTGGAAGAAGAAACTTCTTCAGTACATGAAAAGATAGAAGCAAAATTGATTATGCTGCATAAGTACAATAAAAGCTTCCAAATGGAAAAGTGATGGAAATTGGCTTTTCACTCTCACTTCTTCCAGATCCTAGCAGCTTGCTACACTTTCATTACTGCTTAGTTGTATTAAAGTAGTAATGTTTTTTCACAAAAAGGTGGGAGTAAGACTTTCAAGTTGATGTGATTCTTTTAATGGGAATAATGTTCTCCTAGGATATACAGCATGAAAACTGATTCCTCCCTTCCCCACATTCTTTTCTCCCTCTGTACTGTAGTAGAGATAGTACCTACAATTTTGAAGACTATGAATCCTCATTTCACTTCTCATTCATTGCTCTCTGTTTTCACTAGGAGAAATAATCTAATCCTCTTCCTTTGGGATTCTGGTGCTTGAAAATGTTTCCTTTTATTAATTTTGACTAGTTTCTTTGATGGGTTTTGATGAATATCAGATTCATGCTCATGTGTCTCTATGTGTCTTCATGGACATAAAAGTAAACTTACCTGAAAGTTGTGTAAACAGTATTAGAGGTCCTACTGATCTTCATGAACTATAGCTTGTTTTCCAGTTTGAGAGAAGAGCTGTTGAATTAATTTGCAATAGGTTGATATTTGGATAATAAAACTGGGGTAATTAAGGTGTAATAATTTTATTCATTTGCACGTGTGGTAAGTAGCTGGCTTTTACTTAGAAAGAAGACCTTTAAAAATTGCACAGTGGTAATTCAGAAATAAGAAAAATCAGGACAGTGGGAAAGCAATAGCAATCATGATAGTCACTAGAATATTTTTACATCTCTGTATATTTCCTTTGAAGTAGTTTGGATTATGAGACTTAAGAAATTAAATTTTCTTTTCATTCAGCAGAGACATGAACAGCATCCCCCAATATCCTGAAACCTTATGTCCCAATTTCACTGACATAGCTGCAGATCCTGACAAAAATAAAGGTCAGTATTAACAACTGAAGCTGTTTTTTTCACACTTTGTCAAGCGGTTTTAGTGATGTTGCTAATAACACTTGCATGCACCAACTTGATAGACACATCATTGCTAGAACGTGACTTGCTTCTAAGCAAGTTAGGTGCAAAGTTAGCAAATGAAGGCTTAAAACCCTGACAGTTGTTGCTCATAACCTTGATGATTTTTGCTGCGTCTTCTCTGTATGAAGACAGCATTTAGCTTTCAGCTCATGTTCAAGGTATTTTTTTTGATCTTACTGCTTTGCACAGATTCATGTCCAGAAGCAGTGCAGCTGGGGGATCAAGAGTGCTGCTTGCTGCGTTAAAGTGAAGCTTGGTGTCGAATCAAACATGACCATTTTTCTCTCTAAATTTCCACAGTTGGGACTTGCTCTCTTTGAAGTCAATAATGAGTGAGATTGTGTAGCGCTGTTAAAATTCTTGAGTTTTCATTGTGTGTATCTCAGAGGGAAGTAAAATTAGCTTTTTGAGTGGGATTCATAAAGGCACCATGCTACATGGTGAGGTGGAGTTTGAAAGCTGGTCAGGACACGTGGTTCTTTAGGCAGCAGCACTCTCTGCCCTTCTGCTGAAGGTTTAACCTGTACCTGATAGGATACAAATGCTGATTAACCTTTTTTATGGTAGTAATATTAATATGTATCGTGTGAAATAATGAAATAGAGCCAACTTTGCAACCACTGTCTCATGGAAATTGCTAATTTGGATTTTTTCCTTTCTCCAGCTGCCAGTTCTCACAGAGATGATGGGAACCAAGTATCTGTGGGCAGTCAGGGCACTCAGTCCATGAAGAGCAGCACAATGAACATCTGCCCTAGGGGCTAAATACAGCATTTAATGAGTTCACAAATTGTCTGGTCAGGAATGACTACAGTCTGTTAGAAACCTGACCCTGTTCCTGCTGTATTTGTGTAGTTGGACTTCAGAGGTGGTTACTGACTGAGGGGTGAGGACAAGGAGGCCAGTGGGGATTGAATCCCTGCTGTCTCTCCTGCTGTGTGAAAGTGTGCCACCTTGGCACTGGCACACTTCCAGTAGGAACTTCTGGACCCTCAGTAGGAACTTCTTGTCCTGTTTTGTTGAATTCCAGTTTCTCAGTTCAAGTCTTATAAATACATCTTTTTTAAAAACTAGAAATTTTGAGATGTGTTTAAAGATGGGCTTTCATCACAAAAAAAAATTGCTTAGTAACTCTGGATTTTTTTCTCTAGCAGACAGTCCTTATTGGGGATCTGAGAATAAAGTGTTAATGTGACAGAATCTGCAGAGTCTCCTTCCTGGAGCTCTGCATTTCATTGCCCTTTCCTTTTTTAGGTCTTTACCCAACAGGAGACTTGTGGCCTGCCCAGCCAGTCTGCGTGACAAACAGTTTGAACTACAACCTTGAGAATAATATACCATGCATGATCCAAGAAACCCCCTCTGTCCACAACAGGCAAGTTATGTTTTGTATAAAAAGTACAGATAATGCTTTGTTCAGGCCTCTGTAATGTAGAGGACTGTACTTGACTCATAATATTTGTAAGACAGATGGTAGTTAAAATAAAAGTCTTTCTGCCACTTCAGTCTTAGTTCTAGTTGTTAATGCTCTTCCATGAGTACATCATGATTAATTTTACTAAGACAAATTCACTGCTGTCCGAGTTAGTGTATAGATATTCTAAAACTTCTTTCAAGTTTAATTAAATACTTTTTGGAAAACTATTAATTCCTTTCACTTGTTTTGCAGGCAGAGGGCCTGGCTTTGAAAATTGTTGCTCTCTTGCTAAACACATAGCTTGTGTATGCCACATGGTGTGTTATGCAGTGTGTACTTGTGATAAATGGCAGGAACAGACATGGTTATAAACAGACAAATATTCCAGTGTAAAGGTGGTTTAGGGATACGAGTTGGTGTATTTCAGGCTCTCTGTATATTTGGGTTGGTTTTCCCATAGTAATGAGCTTGATTAATTTTTGTATTCTATGCTGCTCACACAGCAAATTTTACTAATGAAAGATGTGTCACAAACTAGTGCGCAGAAATACTCTGCACCACGTAGCAGTGAAATATGGCCAGTTCTTCAAGTTGTATCCTGTCATCCAAAATGACAGGATAAGGACCAGGGGGTCCTGGTATACTTGGACTACTTCAAACTTGCTGCATAGCAAGTCCTGTTTTACTACTGTCATGTCTTGGAATTACTTTGGAAAAAATCTTCTTGAAATTCTGACATTACTTTATTTAAATAAATACAGTCCTTAGAAATCTATGTGTAGCTTATAAAATGCACTGTTTAACAGGACTTCACCACATTTGGTTGGGAAAATAGAAATCTCCATTTGAATTGCTATTCTCAAGCATTCGAATGTGTTGTGTTTTCTTCTGCCACCTCAAATAACATTATCCATGATTGTGGGGAAGAAGTACAGTTGTTTTCTCTTTACAGGGCAAAAAGCGGAATCCAGTTAGGCATTGCAGTATTCTGGTAGCGTCATTACAAGTTATTCATTTTCCCAGAGGAAAAAGAACTCTGTGAAAGAGATTGCTGTAATTATTTAGTGGCGCAGAGTAGATACTGGCTAAATTGACAAGTGGAATGTGAAAAGCTTCACGATCGGTTACAGGCGTTTTGCATCCAACAGCTTTACATTAAATAAGTATTTCTAAACAATTTTCAGAAGTTCTGCAAATTGTTTCTGACAGCAGATTTTTCTTTTTCTTGGGACAGCTTCATTGACTGGAATGCAGCTTGTGACAGCCAGTTTTCCAACATGTATTGTCCACTAGAGATGAATGAATATGGTGCTTTCCCAGAAGGTAAGATGAAATAAAGCTCATGAATTATCACAGAGCATGATTATTTTCCTCTCACCTTTTATAGAACAAAAGGCTGAGCTGGTCTGTACACACATGGGTGTTCACTGCTTAAGTGGACTTTACGTTTTCCAGCTGAGTGCTCTGTAGTAATAAACAATGACTGCATGTGGTGGATGAGATGCTTGGCCTTTGTATAGAGTTATTAAGCCTGAAAAGGCAGTATGCAGGACTCTCATAGGGAATAGAGAGAAATGCTTGTGCCTACAGTATTACACATATCTTTTTGCACAGTTCTCTTTGTTTCCCCTCTGGCAGGCTTCTGCCTTCCAGTGTGTGAAATACAAGGCCTCTTGTGACCAATTATCTTTCCAGGCTAGAGTTTCTTGGCTTGGGAAGCACACTGGCAGCAATCTAGAATTCCTTAGCATTACCTACCTAAGTAATAATGAAAGGTCAGACTGCAGTATCCCAGGCAGCACGCTGATCCCTGGGGTGCTTAGAGCTGAGACATGTTGGCGGTGAGGCCTGGGTAGGTTCTGCCATGCGTGTTCTAATAAAGACTCTGTTCTCCAGTAGAGGTATTGCCAAGTCTTTTTCCTGTGCTCCTGATAACAGTTTGTTAGTGGGTCCCTAATACAGAATGGTAGTCCTGTTGACAGAAATTGATAGGCTTCACTGATGTGCTACCCTGACTCTGCCTGAAGTCACTGAAGGATTAGGTCAGTCCCTTGGCTCACTGTCGAGAAGATTGTGTTCCTCCACAGATATGTTACTAGTGTTTTATGTTGCAAAAGCCTTAGTTTGTCCTCCCGATTTTGTAAATTGCAGAAAACATGAACTACCCCAGTGGCTTCCCAGGTACTGCAGCAGTGCAGAATACAGCCTTCATTGACCAGAACTGTCCCTCCACCTGGAATGCTCCTCCCAACATGCCACCTGCCTGGGAGCCTGCCAGTTATGTCAACTCCACAGTGAGTATTGTCACCGTGAGGCGCTGCCTTCGTGTGCTCCTTCTAAGCCTTCCTAATGTAATCCTGTCTTTTCCCTACCTGTTGCTTGCATGTTCTTCATGAACCTTCTAAGTAGCCTGATGTATGTATTTAATGCTGGCATTGGAAGCCCATTTTTTTCTCAGCTATTTGTCAAGGATGTTACCGACCTTGTCTGCAAAATTTTAAGGTGATCCTTTTGCCTGAAAATTGACTAAAATCAGCTTACATATGGAGAAATATTTTGGGCTTTATGTGTAGTCTACTGAGACTTTTTTCTATCAAAAGCAACATGTCCAGTTGAGGGTAAAACCCAAAAAGTGCTGACAGCAAAACCCAGAGAGATTTGAAAATTGAAGAGCTGAATGGACAGCTGCTCTCAGTGACTTTGACAGGTTTTTTTTTTCTAGGAAATCCAAGTGATTTAAGTGGGATTTGTTCACATTTCAGAATCCTGACTTTGACCTGTTACACTCCAGACTAGCCATGTTTATGTCATCCCATAGTGCAGTGTAGTAACTTCGGTTCAAGGTGGTCTTTAATTGTAACCACCTTCTCTTCTGCTCATATTTCAAAATCCTTTATTTTAGAATTTTGATTTTTTTTTCACTTACTGTAGGTTTATTGTGAGTAAAACTAATCATATAAAGCAAGAAATATTTTCAGCTGTAAAAATGAGAATTCTTCTGTGTCAGAAAGTGGCAAAACTGGTAGAAGACTTTTTCCTAAAATAAACATGGCCTTATTTCATATTTTATTCAGGAATGCCAGGAAACACAGAAGGTAGAGATTGGAAAATGCATTAGATAATTCAGTTCATTTCCCTGGCGAGCTTTTCTCCACAATACATTTCAATGTTTCATTCAGTTTTAAAAGTCCCAAGACTTCCATGACCTTCGCTGAGAGACTTCCTTGCAGACTAACACATCTTGCCCTCCAGGAGGTTTTTTATAAGCTTTCAAAATTTTCTAACTAAATTCCCTAGCTCCCAATTATAGTCTCATTTTTCACACTGGATATCCCTTTCTGCTCCCAGCATGCACAGTCTTTCTGCACTGACACATACTTCAGCCTTTTTCCTGTCATTTCTAGGTACCCGTCTCTTTGAATTTTAACTCTCAAACTATGCATGGTGATCTTTGTGTGTCTTCCATTCTTCCTCTGTTTTCCTCAACAGTCTGACCAGAAATGAGTAGTGTATTGTTGTTAGATTAGTATCTGTGCCGTGCAGGGAGGAGCTCATATGGCTTCATTCAGTGAGGAGCCTTTTAACACACAAACACACACACACTCACAAATTAATGCTGCTGTAATATTTTTGGCAGCCATATTTCTTTGTAAACTCCTGTGTAATTTTCTACTTACGGATTTCTTAAATTTTCTGCATAAATGCTGCTTCCTCCCTCTGATGCAGCACTTAGCATTTTCAGATTTTCTTTGGCAAATGGTCCGTGTTGCAGTTTCCCATGCTGGTTTTATCTTGCTCTACAGCCCTACCTCTCAAGCACCCGAAGCTTGTCTCCAATGTCTGGACTTTTTGGTTCCATCTGGGCACCTCAGAGTGATGTTTATGAAAGCTGCTGCCCCGTCAGTGCCACGACTCAACATTCAACCCATGTGGAGAACCAGGCAGTTATGTGTAAGCAGGAATACTATCCGAGGTTTAACCCTTTCCGTGCCTACATGAACTTGGACATATGGACTACAGCAGCCAATCGAAATGCAAATTTCCCACTTTCGAGGGACTCGGGTTATTGTGGAAACGTGTGAAAGGAATTTGATTTAAAAATGTGAATAAAGATGCTTGCAATTTTGATTACTAGAGTAAGCTGGTTGCTGAATAGATTACAATGTTGGTGAATATTTTGGCACTTTTATATTAAAAATAAATTTTTTTTACTGAAGTCTGAGCATTCAGTGCATTTTAAGAAGCACAGCATATTCAGGATGCAGTTATTATAAGGTGAAGGCTATAAATTTAAAATTCAAATTTTTTTCATGAAGAAGGACAGTATTATTTCTTAAGAGCATCCATGAACCTGTACTGCACATGTTTGTTCTGAAGTTTACATTCTCTGGTCTAAATTAGGAGTGGTTTAGCAATTGTAGGTACAAACTTACAGTCATAAGTAATTGCATCTGGAACAAACAGTAACTGGGGACTTAACCTGTTGATGCAGATCAGAGGGTTTCCAAATGGTGCCACTTCTAGTGCTGATGTGGTTGTTTGTGAGTGCAGACTTCTGGCAGTAGAAAAAAGGTTGAATTGTGGCTTGTTTATCTGGCTTCAAAATGCAAGCTGTCACTTGAACAATGTTATGCTTGTGCAGTGTGGGTGAGTGGGCATTTCTTCCAGGAACTTTTCTTGTGAGTGATTCCTGGCATTTTGTGTCTTTATTTTTAGCCTTCATGTTGCAGTAGCATTTTCAGTGCATTTAATTGCACTTGTTTAAAATGCCAAAGCTTGAACTGAAAGAAATGTTTCTTTGAGAGCAGAGTTCACACCACTCTCCAAAACAGAATGATATTGTGCTGGCTCATGTTAGGAGACCGAAACTCTGTAGTGGGGAAAGTAGCTGAGGAAGTGGTGCCACACATGCGAGGACTCAGTCCATCATGCGAGATGTCTCTGCTTACCCTTCCTGTAGAGCCTTTTCTTCTGCATGGCAGAGTGTGTCTGGGCATCAGAAAGCAGGGGGGAAGGCATCCCTTAGGTTCAGAGATGTCCTTGGCACAAGGGCACTTGTTAAACCTGAAGAGAGAGTGATGTGAGATCCAGTAGCAGTCTTGTACAACTGCTTAAAGAAGAGCTGTAGGGATGGCAGAAGCAGATTTTGTGTTGTGGTGGCCACAGGCATTGTGGCAAGTGGCAGTGGTCATGGATTGCCATGTGGGAGGTTGAATATGAGGAAGAATGATGTCCCTTGGAGGGTGATGCTGCAGGAGAACAGGTACCTCAGCAGGTGAACAGATCTCTGCTTGATGTTCATGAATTCATGAAGCCACACGTGACCTGCTGTAGCAGTGGTGGCAGTCCTTCTCCTCATGGGAGGTCACACTGGAGACCACCAGGGTCCAGACACTATTTTGAGGATTTTGTGAACTTGAGCAAGTTCTTTACTTTTTGCTACTTCATTTCTTCTTGCCCTTTGCTCACCGAGTGACTGGAAGCCAAGAACTCTGTTTGACAATAAGAAATCAAGGCTTTTTTATTTGTTTTTGTTCAAAGGCAGAGCAGAAAAGGCACTGCAAAATAGTTCACAGCCTGCATGCAAGGCTACTCAGTAATCTGAGCTCTCAGACCTAAATTCTGGCCCTGCCCATCTTACCGCATTGCTGAGATATCAGACCAGCTCCTTTATCTTGCTGGTTTCATCCAGAAATACCATCCCAGGGCTTGAAATATTTTAGCAGAAACAGTGCATTTCCGCAAAAGGTTTATTTCAGTAAATCGGCAGTTCCTGCAAAATAAGCTTTGTTTAAAGATACCCTGCCAGCTGTGCTTTCATATATATGTGTTTGGGTTAGCTCAGACGGTGGTCAGGGAGTGATTGGGAAACTCAAAAGCTGCTACATTTACCTGCTCTAATTGCTCGTGTGGAAGGTGCTCCAAAGCCTTGCTTTGGTTTCGATGTCAGAAAAACGGGATCGTCACTGAATGCTTCTCTGAACTGTGGTGTTTTAATTGCTTGATCAGGAACCAGCACCTGGAATCTGGCTGCTTTCCATGATGTGTTGTGCTGGGCAGGAATCTGTTTGAGTCGAGTTTAACAGTAATTGCTTGTTTGATTCTGAAGCAAAGTTCACATGTTCCTATGAACTTTGATGCTTCTGGAATTGGTACTAAGCCATGAGAAGTAGTCATAACCACTGACATGCTTTCTGTGCACCTCTTGCCTATGGTAGGAGACTTCAGGAGGAATAGAGTGGGAGTATAAACACAATAAATACAGATTTAAAAAAAAAAAAGTGATCCTTTGGTTTGAAATGGAATGAAGTTCTTTATTCCCTGGATAATATTGCTTGATGTATAGCACGCATGGATTTTGGGTAAAAAGGCACAGGAGAGAGCAGAGGACATGGAAAGCTGTGCTTAGTTGTCTTAGTTTATTCTGTTAATTCCATTCAGTGTTTCAAGGAGGTTCTTATTTTCTGTGCACTGCAGGGAGGCTTTTCCTCAAGTTCCAGTGTAAGGACAAGAATTTCTTGTATCTGCAACAAACTGTAACAACAACCTCAAAACCCCGTGGCGTTCTGATAGGCACTGAGGCCCTGTTGTAAGTAAAGTGTATGTTCTGAACAGAATAAATCACTGGAAAAGAGAGGAAAAAAGTATGCAATAAACCAAGCAAAGGCACTGGAGAATTTAGGGAGAGCAAAGCCAGATAAAAATGTTTGGAAAAGAACTTTTTTTAAAAGTGCCAAGGAAAGACAAGGAAAAGGAGCCACAAAGAGCGTGAGAAATAATGCTAAGAAAGGAAACAATCATTCCCTTTAATCAAACCAGAAGAGATCAAGAAGTAATTCCCTGGGGAGCTGTGTAGTATTGGGCAAAGTTTTTCATATAGCTTTTTATAACAATAACTAAGGAATGTAACAAGCTCATTAAGGTTACCAGATATAATTGCTGCCATCAGGAGACATCTGTAGCTTAATTAGCAATCCACTTTGAATGCAAGTGGGTTTGGGCTCAATTAGAAATCGTTCCTCCTACAGTAAAGATGCAATAAATAATTGCTTTGTACCAAAATTACTATAATTCTGCTGGAGTGAACTGGAGAGGCTGCTCTAAAAGACATCTCATTGTCATGAGCAAAGTAATTTCTAACTTCCTGCCTTGTGCCTATAGCAGCATTGGGAGCTTCATTGATCTCTGAAAGTGGTACTGTTTTAAGAGACTTCAGGAAAAGTTGTTCTTGGTTCACCACATAAATGCTTAAAATTGGAAAGGGAAGACCTTATACCAGTATAAAAGAGCAACAGCTTGCACAGTTCACTAGTAGGGCTGATGATGGAGCAGGGGGGAAAACTCCCCATGGGTGCAGTTCCTAGCATTCAGTGTTGACTTTTTCACAGTGTGAGCACTATATACTCTCCAGGCATTGGCTGTTTTCCCAAGAAGAGAATTCGGAAGGGGTGACAGCCACCCCTGCTTTCTGCTCCCACCAGGTTTGTGCTTCTTATATGTGTATTGAGAACTAGGGACACCACATTGTCAGTGTCCTTGATTTTCACAGGGTAGACTGGCCAAGCCTGCCTGGTTGGGCCAGTATCTCCATTAGGGAGCCAGAGAATATTCCTGGCACATTTCCTGAAGATTTACTGGTGCTATAAGGGACAGCATTCGGACAAAGGCAGAATCTTGGGCAGCGTGTTTGCCTGCCCTAGCCTTGCCGGGCTGCAGCACTGTGCTGTAGAGCTGCGGGAAAGGGAGCTCCTGCAGGAGAGGGGCAGGTCCCTGCTGGGATCCTGCTTGTTGCTACGTGGGGCTGGTACCGTGCTGAGCTTGCTCCTGCTGGGGAGGCATTTGGAGAGCCCAGCAGCCCGGCTTGGGACCCTGGTTTGAGCTCCTTGGGAGCAGCAGCCAGGCCGGGCTGAGCTGCAGGTACCGCCTGCGGGGCTCAGAGCTGCGGGGACAGTGCCTATCCCCAAGGCACGGACTTGGGCACCACCAGATGGGGGGCGCCTTTGTTGCTTGCTTATGTGGGTTTGTCACAAGCACGGTGGCAATTGCCAGATCTGTCCTGCAGCTCCTGCAGCTGGACCTGGGCATGCAGAACTGTTCCAGCTGCTCGAAGAAGCAACGACCAGCGAGCAGCAACGCTGGCAGAATGTGCCTAAAAGCTCTGAGGACAGGTGAGAGGTCTGATTGCCGGGGGGCAGATGAGTTCATTGGAGTGCTGTTAAGCACCTTAATCTTCTGAAGAGAGCGGAAGGGGGAGGAAGCAAGGGAGGTTTCCACCACCTACACTAGGGCTGGCAGTGCCTGCAGCTCCACCACCCAGCTTCTTTGTGCCTCTGGAGAAGCTTCGGTGACTCCTGGGAAGTCATGGCCTTCGCAGCACCACAGGCTCCCGCAGAGCTGTCCTACCAGGTGAGCTCCCGGCTGATATTTACAGTGGTAGGTTGGGTGTTGCTTTCCGGCATTTGTTTTCTTCCCTTTTACCCTCGTGAAACACCCACTGTTTATTTTTCTTAGTCACTGAGTCACCTCCCATCTGCTTTTGTCCTTTTCACATTCTTGCTTTGCTTTCAGCAATTGGTGGAAAAGGTGCACAGTGGCACCGCCCTGTCACCATGGGCGTGTTTTACTTTTACCTTTGCCCCGTCCTGTTGTTCGCTCTCTCTGACCATTTCTGTGGAGACAAAGGCTCGGGGCAGGGTTTATCACCTCGTCTTCTGCAGCATGCTTGCGTGGACTGAAGGCTCGCTGTCTCCGCTGGACTGCTGTGCTGCCGTGGCCCTGCTCTGTCCCTTATGGCAGTGCCACACTCACCCTGCCTTTCTGACAGAGCTTGCTGTCCCAGCTGGAGAAGGAGGTCCCTGGTGTTGCTGGGGGCAGCTGCCCTGTCCTGCACTGGAGGAAGCTCTGCTGGGCAAATCCCAGCAATGCTTCCTGTCTCTGCAAGCTGAGGGACGTGCAGGAGTAGAAGATAGTGGGTGAGCTCTGCTCTGCCCCATTTTGAGCAAGTGAGAGAGCAGAGCAGGGGAGAGGATTTGTTGTCCCAGCCCTACAAGGTGGTATTGCACTTGAGGTCCTGGGGGCTTGCACCCTCCTCTGCAGCTCATTAGTGATGTGTGGGCATAGGCACTCCGGGCCTGCTGCAAGCTGAATCTTGCTGTTCCTCCCTCCATCTTTAGAGTGCGTTTCTCTGCAAAATCTGTCTCTGCCAGCTTGACAAAAACACCTCCTTTGTAACTGTGGGCCACACACTGTGCAGCTTGCTTTTTCTGCTCTGCTGTATTTCATTTCCTACTGAGTTCTTCAGCAGCACAATCCCTCAAACTTCTTCTATCCCTGGGGTTGCTCTGAATGGTTTTTCCCCTGGTTGTATGTGGGAGTTACTCTGGGCTGTTTGGGGTTTTAGCAGCCTTGTTTAGAGGCAGTGGAGGTTTGGGTGATTCTGCGTGGCTCCCTGCACCTCTCTGCACATTTTATTGCTTGGAGACTGCCAGCAACCTGCACATGCAGGGACCATGCTGGCTTGGAATGCAGGACCTGCCCAGTGTACAAACTAGTGCCAGATGAACTTCTCTGGCTGTTGTGAACTAGCTTCTCATCTAGCATAAACTGGTAATTTAGTCACTGTCAGCTAAACTGCCAGCAGTCAGGCTTGGCTTGCAACTGAGTGCAAATCTACACATCTCTTGGAAGGACATCACCCTCATGAGTGACAAAAAGGCCCCATCCTCTTCAGTAAACTCAGCTCTTGTGCACGAATTTGAGAGGTCATACCCAGGACTGTCCCTGCCCTGCTCTGGGTTATGACTGCTGTACCCATGGGCTGGCAGGCTGTGCTAGACCTCTTCTCCAGCCGCTCTGGAAAAATGCTCTGTTTGCTAGGAGCCATTTGGTTTTGATTTTGACTGGACATGCAATTTGTGAAGGGAAGCTAATGCTTTCACATGTCTTTGTTAGCACAGGTGTAGGGGGAGCCTGGACCCTGCTCCAGTTCTCAGAGACAGCCACATGGAAGGTGGGCAGCCTTTCCTGGGCTGGGCATCAGCAGGTGCTATTTCAATATTAGAAATAATATTCAATAACAGGGCAGGGCTATCTCAAAATTGGAAATAAACTCCTTCTCATGCAATGCTGAGGTGCTGCAGCAGTGCACTGTCCATCAGTGCCTTATAAGAACCTGCTACCATGGCTGGTTCTGATTTAGTGAGAAAAATGTTTCACTTCATTCATTGAATACAGCCTTGTTAGATGAAAGGTGATTTGCAGTGTGGTGTAGGAAATCCTGGAAAGTTCAAACCAGATGTTGAAGATGATAAGGGAAGCTTGCAGAAATGTCAGGAAATGCTGTACCATTCCTGCCACTCAGATCTGTGAGACAGTGGAGCTTAGTGCTCTTTTGTCAGCTGCATTCACATGACAAAGGCAGCATAGCAGCAGTGCTCCTCCAGCTGCTTGCAGGCAGGCTGGCTCATTCTGCCTCCAGCCCATCCCACGATGGCACATGTCCGTCCTGACAGGGCACATGGCACTTGTAAGGGAATGGAAAATGACCTCATTGCTGCCCTGTTTCCAAGCCACAGTGGGAAGCCCTTACTCCTCCTCGACTTTCCCCATGCTTCTCAGCCATGCAGCCCACAGTCTGTGGCGTGGATGGCTTGTGGAGCTCAGTGGCAGTTTTGTATTGATCAGCTCTTTCCACAGCTGCCTGCAGGTCCGTCAGTCCCTCTGCAGACAAGCAAGCAGCTGTTAACCAGAGCAGATGACAGCCCTTCTTCTGTTGGTAAAAACCTCTGCTTAATCCCAGACTGTCTTCCTCCTTTGGTTATTAGCCTTCAGTTGGGCCCCTTCTGGTCCTTTCTGTTGGCTAAGGACATGGGGCATTCACTGTGCTTGATTTCAGGCTCTCCCTGTTAGCACTGTGTGCAGTTCACGCATTTGCCAAATGACAGCATACCAAGTTTCAAGTTTTCCCATCTGTAAGTCCTTGCCATGTACTGCACTTTCCAGGGCTGCTAGAAATCAGACCATAGGTGTCTTTTGCTTAATCAAGGCTCAGCTGACCAGTTTTCCCACACCAGCCCTTTGGTGAGCACAGGTGTTGCTGACCAATTTTCTCCTAACACTTTGCTATCATTTTCACCACTCACACATCACAGCAAGTGCAGCTGGTCTCCCTCTCCCAGCTTGCAGGGTTTGCTTTTGCTTTTGATTGCAGTCTTGAACATCACAGCTCAGCGTGGGGTGGCCTGAGCCACTTGTGCCTTGCAGGGTGGCATGCTCCTGATGGCAACACAGAGACCTGATGGAAATGCCCAGGGGTGGACAGCCTGCCGAGCTCACAGTGACACAAACCTTTCCTGTCTGTATTTCTGCCT